>OY720677.1:117067787-118267787 GCA_963170755.1 Amphimallon solstitiale
ATTATTCGTCTCGCGTTACTTTCTGGTTCTGATGCCCATGCATGCCCCCATTTACTTTATCCCCATCCATTTAATGTAGTTAACAACATACGTGCTTTCCAGTTTATCTTCTATTTCTCGATTAGTTTTTTCTTCTCATTTTATTTTCTCCTGTCTTAATTACACCTACTATCTACTATCTACTATCTCATTGTTTTTATTTGAAATACCTTTAATTAATTGAGTTAAAGACATGCCCTCTGCGGCATAGGTGTGTCACATCGGGTTTTATTATTAATGATATGTACATTTTTATTATAGTACTGACACTAATAGCTTTGCTTTGCAGCAAATTTTTTTTAACGTGTTAGGTCCTATTTGCTACTTGTATTTTTCTGTACTTCTACGTTTTTCCCCTGCTGTTTGTTATGGTAACACCAAGGTGTTTGATCTTATTCACCTCTTCAAATTCGTAATTTCTATTCATCCTTGTTAGATATCTTCCACCAACGATTCTCATAATTTTTGTTCTTCATTTTCTCTCACTCTTCCTTCAATTCTCTCCAAGATCCTTTCCATTATCTTTCTTTGTTTGGTAGGTATAACTAGATCATATGCAATATGGATTTGGCTTCTTCTTGTTCTTAGTGTGCCTCTTGTATCTGTTTTCCTTAGTACGATTTTAAATGTCATAATAAAGAGTGTAACAGACAATGAATTCCCCTGTCTTACACCCTTTTTGATGTGAAATTCTTTTATTTTCCCGTGTTCCGTTTGTACCATGACTTTTGTGGTATTTTTGATTCCCTGAGGCCCATAATAATTGACTTCATTTTATGGATTCGAAAGCTTGCTTGTTGTATCTCAATAACATTTTAAGGTTAATGCTATGTCCGTGTGCCTTTTTACTTCTTATACGTATGACGAAAATGTTCGACCTCGAGATTTTTGCAGATGTCGACGTTTTGAAGTCTCCTGATACCAAAAACGTGGTTTTAAAAAAAAATCGCGCTCTCTCTCTCTCTCTCTCCCTCTCTCTCTCTCTCTCTCTCTCTCTCTCTCTCTCTCTCTCTCTCTCTCTCTTTTATATTACTTTTACTCTTAGCGAGGAGCACTTTCTTTCGAATATCTCGCCAAGTATGCATCCTACAGAGATTTATTAGAGAATAGAAGTAGTAGAGTAGGATTTCGTTTATTTTTTTAGAAGATAAAAGTATTTAAATCTTAGTACTACTTTTGTATAATTTGAAACGCATACACGTATAAGAAAGTCGTGTGGTGGCCACACCTCATTTTTACTACATGTTTGACTACATATATTGCATCTACTGTTGATTTTCATTGAAAAAAGCCGCATTGGAAACTTCGTACAATTTTCTTGGGGTATTGCTGAAACTTTTTTGAATGATGGATGCCATGATTTATAAGCGTTGTTCAGTAGTATGATTCTTCTATGGTTTCTGCGATCTGTCTCCTCCATATCTTATCATTAGCATGTTTATGTCGTCATCTCCAGGTGTTTTTCCATTTTTACTATTTCTTATTATGTCCACTATTTCTTCTAAATTTGATTCCTCTACGTTAATCTCAGGTTATTCCATTTCTTCAACATACTTTTCTTCATTATCGCTAAACTGGCTGAAAAGCAGATGAAACAAAGTACAACTAATAGTTTTTTTGCAGATAAAATGCGGGGTGTAATTGCAATCTTCTTTAGATGTTAATACAGAATTTTTTTTCATTCTTAGAAAAACGAAAGTTTTAAGTCAGTTGCTTGATTCCACAATCAAAATATTGTTTCGTCAGCCATGTGCGATTGCTGCCATTGCAGTAAAAACCTTAGCATCTGAATGTAAATTATCTGACAAGTCTAGAAGTTATAAACTGATAGTTTTTATTTAAATAATAATGTATCTACTTTAGAAATATAAATATAAAATTAAAAGTGTTTATATCAATTTAAGTTTTCAATTTTATATCTACATAGTACCATCTACAAATTTTTTTAAACAAAAATTTATTTCATTGTAAATTTTAATATAAAAAGCATTCTATATGTGCTTGATTACAATAGAATTTAGTGAGAGAAATTACATCATATAATTAGTACATGACCAAAATATAAATTAAAAACAAACAGTTCAGTTTTATTATGAATAATGTGTTCATCCTTCCAAATTATTTTCACAATTATCCATGCATCAGGGCATGTATTCTCATAATCTCTTCTTGTAATACCATATTTCAGGCTATCTTCACCTCATATCAGAGGCTCTACTGGGTCTGGATTGGCATACGCCTTATCAGATGGAAATATGGATTTCAAGGCAACATAGTAAAATTTTCAGATATGCCATCGTCATGAAAACAATGCTTATTATGACAATTTCAATAATTGAGGATTTGTATATCGTTATATAGGTACAATTTAGTAACTGATAATAAAAAAAAAATATTATAAATAAAGCCAATATAATAATTAACATTGTTTTATTGTTCTGATTAACAAAAATTGATTTTCGGAAATGATAACATTTTCAACATTTTTGCCGTCATTCGTGACGTGCATGGTCAGGTACGAATATCAATCATAAATCAGCATCGATTATATCATGATTATAGTTCTTAATTTAAATCAGAGAATATATTTATGTTTTGTATTCATCTTTCAGTGCAAATGTTATCAAGAAAACATTTTGATTTAAATTTATTTATTTATTGTAAATTTCACAGAAATATGGACACTGTAAATAACAATGACATCACATAACAATACAATATATATAAAAAATGAGGTGTGGCCGCCACACGACTTTCTTATACGTATGAGCGTTTTACACTATACAATTTTAATAATTTTTTTATACAAAAATTATTCAAAATCCTATTCTAAGTACTTTCATTCTCTTAATAAATCGCTATAGAATGCATACTTTGCAAGATATTCGAAAAAAAGCACAAAAAATATTGCAAATCCAACTATAAATACTTTTCTACTCTTAATAAATATATATAGAATGCATGATTTACGACATATTTGCAAAAAATCGTTTTTCGGTAAGAGTAAAAGTGGTACTTCCGGTCCGAATTTTGAAATTTTTTTTCTACAAAAGATATTTAAAATTATCATTTAAATGCTTTTATACTCGTAATGCACCTGCCTAGAAAGCATGACTTGCGAGATATTCGCAAAAAACTGATATTTGATAAGAGTAAAAGACCTACTTCCGGTAGGAATTTCAAAAAACTTTTTTAGGACAATTTGTCTCAAATTTAATCTTGAGTACATTTGAATTCTTTATAAATTTGTTTGAACTTAGTAATTGACGAAATACTTGCAAAATTCGATTTTTTCACTGAAGTAAACTACTACTTCCGGTCTACCGATTTTACTGAAAGACTAATCAGATCTCAAGAGGGAGATTATATACGTAAATACAAAATTTCGAATAGATATCTACAACGGTTTGACCGCTATCGTGGTCACAGACAGACAGACACACACACAGACAGACGCAGACATTTTTTAAAAACCACTTTTTCGGTATCAGGGTACCTCAAAACGTGGACATCTGCAAAAATCTCGAGGTCGAAAATTTTCATCATCACAATCCTTCCTTATACTACGTATAAGAAAGTAAAAGCAACCATTATAAAATGTTAAAATTTGTAAGCCACTGTAGGTAGCTTCCTTTCCAACAGTTTGTCAATGAGTAAAATTTAGCTAGCAAATGATTTCTTAGAATCTATTTGAGCCTGTTAATTTTCGTATTATAGAACTCATTCATGTTATAAAGGGACAATCCACATAAGTGTCCCTTTAAAGCCCGTTTAAACTTTTCAAACGGCAGAGCCTTCCACTCATTCGGTAGATATTCATGGATCCTCAAACACTGGAATAGAACAGTTTTTTGTAGTCTAGTTAGGTCCGTTTTTGGTGGAAGAAGGGCATGTGCATAGTACCAGTATTGCGCACAAAACAACTCCCAGACAACCTCGGAAGCAAGATAGTCCAAGTTGGCAACCCATGACAATTCTTAATCCACACGTAGCCCCCCAGAAGGGCGTTCCTCAGGTCGCTTCAATCAACTGATCTCGAAGTCGCATCGTTCAATCCGTCACACCCTACCAAAAAAACACCAACTTCCTCTTTTAGACATTAAGTTCTAAATTGTTTTCTACAAACCAGTCGCCTCCTCGTCTTGTCAATCTGACTCCACATCACACATGGCATCACTCATGTCTCCATTCCTAACAATCAAACTCGAATTGGCCGCAGATAAGGCTATCAAACTAGCCACTGACTGCGGCAGACAATTATGTAGAGTAGGAAGAGCAGTGGACCTACTGCAGAGCCATGTGGAACTCCATATATTTGGTTCTTTCATGCAGATCTTATTTTCCTACCATCCCGGTCGTTTGACAGTACACATTGTTTCACATCTGACAAGTAGGACCGCAATATAGCGCGGAATCCCATACTTTCCGGCAATAGAACTTTGTGGTGCATATTATCAGAAGCGCGCCCGTCAATGGTCCATGAAGACACCAAATATAGCATGTGTTTGTTGGTTGATCTACTTTATCTAAAACTATTCTGAAACTTGCCCAATATCCTGTGTTTTTCAATAAATATTAGCATTCTGTTAGAGAAACAATCTTCTCAAATATCTTAGAAATAGTAGATGTGTACTTGGACGATTACTCGTCTCTTTTGTAGAATGGTTTTGTAATAGTGTACTTCAAATCACTGGAAAATGTACCCAACATGAACGACGTACTTTTTAGATCTACCAGAGGCTTTGCCAAAGTTTCATAGCATAATGCCTTTAGCAGTGACTTGGGGCAGTGCATGCGCAGCACTGACTAGGTCAAATGTTGCATATTTCTTAGTTGGGACGAAAAATTACACATTATAAATAGGGCGCGGACATGACCGGTTTAAACTACGACGAAGTTACAACGGAACAAAGAAATAATGTAAACAACACACGCTTACTGAATAGCACTAATTCATATGCTGAACTGCAACTTCTGTTTACGCCCGAGAATTAAGTGCCCGAGAATGAGAGCAAAAAATGCCCATAAAATAAGGAATTTATCAGTAAAATCCTTTTTTCATCGGCGTAGATAGGATCGTGAGGGGTTTTTAAAATGTCTTATATTTACCTTATATTTCGCAAGAGAAATAAAATTTTCATTCATACTTACGTTAGTTTCGTTTTTTCATTGTTTTGACTGTTAATTACGTACTTCGTAATTTTTGTGACATTCTGTTTAATACCGGTTTATTGAATCGAGTTGTCCCAATTATCTAGACGTAAGTGTGCACTGGATTTCGTTTAGTTTCAATAACATACGCGTACATTTTTAGTTATCATTTATTTAGATCTAGAACGTTGTTTCTGTTACTTTTTCTGATATGAAAATGAATTGTCAGTGATTATGAAATTTATTTCAAAGTCTGTAAAATATCGTTACAGGATGCCAAAATATCGCACGTTCGTCACTTAGCTTTGCTAAAACATACACAGAAATAGTTTTTATGCAGAGAATTTCGATAGTTTACAAAATTTCGTTACATGTTTAAATGACGATGCTCGAAGTATTTCTGAGTTCAAGGAGCTAACACAAATAACAAATTTAAAAAATCAGTTGTTATTCCTTCAGGAACACTTTGGAAATTTGCCTAAACTAATCACATATTTTGAAAATCGAAATCTCAAATTAAAAGATGGATTAACCACATTAGATATGGGCTATTAATAATTTCAAAAGTATTCCAAGTGACTTCGGATATGGCCTTCGGCAAAAGTTATACGCAGTTTTTAATAGAAATCCAGATTTAATCACATTGCGGCAATTGTGTGTGCTAAATACGCTGAAATAAAAGAATATTTCCAGTACGCACCTATAACCCGTTGCGATGTAGAAAGGACGTTTTCTATCTACAAGGATGTACTTAATTCAAAGAGAACAAGTCTTACAGAAGAGAAAATGAACAAATAATAAGGTATTTTGTATTTTATAGATCACCAGCCACGTGTTATCCAGTTATATAAATAAAATTACAACCTCTTTAAAAATACAACATTTCAATAGTGCGCCCATGGGTGATGAGTCATTAACCGTACGTGTCCGCGCCCTAATTATAAAGATACAGCACACGCAATGTAGTAATATGCATATATACTTAGTAAATATATGCATATACTCGTAGCTCTGTAGTGTTGTTTATGAAATCACTTTTAGAATTCTTGTTATTCCATTTATTCCTTCAGTAATGTTGGTAAAAAACACTGTGAGCTTATTTGTATACATAACAAAGGTACAAAAGGAACAACATTTTAAAATTTATTGCTTATTAAACGCAGTCTAAAAAAGTACCTGCTTCGATGTAAAACAAAAAAAAAACAATTAACCGTTTTAACATTATAATATAAACATTACGAAAGTAAACCATTTACATGAAGAATGGAGAACAAAATCATTAACTTCTATACATTAATCGCCTAACATAACAATGTTTTAAACTATTAAAAAATTACAATGCACCATTATTGAGAAGCCATAAAAACAGCTTTAAAAATACAAAATATTACATTATTTGAAGACAAATTGCTGTTGTATGATAGGGCGTTAAACAATGTGAATAATTAGGAATTTTTAAGAAAAGCAGCAGTTGCTCGCAAGAAAATTCAGCATGATTTCAGTTTTTACAAATTGGAAATTATGTAGATATTTTTAGTAAGTATGTTTTGTGCTATTTACATTGTGGAACATTCAAAGTTTTTTATTCCTCCCTGGAACACTATTGGCTGTTTCTTATGTATTCTGAAATGCAAAATCCAGCTGAGGCCTCAGAATTTCGATATCAGCCTCCAATGATAAGAGAAGTAGAAATATTGTGATATTAATAAAAGCTCAGTAAAAATGCATGTCATACTTTTGTTAACAATAAACTTAAGAACTATATTCACATTTTATATCAATTTTCTGAATATTTACTTGTCATCTTTTTTTTTATAAGATCCACCGGGGAGGTTTTTCGTATTATATTCCAGCAATTGGGAATTCAAGTATCACTTTATGTTTAGGCATTCTACATGCTAGATGAGTCACAACGGGGATAGTTCTCTCTTTTAACCGATACTACCATTGCGTTCCGTAATAATTTCTGGTGTTTTTGTTATTTACTCGTTTCTAATTGATATTAGTTAGTTTTTCGGCGTCAAGAACCGTCGTAAAGAGCTTTATTGTGCTTATTTGCAGTATAGCAGTTTTTTTTTTAATTAAATTTGGCATCAACTGATTTTTTTATTGCAGTGGAGATGGAATATTTGTGACAATAAATGTGCCCATAGACTACCAATTTGTAATAGATTTCTTATACACATTAAAATTCAATATGCGTCATAATTTTTATGATATGAACTAATTTTTTTTTGTCGGTGGAAAATCCTTTATGAACACCGTACAGGGCATCGTTGTATAGTAGTGCAGGACTCCCAAGACCAGGATTCACACCTGCCTGGTATACCCACTAAAAACCACCCAATTCTCTCTCCATGTGCTTCTGCGGAACCACCATTTAGATTTATACATCACAGAAACACCGAGTAGCCTCATTTCTCTTACGCTTTAGTTTCTGGTCTTTCTCTCGTCCTCCCCCTTAGTTTTTAAAATTGCTTTAATCATTTCGTGCAGGTTTATCCAGTTTTCCCTAGAATGAAGCATTTCATCGACTAAGTTTTCTGCTGTTATTCTTTTTTTCCCCTAAACCAGCCATCGTTCTCTCCCTTATCGCATTCCAACGACCACATAAAAAATTGTGTGCTCCACCGTGTCAATATCTTGACAATATGCACATATGTCGTCTTGTATTTTTTCCATCCTACACAGACACTCCCTAAAAACCCCATGTCCCGTCAGAGCTTGTGTGAGGTAGAACTCCACTTTTTTATGCTCACATTTTATCCATTTCCCTATATTTGGTATTAATCGTTTGGTCCATTGTCCTTTAATTCTATTTACATCCTATATCTCCTGCCACGTCTTGAGCGTGCGATCCTCGACTTCCCTATAAGTTTCGCTTTGGCCATAATCGTGCCCATAGCTCCTTTCTCGGACCAGCAAATCCAATGGTGGGACTTCCATAATGATCTGTAAGGCCACCGTGGAGGCGGTCCTATATGCCATTGCCCCCCTAATCAATATTCTTCTTTGCGCCTTTTCCATCAGGAGAAAATTTCTTCTAACCTCCATTGCCTTCCCCCATATTGATGCACCGTGGAGTAGTATAGAATGTACCACACCTACGAGCAGTCTTCTTTTATAAATATGGAGTCCTCCCACGTTGGGCATTATGCGTTGCAATCTCCCTATTTTTTCATCGGCTTTGCCCGTCACTCGTACCAGGTGCTCCCTAAAGCTGCCACTTTTATCGAAGAATACTCCCAGATATCTGATTACTTCCTTGGATACGATATCCACATTGCCTATCTTAAACACTAGGCCATCTATCTTCCTCCTTTGGGTCATAACAAGGGCCTCCGTTCTTTTTTGGTGCAAGATCAAGATCGTTTTGCGTCGTCCATTTATCTACTCGTCTTAAGTTCCATTTGTAAAGCTCATCAGGTCGTTCTTGCTGTCTGCCGTAACAATCATTGCCAGATCATCGGCAAATCCCCCCAAATAATTTCAATTCCAGAACATCATTGTATAGGACGTTCCATAGAGTGGGTCCCAAAACAGATCCCTGCGGTACTTGCGCTCTCACCTCAATCTTTCCTCGTCTCGTTGCCTGAATGCTTCTTTCTCTGAGATACTCTGAAATGACGTTTACTAGATAATCCGATACCTGTGTCATTTCCAGTTTTTGAAGTATTAAACTCCAATTAGCAGTATTGAATGCATTTCTTACATCCAAGGTTACAAGCGCATTTCAACTCCTTCCCCATTTCTCAAGCACTTCTTTAATCTGTTGCATGGCCTGAATCGTATATGAAATAATTACAAAATGTATTATTAAGCGGAACAAGATATAGTTACTAACAATCACTCATTTAAAACAAGAAACGAATTCACAACTTTTTAAATTTTTGACAGTCACTGACCTTTTATCAACTGTCAAGTTGGATATAAGCAGCTTTGATGACTGTATTCGTAATTGTGTTGAATATGCAACACAATATACACCACAGCGGTTGTTATTGTTTTTCTTTCTCTATGTAATAAAATTTTGTATCTATATATCATTCTTCAGCACGGGGATGTAATGTATTTGATTCCCTTGGGTCGTTATATCTAAGCTTACGTCTTCGATAGTAACTCAGTTACGTTCTCTATCTACACAGAAAATATGTGCATCAACGACATAATAACCGTAAACTGCGGCATGTTATTATTAGGGGGCGTACATGCCCGGTTTAAACTACGACGAAGTTACAACGAAGCAGAGAAATAATGTAAACAACACCCACTTACTGAACAGCACTAATTCATATGGTGAACTGCAGCATCTGTTTACGCCCGAGAAGTGCCCGAGAATGAGAGCAAAAAATGACCATAAAATAAGGAATTTATGAGTAAAATCCTTTCTACATCGGCGTAGATTAGAGCGTGAGGGGTTTTTAAAATTTATTATATTTACCTTATATTTCGCAAGAGAAATAATTTAAATATGTATATACTTACTGTTATTTAGTCTGTAAAATATCGTTACAGAATGCCAAAATATCGCACGTTCGTCACTTAGCTTTGCTAAAACATACACAGAAATAGTTTTATGCAGGGAATTTCGATAGTTTACAAAATTTCGTTACATGTTTAAATGACGATGCTCGAAGTATTTCTGAGTTCAAGGAACTAACACAAATCACAAATTTAAAAAATCAGTTGTTATTCCTTCAGGAACACTTTGGAAATTTGCCTAAACTAATCACATATTTTGAAAATCGAAATCTCAAACTAAAAGATGGATTAACCACATTAGATGTGAGCTATTAATAATTTCAAAAGTATTCCAAGTGATTTCGGATGTGGTTTTCGGCAAAAGTTAGACGCAGTTTTTAATAGAAATCCAGACTTAATAACATTGCGGCAATTGTGTATGCTAAATACGCTGAAATAAAAGAATATTTCCAGTACACACCTATAACCAGTTGCGATGTAGATAGGACGTTTTCTATCTACAAGGATGTACTTAATTCAAAGAGAACAAGCCTTACAGAAGAGAAAATGAACAAATAATAAGGTATTTTGTATTTTATAGATCACCAGCCACTTGTTATCCAATTATATAAATAAAATTAAAACCTCTTTAAAAATACAACATTTCAATAGCGCGTCCATGAGCAATGAGTCATCAACCGCTCGTGTCCACTCCCTAGTTATTATATTAAATGAACTTCATGCATCATGTTTCAATTTTCATTCACTAAAGTAGGCGCACGGAATTATTATATTATCAAGTTAATCCTTAATATTGACCAAATCACGAAAGATTTAACCCTAATAATTTTTTTTTATATAAAGGTCATATTTGTGGTAAGAAATAGAGAACAGCCTACCACAACATCAGGTAATATTTACTTCTAATGAGTTAAATTTACCCACTTATATGATTTGGAACAAATACCTAGTCGTACTTAATTTCGACTTCTTAATTATCGTCAAAAATTTGTCCACCTTGGGTTTTCGAAAAACATTATAGTCACAGGGGACGAGGTCGGGACTGCAGGGTGTATGTTGTAATTCCTTAAAGCTGCATTCATTAATTACTGCTTGGACCATTCGTGCATTAGGCACCCTGCAGTTGTCGTGCAGAACCAGAGTTTTCTGAGCAAAATTGTGAGGTCGTCTAGCCATCTTCAATTTTTTATTGTGTCTTGGTAGATATTTCCCGTTATTGTAGTTCCTTTAGGCGTATACTCAATTAAGAGAATCCCTTCCACGTCCAAGAAGCTGTGGCCATCACTTTCCCCGCAGAAAATTACGTTTTTACCTTCTTGGGCGGTGGAGAGACCTTATGAGCCCATTGTATAGATTCTTGTTTTGTGGGAGGGCCCCAGTGGTGAACCCAAGTTTCATCCCCAGTTAAAATTCTATTTAAGAAGCCTCCATCTTGAGATAAAATGATCAATTCTCTTCACAGATTTGTCGTCTGCACAATTTAGTCGGGACTGAGCAACGTGGGAATCCATCGTTAAAGCGCTTAGCTCATTCCCAAACCTTCGTGTAGAATTTTCTGATTTTTATATTTTTCTAGCTGTACCTGAAACTTTTACTCGGCGGTCAGTCACCATCAAATCTTCAACACTATTGATGATTTTTCCAGTTCGTGCTTCTAGAGGTCGTCTACACTTCATCATCAATGGATTCTCTGACCCATTTGAACTGCTTACACCAAAATTTGACTTGGAAGTAGGACAGGCTATTTTCACCATACCATATTGCATGTCGTTTGATAAAAAAAATTATGACACTTCTGTGTTCAAGTTTCAGCTCACTCATTTTCTCTTCCTTAAACGAATCTACAAGTAACAAATGTTAAGCGATTCGAACCAAGCTTTGAGATGACACTATAACATGTTACAGAAACGTCTTTTAAGAAAATTGTCGCGATAGCATTTTTTTTTCATAGCTAGATAGAAAACATAAAAAACTCCCCTCGTAGTTGACTTTCCATCAGTACTGTTTCTGTGATCCCAAATCCCTATTAAATAAATTAGCATCAAAATGCTTAAATGAACGGTTCATGAGATAAGGGCACGTGTCCATTCACACTAAGATCAAAAGCACAGTAAACAAAACTTTCATGGGAGACATGGTGAATATCCATCATATCATATCGAAGAGATATGAAAAAATATAAGCAGATTATTTACAATTACTTACAATTTAGTATTGCACAGTTTTTATTGAATACAACATATAGTGAAGCAAAAATGCAATTAATTCGCTAAATACATCCTCGTTTTTATATAAATGGTATATTAGATCCTTGAACTTTGTTTGCACATATATGTGTAGACAGGTTGTAATGTCTTTTTTTTTCATTGCGTGTTTCAACAATAAAACATGTTAATAAAAAAGACAAAAACTTAATTGTACTACACATACCTTATTTATATACTTACATGCGAGTATGTGTATTTAGAGTCGTTTATAACTTCATTGAATCAGTTCTTTTTAAGGTTTTAATTAATTTAAAAGTTCAAGATTCAAGATATCTCGCTTTATGTTAAAAAGGTCGTAAAACTTGAACTCGTAAGTTTGTCTTGTAAATTTTAAATAAATTAAGAGTTGACACACACGCACAAGCTGGTGTTATTGTTGTTTTATCTCCTTAAATCGGTTTTCGTTCTCATTCTGTCCTTGTCTGAAATACGGTGAAAATATTAACCACATATTATATACATATACATTAATTAAGTGTTAGAGAAATTATAATTTATGTGGGAAAACAGACAGTTCAACTCTTTTGTGGTGTCATCAGGAACAATAGTCATTACGAGCTTACGGATAATTTGTTATACTATGACAGTAATTTAATTGCAAAATACAGAGCGATTGGAAATAAGCATACAAACAACTTCGAAAATAGAGCCGCCGAGTTCATAATATTTTTATTGCGTAAGAATCTAAGAGCACGATTGCGCCAGGCCAAGTTCTCGCAACTAAAAAGGTTGCCGTGGACTGCGCCATTTTTACACTAATTATTAATAAAAAGCAGTATTCCAAATTACATTTATCTTGGTGTAATAGTTTCCAAGATACGGGGATCCAAAAATCAGGTTATTGGGCAACTCACTGTTTGATCTAGGAGATTTCCCATTAAGCTAGACCTTTGAAATCTTGTACATACTGTCTAAGGTGGTTATAAGGTTTATTATTAGCAAAGATTCAATAAGTAACATAATTATTCTTATCCTTATTACCTATTACGCAGTAATGACGCGACACGTAACGTGCGGAAAAGTGGCGGGGCGAGGGAAGAAAGTAGCAGTAAGCCCGTCGGCAGCACAGCCTAGCTTGTCGGAGATTAACATGTGTGTCACGTCGCCAGTACGTAGTTGAATGTAATACTTTCTCGATCTTGATCAATATGTTGTTGCTTACTTTAATTACTTAAATATTTCGTTTATCCACATGTTTTACTTTTCATCAATTACTATGCTATAAAACACAAAAGTTACTTGCTAAAAGCTATCAAAACAATATAAAAGGAAGCTTAATTTAAATATATACAGTAGAATACGGTTATAGCGTCATCATCGGGGCTGGCAATTTTTTGACGTTATAACCGAATGATGTTTTTCGCGAGAGAGTTTCGAAAAACTGTAATTTAACAAATTTTTCATAACTAATCCCATACGTAACATGCTTTATTACCTATTTTACATTACAATAAACGCAAAACTACACAAAAATCACATTTAGAATTTCTTTGGCAACGATTTATGAATCGCATATTTAGTGCGGTTTATGAATCGTATATTCATTCAAACTGTAAGTTACATAATACTGTATTCTTAGATTGTTAGATCGTTTATAAATTCTAAGAAATGAGGTCTTGTTATTTCCTACAAAGTACCTCTGTAAATACGGAAATTCCCAATAGTTATTGCCTACATATATACATACCCATATTATGTATTTCAATTAACGTTAAACCCGAGGTTCACCAGAATTTGATGCCGTTATATGCAATGTTATTTACGTCGTCTACTATACGTATTTCCAGGGACCAAGACGATTATGACGCTATACCCGAGTTGCCGTTATAGCCGATGACGTTATAAACAAGTTGTGCTGTAGATATTAGTTATATAAAAAGTAACCAAAAATGTATATGTAAAAAAGCAGGCGTGCTTCTGGGAGGCGTGTGTATTAGATTATCTTAAAACAAATAACAGAAATATAGAAACTATGCCGAGTTACTTGCCGACTACATGCTACTCGCATTGTCCTGATAAGCATAGAAAATTCTGTGTAAATTGATTAACCGCCAGATCAAGTTTGAGAAGCATTACTGAAGTCTCTGAAAACTTGCCAAGATTAATCTGGAGGTTTCTCAATTTACACACAGAATTTTCAATGCTTATCAAGACATAGTTTCTATATTTCAGTTATTTGTTTAAAATAATGTAACTCCCCCTCCCCCCTACTTGTGAATCCGTGCACTGAATTTCGTGTATTTATGTGGAGACAAACTCTTTATTTGATAAAATAAATTATCAAGAATACCTAACATTATACTTCCCCTTTCCAAGACTATTTCCATTTTTTAATTCATGTGTTTAATTGCGTTTCGTTACTTCTTTTTGCTAAAGCATATTATTAACAACATAATCTGCAGAAATAAAATACAAATAAATATTCTGATTATAAAACAAAACGAAAGCATATGTATGTCTGTTTTTGTGAAACTCGTTTTTACTTTAAAATTTTGCCGTGTTAATAAGAAAGTGCTTTAATTAATTATGTAATCAATTAATAGTTGCTTGAAAATATAACGATGTTTAAACTTATGAATGTATACGTACAAAAACAAACTC
Source organism: Amphimallon solstitiale (assembly GCA_963170755.1). Classification (NCBI taxonomy): domain Eukaryota; kingdom Metazoa; phylum Arthropoda; class Insecta; order Coleoptera; family Scarabaeidae; genus Amphimallon; species Amphimallon solstitiale. Next base: position 117,082,328 of record OY720677.1, read on the forward strand.
TAAACTTGATTTATTTATATGTATTTATATGGTGTAACCTTCATAAGTTTTTTGAGGCATCATTAAGATTCCTATTTTAATTTTTTTGCTTATATAAGGTAATTAACATTTATAATACCAAGGTTCCCTAATAATTTAATTAAATTAACATATATATTATTAAAAAAAAGTTTATTTTAGTAAAGGTTTAGTACTCTAAAAAGGACCCTATCTCTAAATTAAAAACAATATAAAAAGAGTAAGCATGTATATAATAAGTAAATATATGATAAGTTCTTTTCGTTCACACTTTTAAGAACTGAGGCATATGTCTTTATTGCTATATATATGATTATTAAAGTAATTGATGAAGTTTTCTTCTGTCATTGGACTTGAATACAATACACTTATAATAAGATGATGTAGTAATAATTAATGTATGTCTAAACAGTTGTCTAATATTGAAAATTTACGTTATTGTCAAAAAAGTTGATGACTACTAAATTTGATAAAAATAAATATAAATAAATATATGATTGGAGGAAGCACTCATGGAAGTGAGCTAGATATAGAAAGGGTCTTTGATGTGTAAGATCAAATGAACATACACATATCTATACAGGGTGTTCCTAAATATCATGTACATAAGGAAGGGGGTAACTATTTGGTTTATTTTGTGCCTAAAATTTCATATAAACATAGGTCTGCAAACGCTTCGTTACCAATATGCAGGGTGTTGAAATTTCAAGAATTTTTCACTTTTTACTGTATAGCTCCTGCAGTTTTTGAGATATTTTGTTCAAATTTGGAAGGTAGGTTACGCTATAAGGCCTGCATCATTAGCCATGCCAAATGATTATGTAAATCTACAGGGTAATAATTTTTTTTTCTCACCCTGAACTTTTTTGCGATGCGCCACTGCTAGATTCTAAAATACGCAATAAATATTCTGTCTTGTTTAGAAACTTTTTGATCTCTTATATTTTTTTCTTATCTCTGACCGTTATCGAGAAAAAAAATAGAAAACAATTTTCTGTAACTCGCCAGAGAAAATTAATTTTTTTAAAATGGTCTAGCAGGCTCTGGCTTTATTCAGATAATCACTTGAGTTTATTAATTTGACAATTGACATTAGAAATCGTAACTTGTGTCTGTATAAGTAAAGTTTTAAATTGCAAACTGTAAGGTGTAAAAGTGTTTTAAATACTCGTTATAATTTTGTAAATATGCCAAATTTCACGAATTCTGAAATGGCTGACATGCATTTTATCTACGGCCTTGCGAATGGAAATGCAAGAGAAGCAGGCGTCTGTACATGGAGCGCTATCCCAATAGAATGATACCCGATCATCGAATATTTTCAAATATTCATAGGCGTCTTGGAGAAACTGGAACTTTTAAAAAGAATACTAATGATGCAGGTAAACCACGTACTGTTAGAACACCACAGATCGAAGAGGCTGTTCTGAATGAAATAGACAGACATCCGCGCACCAGCACCAGAAAAATCAGTGAACATTTAAATATTAGTCATCAAGTGGTTTGGCGTATTCTACGTGTTTCCCTGCTATACCCTTACCACATTCAGAGAGTGCAGGCTCTTCTTCCCCGAGACTTCCCTTTAAGGTTTGATTTCTGCCAATGGTACCTTAATAAGCTAGCAGTAGACCGCATTTTTGATTGTAAAATCCTTTTTACCGATGAAGTGAATTTTTCAAGGACTTCAATTATGAATTTCCACAACAACCACACGTGGGCAGATGAAAATCCACATGAAATTGTAGAAACGCATTTTCAAGAACAGTTCTCATTAAATGTATGGGGTGGTATAATTGGAGATAATTTAATTGGTCCTTGTTTTTTGCCTGGTCGACTTACTGGTCAGTCATACAGGCTGTTTTTGCAGAATGAATTGCCTTTATTACTTGAAGACTTGCCCCTTTTACTTAGAAATCAAATGTGGTATATGCACGATGGCGCCCCATCACATTTTTCTATTTTGGCTCGGGAGTATTTAAATGAAGTATATGAGAATAGGTGGATAGGACGAGGTGGACCTCAGCCATGGCCCCCTAGGTCCCCTGACTTAAATAGTCTAGATTTTTTTTTGTAGGGACATCTCAAATCTCTAGTGCATACAACACCTGTGAATACTGTTGATGACTTACGAAATCGAATAATCGATGAATTTGAAACGATAAGAAATACTCCAGGAGTATTTGAGAGAGTGCGAGCATCAATGAGAAGAAGAGCGGACGCCTGTATAAGGGTTGAAGGAGGACACTTTCAACAATTGTTGTAGCATAGTTTCATTGTCATTGTTATTACTTAGGGTGTTTATTGTTATTAGTTATGTTACTTTGTATTGTAATAAAACAATGCTACGAAAACCGGGTCATCCTATTTTTTAACAGGTAGTAGCACCTTAACTCTTAAAATTAATAAACTCAAGTGATTATCTGAATAAAGCCAGAGCCTACTAGACCATTTTAAAAAATTTAGTTTTCTCTGGCGAATTACAGAAAATTGTTTTCTATTTTTTTTCTCGATAACGGTCGGAGATAAGAAAAAAATACAAGAGATCAAAAAGTTTCTAAACAAGACAGAAAATTTATTGCGTATTTTAGAATCTAGCAGTGGCGCATCGCAAAAAAGTTCAAGGTGAGAAAAGAGGGCATGATCCCGAAAAAATTATTACCCTGTAGATTTACATAATCATTTGGCATGGCTAATGATGCAGGCCTTATAGCGTAACCTACCTTCCAAATTTGAACAAAATATCTCAAAAACTGCAGGAGCTATACAGTAAAATGTGAAAAATTCTTGAAATTTCAACACCCTGCATATTGGTAACGAAGCGTTTGCAGACCTACGTTTATATGAAATTTTAGGCACAAAATAAACCAAATAGTTACCCCCTTCCTTATGTACATGATATTTAGGAACAACCTGTATATATGCGTGAAAATAATTTATATAAATCATGAATAAGGGTATAAATATTTACAAAAAAAAAACGAACAAACATAAAAGTAAAAAAAATAAACTAATAGAAACTGAACAGTTTGCGTATAGGATGTCTCATTTGGAGCTATAGAATTTGATTCTTGAATAAAACATAGTATTTGTAACAGTAGTGTTTTTTATTTGTCAATGTATACCATAAATTCTAGACTTTATTTATTCTAGATCTTATTTGTTTAACAAAATTTTCCATAACACTGGCACATATTATTTTTATGGCTAGCTTGTTGGCGTATACTTTTCCCTTTAAATAGCCTCTGAGAAAAAAAGTCCACCACCGAATTAACAGTAAATATATCAGAATCATCCAAGATCTAAACAGAAAGTACAAAACCCATGCGATTTTGACTCCAGCAGTAGACAAGGAGATAGCCTAAACCTAACAGTTTTCATTATCTTGATAGACGATATAATTACAAAAAATCAGTGAACAATGACATTGTTCATTGGGCAAGATCAAGGACACGACAATGGTGAGACCACGTCGATAGAATGGATCATAACTGAATCGCCAAATGAGCAAAGGATCAAAAACCACAAGATCAGAAGCTGGTCGTCATCTTTAGAACGGGGCTAGAAGGCAGTAATAATTGGCCACAGTCCTAAACTGCGAGGATAAAAAAGAACAACATGAGTTTCTCTTTCCAGTATTCTTTTTTGCTGTGATGCATATCTTGATTTCTTCATATGTAACACTATAGTTTTTTGTTTTATAAAAAGAGCTTGTATACATTACACCATACATTTTTTAAATGTTTATGTCTAATGTAAATTAAATGTCAAACAATCATTTCATAACATATATTTACGAAGAATTGTCATTAACGCAATCACATCTATTATAAATAAGTACGAGTAACATTTATCAACAAAAAAGCGAATAGAAATTTCGAATGTAGTTGGTAAGAAACTTGCGATATGCTTAATATAAGTTGTCCAGAATGAAATCCTATAAACGAATCAATACTAAGCAAGAGTACAATATGATTGATACAATAAACACAACTTTGGTGTAGGTAGAGGAAAATCTAAATGTTGTAGTTCGTGCTTTATCTCGCAAATTTGTAAATATGTGTAAGGTTCGATGAAAAATTCTGCAAACAAATAAATATCAATCACAAGTATACATATATACATTTATACATAAACGTATATGCACATATGTACGTGTTGAGATACACAACATACATTTAGGTGTCATTACCAGCAGCGAACGCACAGGCACGTGTTTCGGCCTTTGAGGCCTCTTCAGTGTACGTGGTGCTGTTGGCAATGATCCACAACTAAAATCGTATCTTATGTCCGTTGAACCGCAGAGTGCCGGTGAGAATATCTCAGCGACATCTGCCATCCAAGCGCGACACCGAACACGACAGTTTCATCTTTGCACACTGTGCATAAGACAAAACCTGTATGCTAAATGTGTATCTCTGCATATAAGGCAAATAAATATCAACCTTACAAAGTACAAAGTCCAACTTCTTCAAGAATTAAGTAAAGATAACTTTGTCAGAGCATCTGAATTTTGCTAAAATATCTTATGCCGGAGAATGATTATGTTCTTTGATGATCAACACACTTATTTGGTGCTCTCAATAGAGTATCATGACCAGGACAAAGTGGAATGTGCAATTCTTCACAATGACGGGTTGTAAAAAATAATTATGTCGAATTATTAATCCATTATCCAACTTTATTTTGAGACATTAGTTGTGATTTTGCTAATACAGCCATGGTTTTTGACATAAACACTTACAAAGGTTCATAATGAAAAGAAAGGGAAGACCAATATTACTTAATTATTTCAATTTCCGTTAAACAAAAACCTAGAATTTCTACCATTAAGAAATGTGTTTGATATTTTCGAAGATTTATTACGAAATCATGACTTTTATAAAAAAAAAGCACGTGTATCCTGTTTAATTATTTTAATTGTATTTAATTATAACTGTTACCTTCATTCATATATTGTATAGGACGTTTTCAGTAATTCGTATTATTCTAGGATGCGAATAACTTACACATCTGACTTCTTGTTGCTTATGGACCTGTATAAATAATTTAGAATTTGTTATCGCCTGAAGAAGCTACAGTGTAGCGAAACAGCTGTTGTGTTTTTAAGTTGAATATAGTGTAAATCTGAAACAATTGTTTGTGTTTTATTTCTATTGGAATATGGATTTACATCAAGTAAAGGCCGAATCTATTGAATTTTTGTATAAATATGTGTAGGTGCAAAATGAAAATTAAAGTAAAAGTGAATAATGTACAATATATGAACAAATGTGTATCTATCACTATATATACTGGCCTCACTATCGATTTTCTGGACTTTGCAACTATAAAACGGTACACGATCAATTTATAGTCATTTACGTTTCCTTGAAAACCGTAATTACGATAAAGACAACTGTGGGGACCTCTATCGGCGTACGTATTTATAAATTTTATTTCTATGATTAATCTTCAACATTTCCTAAATTATACCAACCGTCAATAAGGGAAAAAGGTATATATGAATCATAATCAATATATTTATTTATAACATATTGGAGTGTAGGAAGTGCTATACATTAAATAAATGAGACTTGTAGAAGTTTTAGGTACATAGAATTGACTCATTACTTCTTGAACCTCAACAGAGAATGTGTTACACCACACTTTCGTCTCTTAAAATATATTTCTCACCGTATTTGAATAATGGGATCTCTCAATGAAAAAGTACATTCCAAAGTAGAATTTCAGTTTCTTGACCAGGTTGTTGTACTGGGCCAGTCAGTCCTCTGCCCATCTTTTCTTGTTTCTTCTATAAATATTTGAGTCGTTCATGTTCGTTATTATTTATTTCCATTCACTTCTCTTCTGGATTTGTTGTCCCTCGTTTACTTCTTATGTTCGGTCTTCTAGTTTTTCTTGTCGTGGTTGGTTTCCGTCTTGTAAATCTCTTTATTGTCGGTGTTTAATCTCTTCTATTTACGTGTCTATACCACCTGACTCTGACTGGCTTTATTATCTTAACTCTATTCTCGTTTTTCAAGGTTTCGTTTATTTCTAGATTTGTTTTTTTTTTTTGATCCAATGATTTTTCTTTTAGATTCATACGTTTACTTGATGCCATCTATTATTTCCCATCTTATGTTTGGTCTTCTAGTTTTTCTTGTCATGGTTGGTTTCCGTCCTGTAAGTCTCTTTATTGTCGGTTTTTAATCTCTTCTATTCACGTGTCTATACCACCTGACTCTCACTGACTTTATTATCTTGACTCTATTCTCGTTTTTCAAAGTTTCGTTTATTTCTAGATTTTTTTTTTTGGATCCAATGATTTTTCTTTTAGATTCATACGTTTACTTGATGCCATCTATTATTTCTCATCTTATGTTTGGTCTTCTAGTTTTTCTTGTCGTGGTTGGTTTCCGTCTTGTAAGTCTCTTTGTTGTCGATGTTTAATCTCTTCTATTTACGTGTCTATACCACCTGACTCTCACTAACTTTATATTATTTTGACTTTATTCTCGTTTTTCAAGGTTTCGTTTATTTCTAGATTTGTTTTCTTTTGGATCCAATGATTTGTCTTTTAGATGCATACGTTTACTTGATGTCATCTATTATTTCCCATCTTATATTTGGTCTTCTAGTTTTCCTTGTCATGGTTGGTTTCCGTCTTGTAAATCTCTTTATTGTCGGTGTTTAATCTCTTCTATTTACGTGTCTATACCACCTGACTCTCAGTGACTTTATTATCTTGACTCTATTCTCGTTTTTCAAGGTTTCGTTTATTTCTAGATTTGTTTTTTTTTGATCCAATGATTTTTCTTTTAGATTCATACGTTTACTTGATGTCATCTATTATTTTCCATCTTATGTTTGGTCTTCTAGTTTTTCTTGTCGTGATTGGTTTCCGTCCTGTAAGTCTCTTTATTGTCGGTTTTTTATCTCTTCTATTTACGTGTCTATATCACCTGACTCTCACTGACTTTATTGCCTTGACTCTATTCTCGTTTTTCAAGGTTTAGTTTATTTCTAGATTTGTTTTTTTTTTGGATCCAATGATTTTTCTTTTAGATTCATACGTTTACTTGATGCCATCTATTATTTCCCATCTTATGTTTGGTCTTCTAGTTTTTCTTGTCGTGATTGGTTTCCGTCCTGTAAGTCTGTTTATTGTCGGTGTTTAATCTCTTCTATTTACGTGTCTATACCACCTGACTCTCACTGACTTTATTATCTTGACTCTATTCTCATTTTCAAGGTTTCGTTTATATCTAGATTTGTTTTTTTTGAGATCCAATGATTTTTCTTTTAGATTCATACGTTTACTTGATGCCATCTATTATTTCCCATCTTATGTTTGGTCTTCTAGTTTTTCTTGTCATGGTTGGTTTCCCTCCTGTAAGTCTCTTTATTGTCGGTGTTTAATCTCTTCTATTTACGTGTCTATACCACCTGACTCTCACTGACTTTATTATCTTGACTCTATTCTCGTTTTCAAGGTTTCGTTTATTTCTAGATTTGTTTTTTTTTGGATCCAATGATTTTTCTTTTAGATTCATACGTTTACTTGATGCCATCTATTATTTCCCATCTTATGTTTGGTCTTCTAGTTTTTCTTGTCATGGTTGGTTTCCGTCCTGTAAGTCTCTTTATTGTCGGTGTTTAATGTCTTCTATTTACGTGTCTATACCACCTGACTCTGACTGGCTTTATTATCTTAACTCTATTCTCGTTTTTCAACGTTTCGTTTATTTCTAGATTTGTTTTTTTTTGGATCCAATGATTTTCCTTTTAGATTCATACGTTTACTTGATCCATCTATTATTTCCCATCTTATGTTTGGTCTTCTAGTTTTTCTTGTCATGGTTGGTTTCCGTCCTGTAAGTCTCTTTATTGTCGGTGTTTAATCTCTTCTATTTACGTGTCTATACCACTTGACTCTGACTGGCTTTATTATCTTAACTCTATTCTCGTTTTTCAAGGTTTCGTTTATTTCTAGATTTGTTTTTTTTTTTTGGATCCAATGATTTTTCTTTTAGATTCATACGTTTACTTGATGCCATCTATCATTTCTCATCTTTTGTTTGGTCTGGTCTTCTAGTTTTTCTTGTCATGGTTGGTTTCCGTCTTGTAAGTCTCTTTATTGTCGGTGTTTAATCTCTTCTATTTACGTGTCTATACCACCTGACTCTCACTGACTTTATTATTTTGACTCTATTCTCGTTTTTCAAGGTTTCGTTTATTTCTAGATTTGTTTTTTTTTTTGGATCCAATGATTTTTCTTATAGATTCATACGTTTACTTGATGCCATCTATTATTTCCCATCTTATATTTGGTCTTCTAGTTTTTCTTGTCGTGGTTGGTTTCCGTCTTGTAAACCTCTTTATTGTCGATGTTTGATCTCTTCTATTTACGTGTCTATACCACCTGACTCTCACTGACTTTATATTATCTTGACTTTATTCTCGTTTTTCAAGGTTTCGTTTATTTCTAGATTTGTTTTCTTTTGGATCCAATGATTTGTCTTTTAGATTCATACGTTTACTTGATGCCATCTATTATTTCCCATCTTATGTTTGGTCTTCTAGTTTTTCTTGTTGTGCTTGGTTGCCGTCTTGTAAGTCTCTTTATTGTCCGTGTTGAATCTCTTCTGTTTACGTGTCTATACCACCTGACACTCACTGGTTTTATCTTGAATATTCTCGTTTTTCAAGGTTTCGTTTATTTCTAGTTTGTTTTTTTTTTGATCGAATTATTCTTCTTTTAGATTCATTCAATCTCTCGCAATTAATCGTTATAGAGTCAGCATGTGGTTTTATTTGAGTGGATAGTTCCTTTAATGTATTACGTTAAATATAGCAGCATACACTCTGTTTTACCACCTGCATTATTTTTACATTCTTGTACAGGTGGTTGTAAATGGACTATAAAATGTACCAGTAAAATGGTTTCCTGCCCTTCGGAATTTTAAGCCCCTGCAGTTAAGTTTTTTCAAATTACACTACGTAGTTTTTTTGAGTGATTCTCGTAGTTTTCTTCTTTTTTTGTATACACTCTGTATACAGTATGTCCACGGATCGAGTTCCAATGAGGAAAAACTTTTTTATTTTGCATTTTACAAGAAAAATGTATTCTTTTTAGAGTTTTTGCATGTCTCGAAACGGCCAAGTCAGTTTTAACCTTTTCAAAATTTCTTTTAGTTTAAGATAAAAATCGAAAAATTGGTCGTTTTATTCGAAAAAATTTTAAAGTCCCAGAAATTAAGTTGCGTTGTCATGGTAATTATCCATATTTAATTATCTAATTAACTGTCAGAAAAATCAACCATAATAGTTGAAAATGTTGTCAAAAGACCAACGAATTTACCTAATTCAATGCTATGGCAAAGGTAATAAAGCGATCCGTCTAGTTGTCGAAGAATTTAATCAAAAGTTTCCGGATATTTACATCTCAAATAGAGGTGCACGAGCATTGGTCAAAAAATTCCTATCCACTGGTTCCATACTGGATCTAAAGAAAAAAATATAGCACGCGATGATGACGACGCCGCCACTCTTCTTGTAATGGATTCAGTACGGAACTATCCCAAACTTTCTTTGCGGCGCAGATCAGTCCATCTGGGAATTAGTAAATCGCTTATTCAAAAGATTTTGAAACAAAGGAAGTTCCATCCCTACAAGCCCATTTTTAATCATGCATTAGAACCCGGAGATCCTGCGAAACGTTTGTATTTTTGTCTGTGGATGGGCGCTCAAATTATGGATAATCAATACTTTTTCCGAAATATTATTTTTTCTGATGAGGCCACGTTTTCTACTAATGGTACTGTTGCATCTCAACATGTGAGATATTGGAGCGATTACAATCCGAATTTTCGCATGCCTCACAATCGACAATATTCGGCAAAAGTTAATGTGTGGTGTGCAATTTCTTACCATGGTATCATTGGACCATATTTTTTTGATAATACTGTCAATCAGCATACGTATTTGGATATGCTGCAAAATTTTGTTGATGAACGTTTGGACGATCTACCGATTAATTACCTCGCAAGGTGTTATTTCCAACAAGATGGTTGTCCGGCTCATTATGCTAGGATTGTTGTTGAATGGTTAAATCAGCAATTTGGACAGAATTGGATAGGTCGAAATGGTCCCGTGATATGGCCACCAAGGAGCCCTGATTTAACAATGGCTGATTTTTATCTTTGGGGTCGTTTGAAGCAAATAGTTTATGCAAATAATCTTCCTCCGAACGTAGAAGATTTAAAGGAGAGGATTAGAGACGCTGTGACGTCTTTAACACTCGAAGAAATTCGAAGAAGTTATAGAGAATTGCGCCGACGGCTAGAATTGTGCGTTGAAAAGGGCGGTGAATGGATTGAGTAAAATAGTTATTAGTTATATCATTTTTGTTTTTGAGTTTATGAAAAAATTTTCAAATAAAACGACCAATTTTTCGATTTTTATCTTAAACTAAAAGAAATTTTGAAAAGGTTAAAACTGACTTGGCCGTTTCGAGACATGCAAAAACTTTTATCAAGGATACATTTTTCTTGTAAAATGCAAAATAAAAAAGTTTTTCCTCTTTGGAACTCGATCCGTGGACATACTGTATATTGAAACTGTAGATCCTTGCTTGATGATTTACATTTTCCATATCTGTTATTTATTAGATACATACTTTCGATACTTTTCCTTTTCCTTTTCTTTACACATGTTGTTACTTTCCGAGAAGAACTGTGTATTTGACCTAGCTATGTCATAAATTCCTTTAACCATTAAATATATTTTTTGAAAGGGTGTCCAGCAACGAACGCTGTATATTTTATCTAAGTGTAAGTACTGGAAGTTCTGCTTTTTTTTAGTTTACCCGTTTTATTTGTTATTTATTGTCTCTACATGACATGGAATAGTAAGACATTGTTTTGTTCAATTTGCAGTATTTTACTTAGAAACAAAAATAAATATTACGCGAGTTCTCCTTTCAAGGAGGTTAAAATTTAAAATCAGTTCCTGAATAGTCTTTTATGCGTAAATCTTCGATAATTTCCTTGGTGCAATTTAAGTTTACGTTAACAATTAAAAGTTTTTAACATTTACATTTACTTGTACCACTTTGAATTCTGTGCTGTCTTGCATAAATATACCAAGTTTGTGGAGTTTGTGCTTTTTATTCTAAATAACTGCCAATAACAACCAATAAAGCCCAGACGGCCTTACAACCCATGCTGGCGAGTCCATGTATTGCGCGTTTGGCATAACAACGCCCATATAGTGCCAGTGTTCACAAACAATATCCTTACATCATAAAATTTGAAAAAAATAAAATTGTTCTTCTTGAAAGCCATATGTTAGCAGACTCTCTACCAATTTCCAAAATTTTGGGTGAGTCCTATTTGGAAATCGTTGTTGATGCAGCCTTTTTGCTTCAGCTGAGAAACTACTACAAAACTAGCTGGAGTAGTTGTGGAGCATGTCAGATTTTTACTAACTAAGAACCTCCACTCATTTAATCTCGCGTTCTGCTCTACGGAAGCAGTTTTCTTTCTTCTATCTCCTTACTTTAAATTATGGTTCTGATCAGGGCTTCAACGCTTCCTTTGTTACCGTTACACTTTCCATCATGTTGTCTTTGTTCTCTTCCTTTTAATACCAACCACACTCTGACTGCACAACTTTGTTTATTCATGATGTTATTATATATTTGCTCTGATTTAAAAGTAGGTACCAATCTTGCATGTCTGTAAAGTTATTATTTTTTTCACATTTAAACCTTAATTGTACATAATTCTCGATGTATTTTACTATAAAAGCAGCCATGAAACAAGACTAGCTAGAATACCTGTTAGCAACAAAGTATTTGTCAGAATCATATTATGTTTTTAGTATTATCAACTTATGCGCCACTTTTATGAAGACTATTCATATTGACCATTCTACCCATGTATGTTTTGTATCATTTATGACAAGCAATTTTTATTTCGTCGCGTTTAATATTATTCTGTTGTTTCCTGTCAGTCTAGTTAACAATGAGCATATGGATTTCATTGTTTGAGCAAACTTGACCTACCAGGGTCACTGCCAGACATGCACAGAAGAATAAATCTTGATTTTAATTAAAAAAAAAAAACTTCATTTAAATAGCATTACTCCAGGAGTTATTTTTAACTCATAATAAATCAAATCTTTCTTACAAATACACCTGTGAATTAAAACCAATAGAATTAAAATATAATTTACAGCTTTTTTGGACAGTCCAAATATAATGATTTATATATTTTACTAGCTGACCCGGCAAACGTTGTTTTGCCATATAAATTATTTCCAGTGAATATTTTGGTAGTCTAATAAAAAATAAGTAAGTAAGTTGTACGTGTGTGGGGATGTGGTATATGACTCAAAGAGGAATGGAGCGCTGTGAACGATGACGGCCTACAAAAATAACAAAACACCAAACATTCATTTTTTGAATTCATTGTACTTTTATTAACTTAACTAATAAATTTCTAATTACATCTCTATCACAAATAATGACAATTAAAAAAAAACTTTATCAGTCTCTTAGTGCAATGGAGTGTACGATATTTTTAGTGAGTCCATCTTTAGCCAACACAAACAAACTGGATGGTTTACACACCCGAGAACATGCCACGTATAATTGTCCGTGTGAATAACACGGTGTGCCCAAATCTAAGCCACAAACAGACATCGTTTGGCCTTGATGAGAATATACTCAATATGAGAGTTGCACTGTGAAAGTAAAATGATAAGTATAAGCGTCACTGCTACGATCGACGCACAATCAACAATAATGGCCGAAAACGGTTTAGGCCCTAAACTTTAGTGAGTGAGAGACAGCTTATTGTGTGAGAAAGACAGGAGACCGGCTTCGTTCTCATCCCTACTCTGTGCTGTTTACGGGGTGAGAAGTGACACCGGTAGACGCCTGGCAGGAATAACTGATCGAGTAGTAACTGATCAATTATCGACCGCCGAGAGTAGAAAATTATTAAAGTACTAATATCGCTATTAAAAAATAGGGGTTGATGGTGGAAGGGTGAAAATTTAGGGTTGTATGTATTTTTTAATGCCGAATCATAAAAAAAAAATAAAATACAAAATGTTGTCCAAAAAAACAAAAAAAATTTTTTGGGGTGGACCATCCTTATCACTTAGGGGTATGAAAAATAGTTTACGTCCTATTCTCAGACCTGCTGAATATACACACAAAATTTCATAAGAATCGATCGATCCGTTCGGAGGAGTTTTGTGACAAACACTGTGACACGAGAATTTTTTATATTTTGTAAAAGACATTGCTGTAATAAAAAATCATTTTTGTATATATTTTGCTTACATCGCATGAAATTCTTCAAACACAGCCTTTAACAATGTTCGTTGTAGCAGTTATTCAAGTTCAGTTATGCAGACTATACCAAATAGTATCGTGGAGGTATATTGACGTCACATCCGATGAAATTATTGAAATAATGCAAAAATGCTGAATGTTTCCAGGTTCCAAAGGCGTAGCCAGGTTTTTAGGCGGGGGGGGGGGTAACGTCTTGACATATTTGGGGTCAAAGTATATACATATTATATCGTCGCATATACTTTTATTTTCAACTAGAAACTACGTGTTAGGTTCGCATGTGAATGTATGTTTAACGATATTCGTCTTTATTTCCGGTTTTTTCGGCTTTCAGGGGAGGAGGGCAAGTGTCCCCCAGCCCCTTGGCTTCGCCCTTGGCATGTTCCCTCTTTACTAAAGACATCACGGGTCATACTAATTCAATAGAAGACTGATCCTACTCCTATTTCAAACTATCGGCCAATTTCATTACAAAGTGTATTGTCAGGTCTTTTTTATGATCTCTCTGGCATCTTCGTTAGTCTTGACTATGTTGTGGACAAAATGTACTTAGTCTCTTGGGTACACGGGATCCATTATTGGAATGGATAAAATCGTGTTTGAGTAATAGAAAGATGGTTGTGTCGTTATCATGCCACCAATCGGAAGAAAGTGCATATAATGTCGGAGTACCACAAGGGTCCATTTCAGACCCCTTACTATTTTTACTCTTCATAAAGTACCTGCCGAATCATAATAATAGACTATGTCGGATCGCTGTCCGACCACCAATTTGGAAGAAAATGCATTTAATAGTAGAGTACTACAAGGTTTCATTTTCGGCCCTTTACTATTTTGAATATTCATAAATGACCTGTCGATTCATATAAAAAGTGGTCTTGTAGTAATGTATGCTGACGACACATCTTTGAGACTGGTAAATACATGACATGCCTTTTTTTTCGATAGTCTTGTGGTCGACTATGTTGTGAACAAAATGAACTTTTTTGGTATACGGGATCGGTTTTTGCAATTGATAAAGTTGTATTTGAGTAATGGAAAATAAGTCGCGTCGCAGTCCGGTCAATAATCACAATAGGAAGAAAGTGCAAATAATATAAGAGTACCACAAGGGTAGATTTTGGGCCCTTTACTGTTCTTAATATTTTTAAATGACCTACCGAATCATATAAAAAGTGTTCTTGCAGTGATGTATAGTATAACGACACATAGCTTGAGGATAGTAAATAGCCTGACCGGTCATTTTTTATCTCTCTCGCACCTTTGATAGTTTTGAGGTCGACTATGTTGTGGTCAAAATGTACTCTCTTGGTAAATAGGATCCATTATTATGTAAAAAATTAAACAAATCATACTACGCGATACTAAAGCTTAAATCATGTTTAAGTATTGACGGCATATTAAATATGTACACTCTTGTTCATTCTACACTTAACGTTTTGATCTGATGTCGTTCAGTGGGATGGAAACACTTATTGATTTCAATACATGTTAAATATAAAAAATTACGATCCTTTATCCCATATTTACGAAACAAAATCGGCTAACATTATTTAATTGAAACACCACACTTCCAACTTACATGCAAAATCACCGGACTTTTCTTTTGCCAAAATTTTTAATAATCTATCCAACAATATCAGAAATGTTAGCGGTTTTGGAATGTTTCAAAGGGCAGATACTTAAAGAATTTCTTTTAGGAAACATCTTTTATTCTCTTCAAGACTATCTTGACAGTTCTCTGCGAATGTTTTTATGTTATTCATATAATAAATTTTTTAATCGTAAATTTTTCTTTTCTATTTTAATATTCGTAATTTGATGTTTATTTATACATACAGTGAGGACGCGCGGGTTGGAACAAATTCATTTAAAATTTTACAAGTTCAAAATTATTGAAATGATTCTAAGTCCCTATTAAAAATAATTCTTCAAATTTTTCAAGTTCAAGTATAGACACTAATGTTTAATATTTAGAGCGGTTTTCACCTGCTGTTCAAGATCTCTCTCTAATTTTGATATTCCACCCTTATATTAACATTATTTTAATAAAAAAAACTTGGTCATGCTCTGTACCGACTATATATTTCCACTTCTTAAAATACATGTCTACATTGCTGCCCCTTGCGGTTAAGTGATATATTACTCATTTAAAAATGTAAACAAATATCTATTTCAATGTGGACTTATTTACGTCAATTATAATGTATAAAATTTAATAAAAATATTAATGTGACAAATTATAGTGAAACATGAATGTGATAAATAGTAAATTATTGTCCTGTAGTTTACAACACTATGAGTACCTAATAATTATTACACTATTTCCAATATAACCTAAACATTTACTGCCATTGTTGTATCAACTTATAAATTTCCTCATTGCTATTAATATGATTTCTAAACCATTCCCTCGTATTATTCGGAAATTTAATTCTTATTTTCTTTGTTTTATTCTTCTTTGGAAATAAAGGAAATACATTTGTAATTATCGAACTTTACTGTAATCTTAACCTAATAAATAAATATGTATATACAAGGGAGATAGTTTGATTTTGTTTAGGACGTTTATAAATTATATACAATTAAATTTAATTATATTAAATCTAAGAGTGATCTGGAGAAAACTTATTTACAACTTAATTCTAGACTCAAGATCACTGCAATATGTATGTCCTATACCTAAACTCAACAGTTATCGAGAAATTTACAATTGAACATATCAATAACTGAGACCGTATCCTACAAAATTTATTTCACTCTGTTGTCTGAAAAGGACCGATTTATGAAAAAAACAGAAAAACAAATGAAATTAAATGTTCAAACTGTCGACCACTAACTATTATCGACTTGTTTTTTTTTTTTTTTTTTGTAAATCTAGCAAAACGTTAACATCTGTGTTTTTTTTCTTTTTATTGTTGACTTGTCACCGTTAATGGAAACTGTATGACAATGTTACTTAAAATAAGTACTTGTCAAGTGCAGTTGCAAAGTTTGACAGAATGTCGTGTTTAACTGAGGAACAACGTATAGAAATTTTGATGATGGTAGGATATGGCTACAGGACTCGAACAGAAGCTGAAGTTTGTGAATTGTTTAATGATAAGTACTCGGAGAGGCCTATTACACGATCACTAGTTAGTAATATAGAAAAAAAGTTTAGTCTTTGGCCACGTAAGAGATAATTACAATACCAACAATGTTACAGTTCCAGAAAACACACAATTGAATGTTTTGCTCGATTTGCAAGAAAATCCTCGCAAATTAAGTCGACAAGTAGCTGCAGAACTGTGAAGAAATGGCACCCATACAAAGTGCATTTAGTTCAGGACGATTTCGACTGCAGATTAAAATTTTGCGAAGTAATGATGGATAGATGCAATGCCAACCCACAATTTTTAAGTAATATAGTTTTTTCCGACGAGGCAAAATTTTGTTTGAATGGTTCGGTAAACAGGCAAAATTTTCAATATTGGACATCGGAAAACCCACATTGGAGAATGGAGATTCGAACACAATTCCCCCTGAAGTAAACGTTTGGGCCGGAATTATGGGTACCGCAATTGTGGGTCCCTTTTACTTTCTTATACGTAGTATAAGGAAGTATTGTGATGATGAAAATTTTCGATCTCGAGATTTTTGCAGATGTCCACGTTTTGAAGTCCCCTGATACCGAAAAAGTGGTTTTTAAAAAATGTCTGTGTGTCTGTCTGTGTGTGTGTCTGTCTGTGTGTGTGTGTGTGACCACGATAGCGGTCAAGGCGCTGTAGATATCAATTCCAAATTTTGTATTTACGTGTATAATCTCCCTCTTGAGATCTGATTAGTTTTTCAGTAAAATCGGTAGACCGGAAGTAGCAGTTTACTTCAGCGAAAAAATCGAATTTTGCCAATATTTCGTCAACTACTAAGTTTTAACAAATTTATAAATAATTCATATATACTTTTCGAATAGCGATTTTTTGCAAATATGTCGTAAGTTATGCATTCTATATATATTTATCAAGAGTACAAAAGTATTTAGTTCTAGATTTGCAATATTTTTTGTATATATGAAATTTCAAAATTTGGACCGGAAGTAACACTTTTATACTCTTAGCGAGTAGCACTTTTTTTCGAATATCTTGCAAAGTATGCATTCTATAGCGATTTATTAAGAGAATGAAATTACTTAGAATAGAATTTTGAATAAGTTTTGTATAAAAAATTTCTTAAAATTGTATATTTTGAAATGCTCATACGTATAAGAAAGTCGTGTGGTGGCCACACCTCATTTTTTTATTGAGGGAACACTTAATTCTGAAAAATATTTAAACCTACTACAAAATTACATAGTACCCAATGTAAGCACTTATCCCGAATAATGAGTACCCAAATACATATACCGGCAGATTCGATATGGTTCCAACAGGTTGAAGTGCCCCTACACTTCGAGAACAGTACGAGAATACCTTCATAATATTTTGCCAAATAGATGGATCGGTTGGAGAGGTTTTATCGAATGGCCAGCTAGGTCTACAGATCTAATCCCATTAGATTTTTATCTATGGGGATATCTAAAATCTAAAGTGTACTTCAATAAACCGGAAAATATTAATGATTTGAGGAATAGAATTATAACCAAAATAGAACAAATTAAGCCGCAAATGTTAACTGCAGTGTTACGAGAAATTGATCTTCGGCTTGCCTATTGTCAGGAAGTTAGTGGTCAACAGTTTGAACATTTAATTTGATTTGTTTTTCTGTTTTGGACCTATCTGAGCGTTTTCCATAAAACAAAACCAAAAATTTTAAATGAATTTGTTCCAACCCGCGCGTCCTCACTATATAGTGTATATCTACCACGCGATCATTTAAATTCTAAATTCTAGCAGGCGGGATTTTTTTTATTAGGTTGTCCAGAATGTCAATTATTGTTTAATCGAAATTTGCGGTTATGTTATTCTTTGTGACATTTGTGAATCTTATGTGTAATCGATTTAAATTTAATGGAAAAGAAAGCATTACAAGATAAATTAGTTTTATTGTGAATTACAAAAGGTGTTCAAAGTGTTCTCCCCCTGTTGCAATGCAACTGTTAACCCTCCGTTTCATATTTTCAAAAGCATTTGCCAACATCTGAACGGTTATAACGTTACATG
Organism: Amphimallon solstitiale; assembly: GCA_963170755.1. NCBI lineage: Eukaryota > Metazoa > Arthropoda > Insecta > Coleoptera > Scarabaeidae > Amphimallon > Amphimallon solstitiale. The sequence goes on from OY720677.1 coordinate 117,100,835, forward strand.
CATTAGAAATTGCCTCTTGTAGTTCTTCAAGATTTTATGGGTTATTTTTGTAAACTGTGTTTTTCAGATACGGATAAATGAAATAATCAAGAATCGTTAAGTCCGGACTGCGAGGCGGAAATTCAATGACTCGATTATCATAAAACCCGCGAATTCGAGCCATACTTTCCCATGTTTTGTGAGCTGTTGCATTGTCCTGTTGGAAATACCCATGTAAAAGTTCGTCATCATGAAGATTTTGTAAAAACGGTTCAAGTAAATTATTTCGATATCTCTCAGCATTTATCGTTCCTTCAAAAAACACAGGTCCAAATATACGCCTTCTAGAAACCGCTAGCCAAACACAAATTTTCTACGGATGGAGAGGCGGTTGAATAAACTCATGAGGATTCTCCGAAGACCAAATACGCATATATTGTTTGTTTATATAGCCGGATAGGTGAAACCATGCTTCGTCAGAAAAAAATGTTAAATCCAAAGTGTTGTTGTTATTTAAATTATTCAAAAACCACTGACAGTATTCTATTCGTACAGGAAAATCTCGAGGGAATAGCTCTTGAACGACGTTAATCTTATAGGGATAAAGATTTAAATTTTCTTTTAAAATTTTTTGACAAGTTCCATATGAAAGGTTTATTTCTTGGGCTAATCTGCGAAGAGTTTTTGGGAGACTGTTCTATTCTTTCTGCAACATCTGCCACAATCTCAGGAGTCCTTTTTTTTGGGCGCGCCACTACCGGCTTTCCTACCTACAGTTCCAACATTACGAAATTTCGCCACACATGTGTAAATTTCTTGGACTAATTTTTGATAATCCGCAGGAAAATTAGGGAAGGCATTTTGAAAATCATTGATGCAGTGCGGTACTGAATATGTCCATTCACCATTCTCTTGTCGTTCGGCGTTTTTAAAATAACTTTCAGTAAGAAAAATCTTATGTTCTAAATCAAACATTTTGAAACGTCACTTTGACAATTCAAATTGTAAATTAGTACTTATATACCAACTTAATTTAAATTTCACAAACTGCTCTAATTTAGAATTTAAATGATCGCGCGGTATTGTGTGATCAATGAAAATAAAAGGTTATTATTATTATTATTATTATTCTAAGATATTCGTTTTTTTTAATAATAAATAATGACTTTTCTTGGTTTTGCTAATTTAGATTTAACCATTAATGAGAAAAGAAACAATAATTTATCTCTTCTACGATAAAATCAAATTACTATAAATTTGCAATAATTCTCTTCCGGTTAATTATGAATAAAACTCTATACTATGTAAACGTGCAATGTTTGCATTTAAAAAAGTGAAATTTATAGTCAACAGGTGCCTATAAAAGGTGTAGTGGATTTGATGATATTTACATAATGTTCAAGTTCACAGTTTTGCAAGTAATGTTATTACATTACGTAGTTTGAATATATTTGAATACAATTTAAATATAATACACAGGTTCCCTTTGATGATTAATGATGATTAAAATCAAAATGTAAGATGGAAATTAATGTTGCCTTACAGTTTAATTACATACTCTTTTCTTTTGATTGAAACATTTACTGTATATAAAATATAATCTGTCAGTTTATTTTGAATGTTTCTTAGTTATTACGTCTGCATATTTATTAAATACGTTTAATTTGTTATTCTTCAAGTTGTGATTAGTGGTGCCGTTTATTCTAATGAATAATAGGTAATTATTTGCCCTAGTGGCTGTGTGAAAATTAAAAGTTTGAAAGTAAAATGAAGGGTACATGAGTAAAACAAGAAATGTCACAAAATAAACTTTATTAATTGAATTAAATAAACATTTTTCAAATAAATCTTATCGTAACAAGATTAACTGAGAATAATTTATTAAAAAATTAAATAAAAATTACTCTAGGTACCAATTGTATAGAGATAGAACTAGAAATGTCCGTCTTTTACTTTCTTATACGTACAGGGTGCGGCAAAAAGATCTGACGGTTTTAAGTAAAAACAACATAAAAATGAAAAATGATGGAAATTGTTTTATTGCTTATTACAGGAGGGGGGTGTACATGTAAATTTAATGAAAATTACGTCAAAACAACCGATTTCATCCGTTTAAGATCTGAAGATAACGTCCTTATTAAATTAATGAAAATTACATCAGAACAACCGATTTCTCCGTCTAAGATCTGAGTAGGTGGGGGGGGGGGGGTAGGCGCATCTCACAGGCCAAACGTGGACAGTGCTGCCGTTTCAGTACAATCGTACCGAATTCAGTACACTATTTACAAATCCAGTACGTCAGTACGCCATTTTGCAAAAAGAGCTAATTTCAGTACAAACTTGAAAGTTTTAGTACTAAATTAAATCCAAGTAATAATAATAATGTAATACTAATAAGAATTACAAAAAACGAGTATAGAAATAGTTTAAATATAGATACGGTCAAAAATTTATTATTTTTACAAGGTTTTTGGGTTACCTTTCACGATTTGTCGTCCTTTGAGTGAAACACAATCAAAAGACATTTGCATTTGTCAAATGAGTTTCACCTTTTGTCAAAACAACTTCATGAATTTTCATTATTGCAACATGGAACGTGTGAGAGTGAGAAGGCGAAGGCAAAATGCCAAAATTAGTGACGAAATACGCACATTAATTATTTTCTATGAATCAGGAAAAATCTTCTGTTGAGGAAGACAGTTTAATGTAAAATCGAATACAAAGTGTAAATTTTATGCAAAAAATGTGCAAACCAGTCAAGTGCTTAATCGACCCCCCGACCACAGAATACAAGAAGAATAGAAATTCTTTCGTAAATTGTGTATGAATTTGTTTATGAATTTCATTATGTATTTACTGTCTATTTTACACACATATAATAAATATGCATTAGTTCGACTGCTTTCAATTATTTGATTATTTGCATAAGAAGAGGGAAAATCATTTGCCAAATAGTAAAACTGAATACAAAAGACAAATCGTGAAAGGCAACCGAAAAACCCTCTATATTCAAAAATTATTGTAAGAAGCTAAAAAAAAAATTTGGATATAATATGGATATGGTAAATGGTTATTTAAGAGTGATTTGTTGTTTTGTCATATGTTTCAAATCAATATATTTTATGAAAGTTGAATAAAGTCATAACATATGTTAGTGATGTATTTTATTGTCCCTCGAGATTAAAAAAAGGTCATCCATAAATTTTTCTCGATTCAGTACATTTTTTGTAAATTCAGTACGTTTTTAGAGCTAGTGGCGGCACCACTGAACGTGGACATTATTAGTTGTCATGGAGCAGTGATCGGCAGAGCACCGTGCGTTTGTTGTACAGACGTTTTTTAAAAGTGGCGATTCCTGCGTTGCTGTTCAGCGGCAGTTCCATAGGCGTTTTAATGTGACTCAGCCGACCACTGCTCCATGACTATTAATAATGTCCACGTGTGGGCTGTGAGATACGCCTATCCTACCTCCCACCACCTACTCAGATCTCAAACTGACTAAATCGGTTGTTTTGACGTAATTTTCATTAATTTACATGTACACCCTTCTGTAATAAGCAATAACACAATTTTTATCACTTTTCATTTTTATGTTGTTTTTACTTTAAAACCGTCAGATCTTTTTGCCGCACCCTGTAGTATAAGGAAGTATTGTGATGATGAAAATTTTCGACCTCGAGATTTTTGCAGATGTCCACGTTTTGAAGTCCCCTGATACCGAAAAAGTGGTTTTTAAAAAATGTCTGTCTGGCTGTCTCTCTCTCTGTGTGTGTCTCTCTCTGTGTGTGTGACCACGATAGCGGTCAAACCGCTATAGCTATCTATTCCAAATTTTGCATTTAGTAGTATAATCTCCCTCTTGAGAACTGTTTAGATTTTTAGCAAAATCGGCCGAAGTGAAAAAATCGAATTTTGCCAATATTTTATCAACTACTAAGTTTAGACAAATTTATAAAGAATTCATATATACTTAAAATTGAAATTGTGAACAATTTTATTAAAAAAGTTTTTCGAAATTCCAACCGGAAGTAGGTCTTTTACTCTTATCGAAAATCAGTTTTTTGCAAATATTTTGCAAGTCATGCTTTTTAGACAGGTACGTTACGAGTATAAAAATATTTAGAACTTAATTTTCAATACCTTTTGTATAAAAAAAATCAAAATTCGGACCGGAACTGACACTTTTACTTTTACCGAATAACGATTTTTTGCAAATACAGGGTTATGATAAAGTAATGCACAAAATTCATAAAACGTACAATGTTCATTTTTGAAAAAAATGCAAAAACACGTTAAACAGTTTATTTTATTCCGCGTCTTTTAACATAAGTCAAAAAAATAAAACGTCAAATTTGTCAAAGTTATGACGTCATCAATATTTTTTTAAAATGAGGCTTGGTTTTTTTTTACTTTATTTGATAAAGCTTGTTTTTCTGCATTATAAAGAAATAATTGAAGTAGGGGTCACATAAGAAAAAACAGAATTAATAAAAAACAAAATAAACTTTATTATAGTAATAACATTTAAATTAACTAAACAGTCCATTAAACCAAAACGACTTCTTACAGGAATTGTTCAAACTGTGTCCCGTTCACTATCTGACATAGGCCAAGACGATGGTAGACCTGATTTACAGAGTCTTCGATTATCTGCGGAGTTATAAGAGTCATTTCATGTCTAATTCGTTTTTTTTTTTTTAGATTTTTCTTATGTGACCCCTACTTCAATTATTTCTTTATAAGAAAAACAAGCTTTATCAAATAAAGTAAAAAAAAAACAAGCTTCATATTTAAAAAAAATATTGATGACGTCATAACTTTGACAAATTTGACGTTTTATTTTTTTGACTTATGTTAAAAGACGCGGAATAAAATAAACTGTTTGACGTGTTTTTGCATTTTTTTCAAAAATGAACATTGTATGTTTTATGAATTTTATGCGTTACTTTATCATAACCCTGTATGTCGTAAATTATGCACTCTATATACAGGGTGAGTTTTTTTGAATGTTTAGCATTGGGATCTCAGAAACTACTGGAGATAGAAAAACGCTTAAATGGGGAAAGATGCGTGGTTTTACGAGTTTGATTTAAAACTGCTTTTGTTTCTCCGATAACTTTCATGGCTTATTAGATATTCAAAGAAAACTAAATTTTACGATTTTATTTAAACATGCTTAGCATCGTTAATAGTAATTTTAGAGAAAAAGTGTTCAGACAAAAGTTTTAGATAATTTTACGCCAAATAAAACTATGTAGCTAATATTTTTTTTTCGTTCACCATTATCGAGTTATGACACAAACTTGTGTTTTTTTAAATGGAAACCATAGTTGGTTTTGACATTATTAAAAAGCTTATTTTTTACTGATTACAATGATATAAGGTTTGATTAGTTATTTTAAAAAATAAAGAGGATATAGACATTTCTATGATTGTTCACTTTATAAGATGTAAACTTTAAAAAAAAACATTTTTGGTGTTTTGTAATTCAAAAAACGAAAAATCTGAGTTACAATAGTGTTCGTTGGAGCAGTCGAGAAAAATATATTAACATTGCTTTCACGTTGAGTCACAGAAGTGAGAGCTGTTAATTTTTACTTTTAAGTCTAGTTAATTGTCAAACATTGACAATTAACTATTAATTAATTTAATTGTAACTTAACTATAAGCGGTGCAAACGGCCGTTAATCATAAGTTTGCATTGGCTATGGAATTTTCTAACGTAGAAAAGCGTGATATGGTTGAATGTTACATTCAGTGCCAAAAAAATTCTGCTAGAGCTGCTGAAGTTTATTTTGAAAATTATTTTGATGGACGTCAGCCGTCGCTACCTACTTTTAAGAGATTATGGGATAATTTAGCAGATTATGGTTCGTCCGTTAAACCAAAATCAAAAAAAGGGATGGATGAAGATAGAGAAATAAACATATTAGCATGTGTCGCTCAGAATCCATCTACATCGATCCGACAAATTTCAACAGAAATGGGCTCCTCTCAACGCACTATTGTCAGAGTGTTGAAGCATAAATTTCGTCCCTACAAATTATCAGTATCACAAACTTTACATGAAGGTGATAACATCAGACGAACAGCTTTTTGTAGATGGTTTAAAGATCAGTGTCAAAACGATCCACACTTTTCAATGAAAATATTATTGACTGATGAATCTCGTTTCACAAATTGTGGAATGTGTAATAGGCACAATGAGCACATATGGTCTCAAACAAATCCACTTCACGTTGAACATAGGAGACCACAAATTAAATTTGGGTTTAATGTTTGGTGTGGTGTTATAGAATCAACTGTTCTTCCTCCTTTTATTTTTGATGGATCACTAACTGGCAATCGTTATCTTAATTTTTTACAACAAGATTTCGATGAAATGTTAGATAATTTAAATTTAAGAACCCGAGCAATGCTGCAATAGTTTCAACATGACGGAGCGCCTCCGCACAATCAACTGAATGTTAGAAATTATTTAAATTTGAACTTCCCTAATCAATGGATAGGACGAAATGCACCCATTGAATGGCCGGCTAGATCCCCTGATTTATCAGTTTTGGATTTTTTCTTGTGGGTTGTACTAAAGGACACAGTATACAAAAGAGCATATGAAACAATCGACGATTTAAGAGAAGCTGTCTTAGTTGCTTTTAATAACATCGATAGGCGTAAAGTACGCAATGCTACAAATTCTGTTGTGAAGAGATGCAATTTGTGTATTAATAATAATGGAGGTATCTTTGATCATTAATAATGTTGTGTGCCCTTAATAAAAGTTCTTATAGTTTATTACTACATAAGATTTCAAAATAAGTTTTCGTTTGGTTTATATTTTATCAGTTCGAAATTCAATTGTTTTCAATAAAAATCATAAAAATGTCTATATCCTCTTTATTTTTTAAAATAACCATATCAAACCTTATATCATTGTAATCAGCAAAAAAAAAAGTTTTTTAATGATGTCAAAACCAGCTATGGTTTCCATTTAAAAAAACACAAGTTTGTGTCATAACTCGATAATGGTGAACGAAAAAAAAATATTAGCTACATAGTTTTATTTGGCGTAAAATTATCTAAAACTTTTGTCTAAACACTTTTTCTCTAAAATTACTATTAACGATGCTAAGCATGTTTAAAGAAAATCGTAAAATTTAGTTTTCTTTGAATATCTAATAAGCCATGAAAGTTATCGGAGAAACAAAAGCAGTTTTAAATCAAACTCGTAAAACTGCACATCTTTCCCCATTTAAGCGTTTTTCTATCTCCAGTAGTTTCTGAGATCCCAATGCTAAACATTCAAAAAAGTTACCCTGTATATTTATGAAGAGTACAAAAGTATTTAGAGTTGGATTTGGAATATTTTTTGTATAAATGAAATTTCAAAATTCGGACCGGAAGTAACACTTTCGTACGTATAAGAAAGTCGTGTGGTGGCCACACCTCATTTTTTTCTTTTATTTGTTTTTCATGAGGTAACTCCTCGTAGAACGTTCCTGCATCAGGGTTTTGACAAAATTTGCTAAGCTTTAACAAATCGAGATGTTTGTCTTCATTTATTGGAAGAACATCTGGAAGAAAATAAAAGATAAGTCTTACTTTGATTAAAAAATATGATTACTAAAATCTTACCACTGTACTTTTCCGTTGGAAGTTCAAATTCATTTTCTTTAAGTTGTTTATGGCTATTTTGGGTTCTCTTTATATTTTTGTTAATTGGAGTCTTTAGCCAATGTCCATTATAAGTTGATCGATAACTGACAAGGCGTGGATGTTTGAGCAATAAAACTGTCTTTTGCTCTGTATTGCAAAAGGACATTTTGCTACAAATTTATTTCGAAAATAGTCTGACCATTTTTTAATCATTCGTTGCTGGGCTTTTTGAACAATGAATGGAAATGGATTGTATCTAGACTCACGAAGTAGTTCATACCACTCGTGTGGCAATTCGATTCTCGTTTTCAAGTTGATTAGGCCCATATTCTTGTCACATCAAGTCGTTTCACCGCATGTACCATAAAATGTACGAACCTGAACATCGTATACATAGTTTTTATTTTGTCATCCCGCTGAATCGCAAAAGAAATGTAAGTGTTTAGCAGAATTATCGAGATGATTCACAATAAAGTCAAGAAGAAAAGAACATATTTCTTCTGATACCTTTTTAGCAATATTTTCAGAGTAGTGTAGAAAAATGATTCTCCTGGAGCAAGTACGTGTATGTTAAATGAATACATAGAAACCTGCCTAGGGTAGTAAACATCGTCGGTTGGAATATTTTTGAAAATCCATTCCAACTGCGACTGAAGTTCTAGTAGTCTTAGCTCTTTTCTTCGCTACTCTTTTTCTGTCGTAGAATGTCTGGTCTCGTCTTTTATGAAGTTCATTTTCCACTTCTAATTTCCTAATTTCTGTTTCTGAGTTTGCTTCTTCTTTCAATTTACTCACATTAGCTGCAAATTCATCGCAAGCACTGCAGGTATCAGTACGGGGATATCCAAAGCTTATATTAAATTTTGTATTAAATACCGATCTATATGTTTCATACGAAACTTTCACAGAATGAAATTTTCCTTTAAACATAGAATACATTTTTTTAATATTCAATTCTTCTGGAAGATATAACTTTTTTGAATCATGAAGGCTGTAATGAGACAATCTGGCCATAAAAGAGTTTATGTGATCAAACACATTGTTGTAAGTATCATCAGGCAACTTTTGAATGGTGTGCTGCCCTTTTATCTTTGGGAGGTGTGCCTACACTTTTCAATGACTTTTGTAGATATTCAAATTTGCCTTTAGTGATCCCATGCATGCTGCAGAAAGCTTTAGAACAAACAGGTATTTCTACAACATTGTCATCACGTTTTACACTCTAACTCTGTATGAATAAGAACTGTCATGGAACAAAGCTGTTTTTTCAGGCTTTCGACTTGTTGATTACAACCTGTTATAGTATTAAAAACTTGTAAGATACTTTTCCGTTCTACTTCGTTCACATTTTGAAAGCATTTTAACCGTTTACAACAGCACGACTCACCTTGTTCATGGGTTGAAAGCCTATAATTTTCTTCATTGCATCCTGTAGTCTTCCTGTCTCCTGCCTTTTTTTTGACGATTTCGAAGCTACAAATTCATTTTTAACACTCATTATTACACATTTTGAAAGATAGTTAAATTCTAAACAAAAAGTAAGTAATACACTATCGTCCTAAATTTGAAAATAAGCGAATAAAAAGCACTTAAACTCTCTGATTATCATTACTTAATACTACTTACATATTAAAGTAATGATAATCAAAGAGTTTAAGTGAATTTTATTCGCTTATTTTTAAATTTAGGACGATAGTGTATACTTTACTTTTTGTTTAGAATTTAACTCTCTTTCAAAATATGTCGAAATATACAGGATGTTCCATTTAAAAATTTGTTGCTTTTGTGAATATCTCAGAAACTAGCTCTTCAATTGTTTCTCTGTTTTGACTAACTTAATCAGCAAAAAAAGTCCTACTAGTTTGCTAATTTAACCGAAGTCATAGCTCCAAAAATAACAAAGTTAGCAATAGTGCCGAGTTAATTTGGAACAGGCTGTATATTGAAAACACAGGTTAGGATAATATCCTAACCTCAACTGAATATTATTCAATTGACAGAAACTGGACATTCCTACTTCTATTCGGGTTGCGCATGAACATTCCCTGTTTTAAGAGGAGCGTTTACCTATCGAAAACTAAGGCATCGCCGTTTCGTGTTTTTTGCATTTGTTTTGTAATTTTATAATCTCAAATTTGGGTTAGTGATGCAAAAGACATCAATTTATAATGTCAAGGTCAGTTTTTGTACTAATTTATTTTCTTAAAAAAGTTATGTGTCTTAGAAATAACGACAAAAATGCATGAATTTAATTAATGTCTACTAACTAAGGCTGATACACAAAAGAAAAAAACAACCTCCACGCGCCAGCTGCACATTTGATGAACGATATAAAAAAAAAACTTTCTGTAATTATTTTTGAACATAACAAACATTAAATAGTAAACATTGTCACACACATTTCACACGAGGTTTTTCCAAGCTATTGTGTCGTCTATCCCCACTTTACGGTATCTCTACCGGTCCTAGCGGAGACGAAAATCTATCGGAATCGGTCAGCTATTCTAGACTTAAGTCAGAGTGACAGTTTGTAATTAAAAATAAATGTCATATATACCTATAATCTTCGAGTGTTTAATAATATAAGTTATGGGCAAGCGAAAATTGGCTTATTATAAAACATCAACAGTTCCGTAAGTACTCATTCTTTATACATTATGTTTCCCATCTATAGTATTCCTTTACCTATGACAGAATCTGTGAATAAAACTGAAGCGCTGTGACAGAACCGAATATCGTCTACCTCCACCTACTCACACCCCTTTGCGTCTACCCGTCCCGCGAGTAATATAAGTTGCATAAGGTTCTATTTGTTAGTAAACGCCCCTCTTAAGGCTGTACAGATAATATTTATATCGACTTATTGGTTGTGCCATATTAAACGTCACACAAATAGCATCAGATTGAGTCACTTATTTCAAATTTTGTAAATTTGGACATTCCTTGTTTTATTCCTGTATGTTTCAAATATTGTTATAACTTTCGGCAATATTAATTGGTTAAATTGATTGGAACCTCGCTGGGCACTTGGTGAAACATCTTAAACTAATAAATGTAGGTAAAAAACGGATATTTCATTAGCTTTATTACAAAATAATACTTGGGCAATTGTTACGAGCTTCCCAGTTCATTACCAACTAAATTCAAGAAATACTTAAATAGGTACAATAATTGATGGGAGTGAAAATTTTTAGTAGATAGGTTTTCCCAAAAACTGTTAACATGTAACTGATCTAATCACCGGCGATAGGAAGAACTATGTGTGCTCATTAGTAATGTTTAAACATTTATTTTTTTGGTTTTGAAATTTCTTTAGTATCTAAGTAATCTAATCTTTTACCTTTTGTGACTGATTGTAAAATTTCAAAATTTTTTAATGAGATCATGTGATGATTATCCATACAATGTTTTGAAATCCACGAACTCTAATTACATCTATTCATTTACGTACATTTCTTCTTGTTTGGCCTACCTAAAAAATGCCGTAAACAATACAGTTTAATATATAAATGCCACATGTCTCTGTTTTTTCAAGACTATCTTTATTACTAGTCCAAATTTTACCTAGATTGAATTTATTAATTGCTATTGTTTTTATGTAAAATTTTAAGCTAATGTATTATTAATTTTATTTGTGGGTCTGACCTGTGTAATTTAATAAGCGATATTGAGTTTATTGTTTTGCTTGAGGCCAAACAAATAAAAACTTGTTAACCTGTTGACGTTTTTTCTTTATGATTGTTCTGTCTATAATATCTGTACTAAATCCGTTATCTAAAGCTAAGCATTTCAGAATTGCAACTAATTTATCATAATTTAGTTTAGAAAGAGGCACACTTTATAATCTGCGTACGAAACTGTTGAAGGAAGAAACATTAACGCTACCATTAAGTTTTGTTTGGGTGAGATCGAATAAATTAAAACTATTTTTTTCCTTAAAAGGTCAAGATTTTTGATCAGATGCCTAAGTTCGGGCTGCTATTCGCAATTTGATCAACTGTAAACAGGAAAGTTTCTTCGCGAACGGAATGAAAATATGGGTTCAGCGTCTGGAGGAATATATTGCAGTAAATGGTGATGATGTGGCAAATTAATTATATACGAGGTACGCGCCATAAATTCTCGACCTGACAAGCTTATACATGTTCAAACGTATTCAAACTCCGTCGCGTCATGCATGCACATAGGCGAGGTGTACACTATAAATATGACGGTTCAAATCCTAGTAGTTTTTAGTAACCAGCCAACCAACGTGATTAGCGCACGAAAATGTCTGAAGTAACGAACATTGAGTCCCGCTGTCATTAAATTTTTTAAAATAGAAGGGCATACACCTTATCACATTAAATAACGTTTGGACGACGTTTACGGTGATTCATCTCCTTCGTGTTCAACTGTAAAAAAGTAGGCAAAATGTTTCCGTTTTGGGGTCGACCAATTGAAGTGATAACGCCTCAACAAATTTCAGTTATTGAAAATTTAGTGCTATAAGATCGCTGTGTGAAAGTGAAGGAATTAGCAGTGGTAACAAATATTTCCGAAACAACTGTTCGCCGAATTCTCCATGACCATTTGGGTATGAATAAAATTAGTGCTAGATGTGTACCGCGACTTCTTTCTGCTCTCCAACGTGAACGTAGAGTCGAATGTGCGCAGTCGTTTTTAAACATGTGTGGAGACGACCCAAAACCGATTTTGAAGTCCATTGTCACAAGGGATGAAACAATGGTTCTGTTTTGCGATCCTCTATCGAAAAGGGAGTCCATGGAATGGCGGCGACCTGATGAACCTCGTCCCAGAAAGACGAAAGTCGTTCAATCAACGAAAAAGGTGATGGCTACAACTTTCTGGGATTGTGAGCGCATTTTGCTAATTGACTTTAAAGAGCGCAATACAAGTGTGAACGGCACATATTATGCGTCTTTATTGCATAAATTAAGGGGCAGTATTCGTCCAAAACGTCGTGGAAAATTGACAAAATGTGTGCGATTTTTGCACGACAATGCTCCGTCCATACTGCCGCCATTTCATTTCACAAGCTGCCATCCGCGAATGCGGCTTTCAAGAATTGGAACATCCACCGTATAGTCCGGATATGGCACCTTGTGATTTTTAAATTTAAAAAAAGACCTTAGAGGACGCAGTTTTAAGGACAACAGTGAGTTGCAAGCATCTGTTGTAGAACATTTTGACGGAAAAACTAGAGGACGCAGTTTTAAGGACAACAGTGAGTTGCAAGCATCTGTTGTAGAACATTTTGACGGAAAAACTTCAGATTATTTTTACAAGGATATCGAATTATTAATTAATCGTTGTAATAAATGTATAGAAGTTAGGAGCGATTACATTGAAAAATAAAAATTCTTATATTGTTCCAAGTTTCTTTTTTTTGTATATCAGGCCGAGAATTTGTGGCGCCTACCTGGTACATTGCTAGTACATTAAATTTACATTGTTTTGAGACTGGTTTTATTATTTTGTATTATCTTATTTTTACTTCATAGAGTTGGAAACCTAATACTTATATTTATCTCCGTACTTTTTTTTGTGCATATTGCTGTATCACATCCACCCAAGAATTCTTTACTTTAATCAGTGTTAGAGCAATTCTGCTCAAGATGGCATACCCTTCTTAGGGAACGGAAAAAAATAACATAAAACTGTGATATGAAAGAAAACACGTTTTTCTACTATTATGTATTTAAATTTAGCAAAACAAAATTTATAACTCTTATAAAATAAAAATTCACTCCTTGGAATATGTTAATACTTTTTGGTGTAAGTTCCTTAGGACGACATACTTCTTTTTAGGTTAACATAGTAGTCACCTGCACAGAGTTAACACGAAAATTGATTTGCTTTTGCTGGTACCGCAGCACAAAGCGTGAGACACCATCTTGAACATGACTGACAACGAAACCAGAGTTCTCCTGGTCGTGATCCACTATATAATTCGTTACAAGAGATCCATACGGCATCATCGTCATCATCATCATTAGCAAAAGTTCCATTGGTTCGGATTATTGGTCTTCTTCTTCGAAAACAGTGCGTTTGTCGTGTTTTCTATTGCTTTTGCGTATTTCTTTTTTCTATTTAACTGGATTTCAGCTTTAATTTTGCTCATGGACTACTAGTGAATACTTGTGAACTTGAAGTTTTCTTTTTAGTTTTTCTTACCCGCCGTTGATATACTTTTTGGGAATCGGGACAGATCCTTTAGCATTTCTCGAGTAGTACTTGGTACCCATGACGAAGATTCTTGAGCAAGGGAAATGGAATGAGTTGATCTTGTAGAGTCAAAGGTAACCTAGCTGCCGTGAACTGGTTGTAATACACTATTCGATGTGGAAGGTTTCAAAGTTTCCCGAACAGGCTGCTCTTATCTAGCAAGCGTCTCGTTCTTAGTGCTTGGCAGGAACATGATCGGGAAAAATATAACGATTAAAGAGATATATGACGCATTTTTCAAAACAGCTCGTGATATTTCCAATTAAGGCAACGTTGCCATAGGCTTTTCCGAAAATACCGCTTAGTTAGTGAAGACCAACGGTTCTACCAGGAGGCAGGCACAAGACTGACTTCGTTTGATTTAGCAAACTCTAATGCCTCCAGATACGTGTGACTACTGTGACTGTCCAGAATGAGAAGAACCTTATTTTCATGGTTGCAATCCTGGTTTTTACGGATTCGCTTCATCCACTTTAAAAACAGTTCACCAACTATGTATCTACTTTTGTAACACATTTCTTATGTGTCTGGCGGTACTCCATCAAAATATTTATTATGGTCCTTTCGTGGAAAGATTAAGGCAGGGTATAGTAAATTACCAGCATCATTAGCACAAACAACAATAGTAAGTAAAAAAGCAAGTGAGCGCTGGTTAAAGCGCTCACTTGCTTTTTTCCCTTAAGGGCAAAAATTTTTCAAGGTTTCTGAACAGTCCAAAGACCAGATTCGTCCATGTTGTAAATTCTGTGCGGTGGAATCTCTTTCTCGATCAATATATTTTCTAATGAAGTAAATAACTTCATCTCTTGTGGTTTGATGAACGCTCTGGCTTTTGCTGCTGAAGTTGACTCTGCTGCTCTTAGTGACAAACCAGAATTTCGTTTTTTGAAGCAATCACATCCTGCCATTTGAGTTAATTTGTCGAATCTGTGTTATATTACCTTCTTGGTTTCTGGGTTGAAACCATGTCGTCGTCTCTGCTTCTACTGCCGACGTTTTGTCAATTATTTTAAGGTACATCTTCAAGGCTTCAACTGATGCGATTACCTAAAACAGAGTTTTAACAGTTGCAAAAAGATGGGCGCAAAAGCGAATGGACAAGGGGTTAAACTACTTATTCAGGTTATAGATGGAGATATATTCAGCAAGTTTACACAATATAAAAACAGTGGTTTCTGAAATACTTTCAAAACGTTCGATCCATTTGAAAACTAAGAAGTTTTTATAGAAACAAATAACAAGAAACTTCAAACTAAGCAGAAAATACAAATTATATATTTTTAAGAAGCGATATCAGTGGCGACATCACGATTGCGGAGGCTCATTTGTTAAATGTCCTATTCTACAGTGATCCTTTTAAAGGAACCGTGGTAAAATCATATTCATACTCTTTATTCGTCCCTTTTATATATACAATACAGGACAGGTCATAAAATATCTATTTATCTACGATCATGTAAAAAGTGATAGCTTTTTGCATGATTTTTAGGGTAAAAAGTTAGCATTTATTGAACCCGTGCAATAAAAGTTTTTATTGCACGGGTTTTATTGCACAATTTTAACTAATAGAATAATAAGAAAAATATCAGTAAGATATTTTATTCATTTCTGTAAATATGTACATTTACTTTACAATTAGTACAATTTTTAATAAGAATTTGAGGAATCTCGTGACTTCTTGATGTAGAAGGAAGTATATCGGTAGTAGCATTGCTTGAGTTTGCTTCTTCAGCTGCACCTCTACCCAAAATTTGATTTGATATCGCGACCTCGTGTTGAACGGATTCTTCCACGTAAGATGCTGCCACCGTCTCAGCTGGACCTCTGCCCAAAATTTGATTTGATATCGCGACCTTATGTTGAACGGATTCTTCCACGTAAGATTCTGCCACCGTTGATGACTTCCAACCACCATGTCTTTTTAATTCTAGAACATCTGCTCCTGCATCTGCAAGTATGGTGGTAGATGACCGTCTAAAACTATGGCCAGTATACTCGTGCGGATTAAGCAACTTCAGATAACTAGCTATTTGGCTTGGTATTTTTCCAAAAGTATTAATACCTATAGGCTGAACAGAACACTTTCCATTATTGTAACTGACAAACAGTCGATTATGTGCTGTTGCTGGTGATCTTAGGCTGACGTATTTTCTGTATATTTCAACCATATTTTTCATATCTCTCGTTTCAGTGCCAATAATAAAACATCGAGGCTTATTGGTTTTAGATGTTGGAATTTTGACTATCAACATATTACCAACATCTTCCACATCATCTATGCTCATTTTATGAAACTCATCTCTTCTACAAGCACCCGCAATACCAAAAAGTTCTACAACCTAAAATTAAAAAGTGTCTAATTTTAGTCACTGACCACTCAAAGAAAATGTTGCATTAAAATACCTTCATCACTAAAAATCTATTATCAGGTGCGTCATTTATAAATTTGATTTAATTAATTTAAATTTAAACTTTGGATTTCTTGGGACGATATCCTACAGATTGGCGCTTCATATAAGCGGTTAACTTCGAAAACTGCTTAAGATCGATGTCTTTTTCGGCTAATAGGAGGGATTTCACCATGGAATATTCCGACCATAGACTTGATGGCTTTATATCCTTAGCCCTTTTTGAAAAATAAGCAAGGAACACATTTTCCGTAAGATTCTCCACTTTCATTGAAATACACCAGGCGTTGAATCGTTTATATACCAATTCATACTGTTTTCTTGATTTTTCTGGTATTAGACTCGCTGTAGCCGTTTGTGCGATCTCTACAATTGTATCACTATGATCATTATCAATCATTTTATACTTTATATTTAACAGATTAAATTAATAATTTCAGAAGCAACAATGACATACTAATGAAGTTTGTTGATACCGTTGTTTCCTTAGTAATAGCAGGTAATAGAGTGACAGAATAACATCCAACATGACAGTCTACATGATAGCATAGTTAAGACCTGTCTTCATGAAATCTGAAAAAAATAAAGTGCAAATTTAAAATTAAATATGAACTGTATTTAATCCCAACATATACGTATTTTTATATGAACGCACAAGTCTTATTATTCGTAAAGATTGTTAAAACAGAAAATATTAGGTATAACAGGGCAAGACTGCATTACCATATATCTATCATAAGCCGTATCAGTGTAGAAGTTAAAGCAGTGAGTGACATGGCATTGAACCTATTTTGAATCTGTACCTACCGCTTTGAATCTTAAGGTCCTGTTTTTAAATTTAAATTTCATTCAAACGTCCTAATGAATTTTTCATTACTATATGTATATTCAGTGGAAATTATCATAAGACGTAGATGCTAGATTATCAGCAAAACATGTTTGTGGGAATTTCGTGTATTTTAAAACGTTTTCCTATATACAGAGAGATCGTAAATGATTGACCTTGCCGCTTCATCGATATATCAACTTCAGCACGAGTTTGCCACACGTTCATTGTTGTAGTTTGTATCTAACTTTGCTAAAGTGGCTGTCAATCCAATATTCTGTCATTTATACATATTTTTCAGTCATATAAGCTTTTTGTCGTGTCTTTTTCCCTTGGTTTACTGCGTTTAATTGAATATTAGAACTGTCTTTCTCAAGGTAGTCAAAGGCACATTTCGTTGTTACTGTAAGTCATTTTTGCTTAATTTTAAAGTTGCATTGAAATCAACAATGCCATTTACGGGAGAGAAGTTTATTGTGGAGGCTTATCGAATGTAGAGTGGAAATATTCTGCCGATTCATGTAGACAACAGTTTCACACTCGATTCCCAACCGTCTTATTAGTCGTTTTCGAGAGACTGGCAGTATATCTAAGAAACACTCTTCTGGTAGACCTACTTTACTAACAGGAAAAGTGCCAGAAGATATTCAAGAACGGCTGGACGTGAGTCCTAAGAAATCATCAAAACTGTTTTTAAAGATTTAAACAAGTAACAAAATGAGTTTAGTTTCGCTAATATCGTCTCACAATGATGCCTCCAACTTAACATTTCATCCATCCAAACGCACAAAAATTTTCTCTTTCAACCAGCTTGTTACTGTTAACATTCGGATTCAAATAAAACTCCTTATCCGCCTGAAATTGATAAGGATGGAATCTTATAAAAGGTGGTTTTGGAATTGTTAAGGAAGAGCTTGTTTTTCAAAAACCATTCACAGACAGTGTTCAATATATTGTTGCATCAGAAGCAGCAGTAACTAGTGCAATATCGTCAGCATAAATTGTGATGAAAGTGTCAGTAACAACTTGTGGAAGGTCATTAATAAGAAGCAGAAATAGCACTGGTCCCAGTACTGAACCCTTAGTGCGATAAGTAATATTAACGTATTGCCTCCTACCCACGAGGAAAGATTTGATCCAATCCAGAGCAGCACCTCTAATTCCCAAGATTTCTAACTTGTTTATCAAAAGACTGTGGTCCACACAGTCGAAGGCCTTACTCAAATCAAGAAACATTGCAATAGGGTAAGTACCATCATCAGTGGCAGTGACAATAACCAACTGACGGAATCATAGATCTGGGAATGGATAGATGGCGATGAAGAGCTTTTGTCGTTGAATAGTGATGAGAGCGACCCGGAAGAGGAAGTTATCAGGATTGATCCAGAAGTGAAACATGCATATACTGGGCAGAGGAGAATGGTGCTCAATTAAATACCTTGTCAATTTAGTGTCTTTTCATATTTTTAACCCTGTGTACTTGTGTTAATTTTAGATTTTCTATTGTTATATTTTTGTGTTGACAAAGAAAATATACATATATAATAAATAATAATAAAGAATATTATGTTTATTATTATTATTAAAGTTGACAGAGTTGACTAGTTTACGTCAATAAGGGCAAAAGGCCTTTTAAACTGCGTGCGATTATAAGATAATAATGTCAAATTTGACGATCAGTATGTCAAATCAATTAGAGATACACGCTAAAAAAAAAGCATTTATGTAATATATTTTTCTGTTAACCGGACACCTCTCTTAAGCGGACAAAACTTTGTAACCGTTGGTGTCCGCTTAACAGAGAGTTTACTGTAGTAGCAGTAGAAATTGACGAAAGATGTCCTGCTTCTGCACGACAATGCTGCGAGTGTGTGAAGCTAGCTCCCCTTTTTTTGAAAATTAAAATTCTGAAGGTGGTTCCAGGTTGTTCTAGTTCTTCTAAACATTGTTCCAAAGAATCTCGAAAAAAAAATTCTAAATTGACCAAGATAATCGGAAAACGTGTTTTTCCAGCCCCCTTCTTAAAAATTGTAATTCTGACGATTATTCTAGGTTGCTCTAGGTTTGTTCTAAATTGTTCCAAAGTATTTCAAAAAAAAAATCAAAATCAGACGAGGAAATGGGAAAAAATTAAATTGTAAAAATTGAAAAAAAAATGGCAAGAAACAATTTTATACTATACCTATATAATATTTTTTCCTCATAAAGTAATAGTAGTTTTTCAATCGTTTTAGTGAGAAAACTAGACAACATAGTTCAACATGTTTACGAACGGGTGCTACAAAAAATAAGCATACTGGTAAAAATGTCCACACGTGTTTGTATTCACGGAAGAAAACCCATGAAAAAAGTGGCTTGACAAAATAAAATAACTAAGGGAGCCTGATATCAGACTTTCGATTTTATTTGATTTTAGTTAGGTAGATACCTATATCGAGCGATTATGCCTTTTTTTAAATACTTTGAAACTGTCAGAATTTCGATTTTTAAGAAAAGGGGACTTTAGGGGACTGGCAAAATATCCTTTTTTCAGAGCCGGTTTTGATTTTTTCATTGAAATAGCATTTGGTAACAATATCGTTTTGTAGTAAATGAACATTATTTTTCTTGCGATAAATATATATTTACTGCTATATTAGATGTTTATTTGTTTATTATAAATCACAATAGAGTATGGTAATAGAAATGCATAATACAAAAACTTCCTTCAAACACAAATTTTAATTTTTGCAAAAACTGATTCTGACTTCATACTTTTGGCTTTCGTTTTTTCCCATTTTCTCGTCTCATTTTGATTTTTTTTGAAATACTTTGGAACAATTTACAACAAACCTAGAGCAACCTCGAACAACCGTCTGATTTCCGATATCCGAAAAAAGGGGGCTAACTTCACACACTCCAATGCTGCTGCCCACAAAAGTCGTGTTGGGCTTGCTGTCACCCATAAAGCGGATTTCGATATTTTGAATCAGTCACTCTATTGTTCATACCTGACCTCTAGCGAATTTTACTTGCTCCCTAAAATAAAAAAAAAAACGTGCTGCTTGGGACGAAATTTACCAACGATGGAAAAGTATTTAAAAAAAAATTAACAATTTACAATGCAAATAGACACTGCAACTAATTTAAACGTCAGTTTTTACATTTTATACTTCCGTTCTGTATTTATTTTATATTTTTATCGCGAATATCGACCACACATAACAACATTCTCTTAACTACCCCAATTGTGGATACAACCACCCCCGCCACAAACAAGCTGATCTGTAGTTACTCCCCGTAGTTTGTTTGCAGGCGTCGCGAACCGGCATATACCGTATAGTCAGTGTCCCGTTGTACCTACCGTTTTCAAACGACCCGCCAAAGCGCGCTCGCTTTTGTTTTCGTCGTCCGCGAAACACAAATCAACAAAGTCGGCACGCGTTCCGTCATTCGTCAGTGTGTCGTCGGTGACAAGTAGCGAGGAATATTATGCGTTCAATGTGTATACTTACGTGTATGTGTAGTGATTTTTCATAACCTCAACCACCACCTTAATAATACGCTTAGTTTCTACTTATAGTATAATAATACAATACGAAATTATATTCCCGTAGTTACTTTTTTAAAAGTATTCACGATAAATTTACTCTAATAATAACAATTATTCCCGTTTTGTGTCAACGAAATATTTGATATCATTTGTGCTATGCATTAAAAGGACAGCGAACTTGTGTCATTTTTTTTTACATATCAACAGAGGTAATGACAATTTAGAAAAAAAGAAAGCTAAACAACTTCAATTTCCATTAAATTAATTTCATGCACATTTTGATATAACGTAAATATTCAAGACGTTATTTAAATTAGTGTTTGTTGATGTTTTTTTTTTATTTGGTATGTATACCTTTTTAAATGACTTACCTGCAAGCTAAAATAAAGTTCTAAACACTACTAAAAGTGGGTTATACGACTTGGTCACGGTTAAGTTTTGTTTATTTGTTTTGAAAATGACTATTAGTGTTTTATGTGATGTCGTGTCCTAAACGAAATAATCAAGTAATGCCAGTGCCATTGGAAGTAATTGAATTTTAACGAGGCAGACTTACATCTATATAAGTGTTTCGGCAGTTAAGTCAGAGAGAAACAGATAGTAAATATTATTATTAACGATGATGCAGGAACGTCAGTAAGTTTTATGTATTTTTAAAGTATGCCCTTATCGTTTCAATATATACATACATACTTATTATTTGCCACGATAACATTTTCAGTGCAAACAATTAACATGTTCAACGTGCCATTTTCTTACCTGTGTTATTTTTATCCGTTAAAATGTAAACTAACATGATAAAAATGCAAAGTAAACGACAGTAAAGTAGGTAAGAATATCGAAAAGAAATTATGATACGTGTGCATTATGCATTCATGCCATTCCCTGTAATATAAACTAAAAATATAATGTCTTTAGTTGCAAATAAACGTGCTTGTGGAAAAATGTTTTATTACACCTATTTAACATAGGTCTTTAAAAGTAAACTCGATGAATATACATATATTTTTTGAGGTTTTGTATGAAGGTCAAAGTCCGGCTAGATAATGAAATTGACGCTTGATGAATTTTCTCCCTCAGAAAAATCAAGATCATACAACAAAAAAATACAGAATTACTTAGGAAAGATTTGCAGGATATGCTTATTTTTCAACACAAGTTATGGTTCCTAGGAATATAGGTATTAGATGAATAATGAAAAGTAGAAAAACTTTATATGATTTAATAAATAGGTATCCCCACATTCGTAAATTTGTATTAATAATTTTTAGTAAATAAAAAATAGTTAATTTGGTTCATTCAGTAAACAAAAAGCATAGAAACACTAGGGAGCCTTCAATACCAGTAGCACGAAAAATGACATTTAATCCCGAAAATACACCAGATTATCTTATAATGTACGTATCTTTTTCTACTCCTATACTTTAATTGTATTATTAGATATGCCGAACCTGTACTTTAATTATGTCCAATACGATACAGATTTTCATTATGATACAAGTTTATATCCAATAGGAATACAGATTGTTCATTACGATACAAGTTTATATCCAATAGGAATGCGACATTCCAATATTCAAACAATATTCAATATGACGACTGCATATCTGACAGATATACAAATTAAATAAATGTGACAGTTCTCTGCTATTTACAAGTAAGTACTTAAAATTTGTGCTTTTTTGAAAATATAAACCGTAAAAATGAGGGATAATGACAGTGAAATATAAAATTTGAGTCCACCAGAAATTATGAAACAAGCCTTAGTAACCACGAACAAATTATTACATAAAGCTTCTCTTGCTCAAAAATGGGCACGAAATTTTATGCTAAACGTTCGAAAACTTATGTATTTTAAATTTTCAAATACTGTGATTTACTATACTAACAACTAATACTAACACTATCAGAATAAAACTAATATTAAACACTAAAATAATTACAATTACCTTACAAAAAATGACACTCGAATTAAAATTTAATTTGTTTTGAACTTAAAACTTACTTGTGATCTTTCAATATATTTTGGACCGTAGTTCTACAAATGCCTAACTCTCTACTTATGGTTCTGGTCCCCATACGTGAATCAAATTCAATATATGCTAATACTTTTATAACATTTTCTTCGGTTCGGCCAGTAGGTTGCCTTCTATACACCGGAAGATTAATACTTCCGGTGCACAGTGGTCTGAAACGCCCGAAAAGATGGTCAAAACTCGAAAAAGGTTCGGATTTGGCTGAAAATCAGTATGCTTTAGTTTTTTTACTTGCTGATTGTAGATTTGATATAAAAATGGTAAATTGCAAAATGGGGAGTTTTAAATTGCCAGTTTTATGTTCAAAAATAGCATAAAATAATATAAAATTCGGCTTAATAAATTTTGTGTTGTTTCTCATTATACTTTTTATAATTATACTTACGATTAAGACAATAACAATTATGATAACAATAGTAATAATGATAATAATAATAATAATACTAATAATAATAATGATAATAATTATGATTTTTTCTTGGTAATTGCACTTTAAATAATTCAAAGTGACTTCTTCTAAGTTACTATTTGGTTCGGATTGTGCGCATATTAAATCTCTTCAAGATTAATTAAAAATATGAAATTATGATGTGACATATACATGTGACGCGTCACATGTATAGGGCCGCGCAACCAAATACAAATAAATCAATTACGAGGAGAATCGCAGAAAGTCGCAACTGAATTTTCGATTTTCTAGTTAGTTAGACATTCATCTGGGAAATGAATCAGCGAACAACGCGGAGTCTCGCGGAAACATAACTTTTTTGACAATTTCGGAAAATTTTTACTAACAAATTATAAAACAATTGTTTAAAAAAAGTAAAGTGTCAAAACATTATACCAATCTTCAGGCGCATCCTCCATCTTCTTGTTGAAGATATTTGCACGTTCACGAATTTTTGTGTGCACTGCAAATGTTGTTTTTCTCGTTTATTGTTGAACGTTGCACGTAGCAAGTTTTGACAACCGCAACTTTCACACACAACTACACGTCCCGTAGGCGCGCCATCTATCTGATATTCGAGAAATAGACGCGCAGGCACCTCGTTTACCGACTACCACACAAGAAACTATTTGAAAAAAAAATGTTTTTTTAGGTTTTGACCAACTTTTTGGTCGTTTCAGACCACTGTGCGGTGGTCCTAAGCTACTAGATTTTTTCGATTTCATTCACAGAAGATATTGTATTTTTTTTATTAAGAAACTATTGCTTTTACGGAAAAACACAAGAGTTAAAAAAGGTTAGCACTAAATCGTTCTTTTCAACTAATATTTTTAAATCAAGAAATTTTATTTTGTTAAAAAGGTTTGGTAAAAAAAGGAATAGGGGTTGCATGTTTCACCCCACTAACAGATCACAACAAAATTAAAATAATATTCATAGGTAGCCTTTTTATTGGCAGAACTCGTCCACAAAATGCATTTTCTTTAACTCTTTAGCAGTTTTAAGGAAAATAAAATTATCTCATTTTTGGAAGCGTGTAACTTTTCAAGGACAAGCCTAAGAGCTTTTGTTTACATGAAAGACCCCCTTTAATTTTTGACAATGAATCACCCTCTGAAAACTTTCGCACTTATTTGGAAACATCCTGTATAAAGCAGTACTAGTCAACTTAATTAAATGAAAGCAACGTCCACCGAAGTCTATCACTGCAAAATAATTACATTTGCTTGTGGACTTGTGGTGTTAATTATTTGATTCAACATAAAAAATTAATGAAGCAATGGACAAAAAATATGTACGATATTATTATATGGTATATAACATTCTTTCGAAATAATGTCGGCATAATATACCACAGTAATTTTATTTTGCTTATGTAGTCACGTTTACATACGGATTTTTTTTGCGATTCCTCAGCAAATATTCATTTCACACAAAAATATTGTATGAGTTCAATGACGCCCACTTCTTGAAGAATTTTGCTTCGGTATGCATTTTTGAACCCGTGTGTACTATTTTTAAAAGTTATTGAAGACAGCCTACTTTAAAAACTATGATATATGTAGTTACAATATAAAAATAACCGATCACTATGTACAACAAAAATATTTGAACCATGCCCAAGATATATATCACACTGACACTATACAATAATCTGCCAGCGTTTTTAGGAGATCGAAGGTCACGCCAATAATGCAATTTGAGCATCGCCAACTCCATTCATAAATATGCTTCGCATCTCAATTCGTTTGGAATTTGGTTCCGAGACAGTTGGCCAAGTTTTCCAGTTGTTTGTCGCCATTTACTGAATGCTGTCAAGTATTTGGAAAACTACTTCCTGTTTTTTTTTTTGGCGATCTTAAAGATTTTTTCGTAATTTATTAAAAAGTAAAATTTACCTTGGTTTGAATTACCACGGGATCTCTCTATGTTCGATATAAGTTGTTGAAATTTCTTAGTATGCACGGAAGTTACAAAGTTTATTTGGAAAAGTAGTTGACATTTTTTAATACTAATTGGTAATAATAATCATGCTTATTGGCAGTATGTATACAACCAATTCTTAAAGTAAACGCAAACAAACTCAATCTTTAGCGACTGAAAAAATTACAGATATACTTTAAGTTTTAAAGCACAATTAAAGAATGGTCTATTCGTATTTTACCAGTAAGTATTACTAATATTGTTTATTAGATCTTAACTTAACATTTATAAATGAAGAAAAATGTATGAATTTAGTAAATAAAAAACTTATGCATTATTTTCTTTATTTTAAACTTAGTCCAAAAGTCAAATTTTTCCCTGGTAAATCGACAGATACATATAAGCTCGCTAACATGAACATTCGTTAGTTTGAAGAGCTGGGTAACATGAACAGATTCTTTTCCCTATACTGTACTGACAGCCGTATAGTGTGAACAGTGTTTACCTTTCGATAATATAAACATTTGTTTTTTAACGATTAAAAACTTGTGGAAACTTATTTTGAATATAAACAGCATTAATATTACATATTCACCGCATTTAGATCTATTCCATCAAACATTCAACTAGTTTTATATCTACTTATTCGTTATAAACATGGTTAAACCAAAGAGTAAGTGTCTAACATTACATGAAAAGTCAAAAATATTAGAAGAAATTAAAAAAATGAGGTGTGGCCACCACACGACTTTCTTATACGAATGAGCGTTTCAAACTATACAGTTTTAAGATTTTTTTTATACAAAACCTATTCAACATCCTATTTTAAGTACTTTCATTCTCTTAATAAATCGCTATAGAATGCATACTTTGCAAGATATTCGAAAGAAAGTGCTACTCGCTAAGAGTAAAAGTGCTACTTCCGGTCCGAATTTTGAAATTTCATATATACAAAAAATATTGCAAATCCAACTCTAAATACTTTTGTACTCTTAATGAATATATATAGAATGCATAATTTACGACATATTTGCAAAAAATCGCTATTCGATAAGAGTAAAAGTGGTACTTCCGGTCCGACTTTTGAAATTTTTTTTATACAAAAGATATTTAAAATTATAATTTAAATACTTTTATACTCGTAATGTACCTGCCTAGCAAGCATGACTATGACAATGCCTTGCTGCTGAAAGAGGCATTTCTGAGCCTATGCCATAACATTTTATTTTTTAGTATTGTATAGACTATTCAACTCATGTGTCATTTGTAAAAATATGACCAATAAGAATCAAAGAATCACATTTTTGTGTCCTAGCAACAAAAATACTGCTGCGTATTTACACTAGTGGGTATTTCATTGAAATCACCACTAGTGGTATCGGTGGATATTTTTGACAGATATATGTCGCAATTTTTTTATTTTTTGAAACATTAACGTACAAATACCTTATATAATAAAAATTACATGATGGATTATAATTTTATAAATGAAAATTGCAATTAGAAAAATTAATATGACTACAGTTGTGTAAAAAGGCTTCTCTGAAAGTGCCTTTCATCTCACTTTCTTCGGACAGTGCAACGGAACTGGTGATATTAGAAGTAGAGGCTACAGCAGTGGATCCAGTATTTGTTATATTTTTTCTCAAATGACCAATAATACTCTCATGGTGTTCATCATCTAACTGCAGGTAAGTTTTAATAGAATTTATATTGCCGTGGCCAGTAATTTTCATCAATTGATGCTCCCCGACTCCAGCTTTTGCTAAAGTTGTCACTGTAGACGATCTTATTGAGTGATTGGATATTTTTCTTTTTTTAACATCCAATCCGGCTTTTTCAGCAGAATTTTTCTCCCATTTATTCATCTCATTAATCCCAACCGGAGAGTTTTTGAACCAACTAGACAATTTCGAATTGTTCCAAAAAGGATTGGGAGTCAGAAACAAACGGTTCGTCTTAATGTTTTCTCCTCTTTTGGATATAAGCTTGTGATACAACCTAAATAAAAATAAACATAAACATACCTATAGGAATTTATCAAAAACTGACACCTACCTCACAGGACATAAATCAGAATTGTCTTTATTTTTAATTAGCCATTTGCTGGTGGAAAGTGGCTTAGATCCTCCCTGCGCAGTCTTTGAAAATATACTATTATACTCTATCCTGCCAGTAGGGGAGCCATAATTGTTAATTTCTTCTTTAAAGAAGTGCGTGAGACAGTTATTTCCCTCTCCACCTCGCCAAGCAAGTTCCAAAGAAGCTATAAAAAAGAATTTTTTTTGGAGGCCTTTCGAGGTATCTTCATCAAAACTGCCGACAATATTTGCAAACTCTTCTTGGGTAATAGCTGCTGCACTTGTACTTCTTTTTTCGGAACACGACTGTAATTTTCGTCGCATGGCGTCTCTGGCATTCCTACTTGACTTAAAGACAATATCGTTGAACGGGTTTATTACTATTTTCCACTTCTCAAAATATAATTCCTGCACCAACTTCGCGGTAACATTCCACATGTGCTTTACCACTCCTTCCTTATAGTCATCGCCATTTTGCTTCTTCATGTTACATGCCCAAGATTTTAATACGAAATTAATTTCAATAGGGGGTGTGGATTCGTCCAATTTGTACCTCTTCTCGGACAAGAAATCTGAGAATTGCCTCCAGATATAATCTCTTGTTTTCTTTGTGTTTTCCGGAATAGTTTTATGAATTTCAGCATCAATTTCACTTTCACCTTTTTCACCAAACCTTTTTGAATTGCTTTCCATATCTATCTATTTATTCTTGCAATAACTTATTAAATTCGAATCGCAGAAAATTTTCTACATTGACAGTAGTTTGTTGAAAACATACTACTATGGAAACCAACGCAATAGCTACTTAATTTTAGAAAATTAAAAAAGTCAGTTCGTCATTTATGAATGAATCATTCGATGAATAGTCCTTCGAATACAATTCGTAATCAAAGTATGGTAGATCATTTTTGCGGTGTTATCACTCTTGTTTCCTTGCGCTTGTAAATAGGACTCGTGCTGACGCACTCGTCCTTTTAATATTCAAGCGCAAGGAAACATTCGTGAACCACCACAAAAATAATCGAGCATACTTTGACTACTCGTTGTATTATATATGAGTATATTTTATATTTTCATTAAAATTTATAGAATAATTTACTAAGAATTAATGTTTAATTAGAATTGTGCTTTTTTTTCCTACTGCGTTGTATACGCAATATAATAAAACTCCCAGAAGTATTTTGAATTCTTATTTGGTAAATATGTATTTACGAAGCGTGTGATGCATGCTTAGATAAATACATGTTTTGAAAATGGCAACCGAAGGGAGTGGACGTGTGCGTTTGAGACAGCATTTTAATGAAGTTTTCAATGAGTTGGTGTCTTCGAAAAGTGCAAACAGTTTTTATTTTAGTAATGAACAATACCAACAAATGTTAGAATCAGTCAAGTTGGCAAAAAAATGCTAAAACCAAAACCACTCTAATATAAAAGCTTATTTCTCGTGTAGCATCGGGTGAATGTAGCATAAAGTATTACGTTACAAACGATGAAATGTTTGATATTTTGCATGATGCACATTTGGCCATTGTACATGGTGGTAAACATCGTATGGAAAGAGAATGCAAGAAAAAGTACAAGAATATAACTCAAGATGTTACTAAATTATATCTCCGTTTATGTGACTGTTGCCAAAAGAAACTAAAATCTGCCAAGAAAGAATTTGTGGTTAAACCAATGGTGTTTTCGGGGATGAACAGCCGTTGTCAAGTGGACCTGATTGACATGCAATCCCATGCAGAATGAGAATAGAAATGTATTAGCAAAATTTGTTCAAATACGCGCATTAAAAAAAAGGGTTGGGGAAGTTGCTAAGAGCCTGATAGATATATTTTGCATTTTTGGCGCCCCATCTATACTATAATCGGACAACGGCCGGGAATTTGCAAACCGTGTTATTGAAGAGTTATGTTCCATGTGGAGTGGCCTTAAAATAGTACATGACAAACCGCGCCACAGTCAGTCACAAGGCAGCGTGGAAAGAGCAAATCAAAATATACAAAATATGCTCATGACGTGGATGGATGATGGAAACTGCAAACGATTGTCAGAAGGTCTGAGATTTGTCCAGTTAATGAAAAGCAGCGCATACCATGATGGAATTAAACGAGCTCCTTATGTCGCCATGTTTGGGCACGATATTACAGTCGGCCTATCGACATCAGCTTTTCCAAAAGAAACTATTGAAAATCTACAAACCGAAGAAGAGCTTGCGAGAGTCGTCAGGGTATTTGATGCGGATGAACAGCCTCAACAAGAACAAAACGAAGGCCAGCCTATGGATAGTGACCCAGAAATAGATATCCCGCAAGAAGAAGATTACTGAAAGTGACAACCTGCACAAAGATATTACTGAAGGTGGCAATAGAGAAGAAAATATGGACAATAATTATAGAGAAAACGCCAATAATATAGAACCCTTAGAAAATCAGACCAAATGTGCAGAATGTGGTGAGCCATGTACATCAGCCAGTATGAGGTGTGAACTTTGCTTGTGCCAAAAAAATATACTTTCAAACATACTAGACGCAAAAATAAATTTAGAAAATCAAGCAAAGAAGATGAGAACCTCATTTAATTTAAAATTCACTCCATGTTTCGTTGGAGGTACAGTCAGAGTGAAAGTTCCAGACGTTGATAGAGGGAGGGGCGATTTTAGAAACATTCTCATGAGAGTTATCGAGATAACCGACGAAAATTTTTATAAACTAGCTAACAAGACAGGAACTATCGTGTGTATTGAGAAACTTGTAGATGTGGCAAGTGTATCACCGGAAAAGAAAAGTTTACGACAACTTGCAAATGAACAGTCACTTTTAGGAGGTCAAGGTTATAAACATTGCAACTGTAAAGCTAAATGCATGACCAACAAATGTAAATGTAAAGCTGTTGGAAATCTTTGTAACTCGAAATGTCATGGCAGCTTGTCTTGCTTGAACAAATAGATTATAGTATTCTTTACTTTGACAGGACACAGTTTTAGTGTTTTTGCTTTTATTCATAAAATGTGTTTTTAAATAAATATGTTTTTCAAACATTTATGACCTTGTTGTTTTTGTTACACCCAACTTTAACCAAGTGAAAATTGGTGGAACGCGGTTTACCTGGGTAAAGAGCGAAACATGTCCAATTTCAGTTATATTTCGTACTTTACCCACGTTTCCTAGGTATTTCGCGGTTTACCCGGGTAAACCTAAGTTTAACCGTTGATTTAACTTTACCCGTAACATATATACATACATACAACTTTTCTTTCTTTCTTGAGGAGATAAATAAACGTTTATTTTTTTGATTACATAAATGTTTGTTTTATTATATGTATACATATTGCAGTGATCTTGAATAAATAATAATATGTAAATAAATGAATTTTAGATCACTTGCAATTTTATGTTTAGTTAAGTAAGGATTTCTTATTGTGTGCGTTCATATTTTATACATAAGTGCTTAATAAAGGTAAGAATTTTTCTTGATTTATATTTATTTATATCTATATGTACATTGGTATTTATTTATTTAAGTTTACAAATTCCTCATGAACAATAATAAATTAGGTAATGTAAACGTGATCTGTATAAATTAAGTAACTGAATAAATAAATTTTACACAAGTAAGCAATCAATAGGGATAACTTGGAGTACATGTAATTGGTAACCAGGTTATGTAGAGAATGGAATCTGTTATAGGCCAGAAGAGCAGAGGAATGTATTCCCGGACGTGAGGGATTCGCCCGACTTCTGTGCCTCGGTGCGTCGGGCCTTTTCTATCTTGGGCCGGGATAGTTTGACGCTCGGGGTACCCTGTCGCAAGGCTCGACGGAGACAGCGGGTTATGCTGTTAGATGGGTCCGTAGTTCGCGTATCGAACGAAACAGCGTGTAGGATGGCTGCGGAAGGCATGATCCGGCCTGTCAAGCAGTGTTAAGGGGCCTCCGTCGAGGCCGAAGAGGGTAGCAGTATACAATAACTTTGAGTTCAAGTAATGCTTCACTTAATTTCACTTTGTACTCTTGGATATCTATGTCTGTACTCGTCTATATGTGTATTTCTTGATTGTCCTCGTATAATCTGTATGATGATCAAATAACTGATACAACATTTATACTTCAATTTAAGATGTCAATCACCAGGAACGATAAGCTGGGTGAACGCGTATGATAATCCACCTGTCAACAATACATCATCGTTAGAAATTGGAAAGGTAAAAGGGGTTCATGATAAATTTAACCAACGCATACCGACGATCATGAATGTTTTCCCTTTATTTCCGAATGTAAGCAAGACAAAGAAAATACGAATAAAACTTCCCAATAATACAAAGAGATGGTTCAAGAATGAAGTAAACAACAATCAAGAAATTTATAACATAATAAGGATGTGGCAATGAACTTTAAGTTATATTTAAAAGTTGTAAATAATGTTATTTACTTACCAGGCCAATGTTTGATAGATAGCATCCTGTGTATTATATCTGTATTTCACTATTGCTCACATCAATATCAATTTTAACTTTATACAAATAACAAATGCAGACGTATCATTCCAAGTTTTATTTAAATTAATTTTCACTTTATTCATTTTCACCATGATGTGTATAAATATTTACTGTATTAATAATTTATGAAAACTTTATTTTTATTTAAGTAAAACATAAAAGAATCTTAATAAAATTTTTATAAGGTTATAATTTTAAGACGTATTAAATGCTACGTAAAAAGGATCGAGCAGGTGTTCCTCGCACAAATACGTCTGGCATTGGCAAGGACTGACCGGTACAAAAAGTATTGTTTATCAGGTGCTCGGCTGAGTCATAATGTATAGACGGATTTATGGTCACATGTTTGTTTACCTCTCGCAAGGATTATTAATACGCTGTTTCCTCATGCAACCGATAGGAGCAGCACCGTCGACATACAATTTTGGGAGATGGATTCGTGCTTAACGAAAGTTGCCGTACGTTTTTGTGGGGAAATTTACGAATAAAAGCGCGGACAGATAAAAATTTCGGCAATTGCTGGTGAAAACCGCAATATTAGCAAGTCTAAAAGTAGGTGAAAACCACTTCCTCCCTCTTCTTTAATAGGATTATTTTAAAATCCGGACTTAGAATAATTTCTGAGATTTTCAATACTTATAAAATTTTTACAAGATTCTACACTTATAATAATTTTATTTTTAACATGCTGCGCGCATTACATTAAAATGTTTAGATGTATTCGAATAACTACCTATGTATGAAATACTTTTATTTTTATGAACTCGGTGTTTGAATTTATTTAATTTCATTTTTATTTTCTTCTTTCTAGAGGGTTTTGTTTTGCATGTAGGGTACTATGCCGTACGTTATGACAAAACTTTCTAGCATTTGTAATGATAACTTTGAATAACATAATCATTTTCTTTTCCGTATAAATTATTTTTCTTTTAAATTTATTCATCCTACAAAGGATATTTGAAACTAATAATTTTGTTTATGTGTATATAGGTTATATATATATTAAGTGAACAAAATCTTTTATTGAAAATTATGGAAGAGTTTAATACGATGTATGAAGAATTAAGGTGATTAACAATATTTGTTATAAATGTGTGTATAGTGGCGTCTCCAAATTCTTTATTTGTAGTGGTGTTTTTTGTATTGGAATTTCGTGAAAAAGGTAAAGTTTATTTTCTTTTAATGTATATATATATATTATTTCTTTTTGATATGAGAATTAAGTATATTTTGTTGTATTTGGGTGTTCAATATTAACGTGTTGAATAATACATCAGGGATGTGTGAAATGAATTATGTCATTATTTAATTCATAGCATGGAGTCCTGGTGAATTTGATATACACGAATTGGTCTTGGTGGTACTGCGTTTGGGAGCGAGAAAAGGCACCAGGCAGAACTAATCAGGGCTGAGTTAATTTATTGAATACGCAGAGACATTGTTTTATTTCACTTTATTTATTTAATTAAAAATATATATATTCCTTAAGGGGTGTGCACATGATGATGTATGTTCGGGTTGCGTCCGACGAGCTGAAGATGACATGCTCGTAGGGTGGAACTTTGGGATACTCTTCTGTGTGAATTTGTTACTGATGGTACTGTGTTGGGAGCGAGAAAAGGCGCCGGACAGGACTAATTAGGGCAAAGCCACTTCCTTAATGTCTATATTTTGTTATCAAATAGTAGACCGCACAATTTTATTTTTTTTTTATTTACATTCCAGTACAATTCATCACGGTTAATTTATTTTTAATTTTTGATTGTTTACATGTATCTATGACAAATATTATTAACAATAATCACGTTCACATTTTAGATATAAGCTTGCACGACATGGTGATTTCATTTATTCTTTATTTCTTGTAATATTTTATTGTTTATGATGTATAAATCTGAATTATGACCGAATATTGATTTTTGGATGTGTAAATATTTGTAGATTAAAACTTTTGAATTTATTTAGAATTATTTTATTTTAATAAATTAGATATTAAGATTTATTTTGTATTTTATTTCTTTACCTGACCTGGAGATGATTAAAGAGAAGGAGAATCAAGTCATATTTTCTGCCCCTGAGAGAACTATTTATTTTCAAACTGAGCTAGTTACATGTAGAATGTTTTGCTTAACCTACCTTTCAGCAGAAAGTTCACCGTATCATAGTCTAGCATAAGGCCTAGCACTAGGATGCGTGCTTGACTCCCAGTTACGACTTAATTAAGTAAACTAAATTTATTTTATTTATATGTAAATTTGAAAGAGTCACAGCATATATATGGCGCCCAACGTGGGGCCCGACATTCGCATTTACATTTCAAATATATTTACAATTTATTAGCAATTTCACATTTCCATATTATTCATAAGATGCCCAATGTTCATGGTGTAGAAATTTTGCCGTTCCATATCATATATATGGCGACCAACGTAGTGGGGCAAAACTTCTACATTTTTAAACTGTTTAGATAAAAATTAATTGATTATTTAATATTCAAATAGCTGTATAATTAAAGGGAGGTACTTTCACCTTTAGGTGCATTTGAATAATTAATAAATATAATTCACAAATAAAATTTTGTCAAGTTTTGATTTATTTTTCTCCACAAATAAGTCTCTTTAAGTGCCAGGACAGATAAAGTAAATATGTCTGAGTATAAAGGCGAGGGTGAAAATCCTGAAAGTAGTATGGACACCAAATATTTATTTGAAACGTACAGGGAACCACAAGGCATTTCCTCTGTGACAGATTCAGAAAAGACGCTACCTCTTGATGAGGATGAAAATGTAACTGAAGATGTAAAAATTGAAACGAAAGAAATGCCAGGTGGAGACAGATTTGATATTTTATTTGAAAAACTTTTCTGTAAGTTGGAATGTGACAAGATAGAGATGAATAAAAAGTTTGATGAGAATAAAACTGAGATGAATAAAAAGTTTGATGAGAATAAAACTGAAATGAATGAGAAGTTTAAAGAAAATAAAGAAGAGATGTATAGAAATAAAATGGAGATACAAGCCGTAGTAAAGTCGATGAATGAGAAAATTGATGAAAGAATTAAAGCTTGTAGAATAGAAATGTCTGCAATGAATAATAAAATAAAAGAAGATGTGAAACAAAGCACGGCACAGATCAATGAAAAAATTGAAGCAAATGAAAAGAAGTGCAAGGATAGCAGTAATTTTTTAATAGATGAAATGAATCAGAGGGCCGGTGTAGCGAGAGAAAATTTTAGACAGATAGAAGAAAGGATTGGAGGACAAGATGAGAAGATACAATTCTTGGAACTGAAGGTGGACAGTAGTGCCATGTCAGTTCAGAAAGATGTTCAAAATCTAACAAATAAATTCGAGGACTGTAGAGTCAAATATGGAGCATGCACAGATTCACTTTTAAAGCTACAGGATATGACATTAAATTGTCAAGACACGATTAAGAATTTGAAAACAAGAGTTGAACAGGGTACAATTACACCTTGTGTGGTGTCGCAACAGGTATCACTTGGCACAGAAAATATACCAAAATTTTCTGGGTATAATAAAGACAACCCTATGGCATTTCTTAAAACCATTAAGACATATATTCGTGGTATTCATGATGATATGTCGAAATTACATTTCATGAGAGGGTGTCTTAGAGATTATGCGTTATTATGGTACGATATGGTAATTGATGAGGTACAGTCGTACGAAGAATTAGAAAACATGTTTATTAGGCAGTACTGGGGACAAACTCAGCAAAGACGCATTAGACATGACCTTACTTTTGGAAAATATCGTTCCATTACATCTAGAGAGAATTATGTTATTCGGAAATATTCTTTCTTGAAACATATACAACCTGTGATCCAGGAGTGTGACATTGTTACCCAGTTAGCTAATCATTTCGAGCATGAGGTAGTACAAGCAGTTGCTTTACAGGGTATAGACACCGTTGAGCAACTCTTGGAATTGGTAAAGCGTCTGGACGACGTGGAAGATAGGAGTGTATTTCAGAATAAAAATGGGTACAAAGCAGGTAACAATGGTAACTATTATAATGCTCAGCAAAGATATAATGGTAATAACCAACAAAGAAACAATGGTAATCGGTATCAGAATAATAATTACCAGGGAGGAAGGGTGGAGAATGGTAACAACAAGAACATGGGTAATAATAATAGTAGTAGTAATAATAATAATAGTTGGAGACAGGAGGGTCATGTAACAAGAAAATATGGAAAAAATGAAACAGAAGATACCCGAGGATTTAATAACATAATTATAGAAAATAAAGAAAATAAAACAGAAGCTGTAACGAAAGATGTATCAAAAGGAGCGATAAAGAAGGAGATAAGAGGTGCAACTCCGGTAGAAAACGGATGGTTACACAACTCAGTAGGAGGTGCTACATCTCTGGATTTTTAGTAGAACCAATCAGAAAGGAAGAGGATTCTCAAAGGGTGACCGACTTTGAGAATATTAAAAAAATAACCACAGAGCTACCAGTAGTAAAAATAAACATAGGCCAAATAGAGGTAGATGCATTAATTGATACAGGTGCGCAATTGTCTCTTTTAGATAGTAGTTTAGTAGATAGGCAACTAGAAAATTCAGGTCATTATAGGTCCATTAAAAAAATAAATTTATTTACTGCCACAAAAAAATTAGTAATAGCTATAGATAAGATATTTTACGTAAATGTAAGAATAGGTAATTTAGAATTTTTAACTGAATTTGTTATTG
The DNA here is from genome assembly GCA_963170755.1 of Amphimallon solstitiale. Taxonomy (NCBI): domain Eukaryota; kingdom Metazoa; phylum Arthropoda; class Insecta; order Coleoptera; family Scarabaeidae; genus Amphimallon; species Amphimallon solstitiale. The sequence goes on from OY720677.1 coordinate 117,137,167, forward strand.
TACCTAATTTAAATTATAATTGTATACTTGGAATGGATTTTTTGACTCAATATAGTACAAAATTAAACATGGAAGATAAAACTTTTCACATAAAAAGGGCAATTATATCATGGAATAAAGATCTGCAGGAAGATGAAATTGTAGTTAATAATTTAAGTAGTAAAATGTATGATGAGGATTTCGATTTACATCCTGAAAATATTAGTTTAAAAAACGAGGAAAGGAATGCACGCCAGGTGGATACTCTTCAAAAAGGAGAGGCCACATTTGCCACGGGTGACATAAATAATAAATGTACACACCATGTGGAGGGTCTTCAAAAGAAAGACGCCACGAAATATATGGGTGACATAATAAATAAATGTTCACACCGGGAAATAAATATGGGTGACATTAACCTGAATTGTAATGAGCTATATGTAAGTGAAGTAAAAAATCTTCTTGCAGTACATACAAAATTATTTGATAATAGCCCAGGTCTAGCGAAAGGTTATGAACATAAATTAGAAGTTGATGAAAGTCAGCCGTTTAAAGTAAGAAATTATCCAATTCCATATAAGTATCAACAACAGGTAAAAATAGAAATAAAGAACATGTTAAGGGATGGTGTAATAGAACGATCAGAGTCTAGTTTCATTAATCCCATTGTGGTAGTAGTTAAAAAAAGTGAAGATGACCGAAAAGAGATGAAACTACGTTTATGCCTTGACGCTAGAATGCTCAATAGTCGCACCAAAGCACAGTTTGAAGCCCCACAGAGCATAGAAACTTTATTGGCAAAATGTACGAATGCTAAGTGGTTTACAAAATTGGATTTAAAGAGCTCTTTCTGGTTGGTACCTTTACACAAGGATTCTAGAAAATATTGCTCATTTTTAATGAATTCTCTAGTATATTCCTTCAAGGTTGTACCTTTCGGTTTGTCAACGGCCACAGCTGCATTAGTAAGGGCCATGCAACAAATACTGGATCCATATGAGGAATATGTATCGCATTATGTAGATGATATTTTAATATTTAATGTAGATTTAGAGAGTCATTTAAAAGCTGTTAAAATTATTTTAAGTACATTAAAAAGTAATGGTCTAAAAATTAATTTAGAGAAATGTGAATTTGTTAAGAATAGGGTTAGTTATTTAGGGTATATGATAGATGGTAAAACTGTATCAATAGAGGAAAAGAAGTTGGAAGCAGTAAGAAATTACCCAAGACCTAAAAATATAAAGATGTTAAGGGGATTTTTAGGTATAGTGAACTATTATAAGCACTTTATTCCTAAGATATCAGATAAGACTGTAACTCTTTTTAAAATGATAAAGAAGGGTGTAAAATTTAAATGGACTCCTGAAAGAATAGAAGCTTTTGAAGGAATCAAGCAAGAATTTTATAAGGCGTTAGTTTTAAATCTGCCTCGATTTGAGGAAGAATTTATTTTACGGTGTGATGCTTCAGATCATGCCATTGCTGCTGAACTTTTCCAAGTCAGAGATGGTAAAGAGATACCAATCTGCTTTATTTCAAGGATATTAAAGGGGTACGAGAGTCATTATACGGTTTCAGAGAAAGAACTATTGTCAGTGGTGCATGGGGTCTCTAAGCTCAAGTACTATTTGATGGGAAATTTCTTTACAATAGAAACTGATCATTTATCTTTGATTTTCTTAATGAAAACTAGGTTTTCTAATGCACGACTATATAGATGGTCTTTATTTTTAAGTGAATATAATTTCAAAATTAGACATAGAAAAGGAAAAGATAATATTGTTGCAGATGCATTTAGTCGAGCCTTTGGTCATAGTTAGCAATCAGGATCATATCAGATCAATGCTTATAATTTTGAAGTAGCTCCTGAGTTATATAGTAGAGAAAATGTAGAACGTAGTCAAGGAGAAGATGATGTGCAAGATATAAAAAGAAAGGCACTTCAAGAACCCAATTACAGAGGATTTAGAGTAGTAAATAATATTTTATATAAAAGAATAGGGGACAATGATTTGTTAGTATTGGGAAGTGAATTGGCAAAGAATGTTATGTTAGATATTCATAGGAGGTTGGGACACCCTGGAAATAGGAAGACATTCTTAGTCTTTAGGGAGCAATTTTATGCTAAACAAGACAAACGTCTCGTTGAAAGATGGAATAAACAATGTGAACTATGTTTATTAGGTAAATATAAAAATCGTGTAAATAAAAATGTTGTACATAGTATTAGGGTAGAAAATAAGTTAGATTTAGTTGCGGCAGATTTCCTAGGTAATTTAATACCTGGACATTTAGGATATAGGAATGTATTTGTGATGGTAGATATTTTTACGAAATATGTGAAACTTTATCCTACCAGAAAATATAATACCGACATAGCGGTAATTTGCATTAATCAATTTATAGAAGAAATAGGTCAATTTCAAAGACTTTTAGTAGATAATGCTAGTTATTTCAATAATGATCGCTTCATTCAAGAATTAAATTATATGAATGTGCAAGTAAATTTTTCTTCAGTGAGACATCCTGAAGGGAACCCTTGTGAGAGATACATACAAGAAGTTATAAAACACTTGAGAATGCGAACTCATGAGAATCATGTGGGCTGGGTGAGGCATTTGACGGAAGTTGAAAATACAATGAACTTTTTACCCAGTGTGACCACTAATCTTAGCCCATATCTACTGATGTTCGGTAGATATCCACCACGTCCATGGAGACAAGAAACTCCTCCTGTGGAAAATTTAGAAGAGGTAATAGACCGTGGACGAGAGCGACAACGTGCTAGAGCTCGAAAATATACCGAGGAAGAGAATGCGAAGATTAAAAATCGTAAAGTCTTTAATAGGGAGGATATGATAGTAATAAGAAATTATCGATTAGGTCGGAGAGACCATAATAAATGTGCTAAATTAGACCTTCCTTTTGATGGACCTTATCGTGTAGGTAGAGCGATAAATGACACGACCTATGAGGTAACAGAAGTGGATAATGAGCGTGTCAAAGGCAGACTTCATGTCTCAAAATTATATGATTACGATCTCGAAGATAATGCAGGAATAAATTAAATTTATTCACAGATATTTATGTTTAATGTAAAATATATGATAAGCTATCTATAAGTATATTAATTGGTATTTATGGGAAATCTTGAATTTATACCATTGACATTAGCGATTCTCGCTTATAAATTACAGATATTCCCATAGGGATATTTATGCAGTGATCTTGAATAAATAATAATATGTAAATAAATGAATTTTAGATCACTTGCAATTTTATGTTTAGTTAAGTAAGGATTTCTTATTGTGTGCGTTCATATTTTATACATAAGTGCTTAATAAAGGTAAGAATTTTTCTTGATTTATATTTATTTATATCTATATGTACATTGGTATTTATTTATTTAAGTTTACAAATTCCTCATGAACAATAATAAATTAGGTAATGTAAACGTGATCTGTATAAATTAAGTAACTGAATAAATAAATTTTACACAAGTAAGCAATCAATAGGGATAACTTGGAGTACATGTAATTGGTAACCAGGTTATGTAGAGAATGGAATCTGTTATAGGCCAGAAGAGCAGAGGAATGTATTCCCGGACGTGAGGGATTCGCCCGACTTCTGTGCCTCGGTGCGTCGGGCCTTTTCTATCTTGGGCCGGGATAGTTTGACGCTCGGGGTACCCTGTCGCAAGGCTCGACGGAGACAGCGGGTTATGCTGTTAGATGGGTCCGTAGTTCGCGTATCGAACGAAACAGCGTGTAGGATGGCTGCGGAAGGCATGATCCGGCCTGTCAAGCAGTGTTAAGGGGCCTCCGTCGAGGCCGAAGAGGGTAGCAGTATACAATAACTTTGAGTTCAAGTAATGCTTCACTTAATTTCACTTTGTACTCTTGGATATCTATGTCTGTACTCGTCTATATGTGTATTTCTTGATTGTCCTCGTATAATCTGTATGATGATCAAATAACTGATACAACATTTATACTTCAATTTAAGATGTCAATCACCAGGAACGATAAGCTGGGTGAACGCGTATGATAATCCACCTGTCAACAATACATCATCGTTAGAAATTGGAAAGGTAAAAGGGGTTCATGATAAATTTAACCAACGCATACCGACGATCATGAATGTTTTCCCTTTATTTCCGAATGTAAGCAAGACAAAGAAAATACGAATAAAACTTCCCAATAATACAAAGAGATGGTTCAAGAATGAAGTAAACAACAATCAAGAAATTTATAACATAATAAGGATGTGGCAATGAACTTTAAGTTATATTTAAAAGTTGTAAATAATGTTATTTACTTACCAGGCCAATGTTTGATAGATAGCATCCTGTGTATTATATCTGTATTTCACTATTGCTCACATCAATATCAATTTTAACTTTATACAAATAACAAATGCAGACGTATCATTCCAAGTTTTATTTAAATTAATTTTCACTTTATTCATTTTCACCATGATGTGTATAAATATTTACTGTATTAATAATTTATGAAAACTTTATTTTTATTTAAGTAAAACATAAAAGAATCTTAATAAAATTTTTATAAGGTTATAATTTTAAGACGTATTAAATGCTACGTAAAAAGGATCGAGCAGGTGTTCCTCGCACAAATACGTCTGGCATTGGCAAGGACTGACCGGTACAAAAAGTATTGTTTATCAGGTGCTCGGCTGAGTCATAATGTATAGACGGATTTATGGTCACATGTTTGTTTACCTCTCGCAAGGATTATTAATACGCTGTTTCCTCATGCAACCGATAGGAGCAGCACCGTCGACATACAATTTTGGGAGATGGATTCGTGCTTAACGAAAGTTGCCGTACGTTTTTGTGGGGAAATTTACGAATAAAAGCGCGGACAGATAAAAATTTCGGCAATTGCTGGTGAAAACCGCAATATTAGCAAGTCTAAAAGTAGGTGAAAACCACTTCCTCCCTCTTCTTTAATAGGATTATTTTAAAATCCGGACTTAGAATAATTTCTGAGATTTTCAATACTTATAAAATTTTTACAAGATTCTACACTTATAATAATTTTATTTTTAACATGCTGCGCGCATTACATTAAAATGTTTAGATGTATTCGAATAACTACCTATGTATGAAATACTTTTATTTTTATGAACTCGGTGTTTGAATTTATTTAATTTCATTTTTATTTTCTTCTTTCTAGAGGGTTTTGTTTTGCATGTAGGGTACTATGCCGTACGTTATGACAAAACTTTCTAGCATTTGTAATGATAACTTTGAATAACATAATCATTTTCTTTTCCGTATAAATTATTTTTCTTTTAAATTTATTCATCCTACAAAGGATATTTGAAACTAATAATTTTGTTTATGTGTATATAGGTTATATATATATTAAGTGAACAAAATCTTTTATTGAAAATTATGGAAGAGTTTAATACGATGTATGAAGAATTAAGGTGATTAACAATATTTGTTATAAATGTGTGTATAGTGGCGTCTCCAAATTCTTTATTTGTAGTGGTGTTTTTTGTATTGGAATTTCGTGAAAAAGGTAAAGTTTATTTTCTTTTAATGTATATATATATATTATTTCTTTTTGATATGAGAATTAAGTATATTTTGTTGTATTTGGGTGTTCAATATTAACGTGTTGAATAATACATCAGGGATGTGTGAAATGAATTATGTCATTATTTAATTCATAGCATGGAGTCCTGGTGAATTTGATATACACGAATTGGTCTTGGTGGTACTGCGTTTGGGAGCGAGAAAAGGCACCAGGCAGAACTAATCAGGGCTGAGTTAATTTATTGAATACGCAGAGACATTGTTTTATTTCACTTTATTTATTTAATTAAAAATATATATATTCCTTAAGGGGTGTGCACATGATGATGTATGTTCGGGTTGCGTCCGACGAGCTGAAGATGACATGCTCGTAGGGTGGAACTTTGGGATACTCTTCTGTGTGAATTTGTTACTGATGGTACTGTGTTGGGAGCGAGAAAAGGCGCCGGACAGGACTAATTAGGGCAAAGCCACTTCCTTAATGTCTATATTTTGTTATCAAATAGTAGACCGCACAATTTTATTTTTTTTTTATTTACATTCCAGTACAATTCATCACGGTTAATTTATTTTTAATTTTTGATTGTTTACATGTATCTATGACAAATATTATTAACAATAATCACGTTCACATTTTAGATATAAGCTTGCACGACATGGTGATTTCATTTATTCTTTATTTCTTGTAATATTTTATTGTTTATGATGTATAAATCTGAATTATGACCGAATATTGATTTTTGGATGTGTAAATATTTGTAGATTAAAACTTTTGAATTTATTTAGAATTATTTTATTTTAATAAATTAGATATTAAGATTTATTTTGTATTTTATTTCTTTACCTGACCTGGAGATGATTAAAGAGAAGGAGAATCAAGTCATATTTTCTGCCCCTGAGAGAACTATTTATTTTCAAACTGAGCTAGTTACATGTAGAATGTTTTGCTTAACCTACCTTTCAGCAGAAAGTTCACCGTATCATAGTCTAGCATAAGGCCTAGCACTAGGATGCGTGCTTGACTCCCAGTTACGACTTAATTAAGTAAACTAAATTTATTTTATTTATATGTAAATTTGAAAGAGTCACAGCAATATGTCCTCTTAACTTTTTTTATGAAGTAAGAGGCTTTTGATTACTTTTATGTACCTTCAATTGTATGAACACCCCCTCATAATATGAATGGCCCTTGGTATTTTTGTGTTTACTTTCCGATTGAACACAATTTTCCTTGTCTAAGTATGCTAATAAAGTTTGATTCTGTTGACCATTTAATATTACTGCTTAAGCTTAGTAGATAATATAATGTAGTTTGTCGAAGATGGTACGAATCATATTTGTCAGGAAGGAAACAGAGAATGATCATCGGCGGGAATTTTTTCAGCAACTCTGACGTACGTGTTGGTGTTCCACAGGACTCTGTTCTGAGGCCAACATTATTTTTTATTTTTATCAATGACTTCCATAACGAACTAGTTGGCATTCCTGAGGTGATGCTATATGCGGATCACATAAATTTAGTAATATGGCTGTGTTTAATAAGAACAAGTGGGTAAAGTTTAATAAGATCTCGTGAATATAGAAAAAGCAAGATGTATGCTTTTCATAATGAAATAAAGTTTAACTTCTCAAGCGTTACCATGTCTAATTCACGGGTGTCATTGTTGAAGACTGAGCTTAAAATGGTCCGAATATATTGACCATTTGAATTCTAAACTCGCCAAATTAAACTAAAATCGTGTTACGTTCTTTTTCAATTACATCTTGTAATTTGTCGAAACTAAAAGTTTTTTACTGTTATAACTTTTATTCCGAGTGCATTTTGGAATAATACATTGGGGCATGAGTACTGATACTCGCATTTTTCTCTTACAGAAAAGTTAATGCTGTAAGCCGTTACTTTGTGATAATCCATATTAAAACAATAAAAACACATTTACTTTGTTGTATCACTATATTAAACAAATGGTGTGACAGTTTCAACACTGTGTTCGTTAATGGCCATGTTGGTCGAAACCGCGGTCACACCATTTGTTTAATATAGTGATACAACAAAGTAAATGTGTTTTTATTGTTTTACAGAAAAGTGCTAATACAACTATTTTTAATCTGAGTTAATAAGATTTTGACATTTGAGATTTTGACATTTTACGACGTTCAAGTATATGAGGTGCTTCGTTATGTATATAAAAAGCGCAGCAGTTTTAATTTTAGTTTGCCACAGCAAAGTTTTTAAAATAAAAAATGAGGTGTGGCCACCACACGACTTTCTTATACGTATGAAAGCGTTACTTCCGGTCCGAATTTTGAAATTTCATTTATACAAAAAATATTCCAAATCTAACTCTAAATACTTTTGTACTCTTCATAAATGTATATAGAATGCATAATTTACGACATATTTGCAAAAAATCGTTATTCGGTAAGAGTAAAAGTGGTACTTCCGGTCAGAATTTTGAAATTTTTTTTATACAAAAGATATTTAAAAGTATATTCTAAGTACTTTTATACTCGTAATGTACCTGCCTAGAAAGCATGACTTGCGAGATATTCGCAAAAAACTGATTTTCGATAAGAGTAAAAGACCTACTTCCGGTAGGAATTTCGAAAAACTTTATTAAAACAATTTTTCTCAAATTTAATTTTTAGTACATTTGCATTCTTTATAAATTTGTTTAAACTTAGTAATAGACGAAATATTTGCAAATTTCAATTTTTTCACTGAAGTAAACTACTACTTCCGGTCTGCCGATTTTGCTCAAAATCTAATCAGTTCTCAAGAGGGAGATTATATTCGTAAATACAAAATTTGGAATTGATATCTCCAGCGGTTTGACCGCTATCGTAGTCACAGACAGACACACAGACACAGACACACACACACACACACAGACATTTTTTTAAAAACCACTTTTTTGGTATCAGGGGACCTCAAAACGTGGGACATCTGCAAAAATCTCGAGGTCGAAAATTTTCATCACAATACTTCCTTATACTACGTATAAGAAAATAAAATGAAGGATTACATGTTTCAAATTTGATATTTATTGTGTACAGGGTTTTATTTTATTAACCATTTTAAATAACTTTATATTTTATAATTTGTATTACTGTTTTTTTTTTTTACTTTGCTGCACTGTCGTATATGTTATAAGTGTTAAGAAATAAAGAAATTATTATTATTACGTATACAATACTAAATAATGTAAATACATTTTTTATTAAGATTATTAATTCGGATGCAACCAGTTCCTGAATATGAACCTCTTTGCTCCTGTAAGTATAAATAGTAAGTATTTAAACGTACAATGCCAAGCTTTGACATTAAGTCTCTGAAACAGACAAGCTATAATTACGATTCTTACATGTAAACACTTGATAATATAGATGCGTTCTTAAATCTATAAAACGAATTACTAAAGATTCCGAAAATAATGATGAAAACGTCAGTTTTTGATTGAAAATTATGAATGTAAATAATTTATAATTACCATAAAAATATATATATTCGAGATATCAAAATAATTTATACATATTTGCACTATCTAGAAATATGGTGACCAAAGCATACTAGTTGTCGTTCGTCCAACAGTGTTGTAGAAGTATAACTCCGAGTGGGTGGGGAACTATTTTCCTCAACATATTCATCTCCGTATGTGCTTTATTTTGGATTTAGTTCTTTTTGTGTAGAACTTAAGATTCATTCCAATATAAAAGAGTTGAAGTGAACCCTATCTTATTTTAATCTGTTCTTGGCATGTCTTATTTTCTCTTTGCTGCTTCTCAGATAGATAATTAGCGTAACAACTATCTCTTAGTTTCACCCCTAATTAATACATATGCAACAAACTGTAAATTTAGGCTCTCAAACTACAAAATTATTCCCGATATACCTTTAGCATTAATAGCGGTGTTCCTCAGTGCAGCATATTAACTCCCTTACTATTTTTACATTATTTTAACCCTCTAATACATGAATTATCGAAATTTGTAATTATGTTTTCAAAAAATTTGAACAAACAGATTATGACCTGTGAAATAACTTACATTGGATTTGGAATAATTTTAGTCAGCAAAATTGAAGGTTTTCAAAATTTTATTTTTGCATACCAATTGGTAACATTATGAACCCATACAACAAAACAAAAGATTAAAAAAAATACTAAAGTTCAGAAAATGTACCTATTAATTTTATTGATGAATTTGTAAGAAATAATTGTTTTTGAAATTGCAACAATAGTGAACTTGGCATTTTTGACATTTCACGCGAGAAAGCCCCTTGCAGCTTGCATCTTTCGCGTTCAGTTGTCCATTCTAGCCAATGGCTAACATGGTCACTCTGAACAAAATTGTTTGGTCTCGGTTCCAAGCATCTTCGCGACTTTTTGGGTGGTTCTGGTGCAGGGGGTATTCTCATGAATGAAAGTCCATAGACACAACTTTAAGTTACAGTTAGGGAAAAACTCTTTAGATGGCATGTGCATCTCATGTGCCGGGATTCGAAAGTACGTAGTTGCAATTTTAGTTTAGAGGCGTTAGCTCAGTTAACCTCAATTTTGTGAGAGCTTGTTTTTGTTATGTTGTTATTATTTTATTTTGTTTGTGGATTTTTGGTTTTTGAAGGAGTGCTTCACTAAATGAGATAGTATATCTAGTGTTCACAAGCGCCTTATAGTAAACGTTATTGTTAAATAATAGACATTGTTTGAGTGTACCTGTATGTTTCCAGTGCAAAGGTTAATTCATATACATTTAGTGCTTTTCAGTTTTCATTTAGAAAAAGCAAGGGGGCCACTCTGGTATTAAAGTTCTAATAATGTGTAAAATTCATATGCATATTTGTAAGTCAGTATTTGTTTTTTATGGAATTATACTTTTTTATTGTAATATTCTCAGTAAACCTATTTTATATTCTAAAATAATTTCTTGTTTATAAATTGTACTGATGCTTAGTTAACTAGAATTCTTCTGACGACTGCTAAAATATCTTATTACCTTATTTTATACATTGTTTATATGAAAAAGCTTACTTGAAATTATTTTTACAAAATAAAATGCAAATCAATATTTTATAAATAATTTTTAGTTTGTCTAGGAATAGTACTAAATATCGTAAGTTACATAATAAAACAGATTCTATGTATAATTACTGTTCATAAATGTTGTATTATACTAATAAATGTAATGTATGCAACAAAACGTATTTTTTATTAACAATTAACTCGCATAAATAGTTTAATGTGAAAAATGAAAAATAAATATACTGCACCTAAGCTATTCAAATTACGTATAGTTGGAGAAAAACTCCCTAGGTGGTGCTTGAGAAATGCGTCAATTTGATTATTAAGAACTTTCCTATCTATCTACTCTCTTATCTATGGTTCTGGTGTTCCATTGTTTGACCCGCTTGGCCTTCCTCTTTTGTTAGATGCTCGAATTCCTGTAGAGCAAATCTGTTCTGCCAAAAGAGTTTTAAATCCGAGAAACGGCATTATTTTTTCCGTGGATCCTTGTTCCCTTTTTATTCGTCTATACAACAGCCAAGAATTTACCACCACAACATCTATCATATGATAAAATATTCGGTGATACCATTTCCGATTTTTTAGCTTTATCGGGTAAAGTCCTATTAGCGAATCTTGCAAATCAACACCCCCCATATGGCGGTTGTATTCTTTGATTATATTTGGACAATCTACTTCTTTTTTGAAGTTTTCAGATTTGAAAAATCTTTTTACTTTAGTGATAGGTCGACTTCCACAATACTCAGAAATTAGAGTGACAATTTTGTTGTCGTACCATTGCACAGCATGTATATTGATCCCATCAAATTTTGTTGTGCTTTCATTTATGGTACCTCTTCCTTTTTGTTTCATTTGTTGTTCTGTCTGTCCTTGATAATCAGGCAATCGATTTTGGCGGACTGTGACCACAGAATGAATTTTCCGTTTCGCTAAGTACGATATTAGCGGCAACGAAGAAAAATAATTATCGTAGAAAATTTTGTGGTGTTTGTCATGTGGAATAGGTCTGTTCAATCGAAGTACAACGTTACTTGCGGCCCCCAAATCAGGCTCATTATCATCAATTGTACAGCCTCGCTTTCCCGCAAACAATTCAAAATTGTAGGAGAAACCGGATACCCCACTAAGAACCCACATTGTACGTTTTTATAGTAATTCTTCCTTTAAACGAGATGATCTGTTTATCGCAAGACAGATGCTGTTCAAGAGGAATGTTCAAACAGGCTTTTCTGGTTGTTTCCAGAACTGGCATAATTTTATCTAAACTGCTTGTACTCTGATTATTGTCTGAAAAATGCAATAAACTTTTGATTACCTCGAATCTCTTTACTGGCAGAACATTGGCAACTTGTGAAATTCTGGTTTGAGGAGACCAATACCAATAGCTTCTGGTATTAGGTAGTTTGATAATCGACATCCAAATTATCATACCCACAAACCGTTGTATTTCCTCAACACTACTGAACAACGGTCTGTTAGGTCGTGTTTGGACGCTATATAAACAAGATTGGCGAACAACTTCGCTGAAAAAGTCTTCTGATCAAAAGTTTCCAAAAATTTTCAGAGGAGTATCCAATTTCAAAATTTCATCAGGAAGTAACTCACTACAAAACAGTATACCCGCTTCATCTTTACTCGTCACTGAATTTTTCCAATTCAATTTTGGTTTTTTAGTTACTTTCCTTCTGGATTTTTGGTTTGCTGGATTCGGGACTTGATTGTGGAGTTGTATTAGAGGAATGTCATCTTCATCTGAGAACTCGTCATCAAAGAAACTCCTGCTTGCACCAGTAACTCTTCATTAGGGGTGTCATCGTCATCTGATAACTCACTGTCCTCACTATCAGAGGGGATATCACGAATGGCACAGTTTTGCGTAACATTTTTTCGCCCGTAAAATGTTTTATGATCCATCATCTGGAAGAATTTCATGTATCAATATGATTTTTTATTTTAGGAAAATGTTTGGTCAATGCATAACCTTTCCGAACGGTAACATTCGCTGAGCACGTAATTGTTTCGATTTACTCATGCAAAAGTCATATTTGAGAAATACAACATGACATAGTGATGATTTATTTGACCATTTTTGATTTTTATTATATCAGTTCTTACCTTTATTCCACTATAAAAACTTCAAACTTCTAGTTGAACGCACCAAGGTTACAACTATAACCTTGCTTTTGTGCTGTCAACAAATAAAAATCACATTTACAACACCTAGCACCGTCTATCAATTTATGCGCGTACCAATGCATTCAGTTATGTTACCAGGTAACGACATGCATACAAGGAACAATTTATCGTAATGCGAAATAGATAGGAAATTTTAAAGTTTGAATTACCAATTGGCAACAATATGCAATAGAGGGTTAACCCTCTATTGCTATATTTATAATATCTCGTGGTCCGATGTTAACTTCTTTACTATGAACTATGCTCATACGCTGTTTTTTTTAACTCAAATCATAATTCTTTATTGCTATATCTTCACCTTCTTTGCAAACTAAAGAAATTTCCGTATTTCCTGGTTTATTTCCATTCTGAAACACCAAAGATTGTTATCATATTATTAATTCGGCCTCGTTTGGAGACGTTAAAATTAAGTTAGATGCGTACAAAAATTCTTTCATGCTCACCTGCTTGAGCTGCTTGAGATATAGATCTATACCTTTCGTTAATTTGTCACCTGCACTGGCAATGACTGATACGAACAAATTCGGGCTCATGATTTTCCATTTTTTAACTCTTTTACGTATACTTTGGATTGCGGGTTATATGTAGACGAATTTATTATTAATATTCACGCTCGGTTAAAGTATATTATATATTGTTGTCGGTTTAAATGCTTGTTATCAAAGTGATAATAATTATTATAACGTATAACTATATCTAATCAAGAAAACTATATCCGGTCTTCGGTTCACCACCGAAATATTTGTACTACATGTATTCTTATCAGCTTGATAATATCTTATATGTTCTCCAAGCGGCCTTCAAAATATTAATAAACTACTGCACGAAATGGAACAAAGTATAAACAAGAAAAAATCCTGAACTACAATATGTTTAAACAAACTAAGATGCCATAATCAGTAGCAAGCTTTGAAAATAGAAAATAGAGTAAAATATATTCTCTTCATCAAACCACCAATGGGATTGCTCATATTCAGTGTCACGCAGGATCTAGTATATGCAAGAAACACTGTTAAAATCATTTCAACAACTAAAGATCACTTAGTCACTGGATAGAAACGTCCTTTGGGTATCCCCAAAGGATGCTTCTATCTTTAAAGTGGAATTTTATAACAATTATTGCATTATTGCTGTTGAGTCTTCCTATTTTGAAGGACTTGTATCGTTTTTCTTTCACTTGGATTTTCTTGTTTTAGAAGTAGTAAAGAATAACTCCTCACTGAATTTACGTTATACGTGGTTATTCACAAATGAAATAACACTACACTGTTATGTACAACTTTATTTACAATTAACTGAAATAACTATGCGAATAAATGTAGGCTTCTTGCATTGGGCAAGTTGAACCGTACCAGATAGCTGACTGCTAACAAGTTGAGTTTCGTTGGTAAACTGATTTCAATTTTCTGTTATAAACAAATTCAGTATTTAGAGTGGGGTGGTAAGTTCACAAAACCGTACCTCCTCTATTGTTGTCTGGAAAAACCGAACATTAATGGGTTGTAAGTTTCATTAAAGGTTCTCGGAAGGAGCAAATAGCAATACAATTATCTAATATAAATATATGAGCCCTGCTGTGCGTTTATAGGTTTCTTCAATTACAGAATATCTATAATTCTGAAATGAAATTTAGACAAAGTAATTTAGACAAAGCATTTTACCGATTTTCTAGAACGGACAATGGAGAAGTTTCTTTCCAGATTTAATTTTAAAGTCAGAAAAGAGTGTTGGGGAGTCCGGCAATAAAAAGACTTATGTTTAAAGGAAGTCTAACGTTTTATTTCTCAATATTTCGCACATAAGGTATTTGTGCTTCCTCAGGATAAACTAATTAAGAACAAGATAATGAAACAAAGTACAGTTAGTAAAGAAGTTATTGACAGAAATTTTTAAAAAATACTTACAACTATGACTTCTTGGTGGGAAAAAAATATATTATGAATACACAGTAAGAAAACACTCTTTTCTGACATTAATACATAACGGCAAAGACTACTTCAAACCATTTAATTTTAAATATACATTATTTCACGATTATGAAGTAGTAAAATGACTGTAAGCACTTATACAGAGATATATACATGTTCTAATTAATTGTAACTTTGTAAAATAAAGCAAATTGAGATTGAAACTAAACATATTGTAACGAAACCAGTAGACATCCGGGCGACGACAATAAAAAGAGGTTGTAAATCATCTCGACGCGACTGGTAAACATCATAAACCAATAAATCATCCATTTGCGTTATACTGCAAAGAGACAGAATGTCTGGCGAATGTTCTACAAACATCGAGAGGGAGAGGGAGCTTACGCGAATGCTTCGAGATGTTTCGTATGTGTATATAAGGCGGCTGGGTCACTGATGGATGAGTAATTCCGGAATAAGAAAGTCCTTAAGTGGTCTCGTGCCGAACAGTAGAAATAAATAAAGAGTTCCTTAAGTGGTAGCCGAAGAAAAGACATAAATATTAGAGTGTTATATAAATAGAAGTGATATAAATACGGTGCAGTCTTTATTATAGTGCAATAAAGATATAAATACTACAGACATATAAATAGTACTGATAAATAAATACATGTGTTAATTCATTTATAGTAGTTTTAAGTGTGATACGTAAGTTTTATATTTTATATTGTAATTAATCTTACGTGTATGAATATACAGACTGTTTTAAATAAATAAATTGCACGAGTTGTTTATTGCGAACCCGAAAACGTTACAATATATACGTTTTACATAGAACAGAGAATATTAGTTTATAAAAAAGGAATAAAAGAAAAATAATAATAATAAACGTACTCAACAAATGCTTTTAATTTTCTTATCTTTAAAATTTGAAAATAAGACTTCTTTTTTGCCTATATATAGTGTTTTTAATCAGTTTTAAGGCCTTAGTTTAAATGTTAGGGGTTTTGTAGATCACCTACATTTTCACTTGTTATGCGAGCATTTATTCTAATTTTTAATTTTATATTGCTAATACAAATAATGCAATAAGACAAGTATTTTGCTTCCTTAAAATATTTTCAACGAAGAATCAAACTCCTCTATCAGATTTCGATTTGGATGGGAAGAACCAAAAATTTAGTAGTGATTACGATTACCCCACCAAATATATATGTATGAGGTAAGTGTAATCACTAATCACTATGGATCGGCAGTCAGAGGTACATCGTTAGAATTTAAGTATATTCTCTATACCAATGTGCCCCTGACTGCTGATACCTAGTAATCAGGAGACTGAGGAAAACATAATTAGTAATTACATTGACCCCCAGTTAGGGATTTTCTTTTTTCCATATTTTTACCTTTTTGTATTTGTCCACAAGTCTTGAATAGATCGAGAGTATTAAGAACAGTTTGTTTAATGCTGGGCTAATATTAAGTATTTTACATTACATTACAAGAAATTAAAGTCAGCTATATTAAACTATAGATTCTAAGTAACATTATCATTTAAAATGTTGGGACTTATATATAGGAAAAAAGGAGATTTTTCTCACAGTTGCGAACAGTTAAAAAAAATGATAGCATTCGGTTTTTTATTGGCGCGAACAAATTGACCACCACTCATACCTGACATCTAGTAAGTTTTACCAGAACCAAATTTTAGGAAGAGGACAATGAATTTGTCCAATATCCTTTGCCATATACAGGGAAAGGCAATTTATGACTTCATGAGAAAGATTTTTTTTCTATGATTAGCCACTCAGTAGGACCACCTTTTAAATTTATTTTGTATTATACAGAGTGTACCATAACTTGGTGGCTGATCATAGTTACAGTTTTTTAAATGGAACACTCTGTATATTATTACATTTGTATATTCCCCATATAATTCTAAGTCAAAAAGTTATAAGATAGTATAGGCTTAAAATTTAAATTTGTTGACTTATTAACCATTTTCACGGAAAAATTTGATGGTCATCATTTTTTGGTAGTATTGTTCATAATAAAAGGTCCTAACACAAGCATTTTTTTTCAATTAGGTACTAATTACACATGCAGAAAACTGGATTAAGATTACTTATTTTTGCCTAAAATTATTTTTTTCAAAATGAAACACCCTGTATATTAATTAACTTTTGAATTGCTCACTAAATTTTTCACCAAAAACACAAAATCTAACTGCTAAAGACGCTGAAATAAAGAATATTTCCAGTATGCGCCTATAACCAGTTGCGATGGAGAAAGGACGATTTCTATCTAAAAGGATGTACTTAATTCAAAGAGAACAAGTCTTACAGAAGAGAACCTTGAGAAAGTATTGCTAGTAAATATTAATACTCCTTTACTGAATAAATAATAAAGTATTTTGTATTTTATAGATCACCACCCACTTGTTATCTAATTATATAAATAAAATTATAACCTCTTTAAAAATACAACATTTCAATAGTGCGCCCATTGGCGATGACTCATCAACCGCTCATGTTCGCCCCCTAATATATATATATATATATATTCGTATGAAACTACATGACAGGTATAAGAAAAGAAACATATATAAATTATATTACAAAAGTAGAAATATATTTAGAAGGGCCAAAACTGCAGGGGGGAGGGGCTCTAAAACACTGCACCATTTGGTCTAGGATGTAGGGAAAATGTGTAGAATAAAAAATCTACATCACAGTGCCACCAAACTAAAGGTCTTTAGTTGTTAAGATCCAAGCAACAGCCTCTGAGTTAAATTATGTAAGTCCGTGTATCCAAATTCAAACTTAGCTAGAGGACCTTTTTCAACAATATGTTTAACTGTTTCAATCTCAGCTCCGCAATCACAAGGTGGACTCGCGATCATATTCCTCTTAATAATAACATACTATGCATATGGCTTTTTTTATAACAAATAAACTATGCTTTGTAAAACAAAATAAATCAGTCTCGTATTCAACGATTAGATAGGTACTACTACTACGACTCTTTTGGGTCTCTTGATAGTATAATTTCAAATGTAAATATCGTCTTTCTGATTATACTTACCCCACTCAACCCTACATTTATTCGAAATCTCAAGGATAAAAGGAATATTTAACCACCTAAAGGCCCTGCACGTGGTATAGAGAGCGACAGTTTACGTAAACGAATTCAATGATTTCGGATACTATCTTTAAGCAGGCCATGTTTTAATTTAAAATTTTGTATTTGTATTTCCATTATCTTTGGTGTTTCCAATAATAGTTATTTCAAAAATATACTTGGTATTTTAAGTTCTTTATCGCTTTAAAAATAAAATACAAACTTCTAAATACAGCATTATGCATTAATTATATTTGTTACATTTGAAGTCCATGCTGTGAAATTTCATCCCCGTCAATGATAGAAAATATCTTTCCTTTGAATATGAATAAAATCATCTATACATATTCGATGCAATATCAACGCATAGGTTACATTCCACTGCTGCTCTATTATTATAATAATTATCGAAAAAGGGTTCAAACAAAAGTTGCTCCTATCATATTCTAAATTACTTTCGATTATATAAGCTACTTCATTTCGTATGTACCGCACACAACTCTTATTTAGTTTGTATAATGTCCTATCTATTATTACCGATTCCAATTATAAGTCGATTTCAAGGGCATGTTTGTTAATTAGGCATCTGTTCCACTTGGGACAATTTTATAAGTTATTTTCCTTTTTTTTTTTTCTTCAAAATTTGCTCTATCTTGAATACTACGCAAAGTGTAAAGCTGCCGTTATTACTGATTAATAAACATGGAAAATACTATTCTTTCGATGTAATTTGAACTCATTTTGATTAAAACATTGCCGAAATAAGGGGGTTTCGGTGATGACATTCTCATTCGAGTATAATCTCATTTTATTCATGAAATATCTCAATTTTCAGTTGATCAGAAGTAAAATGTAATTTATTAGTTATCTTATTAAACTGCTTTACCCGTCGCCCTTCTTTGTCACTCAGAATAGAAGCAGCGATTTTCATTTCCCATAATTATAGTTTTTGGCGTATCGGAAATGACTAAATTTTGCAACAGAAGTGGCTTGGAACTGTCACATCACTCTGAATAAATCTTTAAATGTTTAATTTTGTAATTTTTATGATTTGTTATTGACTTTTATCGGGTACTAAATAGATATTGTGAACAAGAAATTAGAAAATAAATGTCTCAACCATTTCTAGATATCTGGAGTCTGCAGGAACTTGTATCCTGCATAACCCAGTTCGAGTCTTAATCGTCTTGAAACATCTCATACAGATTTACAGATTTTTCGCGCGCATTTGACACTGTTAGACAGGACATTCTGCTGAGCAAACTTGATGCACTGGGACTTCATGGCAATCTGTTTATTTTTCTGACGTCATATCTTAGGGAACGAATCAATTATGTGTACTACAATTGGAGAATACAATCCCGGGCTCCCGGCATTAGGCTATGTGGTTTCTAATTGGGCTCAAATGGAAAAAAAAACTAGTAATTTCTTAAAAATTATTTCTGTGGTCACAGGCAATATGGGAATATGTCAAAATGGGTCATTTTTCAGTAGACAGGTTTTTGTATCTGTGATCATAATTTTGAGAATATTATCGCTTTTAAACGCTCTATTACATTCTAGTATTGTTTTCAAAAACAAATTAGTACACCATTACTGTGAAAAAGATGTAAATCTTCTTAGATTATCGATTATATTTTCATTTATCTCCTTAGTGCACAAAAAATGACAAGATGTTTCAGCAATAGGGAGTCAAGTACACTAATACCCTTTCTGCACACTTTATTAAATACTCTTCTTCAAAAAATGTGGCCAATAATTATTTCAAAATAAGCATCAGTAGCAAATTTGAACCTTTATTTTAAACAGAAAATAAAATGTTGAAATTAAACAATGTTTGAAAATAATGTTAAAACATGAGTGACAAAAAAAAATTAATTAAGCAATTTTTTTTTTGGCAACAAAATCAGTTTTTCTTTTTTATTCGTCTTTTTTCTTTTGTAAATATTTCTTGAACAAATCTGGAAAATCGAGAAAATGTTTTTAAGCCATTACTTTTACTCAAACACATTTTTTCCATCTTCTTCTGACATGAGTTCCCGACAATTCATTTTACATATTTTCAAGTCTCTCTGTTTCCGTTCTTCTCGTATACTCTAGTATATTGTATAGCATTATTTCTATTTTTTTCATGGCTGTTCTTTTCTTAAGTGACCAAGTGCTATTTGGTTTTCCTTCTTCATTTTCTTCAAGATCCATCTGATCTGAATCAGGAATGTAGGGCACATCAATAGTACTCTCGTCACTATTTCTTGCCAATGCCCTATCTTTAGTTTGGAAATCTAAATCTGTTAGAACAGTCTTTTATCATGCTTATTTTCAGTTTCGATAATCACATTACTAAGAACATGAAGCTCTTTATTTATATTGACAATATCAGTATTGTCTTTGTTTGTAGGAAAGGCGTTTTTTAAATTTAGACCGTTCGCTATAAAAACCTCTAAAACATTAACATCTATTTTCGTGTGGTTTTGGTCCGTTCTTCACAAGAAGAATAATACAACTGCGACGTCAACAATACCGCAATAGCTTGAATTTCCATTCAACGCTTTTTGCTAAACGGATATAAGAATACTTAATTGTTCCATTTCATTTGCCCAAAAAGGATATATGTACACATACATTTTTGCAGCTCATCAAGTGATTTAAATTTTAGAAATTTTGTGAATGCTAAAAGGATCTAAGTATACATATATCTTTTTTGCAGGAGTTATTTGGCAGAATTCAAGAAGAAATCTACATATTCCTTTACAGCTGGTTGAAATTTTGCAAATCCACAACATTCTTGAAGTTTTTTGGGTATAAGTGCACATATTCCATATCAAGAGCATCTGCTTTTCCTTCTTCTAATCCACACAGACTTACTTCCTTACGTCAGATCATGCATTTGTACTTCAGAAATATGAATTCCAAAAAAAAAACAATTTGGAAATAAGTCGACTTATTCCCTTATTGCATGTGACCACAGATTTATTAATATTGTTGCACAACACCAATACACAATATACTAAAATAAGGAACAAAAAAGACAATACAAAAAACTATTTAGAATTTCGAAAATACAATCGCAGAAATATCAAAGCATCCAATGTTTGACGTCCAAGCCTGCTTCGTAGTTTATTGCCAACATAAGCAGCAGCTGAAAACGCTCGCTCAGGTTCTACGCTGGTCGGAGATATAGACAATAGATATTTATATGCTAATTCTAAGTGATATCCACGAACTCCTCCATTTTCGAACAGGCTCATTTCGCGTCTAATACTATTTACCAACCCCGATTCATTTTGTACTTCAGGATCTGGGGATTCCATGCTTTTATTAATTTCCAGCTGTAACTTTTCCTTTGGTCTTTGAGCAAGACTCTTTATTTACTTCCTCACTAAAGCCTGTGTAGGAACTGGAGATAAGTAAAGCCATTCCAAATCCGATAATAACTGATTTTCATCATCTCTTCGTGGATTCTGTAAATAATTCAACACACCAGTTAAATCATCACTTCGTCGTTGCTTTATACGTTCCACTAAGGATGTTTTCATTTTGTCAGCGAGTGCCGAGTTTTTGCTAGACAATTGTTTTATAAGAAATTTCAAAGCGGCATCAGCTGTGAATAAATTAGCATCTCGCCGACAGATTGCGTCTACTGTTAATTTAATTGGGGTCAGCACATAAACAATTTTATTTACCAAGTCAAAATCAGCATCTTCTAAACGGATTGGATGATTGAGATCTATAAGAGCTTTTTGAATGCGGGTTTTTAAAAGAGAAAATCGTTCCAGCATGGTTAAAAGACTATTCCACCTGGTTTTACAGTCCAAAAGAAGTGACAGCTCTTTTTCATGTTCAATCTTTACATATTTTTGGAGTACTGTTTAATTTTTCAATGGTGATCTTATGAAATACACTACGACTTTGCCGATTTTCTTTATCAGCTCATTAATGTTTTCACCTTTTGTTAACTCTGGTGTATGTTCTCCCTCGGGATCAAAAACCGGCCGGGATCCCGACATCTCGGGATTGTATTCTCTACTTCTGGGTGACCTGAGAACACAGGCATTTCGACAACTACTTGACGTAATGTTTTCAAGCATGGATCTTACAAAAATTACACTAAGCAGATGAAAATAACATCTGGAAGTGACAAACGTATAAACAGTCATGACGAAGACATAATGGGCATATGGGATCAGTGAAAGTGTATAGGCTGCAAATTAGTCGCCGAGCATAGTACTGACATTACGGTTAGAGAAAAAAAATGGGAACAGGTAAGCAGTTTTAAAGAAAAAGTATTAAAACAGAAAAATATAGAGAAAAGATAGCGGAATTAAAGAAAAATAGAACCTTCTTGGTGTACCTTAGTGCGTTCCTTAGTGATCGTGTAACTTCTGAATGACTAGACCAATTGAGGTTATATTCACAGAATATATTAGTTTGTCGAGACGTAGGTTCATAGCTATGCTAGGATCCGATAGGTGGCGCTGTAGTCAAGTTATTAACAAATTCTATATTTAAAGACCAAAATGACTCATATTCACAATAAGTGTTGGTTATGTGTAAAAAAAAGGAAAATCATGAAGTCTGGACTCGGAAGGTGTCGCTGTGGTCAAGTTATTTGCGTTTCCTCCAATCGAGCCAACGACCTCTTCTGTCAAGACTTTCTTTTTCTTATACAGGGACTTTACCCAAATCTAGAGTGCCTATAATGAGAGTGGTGTCAAGAGATAGGAAATCAATAGAAACCAAATCGGCCATTTGGATTATGCAGGAAGTTGGATCCTGCATAACCCAGTTCGAGTCTTAATCGTCTTGAAACTCTCAAAAAACACATATAATTATATATTTTGCCGGCAGCACGCACAAATGTGTAAATTTTAAATAATTTTAAAATTCGTTTTCTCAGTATAGAAATATCTAATATGATTTTTCTGCTTTGCACTGTGTAATTAATTAGGTAAATTTTAATTAATTGGAAAAATTTACCCAGGATGACATTCGAACCCACATCTCCCAATTACTAGTCAGATGCACACTACCACTACGCGACCTGTTTTCTTGAGATGTTTCAAGACGATTAAGAAAACTTGAACACACTGCCCAGGTAGCGTAGTGGTAGCGCACCTGACTAGCAATTGGGAGGCTTGGGTTCGAACCTCACCCTGGTAAATTTTTCCCATTCAAATTTACCTAATTAATTATTCTGTGCAAAGCAGAAAATTCATATTAGATATTTCTACGGTGAGAAAAACGAATTTTTAAATTATTTGAAATTTACGTATAAATAGACTCTCTCTCTCTCTCTCTCTCTCTCTCTCTCTCTCTCTCTCTCTCTCTCTCTCTCTCTCTCTCTCTCTCGCTCGCTCTCTCTCTCTCTCTCTCTCTCTCGCTCTCTCTCTCTCTCTCTCTCTCTCTCTCGCTCTCTCGCTCTCTCGCTCTCTCTCTCTCTCTCTCTCTCTCTCTCTCTCTCTCTCTCCCCTCTCCCTCCCTCTCCCTCCCTCCCTCCCTCCCTCCCTCTAACGTTGTCCTCACTTCCTCGTGTATATTTAGAGCGTAAATCTCCGTCGATTAGTATTATTTGGCCAATGGCTGGAAGAGGTACATCTCACCACATATAACTTGAGCGGTGAAGGTCATATGCGTAAAGGACAAAGGGGAGAGTGGTAGTAGCGGGGTGTACACGCATGCATTTGTCACAGCTGTATCCATCTCTATCGTGCATTCTCTCACTTCTTCATCTGCGCCGATGACCGCCTAACTTATATGTGGGCAGCTGTACATAAAATATCAAAGAGTAAGACGTTCAATAAACATATCCTCCTAAAATAACAACCAAAATGAAGGGTAGTTGTGGGCCCTACCGTATGAGAATATAAAATCAGAGGTCTTAGGATACAAAACTACTCGTAAAACTTAAGACATTTTAAAGAAAAATTTAAAAAAATTGCAATTACAAGTTTAACAAGTCACCTGAGGGTAGAAAGGGGATAATGATGAATCTATGAAGAAGATTCTAGCTATTTAAATTGTAATGAGCGTTACATCTGTTCGAAATCTGGGAAAAATTGTGTAATATTTAAACAATTTACTGCCTACTAACCCCAAGAAAATGTTTGTTTTGTCGTTTTTTAAAGTGCTTGAGAACTCAGGGTGTTTCTAGCACCGCTACACGTATCTTTTCTTAATAAAGTTTCGTTGTAACTATCAAGTCCAAAAATAACAGTTTAACTCTTGTTAATACTTTTCTATATACTCATCAAATGTTCATTATTCAAATTACTAATTTATCGAAATAGGAAGAACTTCGAGAACGAAGTTAATTTACCCAAATAATCAAAAAAAAAAGTAAGGGAAGAAATATAAATCAATTTCTTCGAAACCGCAAGGCATTTTTCCCCCATTTACCATTTCTTGTATAGTATTGTATCGGAATTTTGACCACTGACTCTCTTTCACAAACTCGTTAAGATAATGACGTAAACGTCGATTGCCCTCTACTGGAATTACTGTTTACCTACTAACCGGTCTTCGGCAATACGGTCTACAGTCATGAATTATTTATGAAAAAGCTGAGCGATTAGACTTCAAACAATATATATTAACTTCTTTTCCAGTAGCGGACTAGTCTTGACAATAACGAGCTTGAGTCATTATTCTCCGATAAATTATCATTATTAAGTGTATGTGTAGCTGTAATCGTTTTACCTCCGAGTTGAGTTGTAATACTTAATTGAATTTGTCTTGTGATGCGAGTTGGAATGTTGCATTTATATTTCGATTGAAGGAATGAAAATAAAAGTACTCTTGTGGTAATTGATACTGTGTAGCACAGTTGCTCTTTTTTTATATTAAGTGTTTGTTTTAATTAGTAAATAATAACATTTTATCTATTATCTAGTTAGAGTGAAATATTCCACTAAAAATTTAATGAATTTAATGAATGAGTTTGTTGTCGTATGCTTGTTACCCAAACTTGAAACATTTTATTATTTTTTCGCGAACCTTCTTTTATCAAACAGTAAGTGCAGTAAGATAAGTCGTATAACACAGAAAGATGCAAATGCGAAATGTGTAATTAAAAGTGAAAATGCTAACATTTTTTTATATATAATAAAAGCCAATTGTCTCGCTCTTTTTAACACGAGCGATTAATACGGCACAGCTATATCCCAAAATTGACGAATTGGGGCGACACTTTTCTGAGAACCTGGCACATCAACGGTGGGAACGAAAGTGTCACGTGACGGGGACCACGGTCCCACGTGCCTAAGGCTATTTTTAAATTATTTTTTTTTACGTGCAGAAAAAGACTGCATCATAGAATTTTGCCATAAGGCCTACGTGTAAAATATAAATTATGGAGTAGGTTCGATTTTAAAATGGCGGTGGATCGACACAGATGACCGTGACACCTCAAAGTTCGGATAAGGTTAAGTTAAACGCACGAAATATTCAATTTCAGGTTATAAATTATCAAAACCGTCAATCAGTTTGAGTTCGCGATATGGCATTTGCCGGGAAACGTCAAAATTGGCGGAAAGCACCAGTCGTGCAATACATCACATAATGACTATATATTCACGTTCATCGATCGGTTGTCAAGTTTAAATGTCAGAAGGCCGACAAATAAAGAGATTACGAAGGAAAAGTGCATTTTTAATTGAAATGTGGTACCTTTCAGATACGTATTAGTGTTATTATTATCAATTGTTACTATTTCTTTTCTATATGAATATATGAACAATTCCGACGGATATGATAAAATAAACTTAAAGTGTATTATCGCACGTAAGTACAGTAATAATCATATAACAGCCGCTATTATCCATGCAGTTTCACCAACCGATCTTGATTTACCATAGACAGCATGTAATTCCACACAAATAATCTAGTATTCAAATTTGTGTAATTAAAAATTAGATTGATCAGAAGATCTAGATTTATCATAGACAGCATCTGGTCTCACCATACAAATAATACTGATATATGTGCCAATAATGCATGGGGTCGTGGCCATAGACATATATATATATATGTTTCTTACATATTTGTTTTCTTCAGTATGACATAACCAAGAAAGTTTATTTTAATTAAATAATATAATTAGTATTACCGTAAGAATGTCAATTCTAAAAAAATCCTCATAGGTCCATATTGTAAAGCAACAGTAATTACTAATGCACTTTTCAGCCAGACAATTAGTAAAAATATTAAAATACTTAGCTTAAATTTGCAAGAAATGTAATTAAACGACAAGCGTGCGTGCGTCTAATTGAGGACCGGACGTGCATGTTAAGTAACTCACCTTTAAGGTGGCCATCTAATAGAAAGAGAATCGTCACATTGCTACTGTGTATCTCTGTCCTTTTCCAACCATTAGGCGTGTATTATGTGTTGCATACGTGAGTGTATTTTTATTAGCCATCTGGTTGCAAGTAACAGCGATATAATTTGTAAAAGAAATTTATTGGATAAAAGATGGTACTACTAACACAACGTATGTCTTAGATTGAACCAAATTTTTTTTATACAGAGACTGACAGACCAGACCGTTTTTTGTGTGTCTGGATCAAATAAACAGAGTTTTTGTCTCATACACGATTTTGAAATTATTGATATTTAGCCTAAATTGTAAAAATGCAAATAACGTCCATACAAGAATTATAGGAACATACTGTTACATATAATGTTTGTTTTGTAAATACCTATGTAGATCTATGTCCTTTACCTATTTGATTTAGGTAATAAACAGGTATTTTTTAGTTATTATTGCATTTCTGAAAAAGGAATATATAGGCTGATTCAATTTTGACGGTCACCATGGGTATTTCGCTTATTATTTGGAATAGAGAGTAGATTTGAGTTTGGCAAAGTTGGTAAATTTTGTGTTTTACTATGTAACTTGAGCGTGTGCCATGTCTTAGTTGGAAGAATTAGATTGGTAGATTAGAAGTAACACTTGAGCGCGAAAAACATAGTTACCGAGTATCTTGTCAATGGTTAGTTTTTTCAAAACTAATGAATACGGAAGTATTCAGAAGTAAGTATGGAACAACTATTGCATAAAAAAATCTAATTTCACAGAGGTAGTACATTTTTATTCTTATACATATGTTCGTGAGCGACAGATATCAAGCGTGTGAATACTTATTTCTTTGCGTTCGTAAAAATTTAAAATATTAAAGTTTTTGCTCGGTGCACGTGTGTTTCTTCGCCGAGTACACCAGACAACGCATGTGACAATCAGTCTCGCTTCAACAACCATCGTTTTTTGACCATTAATAATAAAAAGAACAGAACTCTTTGTTCAAGAAAACTCGTAAGTAGTGAACCTGTCAGTGTAGGAAACACAAGGCCTATATAATGTGTGTAAAAATAGGAAAAAGAGAAACAATCAATATATTTCACATACCTACAACAGTCTAATTAAATAAGTTAAATATACATGTGTGTTCAGACAGTAGTCTTGGATATTATAAAATGCCTTCCTTGTCATCAAGTGTTTTATTAACTTTTGATACCGTATCAGCTATTAGAATGACCAATTCAATTGGAAAAAAATTTGAAAGACCACCCTGAAATTTATCCGACAGTGTGGATTTCGCACGTTAATAATAAATTACTAAATATAATTGAAAACAAGATCTGAAGAATATAAAAAAAAATAAATTTCTTACATACCTATACCTATATGTAATATACAGGCTGGCTGACAAAAAACGCCCCAAGCCGTAGCTCCGTTATTTACTATCCGATTTTAAAAAACAAAATATCAAATAAAATGGTTAAGTAAATACTATCAATTGGCGTAAGCGAAATATTATTAGGAACAAAAAGTTTGAACATGCAAGAGTCCGAGACCTTCTATTTTTGACTTTTTGTAATTGAGGAGCAAATAATAAAAAAACATCCATGAATATTTATTTGAATTCAACAAATAGTATCATATCATTTCAATTTCATGTTATTTGTAAATATGTGATTTTGTTAGGGGTTACTCTTTTAATGGCTGACTAAAAGACATATATAACGTAATTATATGACTGAATAAGGTATATAAGACGTATGTCTACCCTATATTTGCAGCAGACATTACAGGTTTGCTACATTCAACTAGAGAGCGCCCCGAATATTCATAAAAACTAATATTATTGTTAGCAGCGCCCTCTGTTTAAGAATTACTGCACCCATCACCCTGATTATGATATATGGAATCTACTTTTCTCAATTAAATGCACAAGACAGCTATAAAATACGCTTAATTGCTTTGTGTCAAGCATCATAAGTAAGAGAATTTATTTATCCATAGGCTAAGCTACCTAATATCTTGCAATTACTTATATATTCGAAGTAATTGCGAAATAAAGTTGCAGATTTTTGATACAAAAACTTCCTGTTTTTTAACAATTTTTTCCACATTAATCGAACAAACTTCAGTTATTAAAACTACCCAGTCCCCTAGAGATAACTTTGCGGATTATGCCAGTATTTTTTTAATATCATTTTGTTGCTTATTAACGGATTCTGGTGCGATATGTTAGCAGCATGTTTGCAATGTAATTGAGATGGGCGAGATGGCCACCTTAACTGTAAAGTTCAGAGCAAGAGCGTTACCATGTCAATTAGCGCAGCGACTAGCAACGTTATAGTACGAGTATAAATCATACAATTCTCTTGTATAACTTGCATTGCTATGGAATTCGCGGTATGGTAAACAGCTGTCTGAGTCTTATTTCCGACACTGAAGGCAGAGAGTTACTTGTTATGGAGTAACATCAACTGTGAGAGAGAGATCACAATGAAGGTCCCACAAGGCTTAGCAATAGGTCCCACATTTTTAATACATATCAAGATCTGCCACAACTTAGTAAACCATTACCCTCTCTATATACAGACGGTGTTAATATCACATTGAGGCTAAGGGATTACCACATCTCAAATCTACAGCAGTCATGATATATATACAGGTGACGAAATGGATGTCAATCAGTAAGTTACTATAGTTAATCACCCAAAAACCAAGTGTATTTTTGTAAAAATCAATTAAAGTTTAAGAAAGCAAAAATTAACTTACACCACAGTTCGAGTTAGTTCATGCAAGATTCTCGGACTTACGTTTGATGAGTCCTGGACCTGGTCTACTTATGTCGATGTTGTTTGCATTGATCTTACTAGGCGCTGTATCATCTGCGAAAGTCGTGCAGTACAGAAGTTTTGAAAACATTCTAACTACTCGAATATAATTGCCAGGATTCGGTAATATACAATTATTTGGAGCCATTGTAGAGACAATAAGTTATTCTTGATGTAAAAAGGGCTTTCATAATTAAATAAATAATAATTTAAAATGGCAAGAGTCGTGTAGGCTTGCCTGTAGAAATGAAAAAATCTAACCTTCTTTGACATATATATAAATATATATATATTGAAAAAATGAACTAGCATTCTTTGTGGTAGCGGCAATATGATTAGTAAAAAAATGACAAATATAGAATGTAAAATCAGATATGTATAAGTGAAAATATAAACAAATAATACTTATGCAGTCCCACTTAAAGGTTTATGTTTACCATAAACATGCATTTAATGCAACTACATAAATAATAACGACGCAACTATGTAATTAAAAAAATTACGAATAGAGCTGTTGTATACTATTACGTGAGTCAATTAGAAAACCAAGATCAATCTTTGGCGAATGACTAATCATATCACACAACAATACTAACTTTGTATCTAAGATATAATATATAGCATTGTGTAAGTAAATTAAAACATGAAAGTGTTAATTAGTGTTAGTAGCTACAGACATATATGTTTCTTCTACCTTGTTTGGTTTTGTCAGTGTAGCATAACTATGAAGGTGGTTGTTAAAACAATAATATGTGCAGATTAAAAAATATATATGTAACATTACCTTAAAATGTAAATTCAAAGTTGTCCAAGTGTAAAACAACAGTGGTTAAAAATGCACTCAAGAATGTGCAATGCCAAACCTGAGCCAGACTTTTAGTAAATTATATTAAAATTCTTTGCCGAATATACAAGTGTATTGAAAAATGAACTAGCTTTCTTAGCAGTAGCGGATAGAAGTACTGTCATTTGTACAGGGAAACAGATCATCTTTCACCTCTAGTACAGATTATAGCTATAGTACACGACGAAATAATTATTTGTTGCCATTTCAGCACAGAACACCATATTTTCAAAGAAATCTGCTTTACACGGCATGCACATTATATAATAAACTTCCATCGATAAAAAAGATAAGGTTTAGAAAGCTCTAAACACAAAGTTAGGGTATTATTATTAATAATAAACTGCTACTCCTATGAGAACTTCTTGAAAATTTAATATATGTGGCCTATATTGTTATAGTTTAATTTTAACGGTTGTTTTTTCTTTTGTATACACATGTCCGTAAAATAAATAAATTATTACATTGTATCCCTATTTTTGCGACCCGAACCTGGTATAGTATATATTGTTCAATTTATGTAATGGTAATGCAAGTGATTTGTTTAAATGTATGTAGATCCATTTAGAGCAGTTTGACTATCGTGACAAAAGTCATTAAGTGTAATTACGGAACTGTTCAAATATTTTTATGAATCATCGTACAATTTGAACATAATGTAATTTTTCATTGCCATAAATGAGCAAAAAAGGTATACGGAAACGCAGGTGTTCGTGTGAAGTAAGTTAGAGTTGAAATATAGAAATGTATATTATTTCAATATGAATGAAATTAAGGCTGCTATATTTTTAAGTTTTCTTTAAACTCGTCAAAGTTTATTTAAGTTTGTAATACAAAAATTGTTCCGAATTAAGTTTTAAATACTTTTGTCCACAAAATTAACAAACCGGTCTTATTTAACTATTCTGTGGATTCAGTAATCTTAGCTATGCAGACCAACATTAAAGATCTGGTGTGTTATTTGACTCCCGTTTGGACTTCACTAACCACATACAATCTATTTGTTCTTCTGCTTCACGCACGCTTGGCTTCGTAATAAGGTCTTGTAGAGGCTTTTCGAATCTGTCAACATTTACCACCCTATATTATACACTGGTTCGTCCAAAATTGGAGTACGCATCAATGGTATGGTACATTGCTACATGTACCGGCAACTTGCTTTGGAGAGAGCGCAGAAGAGATTTCTAAAATATGTATCTTTTAGACTGAGAGGTGTTTACCCCCCACGTGGTACTGATTGTGATGCACTCTTAAGGGGGGGGGGCTTTACTTGATCGTCGTATGCCACAAAATGGTCAATTTTAACGGAAAAAATCGCAAAAATTAAGGCACATGAAAAAGTTGCCGCTGCATGAACGAAATAATCAATATTTGTTCCAGTGACTCACGATTAAAATTTGCAATTATATTAAAAAATAGTTAAAATACAACACTTTGAATTTTTTTCATTTTATAGCGATATAAAGCTTACTGTGCTTAAAAAGTACTTTTTTGAATCGTGAGACCCTAGATATTTTTATTGTGGACACGACAATGTATTTACTTTACTTTCAAAATAACCCTGGTCTACAAAAAATGACTTTGAAACCAATGAGAATGATCACAAGTTCCGTACTGATAAATGGCAGTTAGGCAACACACAATTCAATGTCCAAGACCAAGGATATGGAAGGTGTACCTGATCAACTGTATTAAGCCGAACATCAAATAAACAGATATTGTATTCAACTTCTTTTATTACCTTAGGTACCTTAGGTAAACGAATGTTTCATTCAGATATCGGCTTTATTTTGTAAATAATATTTGGGAGAATGTATTCGATATTAATTCTTAGTCTGGAATAAATATATTATGTTGTTATTATTATTATGAAATTTTACTTGTTACTTAATTTCTGGCGGTCATATGTATTTACTTTAGATGTTGAAGGTTTTTAATCTTAAGGCTGGCGTCTCGGTACGCTGCACCGGACAATATTCACGTTGAAAACAGGCTCACATTTTTTTGATAAGAAATGGAAACTATTAATTTAATTGTTATAAAAAGTACACAGTTATGTTAAGGAAACTTGATTCGAGGTCGTAGGGGGTTTTTAAATGTCTAATTGGGCTGTTTTTACACTATATACTGTGAATAAAATACCCCTTTTAGAGGTAAAAATAAATATTTTTTATCTGTAATTTTCAAATAAAGTATAGCATTCTTGCACCCCCCTTGACCTCAAAAAATTAGTTTGCATTGTAACAAAAAATACTGCAACGAAAATAATATCTTCGTTTGTAAATGGTATCCAAAATAAAAATGCGTGGATATTATATGAAATTAGGGTTACAATTCAACTATAGTGTGGAGAAAAACCGTCAAGATGCAGAATTATCACGCCAGGAACTTGAATATTAGTGTAGCTTCTGGGCATTAGGGGGCACTGGAAATTGGGCGTATATATGTACCTATTATTAATTAAAAATGTCAGGATAGGTACTTTTATTTACGTAAAAGTACAATTGCTCACAATACTTCGTCTAATAATAAAAACAGTTATATATTATTATTATTATATATTCAACAGTTTAACACTTTGCGGAATGTAATATAAAATATATACCTATAAAAAACAAAAACGATAATAAATTTGCTATAGGTATAATAATCTTACACATTGTTTACTTTCGAGCGATGTATATTTATAGCAATTTTTGAAAGTTTGACATTATTTGAAATATGTGTGTTGTGATAACTGGACGAAAAGGGAAAACCTTTCTTGATTTAATATATGATATAATTAACTTCTTATAATGTTATCTAATTACGATTACATGTGTATTGTATTGTACTGAAATAAGTAAAATCTGCAGTGGTACAGCTTATATCTTGATAATCTCGAAGACTTAAACAATGCTTCTGCTCGTACTATTATCAGAATATAATATCCAAACAATCACATAAACATGGATAAACTAGAAGATGGTATACCAACTCTAGGTATATTTTATTTAGTCTACTTCAGAAAATTAAATAATTCTTGATGCACAAATTTATTGAATTCTGCGACGGGACTACAAAGGCATTTTGATACCTATAAATATATATAGGTACATTTTTTACTTATTCAATAAATTTTGAGATTTACCGGTGCTTAACGCAAATTATCATTGTGTACATTACTCTAAATAAATACTAATTCATTTATTCATAGTGTATGATTAAATAATTAAAAAATATGTACTTATGTATTTATTAATAAGAGTCTATTTGAAATATGTAAATGTACAATAGCTTAAATTACATCAATAACTTACGAAAGTAATTTTTATATTATACACGTACACACAAACAAAGAAGCTGCAAGATTTACTGTTGCAGAGCATAACAAAATCTATATTATTCCTACTAATAATATTTATACGTCTAATTTGCTATGATTCCGATTGATAATTGGTAGAAAGGATTAAATATAATACCTATACACGATAAATATAACAAGCTTTTTTGAAAACTTTTTGGCTTATGAGCCGCCATCTGAAAAAACCGCTAAATTTTTGCACTATACCAGTTTTTACAAAATATCTTCCAAAGTATTCCAATACTTCCCGAGATAGACCTTTTGAATTTAGAGTTTTTTCTTAAAAATGTAAAAATCAAAGATTTTTAGTTGGTTTTTGCTCGATAGTAAGTATGTATATAGTGAATCCTACGCTAAAGTTTGACACTGCATTTATAGTAGAGGTAAATAGCTAAAGTTCCGAAGCTTCAAATGTGGCTTGTCGTCCAGACACATTTTGTCTTATATAACAAAATATCACCATTTGGTTCTTATAATGTAAAGTTGTGGTATATCTGACACTTTTGTTGATGAAACTTATGTAGTATAAAATTTATTTATAATTATTTATCAATTATTTATTTACTTACAAATTTATTGATATATAATTCACAGACCTATTGAATATATGAGATATACAAACTTAGCAATAAATGAACTTTTTTTTGTTTTTAATAAATAGATACATTAATTTTGTCAGTATTAAGTTATTGCGTAACGTGTCTTCCTAAAAGACTACAAAAATATTCAAAAGAGAGTATCATAGTCTAAACGAGCTAGAAGAATCAGTTTGGTCTTAAACTTTAGCTACCTACCTCTACTATAAATGCTATGTCAGACTTTAGCGGAGAATACACCATTTACTTACTATCGAGCAAAAACCGATTATAAATCTTTATTTTGACATTTTTAAAAAAAAATTCTCTAATTTCAAAGAGGTCTATCTCGGGAAGTAATGAAGCTAAATATTCCGTTTTTGTATTAAATTGTAGAAAATTTTCTCTAGTTTAATAAGAACGTAAACGGCTTTTTTGCTCAAACTAATACTTTAGGGGATATTTTGTAAAAAGAGGCTAAAAAATTTAGCGGTTTCTTCAAGATGGCGGCGTCTGCGGTAGTGGGGAAAATAAGAAAACTTGGGACTTTGCAACAGTGTATCAATCCATACACCATATCAAAATATCAAAGGTACCCTAATTAATGTAACCATGCGAGATTTTTTGGTATAGTTTGACTGGGCTATATGTATATTCTTCAAGGATATTACATCGGTGGTGTTTCTATCACAGAAAGTTAATATTCTACGTTTTAGATATCTCTTGAAGGTACTAGATTTGGTAGACCATATAAAAATATGGCACAATAGGCTTAAATTATGTGTTCTGCATGTTCAACCATTTCGTCAGGTAGATAGCTTCTTTTTCGGTGGTTTATACCAAAAATTCTTTATGTTGTCATTAATAGTGAAATATTAGGTAAGTCTATTAAAAGAATATAATAGTTGATATGTCATCTTTGGATAATATGGAAAATCAAAACCTTATTTTGGCAAACTTACTTCAGTTCGGTAAAATATATTTAGGTACGTTTAACAACTAAAATAATTACTTTCACTTCTGAATGTTGCGCATCTCCAATATTATTTAAGAAGATAATAAAATATGAATAATGTTAAGTACAGAAGCGCAGTTGATTTTTGCCAAAAACACTAGTGTCACCTATAGACAACCTATAATTAAACAGATTTACTATGAAAATTAATTGTGGACTAAAATATAAACGTAAGTAATTAATACCTATTGATCTTTTCTGGTTACATTCTGAATCATATCTCCTAAACACACAGTTAAAGTTACGAAAATCACAATATAAGCTGTATGTTTTAGTTCATATGTTCAGAGACCGGACACGAGCGGCCGATGACTCATCACCCACGCGCACTATTGAAATTTTGTATTTTTAAAAAGTTTTTAATTTTATTTATATAATTGGATAACAAGTGGGTGGTGATCTATAAAATACAAAATACTTTTTTATTTGTTTATATTGTAGTTCAAATCGAGTAAATTCTCCGTACTTTATTAATCTCACGAAATATAAGGTAGGTAAATAGAAGAAAGGAATTTAACATTAAAATCGACTTTTTTGCTGTCCGTTTTCTCGACGAAACCAGATGTTGCATCACCATACGAATAGTGCTATTCAATAACTGCGTGATGTTATACATTATTTCTTTTGTCATTCATTACACAATGTTTAGAATAAAACTGCAGTCTATGGTCGACTGTTCTACTTTTTCTACCCTTTGTAACACATCACACAAAATGTCACTTATAAATATTTTATTTTCATTACTTTTTAACAGTTTTTGTGCGGCAATAGAAGCTTGATGGCATTGTCCATCATTCTTTTTACAATGACCCATGTTTTAAATCCAAAATTCATTAAACACATTACAAATTAAGCGAGAAAGAATACTTCAAACTAACTTGTTCTTTACCATGTTTATAGTCACATGAATTACTAAATATTGTTATTATTATTACTTCAAAAAATATTTTTTCCAAACATAAATTGTTTTATTCCTATTTATTTTATAAGGTGTACCTACTTGAAATTTTATAAATTGCTATAAATGAATGCTTGTATTTATTGATGCTTGACTGTTGAGATTATTTCTATATAGTCAGGTTCGTAATAAATACTAGCATAAATTTAAAATACTATGTGGACAAAAACGTGTTGAAAGCGTTTCTTTAATAATTTTTTGTGCGTGTTAGTTTTTTGTCTGTCTATGTTCGAGTTCATTTAAAAGCCCCAGATATAAATTTGTTGCTGTAATAGCAATCTACATTTCTATTGCTTCATCTCTCATCCTCAATTAAGTTCGACTATTTGCCAACATGAACCGCCACATTACCGACACCTAATCCTACCCCCCCACATTATATTCTTCATCACCCTCAAACTGAAAACTAAACGCCAGCCTTAATAATATGAGTAATGTGATAGTAAACTAAAATATTACAAAAATAATTCTGTGTTTAACAGTAACAGTGCCTGTTTTCTTTTTTTAAATGTAAATAGGTACCTATAAGTATATATGTATTATAATAAACAGATGTTTTGGATTATTGAATATTATATTCTTCCCAATTGGCATTGATAGCGTTGATTAGCGAAATTAAATTATAAAACATTTTGTCAGAGGTAAGATTCGAACTAACTTTTATCACCAAATAAAGAAAGTCGTATTGATTTTTTCATAAATACATGGGGTTGTTATAGACAAGCAAATTTTAATATATTTCAGATATTTGTCGGTGTTCATTTATGATTGATTACGTGATAATATTGATGCGTCTACTTAATTAGACTTTTTTCTGTTCCTTAATATTCACCTCGTTTTCAAAATGTATTTTATTTTTCAAGAACAATGTTCCGGCTTTATGGAATTTCAGAAATGCAGTTTTCTTCGGCAATATATACATGATTATTATTAATTATGAAGTTGCACGACTTATTATTGCTAACCTTACATGTTAAAGCTTTTTAATAATATGAACAATGTTTGTAGAAAACTAAAATCTGACAAAAACAACTTTATGTCTTTGTAAGACACGAACTTAGAGGTTTGCCGGACTCTTCAAACTAAGTTGCATTGGTTGTAGGCAAGAAGTTAACAATTTTCAGTTTTCTAGATGGTAAAAGCACTTATTTAAATATCTGAATTTGTTGTACCTTTGTATTTTGAGCTCAGAACGGTTTTTATATATTTTTTGTATATGTGAGTAAGTAAAAGAGCATGGGCCAAACGAGCGTATAAGTCTAAGTACAGCAGTTTATCAAGAGTGGCAGCAATTGTTGGATGGCGAACGAAAAAAATGTTGTATGTAGGCGTAAGAAACAAATTTTGTTTAACTAAAATTTGGTAAATCTAAAGATCACGTATGCTAAAAAAATTTGTCTTCGTCGTCAACAGCCCTGAAGTCGACAATTATTGCGGAAGGTTATCGACATTCTCGTGAAATACACTGTGTAATTTATGGTAGATTAATAGGGGACGGTGATAGCAGCGTTCTTAGAAAGCTACGTGAAACGGGTCCTTACGGTCCCCAAAAAATTATTGAAAAAATTGAGTGCCGAAATCATATATTACGTAATTATATAAATAAAATTACTGACTGCTTGAAGAAACCCAAATTCAATTCGGACATAAGACAATTAATAATAAACAATTTACATAGATTCAGAGCGGCCGTGACAAAAGCAATTGAACATTACAAAAGTCCGAACTTAAGAATAACGAACCAGATAGTGAAATTGCAGCGTGACATTATAAATGGATAAAGACATATTTTTGGTGAACACTCGAATTGTGCTTCTTACTTTTGTCAAGGATCAAAAGAAGGCGAGATCAATACGTAAATTTCAGAAATTTAATATGTATGATAACTTTATTAACGCTTTAAGTCGGCTCAGCCTAATAGTAGATCTTTAATAGGAAACGTAGATGCCAACATTTTAGAATCTTTTAATTCAGTCATTGTAAAATTTGTAGGAGGTAAAAGATTGTATTATATTCAACGTAATTCTTACAGTGCACGTTGCAAGGCGGCAGCAGTTTCATTTAATTGTAAGGGCAAATATCACTCAAAGCTTCAGACCAAATATGAATGTATACGACAGTGTCTGAAAAAAAAACGGTATGAGAAAAAAACATTTTATAAGAAACAAAAAACACATTCAGGAAATACAGACAATCGCGACTATGGGCCGGAGGCATATGCATATTTTATTGAAGATATAAATAATCAAAAGTACGAAGAAAAAAAGATACATTTTTGAAGAATTAACAGCATCAAATTTTGGCAAGATAATGAAATTGAGAAGAACCACATTTACGGCCAATACTGTGAAGGCTTTATTATATCAGGAATCTATAGGAACGAATGCGACACTGCACGGTAATGAAAAAGAAGAGCAAGCTGTTAAAGCTTTTGAATGTTTGGCAGATCTAAAAGTCGGGTCTTGTGGTCTTTTTATTCAACCTGTATATAGATTTTTAGCGGCATCTTCGGACGGAATAATTTCTAATCAAAACGCGGTTGTTGAAGTAAAGTGTCCATTCAAAGCTCGCGAAGCGACTCCATTTGAAGCTACGGGACAAAAATAATTACATTTTTAGAAATTAGGAACAGCGAATTACATTTAAAATCTAGGCACCATTACATATACCAAATATAGGGACAGTTAAACATAGCTCAGAAAGATGTATGTTACTTCATAGTCTGGATTCCGAAGGATACTTGGTATGAGACAATATAGAGAGATGAAGAACTCTGCCCAGAAATGGTAATTAAGTTAGAGCGTTGATTGAAGGAATATATAAAGATGCGCAACGCTATAGTAAAATTGCATGTCTTTCCGTTAAGTCGTCCCGCAAACCCCTTGCCGAGAAACATCATCGCTGTCTCGGGCTGTTTCGAATCTCGGACCCAAACGACTGATGCAGCCGCTATAGATCTCGGATCCAGTTTTGGCTACGCTCAGTGCTATGTAGTGACGCATCTTTATGTATTCCTTCAATCAACGGTTAGAGTAATTTTATTTTCTCGTTTTATTACCTGAAATGATTGATCCTCGTATTTTGAGAAATCTAGAAATTAGAGACGTCAAATTGAAGAATTAGTATGTACCTACTGATTGTGACACGTTTAGACAAAACTCTATTTGGCCATTCTTGTTTATTTTCTACACTGTCTATAGTTTTGTAAAATTTTTTTTTGTAAAAAACATGAATTAGGCCTACTGGGAATACCGTGAGAAAAAAACGCGCTTTGCACTCTACCTATAAGGTGGTGCGGAAAGGAGTGCGTTTGACGTTTTGTCTGCCATATACGGTTATTTAAAAAAATTATCGAAACTTTACTGAAAAAAAATATAGAATGTAAGGTATAAATAAAAAAAAATGATAATATCAATAACAATTAATTGTAAGTTGTTGTTATAAATGATTAGTTCGGAGTCCGCAGAGTTCGTATCTTACCCACGGTGAAATTTTTATATTTGATTTCCCTAACTAACAATACCAGTGTCAACTGTAAAGAATATAATTTTCAATAATTTAAAACATGTGCTACTTAAAGAATATAAATTTTTACATTTTGTAAGAAACACCGGTATTGTTTTTTTATCAGATTTTAGTTTTCTCTATTACAAAGCATCAATATGTAAAGTAAATACAAATGATGGTGAGAAATAATAAGAAGTACAACTTAAATAATTGATAATCATAAATAATAATAATAAAGTTATATATTTATTGCAGAATAAGATTTAATATCTAATTAATTTCGGAAAATATCATTAAAATAATTACAAATTACATAAAACGGGAGTCTTAATAAAACTAAATACATACAAGCCTAAAGGATATTCAGAAAGAGCAAAAACAAATTTCGAATAAAGTAGGCCGGCCCACCGATATTTTCATGCAATAAATGCAGGAGACAAATATCCCAGATTTATTTGTTTGCCAGTTGACCAGGCATTGCTTCATGTTTCTGTTCGTCTACCTGCATCGTGTAAAAGGTACAGGCATATTAAACTCCGTAAATATATTCAATGTATTTCAGGCAACCTGACATACGCCGTTCGGGAATTTTTCTTAAGGAAAGCCCACCCTTAAATACCCATAATTTTATAAGCTTAACTTCAAGGAGGCAGATAGCCAGTGCCGGGTACTAAAGAAAATTACTCAATAATGAAATTGACTCGCCCTGCCTTCTATCGGCTGTGGACTTTTTGGTGCCAACGTATGCAACGCGTTCGACTGATACGTTTTTAGTTGCCAGAGCTCGAACGAATGTGATGATTACAGCACCACTAAGTCACATGACAAGAAATGCGAATATTTTATATTCTGATCCCTTCCATATTTGATCCTTGCCTGCTGCCATGAAAGTTGCCAGTTATTGCATTCAGTTATTGTTAAAGAGCCCGATAAGATAAATACAATACTGTGTAATGTATTTTGATATATATGCTAATATAATACTGTTTTTTTTTTAATGGAAATATGCTGATATTTTTGCTTGCGTTGTACTAAACTTTAATTTTTGTCCTGTAAATGGATTTTGTCTGTTGGACAATAAAGTTTATTATTATTATTATTAATTATTATTTAAAGTCAGAAATACAAAAAAAAATACACTTCGCTTTGTATTTATAAAAAAGAGTGCGAATCTAAGTTGTCTTTCATTCTTTTGTCAAAAATCAGTTGTACAGAGAAACTCCTACTGCAACTTCAGTTTACAATAAATCGCCAATAGCAAATTTCACAATAAACAATTTTAGAACGGAAGCAAGCATAATAATATGAGATGAGCACATTTGTATTGACCAACTGAGATAATTGTAGAAAACAAAGCACACCGAGACATCGACTTGTACAATGTTCAACAAACAAGTTCACTAAACACTTACTTACAACGCAGTAACAATAAAAACACAGTTTTGCAATGCTCTCCTGAAGAAGTAATAACTTT
This sequence comes from Amphimallon solstitiale, assembly GCA_963170755.1. Lineage (NCBI taxonomy): Eukaryota > Metazoa > Arthropoda > Insecta > Coleoptera > Scarabaeidae > Amphimallon > Amphimallon solstitiale. The sequence continues at coordinate 117,177,796 of OY720677.1, forward strand.
TTGCGAAAGCTAGAGTAACACGAATTGTATGTGTATATCTTTTTACATTTCATGCGGCATCATGTCTTGTACGACTGTACCGCCACTTAACATAATCTATATATACTTGATTAATTGTCAAAAATGTTAATCATTCGAACGTCTTAACCGATACTGTAATATTTTATTAAACTTGGGATTTTGTCAGAAATATAAACGTTAAACCAATCGAGACAATAAAAGTAAAAAAACAACTCTCTTCTCTCGAATTGTGTTCTAAATTTAATTAAACCTAAATAATAAAACAGAAACACAATAAAATGTTTACTTTCACTCAAAACCGGCTCTTTTATTTGAAGTTTTATTTCTTGTTTTCAGACGAAAATACTTCTGTAATTATTTCGACCGGCACGCTTGTGGTTTCTAATCCAAATATGAATTTCATGCTCGGACGATTGTTTTGTATGTGTGTTGAGGAAATGGAGTATCACTGTCCGTTATGCGGGCATAAGCGACGTTCCATACAAACATATACGCATAACTTTAGGTATTATGTTATTCTATGCTGGAGCTTGTGTGAATATGTACTGTCATACGATGTTACCAAATAGTTAAACCGGAAATATACTAACTGGATTGACATACATATATCAACAATTTAGCTATGTAGTACCGGAATCGGTTTTATAAGGTTTATATTTAAACAGAAAAAAATTAGGTGTGGCCACCACACGACTTTCTTATACGTTTATGCGTTTCAAATTATACAAAAGTTGTTCTAAACTAAAATTTAAATACTTTTATCTTCTAAAAAAATAAACAAAATCCTACTGTATTACTTCTATACTTTTAATAAATCTCTATAGGATGCATACTTGGCGAGATTTTCGAAAGAAAGTGCTACTCGCTAAGAGTAAAAGTGTTACTTCCTGTCCGAATTTTGAAATTTCTATTATACAAAAATTATTCTAAATGTATCTCTAAGTACATTTGCACTCTTTATAAATATATACAGGGTGTAGATAAAGTCTGGAACAAAATTAATATTTCTGTTATCTTCGGTTTGATGGAAAAACCCTGAAACAAGTCGATTTTGTTTTTATCCCGTGCACTTTATAACATCGTGAATTTAATTCTGTCGTCATCTGGTTGCGCGCGGGCGTGACGTCATTAGTTTTTTCAAATGGTAACCCGCCACATTTATTACCCCTTGTCGTTAGGTATTCCAGTGTGCATGCAACGGTATAAAAAGTTTGGTACCTTACATAACAATTTTTGGGAGAAAATGCTTTCGAATTTCAAAAAATTAAAATTTTATTTCTAATGAAAAACTAATCAAAAATAATTTAAAAAATCAGATAAATTATAATCCGAGGTTTATCTTGGATTGTCGTCAAACAAGACACCAAAAAAATGTCAACGGAAGTGTTCAAATTGTCCGCCATTGGCCATTTGACACTGGCCGAGACGGACGTACACGCTTTCTACGACACGTCGTATTGTCTCTGCACCAATATTTCGCATTTCCTCGCGGATACGATGTTTCAGATCATCCAAGTTATTTGGCTTATTGGTGTACACCTTTGATTTCACATGACCCCATAGAAAAAAATCAAGTGGTGTGAGATCTGGCGAACGGGCAGGCCATTCAATTGTTCCCCTTCGTCCGATCCATCTCCCGGGGAAAATTTCGTCGAGGTAACTCCGAACACGCCAGCCAAAATGTAGAGGTGCTCCATCTTGTTGAAACCAGATTCTGGGGTGAGGCTTGTCGGGGGTGTTTTCATCCGGAAATAATTCTACCAATGTTGGCACTAGCGTAAATCTTAGGAAATGTAAGTATGTGTCAGCGTTTAAATTTCTGTACAGAAAGAAAGGCCCCACAATGCGATCTCCCACTATTCCCGCCCATACATTAACTTTTTGCCGGTGTTGGGTGTGCTCCTCTCGAACCCATCGAGGATTTTCGCCCGACCAGTACCTACAATTGTGGCGATTCACTTCACCGTTCAAGGTAAAAGTTGCTTCGTCACTAAAAACCACATTGTCGACCAATCCGGGATTCTCATCGCACCGTAGCATGATTTGTTCACAGAACTCGAGTCGGCGGTCGAAGTCATCTTCATTCAGTTCCTGAACCCGATTGATTTTGTACGGATGAAGTTTTTCCTTCTTCAGCAATTTGGCTACTGTGGTAAAATCGACTGCATGATCCCTGGCAATGTTCCTTGTTGAAGTGTGGGGGTTATCCTGAAGTTCCAAGAGAATATTGACCCTTCTATCTTCCTCAATTCTTGGTCGCCCTTGACGAGCCCTGTCTTTTACACTACCAGTTTCAGCAAATTTTGCGACAATTTTGCTCACCGTTGACCGCGAAATCGGTGCGCGGTTTGGATTTTCTGCATTGAAAAACTGACAGGCTTCTTCATGGCTACGTATTTTATCACCACAACCAACAATAATGAAAATTTGAATCCGCTCTTTTTCGCTCAAATTCGCCATTTTCGCAATGCACGTTCAGCACTACCAATGGAGCAAGTATTGTGAATGGATAAGTTCAAACACCAAGTAATGAACTGTCAATATGACGTGTCGTAGAAAGCGTGTACGTCCGTCTCGGCCAGTGTCAAATGGCCAATGGCGGACAATTTGAACACTTCCGTTGACATTTTTTTGGTGTCTTGTTTGACGACAATCCAAGATAAACCTCGGATTATAATTTATCTGATTTTTTAAAATAATTTTTGATTAGTTTTTCATTAGAAATAAAATTTTAATTTTTTGAAATTCGAAAGCATTTTTCTCCCAAAAGTTGTTATGTAAGGTACCAAACTTTTTATACCGTTGCATGCACAATGGAATACCTAACGACAAGGGGTAATAAATGTGGCGGGTTACCATTTGAAAAAACTAATGACGTCACGCCCGCGCGCAACCAGATGACGACAGAATTAAATTCACGATGTTATAAAGTGCACGGGATAAAAACAAAATCGACCTGTTTCAGGGTTTTTCCATCAAACCGAAGTTAACAGAAATATTAATTTTGTTCCAGACTTTATCTACACCCTGTATATAGAATGCATAATTTACGAGATATTTGCAAAAATCACTATTCGATAAGAGTAAAAGTGTTACTTCTGGTCCGAATTTTGACATTTTTTCATACAAAAGATATTGAAAATTAAGTTCTAAATACCTTTATACTCTTGATAAACATATATAGAAGGCATAATTTACGACATATTTGCAAAAAATCGCTATGCGATAAGAGTAAAAGTGTTACTTCCGGTCGGAATTTCGAAAATTTGTCTATATAAAAGGTATTGGAAATTAAGTTCTAAATACTTTTATACTCGTAACGTACCTGTCTGAAAAGCATGGCTTCCGAAATATTCGCAAAAAACTGATTTTCGATAAGAGTAAAACACCTACTTCCGGTAGGAATTTCGAGAAACTTTTTTAATAAAATTCTTCTCAAATTTAATTTTAAGTACATATGAATTCTTTATAAATTTGTTTTAACTTAGTAGTTGTCGAAATATTGGTAAAATTCAATTTTTTCACTGAAGTAAACTACTACTTCTGGTTTACTGATTTTACTGAAAAACTAATCAGATCTCAAGAGGGAGATTATATACGTAAATACAAAATTTGGAATTGATTTCTACAATGGTATGACCCCTATCGTGGTCAGAGAGAGAGAGAGAGAGAGGCACACAGACATTTTTCAAAAACCACTTTCTTTGGTATCAGGGGACTTCAAAACGTGGACATCTGCAAAAATCTCGAGGTCGAAAATTTTCGTCATCACAATATGTACTTGGGGCAAATTCTTGTGTAAAATTTCCTAATTAATTTACTCAGCGCGAAGCAGAAAAATCAATTTATATATTTCTACGCTGAGAAAAACAGAATTTTAAAAATAATTAAAATTCAAATTTACTACTATATTGCGTGTACTGTATCTTGGTAATGTGTAATTTTTCAGCCCAACTAGGAGAGATAGAATTGGTAACATTGTCTGTTCTGCGCATGCGTGAAATCAAAATGTCTATTTTGAATGTTACGATATGACAGATAAACAAAAAACATAAGTAAAACCTCTGACTGAAATTGACATCTATGACTATGATATTACTGATAGCTAAAGCAAGGATTTCAGGCCCTAAAAAAATTGAAAATAGGCGCCTAAAATAGCCACTTAAAACTGAAGTTTAGGCCCTAACAATTGAAAAAAAGGCAATATAGTTCTATAGTGTATTTACGAAATCAGAACAAAATAAAACAGTCATATCATATCGAGTTAACAAAAAAAAAACAAATAACAAAAATAAAAGCTTTTCTCAAAAAATATTATATAAAATCAATAAATCATTATATAATTAATTATAATTAGGTTTATACATATATAAAAAAATAATTAAAAGTTAATTTTAAAATACATGTGAGTTAGCCATACAAACTAGATATCTTTCTAAATTGTCGGTTGTGAAGCATGTGCGTCTGTCTGTCAATACTTGTTTAAATTTAGAGAAGCTTCGCTCCACGTCCACTGAAGTTACCGGTGCATATTTATAAACAACATGATTTACCTCAAAGCTGGTGGAAACATCTTCACCTTGCAAAAGTAATTTAATGTCCGACAAAAATTTATATCCAGGATTTTTTTTTACTAATTCATTCATTTTTGTTAAAGCTTTTTGAGCTACTGCACCCGGCGCTTGGTTTAATTTTGTGAGCACTTCATTAAATATATTTAGAGATTCAGTCAATGGTAAACCGACAGCTTCTAATTTTGTAATGCTTTCACACAATGGTCCAAAATGAGCCTTAATATATAAAAGGTCTCGCTTGACATTGTTTGAACAAAAATGTTGTTGGGCTTTTTCAATACACTGCGCCGTTGTTGGATCAAATCCCATCACCACATTTTTAACTTCATCGAAGTTGTTGGCATAAAATAGTGCTGCTTGGAGCCAGGTTCCCCACCTGGTTAGAACGGGTTCCGGTGGAAGAGGTAGATTTGGGAGTTCTTCTCTATAATGCTCAACTCGTAAAGGCGCCTTCAAAAAAATTTTTTTTGTGTTAGAAATTATGCCATTAACAGTTCCATAGTGGTTTTGAATAACCTCACAAACAAGATTTAAAGCGTGAGCAAGGCAAGTTAAGTGGACTAGACGAGGATAAAATATTTTCAAATTATTAGCACATTTAAGCATAAGCGGTTACTAACAATTTGACTCTTTCATGTTGAATTCCTGTAGGCCATAAAATGTTCATGCATTCATTCACAAAACGAGCACATGTTTCATTGTTAGTTCTTTTCAACTGTTTTGTCGACAGCAACAACGGCTGCCCAGCTTCTGTTTCAGTCAGTCTGCCAATAATGCAATTGGCAATGTACCTTCCTGTACGATCTGTCGTCTCATCTATAGATATCCATATATCACAATTTCCTATACAATTCCTAATATTTTCAATCGTCTTGTCATAGCATTCAGGTAAGTATGTTCTTCGAAGAGTAGATTCATCGGGTAAATGCCTGTTCAAATATTTCTCTAAAAAGGCTTTGAATTTATTACAGCGCATCTTGTACAGAGGTATGTTTGCCGCCACCATTGCACTACAAAGGTCCATGTAAAATTCTCTGTTTTTTGTTTGTAGTGCAGGTGCAGAAAGTAGAGTTTGACGTAGAGGCTTTTGAATGCTACTTTTATGAAGAGATGTTGATTTATGCTGCTCCAGATGTCCCCTTTTGACGCATGTAAACTGGAAATATGATCGTTATACTTATCATTTTTTGTCAAAAATAAAATCAAACCTACCTGTTTACTGCAAGCGCGACAAAATAAAATTGAGCCGCCTTTTACTTCTTGAAAAATGTCTTTGTCTTGTTCTGACAACCATTGTTTCAATTTCTTTTCGAAAGCTTGTTTAACCTTTGGCATTGTGATCAAATCATTAATATCACCACAATCAATAACAGTAAAACCCTTTTGTTAAACCTAATATAACCTTAAACGAGGTTAGATTACGAGATGACCGGATTTTAGTAATTACAATTACCCTTTAACACTCTAGTCAGTGGCTAACCGCACGGCGCTGTAAAAACAGCCGCAACCCAAAATACAACAAATCCCAACATTAACAAGAAGCTCCAACGTAACAATTCATAATTATTAATTAATAAATAATGTGAAAAATTTTAAAGAAAAAAATTGAAGACTATTTTAGGCACATAAAATATTGAATTTAGGCTATATCATCCTTGTTCTAGGCACTTATTAAGGAAAAGTACAAAAATAGGCATTTTAAGCATTTACACATATGGCTCGATTGACTCCATTTATGATTTTAAACAGTCTGGACCAAGTTTTACCAATGGGCCTTAAAAATTCAGCAATAGCCATTTTGCCTAAAATCCGGGCTTTACTGATAGCATACTCAAAATTGTTTCTTTAATGACTTCAACTTTGTGCAACTTTATTTAGTTCATCGGCTAATTTGTAGAACTACACAGAAAATACGATGCAGAATAAACAACCAATATGAAAGCTGATTCCTGTGGATTATTCACAGAAAAGCTTGTGACAATATAACTTCTGCATTGATTTATACGTGCTTATTGGAATATGTGAAATTATATTATTAAATGTAAATACCGATTGTTTCATTTCATCTTATAGAAAAACTTGTGAACTTATTAAATACTGTTACTGGTTATTGATATATGTGAAATTATATTATTGAATATAAATGCTGCTTGTTTCATTTCGACTTACAGAAAACTAAATGCTTTCTATACACAATCGAATATATTCAAGTATGTTTCAGGCTGAATTATATTTCAACATATAGTTTTTTGCCATGTATTTTTAAGCTTAAGAATGCAAACATGAATATTGTATTTAATATTTTGGCACTATGTCAGAATAAAACAGCATCTATTTTATATTTGTGTGCGTGCATTATTCAATATAATATTGTATAAGCAACAATGTTGAAAACTTATTAGATTCGTGCAGTGTTCTCGTATTTAATTCTAGGTCGAGATATACACTGAAACATGAATGTTTTAGCAAAAGTGGTGGAATTAATCCGCATTACAATTTTGTGATTGAACAATGGTCTTATAATTTTTATTATTGTTACTTTTTTTTTTTAATTTAGAATGGTTAAGCCATTCATGAAAATAAAAACGTATCAAAGTATTATTTACGCGCCCATACGTTATAGTCCAGTCGAATTAAATTAAGTTCTATTCTGGAATATGGTTTTGTCGCCGATTTTTTTATAGGTACATTTGAGCCCCACGAACATACCCTGAAAAATGCCAAAAGGTTTAGGTCCGGGTTTGGCCGTGAGAAATTGTTAAACAATTGAAAAGTGACATTTTCCAGTTAAACTTTTTTCCTGTAGGTTAAATGTGAAAACTGTCCGTACAAAAGTTGTTCGCCCCATCATTCTCTAAAAAACAAGCCATTGCACGATCGATTATCATTATTTGTTTAGCTGCAAAATGTATAAAACCACGGCAATTTTGATTTTTGATTTTTTGCATTCAATCGATGAATAATCAACGTATGGCTTTGCACCTCATGGTGCAGGCAATATAAAATGTCCCCCAGAGAACAGTGCAAAGTTCACTCACCTGTGTTGTATAGTTGAGCTACAATAAGCGACAAGCCAAAATTCCTAAATTAGCTGTCCCTTCCTTGCATATTGTCGCACATGGTTCAAAAAATCATGGTTTTCATTCATTGAGAGTACTTTTCTAAAATGGAAAAAAAATATTTTTTTATCTCAAAAATTGCCATTTTTTTGGAGGTTCGAAATTATTTGCTTATAAACAAATGAAATATCTCCGACAATTGACATATTATCGTAAATATTATGGTAGATTCTGCTTCCTTTCTCTTCAACGAGTAATTTGAGACAAACTTTATTCGAATATCTTTATTAGAACTGGAGATAACAACGTTCTAGTTTTATTACGTTTATTATCGTTCTGGTGGATATTAAAGAAAAAAAAAATATCAAATTTCTCTCAATACCTCAATAAATCGCCGTGAATTTTTTCAGATCTGTAGGAGCATTCTATGTAAGTCAAAGAAATTAATGTAGTTCGGCGCGCGCTGGCGGTGAGAAAAATTGCGACCGGGGGGCGTGGTGGGGTAAGCCAGAGGCTCCGTGCGCGGCCGCGCTGAGCCCTACTCACCGGTTATTTAACAAATATATAACTCCGTTGAAAATTATCGCAGAATGATTTTCTTTTTTTTTAACTATGCTGTTTTTTTCTCACCATTCCGAATATGCAATTGGATTCTTGATTTTTACATACTCCAGTCACATGCTTTGGAAAAATTGCCGAAAATAGTTCTTAAAACATTGTTTTAGTGAATTTTGAAATACAGATGACCGAATGACTCACTGTTCACTAAAACAATGTTTTAAGAACTATTTTCGGCAATTTTTCCAAAGCATGTGACTGGAGTATGTAAAAATCAAGAATCCAATTGCATATTCGGAATGGTGAGAAAAAAACAGCATAGTTAAAAAAACAGAAAATCATTCTGCGATAATTTTCAACGGAGTTATATATTTGTTAAATAACCGGTGAGTAGGGCTCAGCGCGGCCGCGCACGGAGCCTCTGGCTTACCCCACCACGCCCCCCGGTCGCAATTTTTCTCACCGCCAGCGCGCGCCGAACTTCATTAATTTCTTTGACTTACATAGAATGCTCCTACAGATCTGAAAAAATTCACGGCGATTTATTGAGGTATTGAGAGAAATTTGATATTTTTTTTTTCTTTAATATCCACCAGAACGATAATAAACGTAATAAAACTAGAACGTTGTTATCTCCAGTTCTAATAAAGATATTCGAATAAAGTTTGTCTCAAATTACTCGTTGAAGAGAAAGGAAGCAGAATCTACCATAATATTTACGATAATATGTCAATTGTCGGAGATATTTCATTTGTTTATAAGCAAATAATTTCGAACCTCCAAAAAGCTGGCAATATTTGAGATAAAAAAATATTTTTTTTCCATTTTCGAAAAGTACTCTCAATGAATTAAAACCATGATTTTTTTGAACCATGTGCGACAATATGCAAGGAAGGGACAGCTAATTTAGGAATTTTGGCTTGTCACTTATTGTAGCTCAACTATACAACACAGGTGAGTGAACTTTGCACTGTTCTCTGGGGGACATTTTATATTGCCTGCACCATGAGGTTCAAAGCCATACGTTGATTATTCATCGATTGAATGCCAAAAATAAAAAATAAAAATTGCCATGGTTTTATGCATTTTGCAGCTAAACAAATAATGATAATCGATCGTGCAATGGCTTGTTTTTTAGAGAATGATGGGGCGAACAACTTTTGTACGGACAGTTTTCACATTTAACCTACAGGAAAAAAGTTTAACTGGAAAATGTCACTTTTCAATTGTTTAACAATTTCTCACGGCCAAACCCGGACCTAAAACTTTTGGCATTTTTCAGGGTATGCTCGTGGGGCTCAAATGTACCTATAAAAAAATCGGCGACAAAACCATATTCCAGAATAGAACTTACTTGATTTCATGTCTAATTCGACTGGACTATTAGCAAAGAATATAAACAGTTACTCTGATACACTTGAATTTATTTATGGTATGTAATAGCACATTTGTAATTAATCAATTTTTCCTGACGTTTATGTTTAATAAACTAAGAAAGGAGACTTTGCAATGTAACAATATCATAAAAGCAGGAATATTGTTTGAGGCTGTATCTGCTTTGCCATTCATAACACTACACTATTTACTTTCACAATTTGGGAAAAGTCCAAAAGAAACCTATCACACATTGTCTTGGCAGAATCCAAAAAGAATATTATCTTTATATTGGTTATTTTAAACCAAAATATATTTCGTTGTAAATTTTAATACAAAGTACATTTTATATGTGCTTGATTACAATACAATTTAGTGAGAGAAATTATGATACCTAGGTATTAGCAAGGTATAAATTAAAAACAAACACTTCATTATCTTATAAATAATGTGTTCATCCTACTAAGTTATTTTCAGTCGTTGATGCATCATGGCATAAATTCTAATAACCGGTCAATCTCTTATTGAAATACCCAATCTCCTAAAGAGGTGTTTTTCTTTCTATTCACTATATCCCACCATGGTTTTACTTAATTAATTTACAATATTTACTATAACATAACCACAAATCGTACATATTTTGACAAATGTATTTCTTCAGTATGATCGTTTGTTTGTCTATGATTTGCATATGATGCCACAATGATATTTTTTCTTTCATTAAGGAAAATTATAGTATATTATGCAATGAGCATTTAATGATAGCTATTAAGACACGAGTAAGAGAATTACAATACAAGGCGAAGCCGAGTATTGTAATGAATACGAGTGTCTTAATAGCCATTAAATGCGAGTTGCATACACTATTTTTTCTACGACCCCATAATAAAACATATTTTTTGAACAATCCATTTCATAAATTGAGGTTAAAATTTTCCGTACGTTTTTGTGAATTTGGCTGGTAATAAATTGTTCGTGGCTACTAAGGCTTGTTCCATAATTTCTGGTGGAATCAATTATTACATTTCACTGCCATTTTCCCACATTTTTACCGTTTATATTTTCAAAAAAGCACAAATTTTAAGTACTTACTTGTAAATTGCAGAGAACTGTCACATTTATTTAATTTGTATATCTGTCAGATATGCAGTCGCCATATTGAATATTGTTTGAATATTGAAATGTCGCATTCCTATTGGATATAAACTTGTATCGTAATGAAAAATCTGTATTCCTATTGGATATAAACTTGTAACATAATGAAAATCTGTATCGTAATGAACATCATTATAGTACAGGTTCGGCATATCTAATAATACAATTAAAGTATGGGAGTAGAAAAAATTATTTTTGCACACTTAACAAGGCACGATTACTAATTATAAAGAGGTTTGTCGATTTTTAAACTATTTATGCTTGTTTGACGATGTACAAACTATAATTAAGTATTTATAGTAATGAATCTATATCATAAACAAACTGACCTAAATTCGAAAAATTATTTGTAACACATGCGCAGTGACTGAAAACGATATAACACCATGTTTTCGATTTGACAATGTTAGAGCAAAGTTTTCCTTGTTTACACACAATATAGTAGTATTATATACAGGGTGAGTCAACTACGCGGGTAAGGCCGATTGTGCCTTTACGAGTAAAGATATTTCGAAGCGGTTTTTTCTTGTGGTAGCTGTTCATTAGGGGCACATTTTAAAAATATTTTGTATTATACAGAGTGTTCCATAACTTGGTGGCTAACCATAGTTATAGTTTTTTAAATGGAACACCCCATATATTATTGCATTTTTGAATTCCCTATATAATTTTTAGTCAAAAAGTTATAAGATAGTATAGGCCTAAAGTGTAAAGTTTTTGACGTATTCCCATTTTTCTGAAAACTTCAATGTTTGTATAAAATTATATTTCTCGAAAACGACGTATTAGATGGACAATATTTTTGCATTATTGTTTACAATAAGAGGTCCTAATATAAGCATGTTTTATTTTTTTACAGTTACTAACTGCATGTGCAGGAAACTGGATTAAAGTTAGATGACACGTTTTTGTATAAAAGTCAATTTTTTTAAATGGAACACCCTGTATATCAGTTCAATTTTGAATTGTTTATTAAATTTCGTGTCAGAAACATGTAAGACGTTAATACAGTAGAAGTGACTATTACAGAGTTATTGTCGTTTTTTGATATGCTTTTGTTAGTTTTTGCAAAAAAATCAATTTTTTTAAATGGAACACCCTGTATATTATTTCATTTTTGAATTTCTTATTAAATTTCACATCAAAAACATGTAAAACGTTAATACTTTAAAAGTGACTATTACTGAGCTATTGTCTCTTTTTGATATAATGTCAGTTTTGAGGTTTTAATTAATATACCTAGTATAGTACTGACAAAATTGTATCAAAAAGAGACAATAGCTCAGTAACAGTCAGTTTTAAAGTATTAACGTCTTACATGTTTTTGATGTGAAATTTAATAAGAAATTCAAAAATGGAATAATATACAGGGTGTTCCATTTGAAAAAAATGACTTTTTTGCAAAAACTAATAAAAGCATATCTAAAAACGACAATAACTCTGTAATAGTCACTTCTGCTCTATTAACGTCTTACATGTTTCTGACACGAAATTTAATAAACAATTCAAAAATGAACTGATATACAGGGTGTTCCATTTAAAAAAATGAGTGTTATACAAAAACGTGTCATCTAATTTTAATCCAGTTTCCTGCACATGCAGTTAGTAACTGTAAAAAAATAAAACATGCTTCTATTTTGGACCTCTTATTGTAAACAATATTGCAAAAAATTTTGTCCATCTAATACGTCGTTTTCGAGAAATATAATTTTATACAAACATTGAATTTTTCAGAAAAATTTGAATAGGTCAAAAACTTTACACTTTAGGCCTATACTATCTTATAACTTTTTGACTAAAAATTATACGGGGAATTCAAAAATGCAATAATATATAGGGTGTTCCATTTAAAAAACTATAACTATGGTTAGCCACCAAGTTATGGAACAGCCTGTATAATATAAAATATTTTTAAAATGTGCCCCTAATGAACAGCTACCACAAGAAAAAACCGCTTCGAAATATCTTTACTCGTAAAGGTACAATCGGCCTTACCCGCGTAGTTGACTCACCCTGTATATGGATAGAGTTCGTCCTTTTAGCAAGGGTATTTCCTATCTTATTCAGTGCATAATCTTTCAATATGTGTAATAAGAAAGTAACATGTAGGTACATTGATCTAGTGACTGTGGAATGTCATTTGTAACCAAATCTCTCATGGCTTCAACGGCGTGGAAAGCATGCTCTCTCCACTTCTATCGTCTTACCATAATCATTTACGTCAAACTAATAACTAAAATAGAGTTTTCAACATTTTATTTATATTTTCAAATAATTTAATTTCAGACAATTTAATGAAGAAAATTACTATTTTAATTGTAAAGTAGGTATATACCGGGTGATTCAAAGATCTGACAAAGTAAATTTACTCTTTGATGTTTAATGTAATAAAAATATCGCGCGCACTGTAGTTGATAGGGCTGCTATTGCTTCAATATATATATAGGTATACAAAGTGATTCATAAATTAGTGGCACAAAAAAGTATTTTTTTTTACATTGAATACCTTATATATAAGTTCAAATTTAAATTTCCCTTAAAAACAGAGATATTTTTCAATAAGACTAATTAAGCGCTAAAGTAAACGTGTTTCGGGTTATGTATGATTAAAGTCAGAAAGTGACATTTACATATTGCAGTGGTTTGCATAGTCATATGGTTTATAAAATAAAATGTATAAATGTATTATTATTACACGTTTTGGGCATGGCCATATAATCTATGCTATAGTCTGTATCAGCAGTATTTCATTAAATAATGATAATAATTATGCTATAACCCTGCGTTAATGATACAAAACTGCATAATTTTTCATGAATGCAGAGATTGTAATTACATAATTAAAACTACTCCAATAATTTTTTTAATCTGAATCCCTGTAACATTCACACTATTTTCGTAGGTTCTGGCAGTGATCCTTTCTTTATTCGTCAGCAACATTTCTTATTTAAATTCAAGTAGGATAAGGTTAATAATAAATAAGTATTCAAATTTCATAAACATTATATTCATATAAACAATCAAAACAATAAAAAAAATTCTATTCATAACATGTGGCTGTTATGTCTTTTTATTATTCCAACCATAAAAAAATATATATACACATAAGAAATACACATTGCTTTTATCCTTTATGTGGATTCAATAAAAATATTATTTATGCTATCCTTAATCTTTTAATATTGTATTCGTAGATTTAAAGAAATATTTTTTTTCCCCTACGACGCTAAATTTTATTTTCACAGAGACATCCATTCCCACGTAATGCCTCCGAAGATCTAAAATTTCGCAAAGAACAAAATACCTTGAATATAACCTTTACCCATCTCCATATGCAAACATTCACACGTTGTACATACTACAGATTGCCTTTTGTCCATCAAGAATACCTGTATCCCTACGTATTCAAAATACTTGAAATGTTATTAAATTTTTCAACATAAATTGTAAATAGTGCACAGCAAACATCGCAAGTAAATATTTTCACATAGTACTCCCAATGCCCTTCTACTTTACTAGAAATGAATATTCATACATAGCATCTCTAGCGCACGTCGTACACCATCAATTATCTGAATCATAAATTTATTTCGATTAAAACTACTTATAATACTGATATAAATCATCAAATTCTTGTTGGTTCATGTCTACCATTTTGATAATTTTAAAATATCAAATTAGGTAATACAACAATGAATTAATAATAATATGAAAACTAAACCTTTACTGAAATCAAAAATAAACTTAATACATTTAACTAGAATGATTTAGCACAGTGTATTTGAACACCTGCAATCATACGCTAACAAAATTTTTGCGTCCGGCAAATTCAAAAGATCGGCAGCTTCTTCTCTTCTATCGTCGTTCGCGCCTTTTTATAACCTCCGCCCTTAAAACAAAACACGACTATCCGTCTGCAGCGCCACAACTCACACGCTAATGTTTATGTTGGTGTTGCCCTGTTCATGTTTGTTTTCTTCAAGTTTTCCCCAGGTCGAAATATACCTATACAGTTTTTGATAGTTCAAAAATGCACCGAATGTTTACACACAAATTGTTTATTATTAAAGTCCATGCACATTCGCGATTCTTTGTCTTGAGTAGGTACATCCTTCTTCTATTAACGCCATCCCTCATTATATTTGTAAATGAATTTATTGCCTCTTTCATCATTGTTTATGAACTTCCTTTTCCCATTGTTTAAAACTACCCGTATTTTCTTTTTGTAGATATCTTCGTTGGAAATAATCGGAAATACATTGAACCCAGATGGGATTCTTCTTTTCATAATCACATTATCAGGAACACGGCCCTCGACAGCATTACCCCTATCTTCCAGCCACCTTCTCTCATCTTCATGTAGGTTGATCTGCACGTAACTGTCAACAACGTTAATATTATTTTTTCTTTGTAGATTTATTCAGATTAAACCAGATTTATCCTGTTATTTTTGAAGCCTTTACTTTATTAAAACATTCCAAGGATGTATTTTATCTTTACTTTTATTATATCGTGTCGAATAAAGAACACTTTTTTGTATATCCTTTTAAAAATGCTATTAAATATAAGTATCAGGTATTTATTGTATTGTTAAATGTGACCATAAAATGTCTAACAGATAACAATCTTTTTACAAATTTATATACTGCGTCTATTCATTTTGAAAGATGTTTTCATGTCGAGCATGTCTAATTTCACCTTGTTCGATGGTTCTGTTTTTGTATATTGAAAACACATCTTATGCTCATCTTTTCTATAAATATAGAATACATGAATTTATTTTTGTGCTTATTTCTATATCTTTTCATATATGTATATTTATTTCAATCTTAAATTACTATATACCTTTCATTATAATGTTGCGCCTTAAAGGTTATGCAATTCATTATTATTTTTGGCAACTATCTTTACAACTAAAAATTTATTTTCTTATCCTAATGCTTAATTATCTAACTATTTTAAAATACTTAAACTATAAGGATCACGGCAGTATGTCTTTTTAATTGCCTACAATTCAAGTGTGCTATCAGACAACACGAAATAATTCCTCTATGAGAGTAAGCAAAGTTTAAAAATTGACCGGCATTGTGATGATAATGCGCTAGTGCTCCATAATGCAGAAACCACATTATCAGGGACAGGAAGTTATAATTACCCTTGAATTGACTAGTTATTAATTCGGTCTTCAAAGTCTTGAGGTTTTAATTCCTGATACAATTCTATGCATTATCGATGATGCTTATAACGAGCGATTTATCGTGGACTGAGATGCTTCTGCAGTACCACTTATTGTTGTCTACTACTAACCCGTGAGAAAAACTCTCCGAATCGCGCTGTACTTTTACGTTAGCATCATAAGTTTTTCAAAAGTTAGTGACATCTGTTCGGGGAAAAATAACACGAACAACAAAGAAAAAAACAATAATAACAAGAATAATACGTTTAGAGATCAATAATAATACTTAGCAGGCACTTTTACAGAAGCACAATATATCTTAGCAATGTTATTTCGTAGCTACTATGTTTTTCCATGCCTACTATTATTTTTAGTGCGTCGTAGATAGGTATAGAGGACACGCTTAACAAACAAAAAGTAGCTGTTGAACGGCTTAATATGATTCTATAAAAAAAATTGAGAGTTCTGTTTAAAATAAATATTAAATTTGAACTTATATATGGCGTATTCAATTTAAAAAAATATATCTTCTTTTATGCCAGTGATTTAGGGATCACTCTGTATATGTGCATGTATTTTTAAATTGTGAAGCAATAGCAACCTTATCAAATACAGTGCACGATTTTTTTATTATATTAAGTATGTATTAAAGAGTAAATTTACTTTGTCAGATCGTTGAATCACCCGGTATGAAAAGCTTTCAGTAATTCTTACTATTCAGGGTTGTCGCTAGTTATCGTGTATTTAAATTATTTTACATTATGAAATGTACACAAATAACATGATGAAGGTAAAAAGATATATATACATAGGTAGTACATATATAAATATAATGTACGTCGTCCACATTTCTTTTTGGTATTATTTTATAAACTTAACCTTCAACAGAAAGTTTATCAATATAAACAAAATATTTAGCTTATAAAAAAAAATAATATGTGTACGTATATGTTGTATGTACATAATATATATGTACATGCATGAGCTAGTAAAGCACATATTATCAATACATATGGATATTAACTGCGAAACTTAATTACATGTTTATATATTATACAGCGTGCGCCACCGAAAACGAAATAGATTGAATATTTCGAAGGAAAATCCTTTGTGAACAAACGCAAAAACAGGTCGATTTTTAATACAAGGGGGACACCCTGCCATAATATCCTCATTCCCCTCCCCTCCATCACTCTAATCATTACAATTTAAATAGGGAAAGTATTTAGTATGATACATCATCGAAAAGGTATTTTTATGGAGAATTTAGCAACATGATTGCGCCCTCTAGCGGGATAAAAAAAACGGTTACATATTCCAAAATGTAACACATCATTTGAAATCTAATTTTATTAGACATTTAATGCACAATTGAAGCAAATATTAACTACAAACACAAGTATAAATTTTGTTCGAACCGTTGCCTGACGTTTTGGAGCATTTCTGGCAGTGGCGGCCCGTGATTTTTTGGGACGGGAGAGCACCGGAGGGGGGGGTCTAAGTGTTTAATATCAAAAATTAACTACAGACAAAAAATTAAACTCAATATGTTATTTAATTAAATTGTTTGAAAATAAAATCCATTCGCCGTTCCTTACGATTAGCAAAATGATTAATAACTAATTCATTGAAGTTTTATGTTGATATCAGTAATTGTTTTTCAATGGAACACATTGCTGAGGCACATAGTCTGCTTTCTTGCATGGTATTTCTAGAAAATGTTTTTATTCTCTTCAAAGGTGAAAAACAATATTGCAATATTCTTATTTTTATTAACTGCATTAAATTTAACAACAGTTGCCAGTTCTTTTAATAAATATCTGTCACAAAGCCCTAGAAAATATTGTAAATTCTCCTGTTTAGGATAGGATTTCATTTTAGATTTATTAGCTACAACCGTTGATTGAAGGAATACATAAAGATGCGCAACTACATAGCACTGAGCGTAGCCAAAACTGGGTCCCAGATCTATAGCGATGCATCAGTCGTTTGGGTCCGAGATTCGAAACAGCCCGAGACAGCGATGATGTTTCTCGGCAAGGGGTTTGCGGGACGACTTAACGGAAAGACACGCAATTTTACTATAGCGTTGCGCATCTTTATATATTCCATCAATAAACGCTACAACTCGATGCTGTTTTAGAGATTGTCTCAGTCTTTCCTTTCTGGGTGTATGGGCAGTGAGATTTTTTTCTGTTTGAACCCCAACATCACATGTAGTAGGAATTTCCATAACTGCTAAAATACAATTAAAAAATTATACATTTCATTATATACAAATTAATTGTATGTGTATAACTGAAATGTTCTAAATTATTCTACTTTATACTAGGTTACATGTGTTGAATTTTTGTTCAAAAATGACTTCGAATTCTTTTGTTAAACAACTAAACGTATTTTATGTTTTGCTTATAATATAATTTTGTATTGTAAATATTAATTGTCATACCTATAGGTGGTTCACTTTCTGCTAAGTTTTGGGATCCAATATCACTTGTGCTAGGAACATTCATAGTTTCCACACATTCTAAAATACATTTTGAAATTAGTATGCTTTTAAAATTTTAAATAATACTTAGTTCTTATAAAATAATATTTTATAATAAACATTTACCTGTAGATAGTTCCTTAACCGGTGAGATTTGAATTGATTTATTTTCAATATGGTCATGGCTGTGAGAGATAACGATGTTCTCTAAAATTCTTATTTTCGAAGGAGGTTCCTTCACTAATATAAAAAGATAAAAATCACTTCACTAATATAAAAAGATAAAAATCACACTACAAGTATTTATTTTCATGCTTCATCTTTAATAAAAACTTTAATTATAAGTGCAAACCTTATCAAAACATATTTAACAATGATAAATAAGATCATATATTTTTTGTAGATAGTAAATAAGTTTACAAATTTAAATTACGAAATATCTTATTAGAGAAATTAAAGTAAAACATTGTTATCATCATGTACAGATTTTTTGAAATATTTCAAATTATAAAATCATGTTATTATATTTAATCTACTTCAATGATGATGTATGAAGTTACATATTTTAAAATTACAATGCAACGGTATTGCAACTTAATATAGACAAAAATTGTTGAATATATAAAAGATAAATGCTAACAAATAATTTTGGAAATATTTTAATTTTATGATAGTTTATATTAAAAACACTTTTATGAAAAATAACCTACCCGTGTGAAATTTTGCATCAAAAGCTGTTGATGCTTCTGGTGTTTGCGTGCAGAGTGAGAGAAATAATGCGGGAATTGCATTGGATTCTTTAAATCATTTAAACACATGTGTTTACCACACACAAATGTTGTTTGCCATAATTTTGACAAATCTTTACTTAGAAGGTCATTCCGTTACAGCTGGTGATCCACTGTAAGACACTACAAAAAAATGAGGTGTGGCCACCACACGACTTTCTTATACGTATGAGCGTTTCAAACTACACAATTTTAAGAATTTTTTTATACAAAACTTATTCAAAATCCTATTCTAAGTACTTTCGTTCTCTTAATAAATCGCTATAGAATGCATACTTTGCAAGATATTATCAAAAAAGTGCTCCTCGCTAAGAGTAAAAGTGCTACTTCCGGTCCGAATTTTGAAATTTCATATATACAAAAAATATTGCAAATCCAGTTCTAAATACTTTTGTACTCTTGATAAATATATATAGAATGCATAACTTACGACATATTTGCAAAAAATCGCTATTCGATAAGAGTAAAAGTGGTACTTCCGGTCTGAATTTTGAAATTTTTTTTATACAAAAGACATTGAAAATTATGTTTTAAATACTTTTATACCCGTAACGTACTTGTCTAAAAAGCATGACTTGCGAAATATTCGCAAAAAACTGATTTTCGATAAGAGTAAAAGACCTACTTCCGGTAGGAATTTCGAAAAACTTTTTAAATAAAATTATTCTCAATTTTAATTTTAAGTATATATGAATTCTTTATAAATTTGTTTAAACTTAGTAGTTGACGAAATATTCGCAAAATTCGATTTTTTCGCTGAAGTAAACTGCTACTTCCGGTCTACCGATTTTACTGAAAAACTAATCAGATCTCAAGAGGGAGATTATATACGTAAATACAAAATTTGGAATTGATATCTACAGCGGTTTGGCCGCTATCGTGGTCACACACACACACAGACACAGAGACAGACAGACATTTTTTAAAAACCACTTTTTCGGTATCAGGGGACTTCAAAACGTGGACATCTGCAAAAATCTCGAGGTCGAAAGTTTTCATCATCACAATACTTCCTTATACTACGTATAAGAAAGTAAAAAGATGAATTATTACAAATTAACTGTTACTCAATAGCTATAACTTATCGATTTTCTTTTTTAAGAAACTAAAAGTAACTAGAATATATTTTGTTGCTGGACATTTTTAGTAAAAATACAACATCTACATACGCCAGATTTCTTCTTTCGTACAGTTTCCATTATTTATATCAACAACAATTTAACTGGCACCTTTACTTATTATTCTTTCGTAAATTATAAGTTATAAAACTTAGATAGGTTATATTTATACAACAATATACAAGTACACAACAAAAACAAAACACGCCATTTTGAAATGTGCCCTTGATTGATTTTGCGCACAAAAATCGGAATTATGCAAGTGAGGCTTTTGTCACTTCTGTTATTCTGTGATATTACATACTGGATGTTATCCGGCATCACAGTGTAGTGCCCGCTCGCTGACATATATCGCTCTCGCCCCGCGCCACTTTTTATCCACTCGATTTCTAACACAAACGGTGCAGTCGCGCGAGATGCCCCGGAGCCTACGCCGGACTGTGATTTTTAAACGCGCTGAAGAGAAGGACTGTTACTTTCGAAAAAATCCCAAGCAGCTAAATCACGATTAGGATAAAAATATGTGGTGTATGTTTTACTTTTTAAATATCCCCACAAAAAGAAGTCTAAAGGGGATAAATCGAGAAATCGCGGGGGCCACTTCATGTATCCTCTTCTCCCAATCCAATGTCGAGCAAATCTGTCATCCACATACTGAGCGTTACAGCAACATGTGGTAAAAGTCCAAAATTTTAAGATTTTTGTTATACAAAAAATATTCAAAATCCTATTCTATGTACTTCTATTATTTTAATAAATCTCTGTAGAATGCATATTTTGCGAGATATTTGAAAAAAAGTGCTACTCGACAAGAGTAAAAGTGTTACTTCCGGTCCAAATTTTGAATTTTATTTTATACAAAAGATATTTAAAATTATGTTTTAAATACTTTTATACTCGTAATGTACCTGTCTAAAAGGCAAGTGATTTTCGATAAAAGTAAAAGACCTACTTCCGGTAGAAATTTTTTGAATAAAATTCTTTTTAAATTTAATTTTGAAAACATTTTGATTTCTTTGCGAATTTGTTTAAACTTAGTAGTTGACGAAAAATTGGCAAAATTCGATTTTTTCACTGAAGTAAACTACTACTTCCGGCCTGCCGATTTTGCTGAAAGTCTAATCAGATCTCAAGAGGGAAATTTTATTCGTAAATACCAAATTTGAAATTGATAGCTATAGCGGTTCGAGCGCTCTTGTGGTCACACATACACACGCACTGATACACACAGATATTTTTTACAAACCATTTTTTTTGTATCAGTGGACTTCAAAACGTGGACATCTGCAAAAATCTCGAGGTCGAAAATAAAATCGACCTGTTTTTGCGGTTTTTCACAAAGGATTTCTCCTTCGAGATATTCAATCTGATTAGTTTTGGTGGTGCCACCTGTGTATATACCTATATTTCGTATTAAAAGGGGAAATAGAATTTAAGTGAATTATTCAATTTATTCTTTCTCCAAATAAAATAAAAAAATAGGATACATTCAGATATTTTGCTATTTCTGGATTTTAAAACCTTGTAATTATGTAAATAAAGGCTTATGTTTATTTGTAGAGTGGTGATAATGAAAGGAAAAACTTGATAAGACAGATTTACGTAGAATGTTCTGCAAGCACAACAATTCCGCGAAATCCGTGAACGATTGTCTAAAAGCAACTTCTGCTACATGATATTAATACATGGAATCATCGCCGAGGTTGTTGTCTCAAGATAAGGAAATATTACTACTGGATTTTCATCAGTGTTATGTAATGCAAATTAATTATTTATAAAGATCTAGTATCATTAGCTGTAATTATAGTGTTGGTAGATATTGCAGGTGTGCCATCTGAATTGTGTTTTTCCAGAGCTCTGTTATTATACAGCGATATTCAAAAAGATTGATGCCCTTCAATAATATACGTGTTATATACTAGGCATTTACCTACCATCTTTTCTGTGTAAAGCGAATTTGATATGTACCGGTGTTGTTCGATGACTTTGTGTACCGGGGAACACAGAGTGGGAGAAATTGCGATTTTAACGGGACAATATTCAATAAACCGAATATCGTTAAAGTTAACACATTCGCGGACACTTCATAGCAGAGGAGGGAAATTTCTAACGCACGTCAGATTTTGCTGCTTTTGTTTTAGTTCTGCTATTATATAACATACAGGCGATTAACAACAGAGGCCTGTGCGCTATTATTATATATAATGCTTTGCCAAGATTGTAAAAGAAAGTTGTTTTTTTTTTTGAAAAATAGAAGTCTGCAATAGCAGACATGTCCCAACAAAGTAAAAATTTTGTTTTCTTGGTACGCGGCTGCTTATGCATACCACATATTTTCGAATTGTGCTATGCATTTGCATGGTAACATGTAAGGATAAACATATTCGTAACATACTATGAAAAATAAAGTTTTATTTATATCGACCAAAATGAAACAAGCATAATCCTATAAAAAGAACAGTCAAACATCTAATTATTATTATTGGAATGATATTTTTCAAAACATTCTCGCACACATAGAGGCGGCTTGGCTTCACAACCCTTACAGCGCCAGGAATTTTGCCTTGTGAAGAACATTGCCTGCACCGCAGAAAATAACTTTTTCTTTTATAATTTTCAGGTGCAGGAATTTTCTCTGGCACATGTTGTTGTTCATCTGGTGCCTTCCTTGCCTTGGTAGCACCACAGTATAGAGCTGTATAGATACAGTAGTTTCTCTCGCCGTCGGCACCTTTGATGTTTATGTCCCAAAATGGTACTGCGCACCTCACGCACGCGCAACCAGAGGCGTAGTCAATTTTTCTATTCAGGAATAAACCAATGGCGCAGAACCAAATCGTTTATGAGATAATTATGTTAATCTATTTTTAAAATTATGAAAAATCAATTATACAAAAAAGAGGATAAAACATGCTTTTTATTAAGTACATATTACACACGCATTCAAAATGTAATACATTATACGTACAGCACAAAAAAAAGGCTGCTTTAACCTAAAGATTACGTAAATTTTTTGACGCAACTTATGAGTGGTGTTGTAAAATTGTTATTTTATTTGAATTGCCACTCACTTTGAAATTTCTATTGCAAAATTTCAAAGTATAAAAAATTCTTACACGAATAAATAACTTTATCAAAAATTCAGTAGGAACATTTTCGCAGGGATGTTTATAAGATACCTCCTCCAACTTCTGTTTTAATTTAAAGCCAGCATTTGGTTTGACGGAAAATGAAGGAAAAAATTCACAAAAGACTTTTTCTAAATGCGATATATATATATATATATATATATATATATATAGGAAGTTGTGATGTTAGACACTGTTTTCAGGGTGTATTGGTATGTAATTTACTGATCCAGGAAGGTCAGAATGTGTGGGCTGGGTTAATTAAAACATTCTATTTGTGGCTGGTAACGTTTCGGAATAATTTATTCCATCATCAGACTTTGCCACTATGGACACCGAAAATTATCTTAACAGATCCAATCATAAAAATAGAGAACCCATTGGACCACCAACACGGGTTCTCTATTTTTATGATTGGATCTGTTAAGATAATTTTCGGTGTCCATAGTGGCAAAGTCTGATGATGGAATAAATTATTCCGAAACGTTACCAGCCACAAATAGAATGTTTTAATTAACCCAGCCCACACATTCTGACCTTCCTGGATCAGTAAATTACATACCTATATATACAGATTGTCGTAGTTAAAAGTTAATATGCATCTTCAAATACACACACATAAACATGTACCTATGTATAAGACCGGTGGTGTGGGGAGATAGTGGGGAGATCGAGAGCGGGGACAACACATTCGTTTCGTAACTTTAGAGCGTGAACGTACATACAGTATCTGAGCAATCTCGCAAATATTAATACCGCTGAAGGAAATAGAGCGATTGATTTGGATGGCTTAAGAATGCTATCGAATGTACGAAATGGGTTTTATAATCGTTTAGGGTACTGCTTGATGCAAGAGGGACAGACATTTGAACATCTTCAACATTAAATTTTGTATAGTTCATTTAATATTTTGTTTTGTTTTAAATGTGAGAATTTTATTTAATTTTTTTATAAGAATTTTATTTTAGTTACAAATTTTATAGAGTTTTGTTTCAGTTCAATGTTAATACATCAGTTACCAAAATATTATACAAAAGCCGTAAAGAGCGTAGCAATTCCTTAAAGCAAACGTCTACACACTAACTTTCAACGTTTTGCACTAAAGCCTCGGTACCCCGGTGTCCCGATATGAACTGATCTGTACTCCCCTACTATCGTACCCCTCCAATTCATGTTTGCATGCACTTGTGTGCGTGTTTGTGTTTCCCTATATCTACTTTTATTTCAGTCAAACGGTATATATATATATATATATATATATATATATATATATATATATATATAATGTTTTAAACAGTTGACTGGTAAAATACTTACATGTCACTAACTTCAATAAATCTAAAAATGTTAACAGCAATTACAATAGTTTAGAATCACTGTCATAGACTGCATGACAACTAGATAATATTAGGTAGATCATTTTTAAACCACTTTCATAATAAATATTTCCAAATTATTCATGTGAAGACAAACAATTCTTACTTACCACAACAACTTCACTCCATTGGTAAATATTCCCTGGCAAAATTGACATGTTTTGTCACATGCATTACATTTTTGTTTTGCTTAATATTTTGATAATCCATTTAGTTGTCGTATGTGCCGTATAAATAAATATTTTGAGTATGTTTGACGAAATTTTTGAGAAAAATAATATTGTAAACTGAAAATGAAAATTTATTATAATTTATTGTAAATAATACCATTTAAAAAATAAAATGAATGTGTTAAAATACAAAAAGAACATTTTTTGGTCATTAAATTCTCAACAATTCCGAGAACAACTAAGAATAACATAGGCTATTCCGAAACCTTGCAATACCTGGCAAATAATTCCTGGACCAATAGCTCAAACTACAAACTTATCATTGGCGTGCTGTTTAAATAATTTTTTAGGTTACCATACATACAATTTTGAGTAGATTTTACATACTAATCCAAAAAGTTGCTCTTGCACAATCATTTTCTTAATATAAATTCTTTCCACTTACTGGAAAAAAATAATAAAATATAAAACTGCTGACAAATTACTACATTCCCAACTGTTCAGATGTTATATTAAATTGTTTACTACATTTTAAGCTATGTGTTCCGGGTTTTGGCGGGATATTTGAATCTCTCCTTTTTATTCTGAGACCAGGGTGTAGGACTAGAACTGCAGCGATGGGTGTTCAGTGAGTTTAGTTAAAAATATGCGGATAGTTAAATATCTTCAGGAAGTTAAAGAAAAGATTAGCGCATCGTACATGTCATTCTAATCAGTTGGCCAATAATATACATCATTTACTTTGAGCAAAGATATTTCGGAAACTATTTTCTGCCTTGTAAGGCCTAAGTAAAGTATATTCGAACTTCGAACGAGTTAAGCGCTGAACAAAATTAATGTTGATGTATTAGAGAATCCACAAGACCTCCAAAGTTAAGTGTACAAGAAGTCGAGTTATGCATATGGCCTGAAAATTGACGTAAAAATAAACCCCGCAAATATATTATTTTAGGTTGTCTAACAGTGATAGCTTCATCAGCCTCATATGCAGAACAGTATATCTGTATTTAGACGAACTTCATTATTCCGAAATTTGATACAATAAAGAATAAATACAATGTTGGAGAATATTTTTAGATCAACCGCATACGGGACAACACAATGAACACAGACAGTAAATCATTGATATAAATGTTGAACAAAAGAGGTCCCAGGTTAAAAACTTGAAGCACACCAGACAAAATG
The DNA here is from genome assembly GCA_963170755.1 of Amphimallon solstitiale. Lineage (NCBI taxonomy): Eukaryota > Metazoa > Arthropoda > Insecta > Coleoptera > Scarabaeidae > Amphimallon > Amphimallon solstitiale. Next base: position 117,203,966 of record OY720677.1, read on the forward strand.
GCAAAACACGTGATATTAAATAAATCGTTATATTATACAAATCATGTTTGGTTGTTTATGTACGAAGAAAACAGTTTGACGGCTGCTGACAAAAGGCCGAGAATTTACATTTTCTCAATTAAATGAATAGTATCAAATGATTAAATGTTATTATTGCTGAGAAATGTAGTCATTCAATTCCAATGACAAAAGCATACATTATCTATTGGAAAAGCTGTTTGACAAGGCATAAAATTAAATAAAACACTTAAAATTTCAGACAGCGAATAAAATAGGCTTATCGCTGAATCCTTGGAGAAGTATTGAATAGCAATCACAGATAGTAAAGGTGGAAGCGTCAGAAAGTGATGCAAAAGCTGATAACAATGTTTTCGTGAGATAGTAGTCGAACTCAATAAAAGCAGATTTATGTCTAATATTATCTTTCGCAAATGTTCAATTAGTAAATGTGTGTATCTTAGTGTATGAATAAGTAAAGGGTTTATTGTAACTTGTAATATCTGTCATTAATAAAATACATCTATTGTTCGATCATGACTAACACCTGTGCTAGCACGAATCATATAGTTTCTTCCTTTTTTAACGAAACTATCGAAAATTTGATAATTATATGTATATATATATACATCTTTCTATCAAAGTCAGGCCAACTAGGATTTCATACAATTCTGAACCATCTATTTCTAGTAACCGTAGACAAAAAATTCTTACATAGGCGGACCTAAATGACATATGGTACACATGGAAATCATTATATACAACACTTTTTCTTTATAATAAAGTTTTTGTATATCGTCTCAAAAATACGGCAATCTCAAGCCATTGGCTTTTGGTAGCAACTCAGTCCAGTATATACACAAACATGTAATAGCACCGCTTTTCCTGAACCAGAGCAGGGTTGCCGTAACTTAACACATGAGAAGGGTGATTTTAACTTGCGAGTGCAATGTGGTTTACATTTTGTTGCCTCGTACAAAGCAAGACAGAGTAAGAAGCGGTATGGAAAATGATTATAGGTTGGGAATTATAATGGAACTTTAAATGAGTTATTTTTTTTGTATTCTACTACAGTTCATGTTTAGTTCTATTTTATTAATTAATGAAACCTATTTGAATGCTAAAGTTATTAATTTCGATCATAAGGCATCTGACAAAAATTGATAGAAACAGTTTCTGACTGATTAATTTATTAATATCGAAATGATTAACCCCGAAAGCTCAGATAAGAGTTACGCATTTGTAATGCTTGCGTTTAATAGTTTTCTTTTTCAAGCAAAGAAGTTTCTTAATTCAAACAAATTAATTAACAAATTAAAATATTATGTACATTAGGACTGAATTGCTTGAATAATGTATGTGTATGTAGACTTAATGCCGAGCGTCAACTATCGCGCAGTGTTCCCAATTCCAAAAAACTTGATCAAAATATAAAATCTTTATCAATTTGTTTTAAATTTGATGACTAAGCATTTTTGATTCTCTTATTACGAATGTAAGAACACAAAGCTGATACAATATTGCGGAAAAGAAATGTTAAAAATTTATTTTACAATAGGTAGTGATAATAATTGATAAACTGCAGTTAATATATACCGTAAAGATAAACAGAATAATTACAAGTAGTATATTTTCAATTATCGCAAACTTTAGTAATACTATTAGGGCTGAAATGAAACGTATAAAACGTGTATAAAAAATATATTTATAGGAGAAATCAGGAGAAATACTTATATAAATAAAGTACATTGTTAGAAATATTTATTTGTAATAAAAGTTGAGTAAATTAAAGCTTTGCATATACCGAAGAAAATATTTTCTTGTTTTCGTTTTTTTAAATTAAGAAAATTGGTATTAAAGTAAGTAAAATGCTTTTCTTGCGTGAGAAATAGATTTATTCAATTTAAGAAAATGGTAAAATTGGTTTAAGTAAATAAGTTACTTCAGTAGTATAAGTTGGTTATCACTTTAAAAAAATGGGATTTATTTCCTAAAAGCAAATATTTATTTGCGCCAATTCAATTACACATTTGAACTAAGTAACTTGGCGATTTGTTATAGGAAAGTACTTTCTTGATAGAAGCATAATATTTATTTAATATAAAAAAAATATCTATTCATCACACATTCACTGAACTAATATTTTTTTTTTGTAAATGACTACCATGTAATCATCCACTATAGACTAAATGAGCTTAATCTTAGTCTAACCGAAGTTACAAACTGTCTTGAAGTTTATAGAAAAATATTCTTTTATCACAAAACTAGAGAAGGGAATACCTATACTTTTTATTGGCTTTATAACCCCCACGCTTTAGATAAAAAGATGTGTGACTATTTTCGCCTTAAATAACTTAAAAACAACCATTCTGAAAAATAATAGAAAGAAATCCTCACTATAAGTTAAAATTGGTTACAATATCGAAACAATAACAAATACACTTGTATACCATTGTGCAAAACAACACCCCTTTTTCTGAAGTCGAGCTTGTCGAACTTAATTATTTATGAATGGCGAATATAAAAAACATTCCTGTTTTAATAGATATAAAGGAACTGTCATGTCGTACTTAGATAAGTAGCTTTATGATCTTTTTCTTGCAACTGAAGTTAGAAAAAAAAACGGTCGCCAATGTTTTTTTCTGACCTTTTTAAATGTATGACTCCCTGCGAAGAGAGCCATAAATCTTAAAGGCTTATTTTCAAGCTATAATTATTCCTAAACTCTGTGTTAAATTAATGTAGAGGTATTTTCCTGACATCGTAAAAATTATAATAATACTGTGTAGGCTATTGATTCATATATTACATAATAATGCATTATTTTTTGAAATGAAAGAACAAATAGATAATTACAAAAATTATTTCAAAAACGTTTCTGTAGAAGGTATAGAAAATCTCATTCATCTAAACCTTATATTTAATCTTGCCAGTAATTTTTATTCATAGGTACTGAAATAATTTTAAAAAGTTATTGGAATTCTTTTCTTAACTCCGTAAATGATAGACGGGGTATTTCCGTGTTAATCGCAAGTTAGTAAATGCAAGAAGTAGACGCCTTTCTTCTAGTATATACTTTTTGAGTACGATATAGGAAGAAAATGAGGTGTGGCCACCACACAACTTTCTTATACGTATGAGCGTTTTAAACTATACAATTTTAAAAAACTTTTATACAAAAGTTATTCAGAATCCTATTCTGAGTACTTCCATTGTCTTAATAAACCTCTATAGAATGAATATTTTGCAAGATATTCGAAAAAAAAGTGCTACTCCCTAAGACAATGTGTTACTTCCGGGCCAAATTTTTAAATTTCATATATACAAAGAATATTGCAAATCCAGCTCTAAATACTTTTGTACTCTTGATAAATATATATAGAATGCATAATTTACCATATTTGCAAAAAATCGCTATTTGGTAAGAGTAAAAGTGGTACTTCCGGTCCTAATTTTGAAATTTTTTTTATACAAAAGGTATTGAAAATTAAGTTCTAAATACTTTTATACTTGTAACGTACCTGTCTAAAAAGCATACCTTGCGAAAGATTCGCAAAAAACTGATTTTCGATGCGAGTAAAAGACCTATTTCCGGTAGGAATTAAAAAAAAACTGTTTAATAAAATTTTTCTCAAATGTAATTTTGAGTACATTTAAATTCTTTATAAATTTGTTTAAACTTAGTAATTGACCAACTATTGGCAAAATTTAATTTTTTCGCTGAAGTAAACTACTACTTCCGGTCTACCGATTTTGCTGCAAAACTAGTCAGATCTCAAGACGGAGATTATACACGTAAATACAAATTTTGGAATTGATATCTATAACGGTTTGACCACTATCGTGGTCACACACAAACACACACAGAGAGAGAGAAATTGTGTCTGGATGAAAATTATTGAAGCGACCTTTATCTACAGTTCTTTATAAAATATATTATTAAAATTGTTGGTTGTTTTTATTTACCTAATAAGGATTTTATAAATTGGTTTCAATAAATAATAATTAATAAATAAGTTTACTGGCTTTCATATTAAAAAAAATGACAATTTCACTGACAGTTTCTAACCTATTTGCAAATATAATCTCAAGATTCACATTTACAAAGTACAAAATACCTAAAAAGATGATTGCTTGATTTTGAAGTGTACGAGATTTTTCTGCACACAATTGCACATCGGGTCTAAAATTTGCTGAAGAGTAAATGTTTCTAAAGAACAGACAATTACATATGTATTAACAAATTTATTAAGAAGAACTGGAAGTTAGAACGCAAATGTACCTAATTACGTTCCACGTGAGCGATCTAAATTAGATCTTGCTATTTGTCCTATGTCTCCTATGGTTTTAGTTTATGGGGCAATTCTAAATTTAAAGTAGACATAAATAGGCCCAAAATCTCAAGATAATCATGTAGAGACATGTAAAGTTTTTCTAAATTGTCCAGGCAACATTAAGAAAGACATTATTGTATTATCAAATCATTAAATGTCAAATAATGTCATTTTGCGCAATTTTGATTAATTTTTTTATCTCCTTTTGTAGTTAAAAATATTGTTTAATTAAAATAAAAAGCTTTCCTTTAAAAATTTTTTTAAAAGATTTTATATTAAAAATTTCAGTGATTTGTAGGTATTTAATAATACACATTTTCGATAAAAACATTCTTTACATTTACTAATACCGCGCAATAAATACCGCGTGCATGGGAATAAATTAAAAAAGAGAGCCCAATGTTTCAAAACGTAAATGCGCGGTGTTTTAAGCGCCCGATAATCACCTCTATTTCTAAAGCAATGGGAAGGGTCACAAAGTCCATCGTTCCGCGCCGCTTCATTGTGATACAAATATACAATATACCACGCAATGGCAATCCGCACGGAAGCAATCATGTGGTGTAAAAGTGAGGATAGCAGGTAGTAAGAATCACGATGCATCTAGACCTTTATGTTAGAAAACAAGCATTGTTGCCAGGCTTAATTGGCTCAGAATTGTGCATATGTAACTATATACAGTATATTACAACAACGACTTCAAGCGGCATAACCTAGAACTAAACAAACGGTTATTCCTACAAAGCTGAACCATCATAAATGTCCATTTTTTTCGTAACCGGCAAGTACTAAACAAAGACAAGCCTGCTGGGTGACCGCGAAATTGAAGGTCACTTCAAATTGTATTGGTATGTGTACTGTACGGCTTGAGTTAAAGAAGTTATATAGGGAAAACGATCCTGAGCCATATATATGGTTCAGGTTTGTTTGCCTGGCTCAAGATTGTGCATTCATCGTGCTATATTTGGCCTGACTTTGTATGAAAGATTTATATATATATATATATATATATATATATATATATATTGTTGTGTGTGTGTGTTGTGTATATATATATGTACATAGTTGTAAAGCAATTTGCGGTGGCCTATAATTATTTGTGTATGAACAACTTAATAAATAAACTGACGCTAATTAAGTTAAAAGGTTCGAATCCATGTTTGTAGCTTCCAACAAGTAATACTTCAATTAAATTAATTATCGTTATCCATTCATTGTTTAAAATAGAAAATTGATATAAAAAATTGCGTACATTCATTTATCTACAGTTTTATTACAAACAAATTATTCTTAAATAATTTCTTTAATATATTATATTAACCTTGACTTATGTAATAGACTTTAACTTACCGGTAACTCTTCTATTAATATAATTGTATATGTCTTACAATAAATAGCGTTTATAGAATCTCAGAAATTGTATATAACGATAAAATAACTATATCTGAGATTGTGAAATGGTTTTTTTCCATTAATATACAGGGTCTATCTGGTGTATGTGCCTACTATATTTCCTAAGCTATTTACTATAAAGAAAATATGACAACGTGTATCTATTATCTTAACTATTTAATGTATTTTCAAGTATACAGGATATTCAGTTTTTGCGCAATAGCAGTCAACAGAGTCCCGGGATTTTAAACTTAGCTTCAATAACCTTAAATACAGTTACAAACAAACATTTTAAATGGGTCATATGCTTATAGTAAATAAGATATATAGAGTGAGCTTAATGTCAGTTTTGTGCGGAGGTGATTAAAAAATATTGCACATTTGACGTGTTGCATATCGTTAAGTTTACTCAGTTCATATAAGTAATAATTTTGAGTAAACCATGTATATTATTTTATCGCCAACCGTCAATAAAGCGATGCGCTACCATAGCGTTTTACGGAGGTAAACAAACACTTTATCGTACTGTATAATAAAGTACTTTACTGCCGCTAATATCTGTCAACACAGACACGATTGTATGATATTAAACATAAATCGTTTGTCGCTGTCATGAAATGTCATAAGTCATTATACTTTTATTTTTTAAATTACCAATTTTTGCGGTTGGCGATAAAATTTTGTCACCACGTCAATAAAGTACCTTCATCGAACTCATCTTTTATTTGCCTCGCTCGCTTCGCTCATTAATCAGACTCGTTCGATAAAGGATCAGTTTACTGACTTGGTACATAAATAACTATTAAATTAACCCATATCTCTTAATAATTATGCTTATGAAAGACAAATTAAATTTATTTAAGTATGTGTTTTTTTTTTTTCAGTACGAGAACACTAAATTATTATTAAGTTCTCTATTGATATTATTTACAGTCAGTGATGTAAAATTACCGTAATTTATATTTTTCGGTAAATTACCCCTCTTCTTCTACCGAGATTTATTCTTGTGTAATTGACCATTTCTTGAGTAAATCACCATGGTAATTTAAAGAGCGGTAATTTACCAAAAATATAAATTACGGTAATTTTACATCACTGTTTACAATATAATAACAATATGCAGAAGTTATGTTAAGAAGTTAATATGTTTAAATAAAGTGGGCAATAGTGCCCACTATCTCAGTCAATTTCTTCCAAATCCTGACTTTATTTTTTTAAATATTTAAACAATTATTTTTTGAAGTATTAAAAAAAAGGAAAAGAAATACGATAACATGGTCCTTCTTCCGAAAATATGTGTAGAAAAAAATAAAAAAATATCGGAAAATTAACGACATTATTATAATTTAAAAAATATTCTAAATACGTCCTTGAAAGTGTCAAAAAAATATTTTCACAGTTAAACCTGTGATTTGGAAAATAAAATGAAAGATGGTACAGTTTCGGCTAGCAGCCATACGATATTTATCGGTTCACCAAAGTCCACGTTGATTTAAATGACACATGCCTAGTGTGCATTCAGCAAATCGAACGCATGGTGCATGCATAAATCACAGTGCCTTACGGCTGCAACTTTGCATGAATATTTGAAGTCTTTCACATTACCCACGATTACCATATGTATCCGAAACGTATGTCGGTGTACAAAAATCGGAAAAATACACAACGCGCCTACTTAAAATCGGAATTCCTTCAGCCTTAATAAACATGTGGAATTTATATATACAATATGTCTCACTAAGTTGGAACCATATGGAAAACTTTTTTATTATTAATTTTTGGGAAAAAAGTTGTTCTTCATAAAAAATTCTGCATGTTCTAAAATCTAAAATACAATCATCAGATATTACATTTTTTTAATTGTATACGAGGTATGTCAAAATATATTAATTTTGCTCAAGAATATACTACCTTTATAATTGACAATATCGAATAATGTTATTAAAAATGTTGATTAGAACTAAAAATTACGTTCAAATATGCAATTACATCCATTTATATGGAAAAATTAATTGTTTTTATTTTTTTTCTACAATAACAATGCAAATTTAACTGTAGTTACATGTTATCTAGGATGCACTGACATACAAATGATTTGTTGTTTGCTAGAAATGTTTGACAGTGAATGTCAAAACGCTTTAGAATTTATATGACACATAAACATGGTAGCGTTATTAACTTGTGAATAGAAAATAGAAAATGTTTTGATTGTGGGAGAAAACTATAAAACAATTTCGCAATTTAAACACGTAATGAATGCATGTGCATTTATTTTGCAAACAAGAAAATACAAACAAATACTAAGTTGTGTAACTAATAAAATATTAATAATAGAAATTTATTTTTCACTCATTCCACTAATGCCCCGACATATCTACCCTCTCGTTCAATACTGAACAGGAACCTCTATTTGAAATTTATATATTTTAATGTAAAGTTTAATTCTAAAACAAAATTTAAATAAAATGTTTTGCCAGCTAAACTCAGATTCTCTCAGGGCGATTCGGATTATTAGAAATGATTAATGAAAAAGGGTCCTAAACATTAATTGATTTTAATAAAAAGAAAAATGCCATTTTAAACTTTAAATAATACTTATATTCAAAATCAATGAATTTTGTATATTTTATAGACAAGGACATATTCTATACAAACAACAAAAGAGACAAAACACATTAAAACACAATTTCAATACATTTTTACAAATATTAGATGAACACAAATATTTATGTATATTCTTTGTTATATTAACACGTAAACAATAATGCAAGAATACGATTTGTGTATGTTTATATACGAGGTGTGATCAATATATAACCGTTATTTTCAAATTTCGTGAGTTACGTATGTTCGATTTTCGCATTTTTATTTCTGTTATGTTGGTACACATGTCTGTTATATATGTTGGCAATATCAGCCATTTTGGATTGTCTGATTGTTTTTGACAGATAAAAAGGATAGTCGTGTTTTGGTGTGCTCTTCGATTTTTTACTATTCGAAAAAATGGATCAAAGAAATTGTATTAAGTTTTGTGTAAAAAATGAAATTAAATGCGCAAGGACATTTGAAATGTTGACTGTGGCGTTTGGCGAGTCTACTATGAGCAGAACACAAGTTCAATTGTGGTATAACCGGTTTAAGGAAGGCCGAGAAGATGTCAATGACGATGCTCGTCCGGGTCGCCCGAGCACGTCAACAACCGATGAAAACATTGAAGCAGTGAAGAAAATGATTTTGGATAATCGTCGAATCACTATCAGAGAGGTTGCTGATGATGTTGGCATATCGTTCGGCTCATGTCAAGCAATTTTTACGGATGTTTTAGGCATGAAACGTGCGGCAGCGAAGATTGTTCCAAAATTGCTAAATTTTGAGCAAAAACAACGTCGCATGGACATCGCTCAGGAGCTGTTGAACATCGTCAACGTCGATCCAGATTTCCTCAAAAAGGTCATAACTGGTGACGAATCATGGGTGTATGGCTATGACATTGAAACCAAAGCCGAATCATCCCAATGGAAGCGTCCAGAAGAGCCAAGACCGAAAAAAGCACGTCAAGTTCGGTCAAATGTTAAGGTTTTGCTCACTGTTTTCTTCGACTGCAATGGCGTGGTGCATCATGAATTCTTGCCACAAGGTCGTACGGTCAATAAGGAATACTACCTTGAAGTTATGCGCCGTTTGCGAGAAGCAATTCGTCAGAAACGCACAGAATTGTGGAAAAAAACAATCATGGATTTTGCACCATGATAACGCACCAGCTCACACATCGATGCTTGTGCGTGAGTTTTTGGCCAAAAACAAAACCGTTATCATGCCTCAACCACCGTATTCACCGGACTTGGCCCCCGCTGACTTTTTCCTCTTCCCAAAACTGAAGACACAGATGAAAGGAAAGCGTTTTGCTACGATTGAGGAGATAAAAGAAAAATCGAAAAAGGAGCTGTTGGCGATACCAAAAAGCGCGTTTGAGAAGTGTTTCGAGGATTTGAAAAACCGCTGGCATAAGTGTATTATATCTGAGGGGGATTACTTTGAAGGGGACAAGATTGTTATTGATGAATAAATAAATACTTTTTGAAAAAATTGAAAATAACGGTTATATATTGATCACACCTCGTACATATACGACAATTACGAAACATATCAAGTTACATTATACTTTATATGTTGGAGACGACGTTTATTTAAGAACTCTATTTATTTAGTTCGTCTCTGTTTGAAATTTATTTTACTAGCTTTAATTCTTTATTATTAAAAATACATTCATTTTACAATAATCATTTATCATTTGAAACAATACCTTATTTTCAAATCTTTTTTTTCAACTTCTTTCTTCTTTCTTCGGGCGCTGTTTATCCCCAGCGAAATCTTCTTTGTTCTACGTTGTCTTCAACGGAATTTTCTTTATGGTCACGATCCAGACATGACGAATTTGCTTACTCTGCCATAAGGAGCACAATATTTTTATTACGACTGTATTTATTTAGTTTTAAAATTTTTGCCACTGTATCTTTACTTACATTTTGTTGCATCAACGTCTTCCTTTTGCGCAATGACATTTTCGGACTTTCTACAACAGACAGCATTACCTCAAACTACGTATTATCATCGGCAACCAGCTTTTGGCGTTTTCTATTATAATTATTGTTAATACTTCCAGTACAGATTAATATTATTATTGGGATATCTATTATTAAAAATAATTGCTGCTTCTCTCTCTAGCCGTTTTATAGTTTTCTGCCACAATCAAAACAATTTATATTTTCTCGTCACAAGTTAATAACCCTACCATGTTTATGTGTCATATAAATTCTAACGCGTTTTGACATTGACTGTCAAACATTTCTACCAAACAACAAATCATTTGTATGTCAGTGCATCCTAGATAACATGTAACTACAGTTAAATTTGCATGTTATCATAGACAAAAATAGAAAAAATGAGGTGTGGCCACCACACGACTTTCTTATACGTATGAGCGTTTCAAATGATAGAATTTTAAGAATTTTTTTTATAAAAATTATTCAAAATCCTATTCTAAGTACTTCTATTCTCTTAATAAATCTCTATAGAATACATACTTTGCAAGATATTATCAAAAAAGTGCTCCTCGCTAAGAGTAAAAGTGCTACTTCCGGTCCGAATTTTGAAATTTCATATATACAAAAAATATTGCAAATCCAGTTTTAAATACTTTTGTACTCTTGATAAATTTATATAGAATGCACAACTTACGACGTATTTGCAAAAAATCGCTATTCGATAAGAGTAAAAGTGGTACTTCCGGTCTGAATCTTGAAATTTTTTTTATACAAAAGTTCAATATCTTTTGTATAAAAAAAATTTCAAGATTCAGACCGGAAGTACCACTTATGTTTTAAATACTTTTATACCCGTAACGTACTTGTCTAAAAAGCATGACTTGCGAAATATTCGCAAAAAACTGATTTTCGATAAGAGTAAAAGACCTACTTCCGATAGGAATTTCGGAAAACTTTTTAGATAAATTTATTCTCAATTTTAATTTTAAGTATATATGAATTCTTTATAAATTTGTTTAAACTTAATAGTTGACGAAATATTGGCAAAATTTGATTTTTTCGCTGAAGTAAATTGCTACTTCCGGTCTACCGATTTTACTGAAAAGCTAATCAGATCTCAAGAGGGAGATTATACACGTAAATACAAAATTTGGAATTGATATGTACAGCGGTTTGACCGCTATCGTGGTCACACACAGACACACAGACATTTTTTAAAAACCACTTTTTCGGTATCAGGGGACTTCAAAACGTGGACATCTGCAAAAATCTCGAGGTCGAAAATTTTCATCATCACAATACTTCCTTATACTACGTATAAGAAAGTAAAAATGAATTTTTCCATATAAATGGATGTAATTGCATATTTGAACGTAATTTTTAGTTCTAACCAACTTTTTTAATAACATTATTCGATGTTGTCAAATATGAAGGTACTTTACTCTTAAGTAAAATTAATATTTTTTGACATACCTCGTATACAACTAAAAAGAATTAATATCTGATAATTGTATTTTAGATTTTAGAACATGCAGAATTTTTTATGAAAAATAACTTTTTTCCTAAAATTAATAATAAAAAAGTTTTCCATATGGTTCCAACTTAGTAGTATTGTATAAAAATTAAAAACATTTAATTTGTTATTTCTAGACTCGCAAACTATATAATCGATTTTGATAAATAAATTTTGTGTGCGTGTTCCTTATGTTGTATGGATGGTTGTGATCATATTTTTTTTTTCCAAATTTTAACGAAAAATATTAAAAAATTAACAATATGTGGATTTCTATAGGAAACGAAAGACACACAGTCGGCGCGTCATACACGCACACACACACACTATCAGCATCGCTATACACATCACTGGCTCTGTGCATGAATGTATTTTTTCTCATTTCATTGGTCTATACCAGGGGTCTCCAAACTTTCCAGCCTTAGAGCCATACTGATTACTCCAGTAAGTTCCGAGGGCCAAAACCATATTATCATTGTTGCCGGTGGTAAAAAGTGAAATAGTCCACTGATGAAAAAAAGTCCGAAAAAGTACGCAACGTTTAAAAAAGGCTGCAAAACGGCAACACTGCATATTATTAATTTTCCTGTCATTATCTGTAATTTCTAGATTAGTCGTAGAGTACGAGCCATGAGGAGTAACGTGACACGACATCTGGTGGACACAAGCGGAAATAGGTAGTACCTTCTATCGCTAACAGATGGCGCTAATAGCACGTACAGAATAATCTCGTTGGTTCGAGAAAGTTCTGGTGTCTTCCACTCACTTCTAGATGGCAGTAATTGGAATATATAAGAAGGCTAGTGGCGCAACCACAAGTCAGTTCCTATGACACTGTTGTGAAATAAAATAGTGCGTACCTCCTTAAAACGTGTTTGTGCGTGTTTAAGTTTATGACATCTTTGTAACAGTATTTTGATTTGAATTGTTGCTTTTGTGTGTGATTTAGTAGTATGGAAAAGAAGCGAAAAATTGATAGTGAATGCAGAAAATTCAAAGATCAGTGGAACATTCAGTATTTCGTAATTGAGTCCAGTAAGAAGGCGCTATGTTTGATTTGCAATGAAAGCATAGCCGTTCTCAAAGAATATAACATTAAACGTCATTATGAAACAAAAAAATTTTCAAAATTACTCAAAATATACAGGAAGTTTGCGGACAGAAAAATTCGAAGCTATGAAGCGCGGATTGAAATCGCAGCAATCTTCATTTACAAAACTCAAAACTGAACAAGAGGCTGCAACGCGTGCCAGCTTTTGTGTGGCTCTTGAAATTGCAAAACGTGGAAAACCATTCACCGATGGAGAAATGATCAAAGAATGCATAATTGCAGTAGCCGAAGAAATGTGCCCTGAAAAGGTAAATTTATTAAAAAGTGTCAGTATGTCAGCAAACACTGTGGCTCGAAGGGTAGAAAACATCGCTGAAAATATATCCTCTCAACTGTTCGACAAAAATGGACATGTTGAGTGGTTTTCTTTGGCCTTGGATGAGTCAACGGATGTGTCAGATACTGCTCAGGTGTTGATTTATATTCGAGGAGTAGATAAAAGCTATGAAGTGCATGAAGAACTTCTTGATATGAATAGTATTCATTGCACAACTACTGGTACAGATATTTTTAAAGGAGTTGAAGTGGCCATTAATCAAAAGAACCTTCGATGGAAAAACTTGAAATGTATTACAACTGATGGAGGCAAAAACATGAGTGGGAAAGATAAAGGAGTGGTCGCTCTTGTGTCAAAGGCTGTAGAAAATGACGGTGGTTTAAAACCATTAGTCTTACATTGTATCATTCATCAACAGTCTTTGTGCGGAAAATGTTTGGATATGTCTGAAGTTCTGAAACCAGTCATATCAACTGTTAATTTTATCAGATCTTTTGGGCTGAATCACCGACAATTTATTGAAGAGATTGGAGAAAATGACTTACCTTATCATACTGCCGTACGTTGGCTTAGTTGTGGGAAAGTCCTTCAGCGCTTTTTTGAACTTCGAGCAGTGATCGAAATTTTTTTGAATGAAAAGCATCGCCCTCTTACTGAATTACAAAACAACGCATGGCTGTGGAAGTTAGCATTCTATGTTGATTTGACAAAACATGTGAACGAACTGAATTTGAGATTGCAAGGAGAAAACCAGCATCTTCCTGATTTATACACTAATATCAAATCATTCCGGAAGAAATTGATACTGTTTCAATCACAACTACGAAGTAAATGTTTTTCACATTTTAAAACATGTGAAATATTCAGCCACACTACTGAGACTGAGTTTCCTATCGATTTTGCAATCGAAACTTTGAGTGCTTTGAAAATAAATTTTGATACTCGTTTCTCGGACTTTGATGCCATTGCGAATCAAATTAAGATTTTTCAGAATCCTTTTGATACTGACATTGAAACCCTAGCCCCGGAACTTCAAATGGAAATAATTGATCTACAGTGCAGTGATATAATTAAGAACAAATATCAAAACTCATCTTTGTTGGAATTTTATAAGAGTCTTCCACTGACACAATTTGATAATTTGCATAAATTTGCTCGTGGGCTGTTTTCTGTTTTTGGTGCTACTTATTTGTGTGAGAAGACCTTCTCCAAAATGAAGTACACAAAAAATGTTTACAGATCTAAATTAACTGATGAGCATCTTAAATCTCTTTTAATAATTGGTACAAGTAAAATTAGTCCACAACTACAAACTTTTGTCAGTGGAAAATCTCAATTACACAAATCTCATTAGTATTTCATATGTCATTATGCTTGTTATAAGTTATGTTTTTATTTAAAATGTATAAAATGTTAGTTGGATTCATTTCAATAATTTGTTAGTTATTATATACTGAAGTAAAATTTTCTGCATATTATACATGTCTTTACTCATTACAATTCTGTGTTTCTTTATCCAACTTATCACAAAAACAATAACAATAAGCCTACAACAATGTTATGAGTAGTTAGCCCATGACCATATCAATGTAGATGTCATATTAATAATTATTCAACATAAAATTAGAATACTTCAGTAAACTAAATTTAATTTGCTATAAAAATATGTTCTCTAAAAGGAGTTTTCAAGTATGCTAGCTCTCCGCGGGCCGGACAAAATCTGTCCGCGGGCCGGATGTGGCCCTCGGGCCATAGTTTGGAGACCCCTGGTCTATACAATAGCGAACCTATTTACTGATAAATGAGTGAATGTATCTGAGGTAAAAAATGGTGGGCATCAGTTTTACATTTGTTCGAATTTCGAATATTGTGTATCCAAAGGCATTAGGCTGATTATAATAAAATATCAATGATTCGTTGTGTAGCCTGAGGATAAACACAAATATTATATCGGTCAAGGGCAGTAAACAAAAAGCAAATTTTAATTTTTCCATAGAACGTGACTGAGCAACGCTGGGCTACGGGCAGCTAGTTGTTTATAAAATAAAATCAACTTTTGGATCAGAAGTTGCACTTTTACTTTCATTTTGTAGTAGTTTTTCGTAAATATCTTGCAAATTATGTATCCTATACAGATTTATTACATGTGCAAAAGTATTTAGCGCAGAATATGTAATATTTTTTTATAAAGGAAATCCAAATTCGCACTAGATGTAACACTTTTACTCACCGGTTAATTATATTAAGAAGTTGAAAGTAATTAAAACTTAATTTGCAACAACTTTTATATAGATAATTCGAACTGTACATTTAAGAAAGTCTTGTGGTGCCCTCACCTCATTTTTTCATAATTATTTGGAGCTATCTTTGGATAATGTAGATACGCAATTCATCAAATTATTGTTATTGAGACTTATCTTCTGATATCAATTGCTGTAATTCACGCAGCATTATTTCGTACAGTAAAATTTAAATATAACTCTTAAAGATAACTTAATTAGTGTGTGCGTACTATTTATCTATAAATACTAATCAAATTTATATTTTGATAAAGTAATTAACCCAAACAACAATTCTGGTAAGGTAATTAACAAGGAATTTCACACACAATAATTAATCAAACTATTATTTAGTAATCACATTTCCATACTGTTTAAATTATCAGACAAGTACATATGTAATTAACAATTTAAATATGTAGTATGTTTGCAAAATCCCTGTACCAGGGGGCCGACCACTTCATTTAGTAATACGTCACTTTGAAAAAAAAAATTAAGTTACGTTTCAATAATACAGAGTGATCCAAAAAAAATATTTATTTAGTATTTTATCTCAATGCTTGAAAAATGCATAACATGAAAATATTAACAACAATACCCACATTAAATTAATATATTAGCGTATATTTTTTGGAAATTCTGCGTACTTTTATTTTCTTATACATGGAAATTTTGAAGTCCCCTGGTACCGAAAAACAGTTTTTTAAAAAATGTGTTTGTGTGACTCTGACAGGGGTCAGAGGCTATCAATTTCAAATTTTATATTTACGATTATAATCTCCCTCGAGATCTGATTATATTTTCAAAAAAATCGGCGAATGGGAAGTAGTAGTTTGCTTCAGTGAAAAAAATCTACTTTTACCCATATTCTGTCACCTATTAAGTTTAACCCTTTCAGGCATAGTGGTTTCATTGGTAAACCATCACTTCAAAAGTCTGTTTTTCATCTCACTGTGGTCTTTCACGTTAACCAGCATAATTACTAGCGTCATCTATTATCGGGTAACTATAATAATGTACGGCAACGGACCGAATCAACAAAATTCCTGTTTATGGATGTTTCATTATTCAGTGTGGTGGTATTTTACCGAAGTGACGGACTCTGCGGGTGTTTCTATAGTTTTTTTTTATTTTTGCAAAATTATTCGGTAAGTACTAAATTAATTTGTGTATTTATAATATTATAACTAAGTTAGAAGCTAGATGTATGGTATTTTTCCAAAAATCGTAATAAAGAAACAGGTTTGTGTGATGGTTTCGGTGTGAAACCAGTATGAGGTAACTAGTGCAATCTTGTACTTAACCTAAAACTCGCAACTAAGCTGCTAATTACTTGAATTTGAGTTGCAGAAATTACAAAAAAATTACACTATTTTAATTTTACAAAGCTATGCAAAATTAACCATGTCATTTTTTGATGGTTTCACTATGAAACCACTATGACAAAACTAAATACGTGAAAAGATAAACGTGGTTACATAGCGATACCAGTATGACCAAATGATCAACGTTAATTTTTTTTTTTTTAGCTATGAGTCGAAGTTATAAATTGATCAATTTAACGTCATCTCAGTGTTATGATCTACTGGACGAAATTCCATCTGGGTATGAGTCAGAGGACGAATTGTCAGATATGTCAGATATAGAGGAGGAAGATTTGGTTCGTCAAGATTTATTAGATGTGGATAATCACGAGGAGCCCCCTCAGAGTGATTCCGAATCTGAACCAGAACCAGATGTAAATGACAGAAACTATGATAATGATGAGTTCAGTGATGAAGACGATCTATCCCTTGCAGTTTGGGCGAACTTGGATAAATGGAAGAAGGTGGAATTCAAAAAAGTGCAAGCAAATTTTCTAGAACTCGTTGGTCCTAAAAATCTGCCAGATGGACTACAAGATCCCGTCGGCTTCTTTTTATTACTTTTTGATATGATTAACGAGATTGTCTTCCAAACGAATTTATATTCCATTCAAAACGGTGATAATTTTGCACCTACAAATTCCGACGAAATAAAAAAATTTATTGCTGTAAATATGCTCATGGGCATAAAACGTATACCTAGTTATCAAGACTGTTGGTCATCATATCCTCAATTGAGAGATGAATACATATCTAATACAATGAGCCTGAATAGATTCAGTTCTCTCCTTTCTCATCTCCACCTAAACGATAATTCTGTCATGCCAGCAAAAGGGCAACAACAATACGATAAATTATATAAAATCCGACCACTTATCAACAAGTTACGTACAAATTGTCAAAAATATTATGGCCCTTCAATGGAACAGGCTGTTGATGAAACAATGGTCAAATTTAAAGGCCGCATATCCTTCAAACAATATTTACCTCTAAAACCAATAAAAAGAGGATATAAAATTTGGTCTAGAGCTGACATGTCTGGCTATCTCTGCGATTTTGACATATAGGTACACAGGTAAAAATGGAGACAGAGTAGATAAAAATTTGGGAGCAACCGTTGTAAAAAAACTTACAGAGGCTCTTATTGGAAAAAACTATCACGTCTATTTCGACAACTACTTTACCTCTGTGAAACTACTTGAGGAATTGGCCGAAAGAAATATATATTCATGTGGAACAGTTAGAGCAAATAGGAAAGGTCTTCCTCAGTTGCTTCAAGACAAAGACTTAGCTAGGGGACAAACTGATTGGGCAGTGAATGGACGTAATATTTCTTGCGTAAAATGGAAGGACAAACGTGTTGTCCAGGTCTTGTCTTCGATTCATGATCCCTCAAAAACCATTCAAGTAAACAGAAGAGAAAAGGATGGAAGTGTAAAAAAAATATATTGCCCCGAAGCCATCAAGGAATATAGACGTTGTATGGGTTGTGCCGATCGTGCTGATATGCTGAAGTCCTGCTACGATATTGACAGGAAATCAAGGAAGTGGTGGCACAGACTATTCTGGCACTTCGTCGATGTCTCGGTGGTAAATTCGTTTATTTTGTATCGCAGTTCACCAAAGGCAGAGAAACTAACTATGAAATTTTTTCGACTTAGAATAATTTCTGGGCTTATTGGCGCTACAAAAAAAAGGCACTGCCGGCAAAAAAAGTATTCCAAAAGAGAACAGATATAAACCATATGTGCCCCCTGAAATAAGAAAAAGCAATGCAATTCACATGCCTGTTCATGCTGGATCTAGACGATGTGCACGTTGTAGCACTGCATCAGTGCCACATCGCACTAAATGGACTTGTAACACATGTAACGTGGGCTTATGCCTAAATGCAGAAAAAAACTGTTTTGCACCATACCATAGTACCTAATTTCACATTCTGATTGTGTGCAAAGTATTTCTGGTTTATTTATATGATCATATTATATATCACAGTGGTTACCATATGAAACCATGTCCTGGAGGACTTCTTACATTACTTTTAAGTTAACAATTTGATGAAATGTTGTTTTTAGAATGTAAATTTTAAAATTATTCAGAAATATATTGTTTTTAAAGAGTTTTTCTTTTATGTGCCTGAAAGGGTTAAACAAATTTATACAGAATTTAAATGTACTCGTAAAATCGAGAAAAATTTGATCAAAAAATCTTTTTGAAATTTCTACCTGAAATAGGTAGAAAATTAGATGGCAAGAGGTGGTAGTAAGTCCGCGCGGCATTGGAAGTAGTGGGACAAATATAGCCCAATAGTCTAACTACTACTTCAGTAAGTGAGCGTGCGCGTTTTTAAAAACGACTACAACCCATCCCCACCGCTCGCCATCTAATTTGGCGTCTTATAGAAAATAAGTTTTTTGCAAATATCTCATGTATAAAAGTATTTAAAGCTTGATTTTCAATACTTTTTGTATAAAAGAAATTTGAAAAGTTTGACCGGAGGTAAGACTTTTACTCGTATCGAATATCGAATTTTTGCAAATATCTCGTAAATTATGCATTTCATATAGATTTATCAAGAGTACAAAAGGATTTAGAGCTGGATTTGGAATAACTTTTGTGTAAAAGAAATTTGAAAATTCGGATCGGAAGTAATACTCTTATCGAGTAGCACTTTTTCGCAAACATATCGCAAAGTAACCATTCTATAGAGATTTTTCAGATAATAGAAGTACTTAGAATAGAATTTTGAATATTTTTTGTAAAAAAAATTCTCAAAATTCAAACTTGTAATACACACTTTAGGTTTCTTTTTTTAAGACGATAAAAATATTTAGAACAAAATTTTTGTAGAATTTGAAACGCACGTACACAGTATGACAATTAAATGACGGAACTTTTTAGGTATAGAATGAAATACACATTATATTATTGTTAAATAATTTTTTTTATTCAAAATATGATCCATTAGCCTCAATACAGCATATGGCACGGTGACTAATGCATGCATCGATTTTTTTATGTCGTGTTTTGGAATGTTCTTCAGCAGCTCTGTCACGGCTGCTTGAATGGTTGGAACGGTTCATTGCAGTTTTTAGTTTCGGGAACAAAAAATAGTCGCACGGTGATAGATCAGGCGAGTACGGTGGGTGGGCGATGAGACAAATTTGTTTTTTATTTAAAAACTCACGAACGTTTAAGGTCTTGTGAGGTGGTGCATTATCGTGCAATAAAAACAGCTGTTTTTCTGCTGGATATCCGGGTCTAACTCGAACAATTTTCGACCACAAACGATATAAAACTCCTAAATAATATTCTCCATTAACTGTTTCACCTTCTGGAACAAAGTCCTTGTGGACAATACCTTTAGAATCATAAAAACAAATCAACATTGTCTTGACTCTTGACTTCTGAAAGCGCAACTTTTGTGGTTTTGGCTCGCCTTTCGACTTCCATTGTGCAGATTGGCGCTTAGTTTCAGGGTCATATTTAAAGCACCATGTCTCATCACCGGTTATAAGAGAATCAAGAAAATCTGGGTCGTTTTCAACAGTTTTAATGATGTCTCTACAATCCTCTACAGGAGCGATTTTTTGGTCTTCACTTAATTGAAGTGGAACAAAACGTGCACACACCTTTCTTTTACCCAAATCGATCGTCAAAATTTGTCGAACAGTTTCTCTGCTGATATGTAATTCTGCAGCTAACATTCTCACAGTGAAATTCCCATTAATAGCAATTGTTTCTTGAATTTTTTGCACCAATTCAGCGCGATTTTTACCTACTGGCCGTCCAGGTCTTGCATCATCATTTAAATCTTCACGACCGTTTTTAAATCGAGTAAACCACTCATAATAGTATATTATGCAATAAGCATTTAATGATAGCTATTAAGACACGAGTAAGAAAATTACAATACGAGGCGAAGCCGAGTATTGTAATGAATACGAGTGTCTTAATAGCCATTAAATGCGAGTTGCATACACTATTTTTTCTACGACTCCATAATAAAACATTATTTTTTGAACATTCCATTTCATAAATTGAGGTTAAAATTTTCCATGCACCTTTGCGAATTTAACTGGTAATAAATTGTTCGTGGTTACTAAGGCTTGTTCCATAATTTCTGGTGGACTCAAATTTTACATTTCACTGTCATTATCCCTCATTTTTACCGTTTATATTTTCAAAAAAGCACAAATTTTAAGTACTTACTTGTAAATTGCAGAGAACTGTCACATTTATTTAATTTGTATATCTGTCAGATATGCAGTCGCCATATTGAATATGGTTTGAATGTTGGAATGTCGCATTCCTATTGGATATAAACTTGTATCGTAATGAACAATCTGTATTCCTATTGGATATAAACTTGTATCATAATGAAAATCTGTATCGTAATGGACATCATTAAAGTACAGGTTCAGCATATCTAATAATACAATTAAAGTATGGGAGTAGAAAATAGGATATTATGCAATAAGCATTTAATGATAGCTATTAAGACACGAGTAAGGAAATTACAATACGAGGCGAAGCGAATACGAGTGTCTTAATAGCCATTAAATGCGAGTTGCATACACTATTTTTTCTACGACTTCATAATAAAGCATTATTTTTTGAAAATTCCATTTCATAAATTGAGGTTAAAATTTTCCATGCACCTTTGCGAATTTAGCTGTAATAAATTGTTCGTGGCTACTAAGGCTTGTTCCATAATTTCTGGTGGACTCAAATTTTACATTTCACTGTCATTATCCCTCATTTTTACCGTTTATATTTTCAAAAACGCACAAATTTTAAGTACTTACTTGTAAATTGTAGAGAACTGTCACATTTATTTAATTTGTATATCTGTTAGATATGCAGTCGCCATATTGAATATTGTTTGAATATTGGAATGTCGCATTCCTATTGGATATAAACTTGTATCGTAATGAAAAATCTGTATTACTATTGGATATAAACTTGTATCATAATGAAAATCTGTATCGTAATGGACATCATTAAAGTACAGGTTCGGCATATCTAATAATACAATTAAAGTATGGGAGTAGAAAATCTCTTGTACGAGACATACAACCATCACCATAAACTTTTTTCAATAGTTTGTACGTCTCAGTAAATTTAATATTGGCTCTTTGTTCCATTCTGATTTTACCACATGAGTACCTAACCTACAGTCACTAAAATGCATGTAACTTTATAAGCTGTCATCCGATTTGCACGAACT
This sequence comes from Amphimallon solstitiale, assembly GCA_963170755.1. NCBI lineage: Eukaryota > Metazoa > Arthropoda > Insecta > Coleoptera > Scarabaeidae > Amphimallon > Amphimallon solstitiale. The sequence goes on from OY720677.1 coordinate 117,226,007, forward strand.
TTAATGCGTTTAAAAGAGGAAACCTGTGTGCTTCTAATGCTGCTACCGTTTGATAGATGGCGATAAATGTTCTATGATTTAAATTAAAAGTTCCGTTATTTAATTGTCATACTGTGTACGTATGAGAAAGTCGTGTGGTGGCCACACCTCACATTTTATACCTGTTCCGATGTAGAAGACCAATACTCTATCGATGCACTTTATATAATGTATGTACTTAAAAAGGGAAAATATGTATCAAAATAATATTTTACACAAAAGACCAAAGGTTAATATTCCTTCTACACAATTAAATACTTATACTCCTATAGTTTCAAGTACGACTGCTTCGAATGACACAACGTACTTACCAAACCATATGTATGCATGGCATTTGGCATGGGTATAATTTTGTACACGCTATCGCACAAAAATAAATGTCACAAACAATTTATCTAGGCTTAAAACCGCCGTGTATTTTAAAACGATAGTGTTTCGTCATTATCAAAATGCTAAAGCAGATAAAATGCGTTATTATTGTGGTTTTATTGTTCGATATGTGCGTGCGTTTATGTATTGTAGATATATGTGTACACCGTCAAACAAAAAAATCCGGACAAATTGGAGAGGAACATTTTACGGGACAAATTCAAAATTTGCTGAAACCTTTTTTCTTTGCTGTCTGATATATCTCTCTATATTTACGGCATTCTTTCGAAGCGAACAATCTGAATATACATTTACTATTTTTTTTACTATGCTTTTACCACTTTTATTTTGGCACTGTCCGTTACTATTTTCAACTAAATTATACAAACTTACAAATTATCTATATATACCGGGTGTCCCAGTAGAGCGGTAAAGTCCATTATTGGTATCTAATAATGTAAAGAGCGAATAATTTTTAATACAAAAATTGTAGATACAATTTAAAAATATTTTCATTTATACAGAGTGTTCGACAAGGACGAACCAACACAAGCTTTTTTTTAATGGAATTCTATATATTCTATTACAATTTATGATAGCCCTTGAGCGACTGATTAAACTGACATCAATTTGTATTTGTCGATTTTCAACTCTTTCTGAGATATGGCGATTTTCCGTTAAAAATTGTACAACATTTGAAAAAGTGCTATGAAATAACGATTAATGATGAAATACCTATTGTATGCTCAATTAGTAGACATACCTTTTCAGTACGTGAAATTAATGTTTATTTAAATATATCAAAGAATGTTCTTTAGAATTACATTCCATTCGCTAAAGTTATAAATTCAAAAAAAATAAATAAATGAAACAGCATGTATATTTATATGTCATTGAAAAGTAATTAAAATTTACAAATTAAAAATATATACTTTCTAGTGCCTGTGGGCGATATTGCAAACGTTATAAGAATTATATCTGAATAAACCCGACTACGACTTAAAAATATGAGTTGCCATGATTTGCACTACGAGTATAACTAAAATTAATCGAAAAGAGTTACTTCTATTTTTTTTTCTCTTACAAATAAGTAATTTTCATTAAAATCTAATAACTCATGAAAAATTTGGAAGTTCATGAATTAGCGATAGTATAAAAAATATCGCAGTCGCTGTTTGTCAAAAATTGTTTAAACATCAAACTTAAATTTATAGCTTCAGTTTAAAGTGAAGTATGAACATAAATTTACGTTAAGTGCAAAATAAAATATTTAAATTGGAATTAATCTTTATGGTCTATGTTTTGGGGGAAAGATATCCACCCAAAAATATCCAAATATGCGACTGCCATCGATGAGTGCTTTTCAAAAATTGTTAACAAGATTTCAAGAAACTGGCAGTATTCCATATGAAAATAGGAGGCCGGGAAGGTTACTATTTTGTTTTGCCGCCATTTTGATAGATATTAGTTTTGACAGTTCATATTTGGTAGTAAAGACGTGGCAAATTTATCATGACTATATTTTCGATAAACCATCTTCTTTTCATTGTTAAAACATTATATGCAAATCATTCATCGGTTACTGTAACAATGAGAAGGTTACGTGGAATTTTTGGGAAACTCGCACAAATCCAAAAATTAAAAAATTAGTTGTTATATTTTGAAAATCGAAATCCCAAATTAAAAGTTGGATTAACCGCATTAGATGTGGCTATTAATAATTTCAAATGTAGTCCAAGTGACTTCGGAAGTAGCTTTAGGCAAAAGTTAGACGCAGTTTTTAATAGAAATCCAGATTTAATAACATAGCGGCAATTGTGTATGGAGACAAAATCTAACTGCTAAATACAATACGCTGAAATAAAAGAATATTTCCAGTATGCACCTATAACCAGTTGCGATATAGAACGGACTTTTTGTATCTACATGGATGTACTTCATTCAAAGAGAACAAATCTTACAGAAGAGAACCTTGAGCAAGTATTTCTAGTAAATATTAATACTCCTTTAGTTATGACCAGTGATGTAAGTCGGTAAATTACCCCGTATATTACCGAATTAATTACCGTCATTTACGATAAATTACCACATAAATTTTTCGTAAATTACCAACAAAGTAAAACATCATCTATATACACGTATGACATTACACACTCGGTGATTTGGGAAGTCCCTTTCTAGCAGATGTAAAAGCCCGTGAATCAGCCGTTTATATAACAAGTGAAGTAGTCTTTCAAAAGATTTCGGTGTATAAGTTAAACTATATAAAGTTTGTGAATATACTACTCGTAGTACTGTGCGCTGGGATGGGGCGTAAAGATAAAATAAATAAAGTTATTTTAACAGCATTTTCAAAATCCACAGAAGATTCGAAATTATATTCGTGTAACTTCTGTTCGCAAAAATGTGTTTTAAATGTAACCAGAATGTCCAGTCACTTAAAGTGCATTCCTTGTCCTCGTAAAACAAAGAATGAAATACAAGAGCATTAAGAGCATTAAGAAAATTAAAGCAACAAATAAAGGTGAGTAATTTTTTTGATTGATTTCTATTGTGTTTTATGGAAAAATATTTAACATTTTAGAGATTCCGGAAAGAGAAAGCTCTGCGCAAACAGATTTAGAAGACGACGGTTGAGAGACGATTTCAAGCGATTCTCGCCCACAATCTCCTGCAAGCACCACAAAATCCGCTTACAGTGAAAATTTGGATTTTTTTGTGGATATAATGAATAAATCAGAAAAAGAGGAAATTTGGGATCTCTTAGCAACAGCATGCTTCGCTAGTAATACTCCTTTAAATTTTACGGAAAATGTTCCTTGGAAAAAATTGTTTAAAAAAATTAAACCTTCTTTACGATTGCCCACTAGATATCAGTTATCCAATGCGCTTTTAGATAAGAAAACACTCTCAAATAAATCAGTTAGTTAATGAGAATATAGAAAAGTCTAAAACAATTGGAATTCAAGTTGATGGGTGGAGTAATATTTCAAACGAATCCATTATAAATATAATAATTACATGTCCAGAACCAGTTTTATTTAAAGTAATTGACTGCAAGGAAAATCGCCACGATGCTGCATATCTTTGTTCTTTGCTTAGTACTGTTATTGACTACTTAGGTACTAATAAAATTATAAGCATAGTGACTGATAACGCTAGCAATATGAAATCAACTTGGAAATTAAGTAGTGATATGTACTCGTCCAATTATTTTACTTGTTATGGATGCTGTATTCATATTTTGAATTTATTCGCACAAGATATTTTAAAATTAGAAGTATTTGCATGTCTAATTACTGATTGTAAAGTCATAGTAAAAACTATTAAAAAATCGCACATTTTGAATGCTACGTTTAAAAATATACAAGGTGAACAGCGAGCATTACAAAAATCAAACACACTAACATATCTTAAACTACCTTGCCAAACTAGATGGAGCTCTAATATTTTCTGCTTAGAAAGCTTAAGAATAAATAAAAAAAAATTAAAAGAATTGGCTATAATAGAAACTATTGCTAATACTTTAAACAAAAGTATAAAAAATAATATTTTAGATGATCTGTTTTGGGAAAGAGTTGATACATTACATCAAATTTTACACCCTGTCTCCGTAATTTTAAAGAACAACCTTGCATATCTCATGTTGTTGAATATTTTCAAAACCTGAATGATCAACTGATTGCTGCATGTCCAGTTTCAGAACTAAATGCTGTCTTATCATATTTAAAATCACGGAGAGAAATGGCTATAACACCTATGCATTTGGCTGCCAATTTACTAGATCCAAAATTTATAGGCAAAAATCTCAATAACGAGGAATATATCACATCACTGACATATATTAACAAACTATCAACGCATCTAGTTAGTGGATCTGATATCGCAAAAATTATGACTGAGGTTGCTTATTACAATTCGAAAGAAGAATTGTTTTCAAAAGATTTTATGTGGCAAGCATTGGAGACAGGCAAATTGAATTCTGTATTATGGTGGAAATCACTTTGTTGTACTACAGCTTTAAGTAAAGTCGCAATAGAAATTTTGAACAGTCCACCAACAACATATGCGACGGAGAGAAGTTTTTCAATGTTTAGTATTATACACAATAAAAAAACTAAATAGATTAACTAATGAAAGAGCTGCTAAGTTGGCATATGTGAATTTAAATTTAAAACTGAAAGAAAATCCGGCAAGATCTCCCAACAGAAGAGTTGGAATGTTCTGATTCGAATTGCAATACTGTGTTTGAGAGTGATCTGGAATAGTTATGTAATTAATAATGGTAATAATGATAAATCATTGTTTTGTTCCATTTTCAGAATATTGTTTAATTTTAAAATATGTTAATATTGTACTCTTTATTTTTTTTTCCTTTAATAAAATGTATAAGCCATTTTTTGTTGTAGGGGTTTTATTTAAACAATAAAAAAAATTATGGTAAATTACCATGGTAATTTACTCAAAAAATGGTAAATTACGCGAGAATAAATCTTGGTAAAAAAGAGCAGTAATTTACCACGGTAATTTACCAAAATCATAAATTACAGTAATTTTACATCTCTGGTTATGACCAAACAAAACACTGTACTTTCCCGGCCGACAACCTGTATATCCAAATTCAGTCAATAAGGAAAATGTAAGGATGCATGAAATAATTTAATCATTATTTCCTTTACTTTATAAGAAAATATCAACACACACAAACTATGTATCTGAAAGGAATTAACTTTTTTTTATTTCTTTATAAAATTAATACATTTATAAATGATACTTATAAGAATTTTTTAAATATCAGTTCATTATTCTTATTAGGTTTCGAAGATATTATTAGCCTATAGTAAGACTTCGGACACCTAGTATAAACATAATATAGAAGTTAACATACGAGTACATAATTATGGGATATTTTTAATAGTTAAATCACCTATCAATCAGCCTCGCATTTACGTATCGTTTTGTTTTGTTTCAGTACCTGATGCAGCATGTTGGAGGTCATTACAATACTGGAAACACAACCGCCTTCCATTCCATGCATTTCACCCCGGCAGCGGAAAACACAACGACAAACGTGAGTATCGATAAATCGGCCACCCCTGTCTGACTATGGAAACAGACCGAATCGAACCGTGTCATGCCCCATGTGCGAGGCACCCACATGTGACCTCCTTACTCAGTGTGAACATTACTCTTATTAAATGAACGTACTTCAGTCTTCCATCAGTGACTAAATATAATTTCACATTACTTTTTTCGCACTCTTAAAGACACTCGTAAAGGTAAGGACTCTAACGTTAAAAAAATACGTGGGATTATTAAAACATAGCACAAGAAAATGCTATAAAAAATATGAAAGCCTAAAAATTTTAACAAAACCAAAGAAAGAATGCTTGTTTTCTTTGTAGAAAGCAAAATTATGAAGGAAGGAACTATACAATTACGATATCTACACTAGGAAATTTTTAAGAAGAAATATAGGTATATATTTAGTAATAAGAAATAGCTTACCTTACTACAGTTACTTGCTCTTATGGTTGATGAAGAATGTTATGTCAATATTATTAGTGAAAGATGTGAAAATCTATTAAAAGAAGATTTTCGTATTGCTTATTAGAATAATTAATCCCTTCACCATAATAATTTCTTGTGAAGATGCTCAGATTTGTAAAGTGATATGAATTATATAAATAGACCTATTGGTGTAATCGCAAAATACCTGAGTATCAACAAACCTGTTTTATCAGCAATTATCGGGGTAGTTTCGAAACATCCAATATAGCAGAATTATTATCAATTTTATATTTGCACTTCGTAAATTGCAAACAGCAGTTAAGATTAATTATTTTTAAAAGAAATCGGAGTGTATAATTTTTAAATTACATTTTCACATAAAATTCCAATTACTTTTTTTTTCATTCTTTGTGTAATCCATGCGTGTCGTCCCATTGTTTTGTTTCTTTCACTTGTTTGTAGTACTTATTGAGTGTGGAGTAAAAAAATCGTTAAAAAGTCGTCATTTGACACCTACTGTCTACAGTCACTTGATTTTTAATCGTGGTGACGCCTCTTTATTTAACAGAACCGTAGTACAGAATAATATGGTAGCATTAAGTTAGAGCTATATTGAAATAAATTGTATGTACGTAGCTAGTCGCCACGTTTTTTATGAACAACACGAACTGGACATTACAACTACACTTTTTCAGATTAAGTAATGGTTTTCGAGAGTATGTATCATATGTCAATTTTCATTCGTTTTGTACCATTAGCATATGAAACTTATATACGAGGTCTGACAATTAAGTATACAGAAAATTGGTTTTAAGAGCTTTTATTTCAAATTGCTCAGAAATAAGATATTACATCCTTCAATATACTTCCCTCCAGCCCACACACACGTTTCCATTCGTGATTTCCACGACTGTAAACAATTTTGGGAAGCTTGTTCATCAAGAGCGTCCATGACCCCTGTACATGCCTGTTTCATGATCATTTCAGTAGCAAAATGAGCACCTCCCTCGTTTTAGGGAAGAGGAAACATGGGGTTAAATCTGGGCTGTAGGGTGGGTGTTCTAGCACGAGAGTCCCTGTAGATGCTAAAAATTCGCGAGTAAATATGGCTGAATACGCTGGCGCATTGTCGTGATGTATCAACCAATTCTTTTTGGCCTACAACTCAGGTCTTTTTCGTGCAATCTGGCGCCGCAATGTTTTCAGGACCTCAACATAGTAGGCAGCAGTTACAGTTTGCCCCTTAGGCGCCCAGTGTTTTAAAATGATGTCTTTGGAGTCGACAAAGGTGATAATCATGGCTTTCACCGGCGATTTGGACATGCGCGCCTTTTTGGTTCTTGGTTTCCCAGGTTTCTTCCATTCACAACTCGAACGTTTGGTTTCTGAATCGTATTGGAATATCCAACTCTCATCACCAGTAATCACACGATCGAACATTCCCCAGTTGTCGTGCCAGTCCTGACAAATGCGTTGTCGAGTTTCCTTTTGGTCGGAAAGTGAGAAATTTGGCAACCAATTTGGCGCACACTTTCGTCATGCCTAAATCGCCACGTAAAATCAAGCGAACTGTCTCACGAGTGGATACCAGTAACTTCCGATATGTGTCTATTCGAGTATCGACAATCATCCTTCAACACTTGCTCGACTTTTTGCGGAGGGGTGGTGGTGCAAACGTCAGCTGGTCGACCAGAGCGCCGAGCGTCATTGCATTCCTCTAGCCCCTCCTCAAACTTCTTGTACCACTCATAGAATGACGATTTTGGCATTAAATTGTCGCCATACACTTCTTTCAACGCTGTTAACGTTTCAACTCTCGATTTCCTCCACTTAACGAAAAATGTCAACGTTACCCTTTGCTCAAAATATTCTGGCGTAGACGTCATGTACAGAATTGAGAAACACACGTTCACTCCTCCGGCATAACACGCAGACTGCCGCGTGTAACGAGTTGAAACCAGTGGTGCCAGTAGTATAGAGTTGGAAATCCCCAGAAGCCATTCTAAAAATTTCCTAGATTTCCCTAGATATTTTCTATCCGATAATTCACTAGATTCACTAGAGTGAGAACTTTAGCTGAGGGCGTTAAGATAAAGTAGATACCTATCGGCCGGTAACAATTTTATAATTATGCAAATGTCGGTTATAAAATGATTAATTGTTTATTTTATTGTATGTAATAAGTAGGGAGCGGAATCGAGCGAGCTAAACTACCACGGAGCCACAGCCGTGAAAAGAAATAATGTAAACAACTGCGTGTTGTTTACATTATATCTGAATAGCACTAATTCATAGGGCGAACTGTAACATCTGTTTACTCCAGAGAATCAGAAAAAAAACTGACATAAAATAAGGAATTTTATGAATAAAATCCTTTCTTCATCGGCGTAGGTACAAGGGTGACGAGTTTTTAAAATTTATTATATTTACCTTATATTTCGCAATATAATATGTATGTTTCAATAACATACGCGTACATTTTTAGTTATCATTTATTTAGATCTAGAACGTTGTTTATGTTACTTTTTCTGAGATAAAAATTAATTGTCAGTGATTCCGAAATTTATTGCAAAGTCTGTAAAATATCGTCATTTAGCTTTGCTAAAACATACACAGAAATAGTTTTCATGCAGAGAATTTCGATAGTTTACAAAATTTCGTTACATGTTTAAATGACGATGCTCGAAGTATTTCTGAGTGCAAGGAACTAACACAAATCCCAAATTTAAAAAATCAGTTGTTAGTCCTTCAGGAACACTTTGGAAATTTGCTAATGACATATTTTGAAAATCGAATCTCAAATTAAAAAATGAGGTGTGGCCACCACACGACTTTCTTATACGTATGAGCGTTTCAAACTATACTATATTTTTTTTCACAAAAATTATTCAAAATCCTTTTCTAAGTACTTCTGTTCTCTTAATAAATCGCTATAGAATGCATACTTAGCAAGATATTCGAAAAAAGGACTACTCCCTAAGAGTAAAAGTGTTACTTCCGGTCCGAATTTTGAAATTTCATATATTCAAAAAATATTGCAAATCTAGCACTAAATACTTTTGTATTCTTGATAAATACATATAGAATGCATAATTTACGACATATTCGCAAAAAATCGCTATTCGATAAGAGTAAAAGTGGTAATTCCGGTCTGAATTTTGAAATTGTTTTTATGCAAAAGATATTGAAAATTACGTTTTAAATACTTTTATACCCGTAACGTACCTGTCTAAAAAGCATGACATGCGAAATCGCAAAAAACTGATTTTCGATAGGAGTAAAAGACCTACTTCCGGTAGCAGCTTCGAAAAACTTTTTAAATAAAATTGTTCTCAATTTTAATTTCAAGTACATATGAATTCTTTATAAATTTGTTTAAATTTAGTAGTTGACGAAATATTGGCAAAATTTAATTTTTTCACTGAAGTAAACTGCTACTTCCGGTCTACCGATTTTACTGAGAAACTACTCAGATCTCAAGAGGGAGATTATACACGTAAATACAAAATTTGGAATTGATATCTACAGCGGTTATCGTGGTCACACAGAGACACACAGACATTTTTTAAAAACATCTGCAAAAATCTCGAAGTCGAAAATTTCACATTACTTCCTTATACTACGTATAAGAAAGTAAAAATGGATTAACCACATTAGATGTGGCTATTAATAATTCCAAGTGACTTAGACGCAGTTTTTAATAGAAATCCATGTTTAATAACATTGCGGCAATTGTCTTGTTGTGAGAACAAGTCTTACAGAAGAGAAAATGAACAAATAGTAGGGTATTTTGTATTTTATAATCACCAGCCACTTGTTATTCAATTATATAAATAAAATTAAAACCTCTTTAAAAATACAACATTTCAATAGCGCGACCATGGGCGATGAGTCATGACTCGCTCGATTCCGCTCCCTAGTAATAAGTTATAATATAGTCCTACGTATGATATAGGGGTTTACTTTACACAAATTGTTTTTATAAAATTTTGATTTTAATTTTAAGAACGGCCATATTTGTGCACACACATAAACACTACCTTGGAAGATTCCCTAAGGGAGGAAGGAATATATTGTCGTGTATAATTTTGGCGATGGGGATATTGAAATCTAATAGAGGGCGGGGGCGGCGGTAAATCACGGCAATCAAGTCGATAGTCGCTCGCTTTGACTAAAAAGTAGCAAACATGAGGACGAGATGCCCTATTGTGCAAACATTCCAGTGAATTCCCTATGTTCATTTTTCTATTGGAGAAAAGTACCCGCTTCTTGCTTACTTGTTAGTTAGTTACCTGCCTTCAGTTTTCTACTCCATACAAATCTAACACTATGATACACTAGATGGTACTGCGCAAATTAGTAGAATAGAAAAATCGAAAATTTAGGCGGAATAAATCTTTTTATTTTATTTAAAATTTGTCCAAAATTCCCAAAATTTTGAGTAAAATTAACTTTTCCTCTATGTGATCAAGAAATCCCTAGATCTAAGGAAAAATTCCCTAACTTGGCACCACTGTGAAACTTGGGTGGCATTTAGTTCAAGGTCCCCTCTACCACGCCCGACCATGTGGCGGATCGCAGTGTTGCCACGTAGGCCGCAAAAAAACTTTTCCGGATACTTGATTGTCAGACCTCGTACATGGATTAGAAATTGTATTAACGTCTTAACTATGCTCTCATTTAGCATAGGAGTATAATGTTTTATCTTCGATACAAATTGAAATGATTTAATAACTACTGAATGGAAACACTAAAACTATTTATTTTAAAAGGAATCTACCTTATTTATACTTTTGCCAGATCGTGTCTCTATTGCATTAAATTTAATAGAATATCAAGCATTTACTGATAATAGAGCATTAAGAAACATATAATTCAGTTACAAGAATACGAAGAGCTGAGAATATACGAGGCAGAGTCAAAAAATATGGTAAATGTCTCGATTAACGAAAATTATTGGAGATACATTACTGATAGTCCTTCTTGTTCCAAACATACTTATCCCATAGTTTTTGCCTCCTTCTGAAACAGTTCTGGAGTACGTCTTTCGTGAGTGTATTTTGTTGCGTTGTCATAGTGGCCTTGATATCGTCAATAGATTCAGAAGAGCGTTTAGGAAATAACTAGAAGTTACACGAAGTTAGATTTAGCACAGTTTTTATTTAATAGACGTAGAAAAAAAGAATAGAAAACTGATGCTAACAGCAGCTTATTTTAACCTACTGACTGCGCCGAATATATAAATGAAACTTCTTCCTAAGCATGCATGCATTGAGCTGTTCCTCAAATCAGGATAGTCTATCTTAAAAAGAATGACATTTTTTATAAAGTTTGAAGAAATTTGGTGTTGTCTTGCTTGAAACGATTGAACTCAATGTCGATACAGGAGCAACTTACAATCCAATCCGCATCGAGGGTACGTTCCATTGAATTTATAACACAAATACTTTAGGAGCATGTGCTGTATTGATTCAATTGATTTAACATAGTATAGTTGCTATATTACCACGAGACGATGGCATATTTGACCTTGCTAACAACCAGCGCTTAAGTGACTTCAGTGTAGCTACCGTAGTGCTTTGGGAAACAGTAACTTTGAGATAATTGACATGCGTTTTTCGATTGATTGCGATGTTGTTAATAGAAAAATTAAAAAATGAGTACCAATTCGTGACTGCGCCCGGGTTCTCTTGAGAAAAAGCATCATCGTGAACACCACCAATTCGATGAACAATTTTTAAGTCATCCCCATTGGCCAAAACATGACAATTGAGGTTATTAGATCATTAACAGACATAATAAGGGTCCAAGACTGGACCAAAAAGATTTGGATTCACCGGAGGAAATGCAGAATATTCTTAATATACTTTTGATAGGCCGTGGTCATATCATCTGTAAGAGATCTAGGTAATCGCTAAAATTTGCGTTTGAAGGTATCATTCGCAATCTGCGTCCATCTCCGATGATAATATAGCTTCAAATCTAATAATCTTTCCATAGATGGCGTAAACCATAGGGGAAAACGTTGCTTATTATTGTGGCAGGTATAGGGAATATAAGTGTTCATTATGGAGTAGAATACAGAGTAGAACATAACAGTACCGTATTGACATCACAAAAGGCATCAAGCAAGCTCCAATCAACAGAAAGTAATTGTGAATAAAGCTTGAGAAAATTTGCTTTGTTAAATTTATATATTTATTATTCATTGGGAAGCTGGTTGAAATCAGTTGAGAGCGCAGGATGATGTAAATCAACTGGAACAACTGACACCGAATCATATAATACATTCAGCTCACAAATCGGATTAGATAGAACTAAGTCTAAAATTCTATTATTTGTATTTAAGATAGAATTGTACTGCGTTAAGGCAAGAATTCAAAAATGATAAAAGCGGATTGCATTTATTATCATTACGTACAGTGCTTTCACAGAATGGCATAATATTGAAATCACCAACTATTAGCACTGGCTTATCTAACAAGCGTATTTTAAGCATATCAGGCAACTGCTCCAAGACACCTAAACTTGTATCTGGAGAACAACGATGAATGCCGAAAATCATGCAAAAAAACTCCATGATGAATATAATCACGTAATGCCAACAAAACGCCACCGCCCAAAGGCGTACCAGTGGCCGCCGCTTCTCTATCGCAAAGAAATAATCTAAAAAACACGCAGTTACTGAATAGCACTATTCATATGGTGGACTGCAACATCTGTTATTGTCTCAAAACGACAGCAAAAACAGTCGTCTTTCCTCATAAAATTCGTTTCTTCACCGGCGTAGGTAGTGGCGTAAGGGGTTTTTAAAATTTATTATATTTACCTTATATTTCGCATGAAAAATAAAGTTATATATGTATATACCTATTCATACTTAATTACGTACTTCATAATTTTTGTAATACGAGTAGTTACTGTTTAATACCGTTTCATTGAATCTATTTCTCCCAATTATCTTGACGTAAATGTGCACTGGATTTCGTTAAGTTTCAATAGCATACGCATACATTTTTAGTTATCATTTATTTAGATCTAGAACATTGTTTAAGTTACTTTTTCAATATGATATGGAAGAACGTCGAGAATGGCATCGTAAAACAATGGCAAGTTGGATTAAGGGTCATACTGATTGTATGTCCTCCATTGTCAGTGATTCTGAAATTTATTGCATAGTCTGTAAAATATCCTTACAGAATGCCCAAAAAGGCCACGTACAACATCTCTTAGCATCACTAAAACATACACAGAAATTTGACCCGTTGAAAGCTGACAATTTTAACGAAGAACTCTGTGAAGTTTTAATGGCGGCTAATGTCCCATTAAAGAAACTTGACAATCCCACTTTCAAAACATTTCTTCAAAAATATGTTGGTCGAAATGTTCCTGATGAATCCACCTTACACGAATATTATGTTTCTAAGTGCTTCATGAAGACAGTAGAATGCACTAGAAGCCATCTTTCAAATCAGTACCTATGGATAAGTGTCGACGAAACTGTCGATATATTAGGACGCTGTGTGGTAAATATTATAGCTAGTGTACTACATCCAACTATTCCATACAACGCATATGCATCCTCTAAAGTTATAAATACAGTTGATGCGGAAACAGTTGCTAAAACTATTGACTAGAATTTGCACAAAATGCTTCATCCGGACCACAGGTACAAGGAAAAATACTTTTATTTCTTAGTGACAGTACCGCATATATGTTAAGAACAAGCAGACTATTAAATAAACCATATCCTTATATGCTGCATATTACTTGTGTAACACATGCTCTCCACAGAATCTGTGAATATATCAGAGACAGGTATCGAGACAGGTATCCGGAAGTTGATAGACTTGTATCCGCTTTTAAAAAAGTTTTCAGAAAAGCACCATCGAGAGTAGCTCTTTACAGGGAAAAACTTCCATCTTTGACACTGCATCCCCCGCCAGTAATTACTAGATGGGGAACATAGTTGGAAGCTACTAGTTTTTATGCAGAAAATTCCGATAGTTTGCAAAGTTTAGTTACAAGTTTAAATGACAATGCTCTAAGTATTTCTGAATGCAAGGAACTAACATAAATCCCAAATTTAAAAAATTAGTTGTACTTCCTTCAGGAACACTTTAGAAATTTGCCTAAACTAATCACATATTTTGAAAATCTAAATCTCAAATTCAAAGATGGTTTAACCACATTAGATCTATTAATAATTTCAAAAGTATTCCAATTCACTTCGGATGTGGCCTTCGGCAAAAGTTAGACGCGTTTTTAATAGAAATCCAGATTTAATAACATTGCGGCAATTGTGTATGGGGACAATGACACAAAATCTAACTGCTAAATACGCTGAAATAAAAGAATATTTCCAGTACGCACCTATCACCAGTTGCGATGTAGAAAGGACGTTTCTATCTACAAGGATGTACTTCATTCAAAGAGAACAAATCTTGCAGAAGAGAAGTTTGAGAAAGTATTGCTAGAAAATATTAATACTCCTTTACTCGACTTGAACTACAAAATGAACAAATAATAAGGTATTTTGTATTTTATAGATCACCAGCCAATTGTTATCTAATTATATAAATAAAATTAAAACCTCTTTAAAACACACCATTTCAAGAGTGCGCCCATGGGCGATGAATCATCAACCTTTCGTGTCCGGTCCCTAGTTATGATCGAATCGTTCTGGCTCCATAGCGGTAAAATTAAGTAATTTAAAATTATAATCTTCGAAAACTAACGTATGAACATATTAAAATAGTTGTCGATGTGATATTTGTCGTAGGAAAATATTTCAATTGACTCCTCCAATTTAAAATCACGATATTTTGTTCCTATACAGCACTACGAACTGTAGTACCTGTAACATTAAACTGTCATGCGATTTGTTTAAAGACAATTGCGGTTTTCAGAACAGATTAAAATACCGCATTCTTCAGTTTCTACTGTCTTATCATTTTTGTGTTTAAGCGGATACAAGCAGCCATACTTTTCACTGCTATTGATTATATGACGTAGATTCTTTAAAAGCAATGGTGTGTTCAAAGTCATTTCGAGACAAACGCACAATTTCTCTCATATTGTGACCGATCATATAATATATTTTTGCCAAACTGAAATAATGTCTTATGCATTGGCAAATAAACTCTATTGTTATTATTATTATTATTCATATATATGAAGCCTGTCAATTTAAGGAAAGAATAAATCGAAAATGGAGCAATACGAAGAAACCAACAAACTAATACAGAAATTAAATAATTGAAATTTCCAAAATGTATTTACGAGAGCTGATTGTTAGCAGTTTTTGGTACCCTCACCGTTTTTCGTTACTAAGGCATTGTCTAATTTTTTTGTACACGAAATTAAAAAACAGAGTATTGATGCATACTAGTTATACAAAACAATGTGTTTGTTAAACAAAATGTTTTGTATAATTGGTATGCACCTATACTCTGTTTTATAATTCCGCGGACCACCAAGTAGAGCCATATGTACTTATTCAATTATAAGAAATGTAAAGGTACCATCCCAAAGTTGGGTGACACAATGTAGAGAAACCCCTATCTCTAAATTAAGATATTTAATTAAAAGTTAAACTTTAGAAAGAAAATGTAAAATTATTTGTTTTGCCAGCTCAACTCAAATTATCTCAGGGCGATTCGAGTTAATTGAAATGATTAAGTAAAAGGGGTTTCTGTACATTAAAAAAAATACCATTTAAAAATTTTAATAATTCTTATATTAAAATCAATGAATCCTGTATCTATAATTTTACAAACAACACAAGAAGTAACATATATTTAAAAAGCAATTTTAATACATTTGAATTAGAATTTTTTTTAACAATTCTTAAACTAACACTGTAGGTCATTTGTTCGATTCAATCGTAAGCTATAAACGTCAGAATTTATTACATACAATGGACATTCTATATTATACGTGTTTATATCAATACTTGTGAACATATCAAGTTACTTTACACATATATTTGTTAGACGATATTTATTTAATTACTTTCAGTTTGAATTTTTATTTTTACAGTCTCTCCTCCTTTATTACATAAAACATTAGTCATTAAACAATAATCATTTAAATAATACCTTATTTAAATTCTTCTTATTCATCTTCTTTTTGTACTGTTTCCAGCAGGAACTTCGGGCTGCTTATTATCGACGAAATCTTCTTTATTTCTACGATGTTTTCAACGGCATCATCTGCATGTTCTGCCACTCGAAATACAATCTTTATTTTAACAATATAACACGTTGCACAATTACTTCTTAGGTACAACTTTGACCACTACTTTACTACGTTTTCTCGGTAGTAAATTATTTATTGAAGTTATATTAACAATGACTCTTATGCGTAGTCTAATGTTAGGAGTTAGCCTTTTGATACGATATTTAACGTATATTACTGTCGACTCTTCCTTTTCTCACGCGTATTTCCCTTTTATATCAGAATGTCTGGGGTTCCCCGCTTTCCACAAAGATCAGGGGTTCCCATTCACATTTACACGCACATACACCTTCATTTAGCCGCGGGATTGTATATTGCTACTGGAGTGTTTATCACGTTAATATAACTTTCGGCGTCACCCTTTTTTACTCATAAATATATACAAAACCTATGACTAATATCTACTTAATAATACAATAACACATTCATTGATTTTAAATATTATTTTCCTTCAAAATATTAATAAAAAAATATACTTAATTAAAATCCTTAAAAAAATAATAAAATTTTATAAAATTAATAAAGTGAAATGGGCTGTACCATTACAGAAAACTTCAAATTATGTACATGTTTAATTTATTATTCGGGAGTAATACCATAAGAGTTTGTGCTTATCCGGACAAACTTTCATTTTGAACGAAAGCTTTGTTGCTTGGTAACTGACGAGAACAAATAACATGGTTTTACCTTTTGTTATTTGTTCGAGTGGTGTTACCTTTAAGCAACAAAGTTTAGGTTTTGTCAAAATGATAGTTTGTTCCGCAAATAAGCATAAGCTCGAATGGTATTTGGTAAGACAATTTAATGAATCATTTAAATAACATTAATAAACAAAAATATTTTTATTTAAACAACGCAAAAGAAAAACACAACATTTCATTCAATACATAGGTAAATAGTAGCTTAATCATTACTAAAAGTAGAGTTAGAAAACGTACAGTTATTATAAGTTATTTTATTCGTGGCCGACTGAACACTATTTAGGTTATTTTTGTTTCTTAAATTTGTTGCAATTTCTGAGTGATGATTTGGATCAAACTGGAGGTATGCTGTTATTTTAGTGATTTGCAGATCACTTACTCCCGCTTTGGCTAATGTTGAAACAGCACTTGCTCGATTTGAATGAGTGGTATATTTATTGTCGCAGTAAGGTGAATTTTGATAGCTGAATCTCTGGTCCATTTAGAGAGTTCATTTGGACCAATAGGCATATTTTTGTACCATCCCTTGCTGCCTTCTGTTAATACTGATTCACCGTCAAAAACAATCGATCAGTAAGAAAGTTTGGTCCTCTTTTGCTTAGAATTTTATAAAATGACCTAACAGGACATAAATCAGGATTTTTTTTTATTTTCCGTGAGTCACTTACTATCGTTAAGTTTCTTATCTCCACCCTGGGCTGTTTTCGAAAATATCGGATTGTATTCGAGCCTACCTGTAGATGTTCCGTCATTATTTTTTTCTGTTCTAAAATAATGAATTTTACACTGCACAGCTTCTCCCCATCTCCAAGCCAATTCAAATGCAGCAATATGGAAAAATTTCTTTTGCAATCCATTTGGTGTGTTCTCGTTCCATAAGTTCATCATTTTTATAATTTCTTCCTTAGTTAAAGCAGTAGCACTCCTTTTTCTTTTATTGGGATTGCTTTGCAGTTCTTTTCTTTTTGCGCTTTTAGCATTGCGAGATGAAAAAAAAAATAATATCCTTAAACGGGTCAAGAATTATACCAAATTCATTGAAATATTGTTCTTGAATACATTTTGCAGTAGTGCTCCAGATAGTTTTGATAACGTATTCTTTGTAGTCAGTCTCACCTCTTTTCTGCATATTATAGGCCCAGTCTGCTAGTATACTAGCAATTACATTAACTGGTGTATTGCCGTCCAATTTATAGTTTCTCTCGGAGCAAAATTGCATGAATTGCTTCCATATTGAGGCTTTCGTTTTTTTTTTTGTTTGTATTGTTAGTCATGGTATTCGATACGGCATATTTTATTTTTTCTATAGTAACACTGCCGAAACGATTCATTTTGGAAGAGAAAAATACAAATGTTTATGTATGACGTTTATTTGAATGATACTGTCATTCTATTGCTTTGGAAAATTAAGAATCCACCTTCAACAAACCCATTTTCAGAACCTAAGTGCACAATAATAATTCTTTTGCCTTTTCCTGTTGGAGTTTTAAAACTTGTCGAAACACCATCTATAAATACTTGCCTGCGGTTATCTACATTGTGTGTGCCCTTCATTTAACCACGTTTCATCTAAGTAAAATATCTTTTTTTGTTGGACTCTATATGATCTAATAACTGTTAAATATCTATATCTCCAAGTACTACGCTCTATCAATAAACTCTTCTTGCTTCGCTTCATGTACCTATAATAAAAATAATAATATTTATTAAATTGCCCAACAGGTCACCCCAACACAGACAATATAAAAAAATCATAAAGATAATACATATGTAAAAATTGACAACAACAAACATTAAAATATATGCAACTAATGAAAAATATCATCAGCAAGGCTATTGAAGTTCCTGGCAGAATGCACCATAGGAGCCCTCAGCAGGATATTTGTTCTGGTAGCGTTCAGAAGCGTTTCATTCACCCTTGAGCATTGACGAGGCACTCGAAAGACAGTTTCCGCTAACAAATCCGGAGAGTCTATCTTAAACAGAACGATATTTTTTACAAAATTAGCACTAATTTGGTGTCGCCTTGCTTCAAGCGACCCAACCTCATATCGATCCAGGAGCAACTCCTAGTCAAACCCACGAGGAGGGTAAGATCCATCTACTTTATAACATAAATACTTTAGGAACCTACGCTGTACTGATTCAATTACATTAATATAGCAATTATATATAGGATACCACACGACAACGGCATATTCCAACTTGCTAACAACCAGTGCATAATAAAGTTACTTGAGTGTAGCTATGTTGTCAAAATCTCTGCAGGTGCGGATAATGAAACCCAATGCTCGAAATGCTGACGCAATGACTAGGGAAACATGATCGGCGAAGGTAAGCCTTTCATCAAATGTAACTCCGAGATCTTTGACATGCGTTTTGCGGTTAATTGCGATGTTGTCAATAGAATAATTCTTGCAAAGTCTACTGGGTTTTCTGGTAAACGAAACAAAAAAACATTTGTCGATATTCAACTCCAATTTATTTAAAGAACACCAATATGTGACTCGGTCTCAGTTCTCTTGAAGAAAGGCAGCATCCTGATCCCCATCAATACGATGAAAAATTTTTAAATCAACCGCATAAGCCAAAACATTACAATCAATTGAAGTTATCAAATCATTGACAAAGATGTTAAATAATAAGGGTCCAAGATTCGAGAGAAGTCAGTGTAAATAACACCCCCCCCCATCGTCCAGTGTTGCACATAAAGCCTGAGATAATGTGACGAGATTCGAAGTGGTAGACCTCTTGGACATAAAACCATGTTGGCACGGCGACAAAAATAATTTGATATGTTCATATAGTATGGCCTCATACACCTTGGCAAAGTTTGGTAGGCTTGATATTGGTCTATAATTATTAATATTGGTGTTACGAAGCAGGAAGCTGGGAATATTATCATGTCCGGAGGTAAAGCTATTCTTTGATTTCTTCAGCTGTTTCAGTACATCATCATATGCAATTCTCCCAATATTCAATGACGGCAAATTTGAATGCATATCTCGAATGTCACAACTTCCAGCATCTGGCAAGAATACACCAGAGAAAACAGACGCAATAGCATCAACAATTCGCCGACGGTCGTCAAATTCGATGTCGCCATTAAAGAGTTTTCCAGGAATTCTGGAGCTTCCATGTCTGGATTGTACAAATTTCCAAAAAGATTTAGGGTCACCAACGAGAGAATGCTGAATACTGTCAATAGAGGTTTGATAGGCCGTGGCAATATCATCTTTAAGAGATCCGCGTAATCGCTGAAATTCACGTTTGAAGAAATGATTCCCAGTCTGCTTCCATCTCCAATGATAATAAAACTTCAAATCCAACGATCTTCTCATAGATGGTGTAAACCATGGGGGAAAATGTTGCTTATTGTTGTAGCAGGTATAGGGAATGCAAGTGTCCATAATAGAGTAGACTACACAGTAAAACATATCAGTTGCCTCATTAACGTCACAAAAGGCATCAAGGAAGGTCCATTCAACAGAAGGTAATTCTGAGTAAAGCTTGTGAAAATTTGCTTTTTTAAAGTTATAGCGCTTGTTATTATTTATTGTAAAGGTGGTTGGAACAGTTATGTAATGCAACAATAAATCCACTGAGAGCGCAGGATGATGCAAATCAACTGGAATAAGTGGCACCGAATCCTGTAATACATTCAACTCATAATTCAGATTAGATAGAATCAAGTCCAAAATTCTATTATTCGCATTTAAGATAGCGTTGTACTTCGTTAAGCCAAGAGATTCAGTAAACGATAAAAGCAGATTGCATTTATTGTCATTATGCATGGAGCTGTCACAGAAACTCGGAACATTGAAATCACCAACTATCAGTACAGGCTTAACCAACAAGACTATTTCAAGTGTATCAAGAAACTGCTCCAAGTCACCCAAACTTGCATCTTGAGGAATGTATAGAACAACGAAGAATACAGAAATATAATAATAATAACATATGTTATATACCTATTCATCTTAAAAATAAATATATTTTACTAAAAAATTATCTTTTTTCATTAGTATGTACAATGAAGAACGACTCATATGAGGTACCTATATTGGAATGGTATTAAATTTAGTTAAAAATTATATTAAGAGCTTCATTGTTATAAAAAAAAGCTATGTATTACTTGTCTTACAGCATGTTTTACATTATCGTCAAAGTTGTTGATTAATGAGCATCTACCAGAGCTTTGCTTGGGCTGAGTAAGCGCTCCCTTGGATTTATATTCCTTTATAATTTTAAAAACGATACTTCTTGCAACATCTGCAGTAATAGAATATGGATAACTTTAGAAACACAATAAATAATCTAAGAAAATATAATATTACCTGTTGTGGATACTATATGCGGTGCTATTTTCCTTGTACTTTTTTTTTGTATTTTCGATTCTCAACTTTTGACAATTATTTGCTTTTCAATAAGGGACAAGTGACCAAAACGGCCGCGTTTCCTCGATGGAGAAATATGTAGGTTTCTACTTGTACTATATCTATATTATGGCAGACACTAAATAAACAGTCTATGAGTCCTAAAAAGAACTATTTTTGTTGTATAAATACAAGAACAGGAAAACGAAATAGAAAAAAGCCTGGAAAATGTACAAAATGCAACTGTCAAAACACTAGAAATGACTGTTAATTAATTAAGTGAGTGTCATATGGGTACGAAGGGAACCAATCGAATTGCCCACTTTTAGCGCTAAAATTTAAAGATTGTCCGCGGAATTACAAAAAACAGAGTATAGTCTAATGTAAAATGCCAGATTTTTGATATTTTCTTCATAAAACCATTTATATATTATAAACTCAATACATACAAAATATAAAAGACTATACAACAACAAAAATCTTGATTATTAGTTTAATTTTATTCCAAAGATATAAATCCTGACAACCCTGCACTATGTAAAATACATCGATTATTATTATTGAAACAGTGAACTTCACATATTCGCCAATACCCCACCAAACTACCTAGTAACATCAAGCAGTCTCCCGGTAAGTGTTTATTTATTCAGAAAACATTAATCATAACTCATAAGGTGCCTTGCTACACAATAAAATGGCATTCATATAGTAAGTGCTCATGTTTTACGCAAAAAAGGAAAACTAGACTATATATAAAAGACAAACAAAAAAGAATTAAAGGCAACAGTGTATGTATTCTTCACAGTGTATGGTAAATATTTAATTTCAATAATTATTTCACATTATAAAATTAATATTATAGTTGTCTCAGTAGTTTTAGTTGGTTTTTAGTGTTACCTATTTTCCAGCTTCTTGTTTTCTTTTTAATTTTTGTTTTAGTTAATTTAACAAACTAAATAATATACATCTCTAAATAGAAGGTATTAAAAAAATTATGTTCTTCTGTAATATTTAAACTAATTTAATTTATTGTTTCTTTTTTTTACTTATAACTTAATCCTGACATATTTCGTCATTACCTATTTTTTGTTTGTTTGGTAGAGTTTATTGCTTTAGAATGAATTGAATTTTACGAGTTTTACCTTAACAATAACATGTTTAAATAAAAATGTACAATTTGCTTCATGTTTTATAATTTACTGCACAGAACGATAACATTTTGATTATCTTTAAGAAAATAAAACAAGGAGCCACTTTTCTAAGCCTTTAATTATATGTACTTCACCTTACTATTATTTGTCCAAGTATGTATGTAAGTTCTAATAATAGGTAACACGTTTGCACAACATGACTAGTTAAGGAAAAAGTTAAGAATTTACAATATTTACTATTAATTTAAAACCCCCGGCATCTAAAGGTAAAAGAAGGCAGGATCATGATTGGAATATGAACAAAGAACCTGTTTTAAATTTGAATACCTTTTTTCCATCATATTTATTTTCAAGGGCAAAACCTGATGTAAACTGCCAAACGGTTATTGGTCATAGCAGGCCTGCCAAATGGTCCCTTTTTATAGGGACTATTACCCTTTTTTCACTTGTGTCCCTAGAAGTCCATAAAAATTAAATAAGTCCTTTTTTGTCCATATTTTTTCCATCTGGATAAAATTTTAACACATTCAGAATTTATGTGAATTTGACTGCTTAAATATTATGCACAATTATTTTTTTAAATTTGAATTTGCCGCAATTTGCGGGGACCTATCGCTTCGCTTGCCGCTGTTTGATCTTCCACTATTGGTGTTTAGTCACGTCACGCCCCCGCGTTCCCTAAACGAAACCAAACAGTTGAGTCAAAACAAACGTGTCCAACAACAATTAACACTTGAACGACATGAACATATATATTGTGTATAGATTGATTTGTGTGGTGCATTTGCATTAAACATTAACAAAGGTAAAAAATTCGTTTTACTTTACACTTAAAATATTATTGTTCACATGTGTATTTGCATACGGAGACGGTTAGCTTCATTATATTACCTGTTGCCTTTTGTTTATTATTTTAAAATGGTTTGCCACTTCCAACATTCGTGGATAGAAAAATCTGACGCTAAAGATAATCTTATAAAAACATGGGCCCGAAAGCATACTGTGAAGTTTGTATAATAAAGTGATAAAGATTACAAAACGCTTTGTGGCTTTGAATCAACATTCGAAATCATCCATCCATTTACAAAATTACAAGATAAAACGGGCCTCAGGACAACAACAAATTGTATTTAATGGTGGTGCAACTAGAGCCACTTAAGAGCAGAACTTCTATGGTGTATGAAAAACATTGAGGGAAACATGTCTGCAAATGCTTGCGTAGGAATAAGCAACATATTTAAGGCAATGTTCCCAGGAACAGTAGCAGATAGTTTTTCGTCATCAGGAACCAACTTGGCATATCTTGTCAATTATGCTTTGGGACCGTATTTTACAAAGAAAATGCTGGATGATTTGGGAAATGGATATTTCAGTGTGATGTATGATGAAACAACTAATGTAGAAAGTCGCAAAGAACTACAAACATGTTTGATGATCCAAATGTAAGCAAAGCAGTTTTTAGAAAACTAAATTTAGAAGTTACAACAATTCGAAATAAATCCCTAATAGATATTGGCAGTTGTAGTATCCATACTGTTCATAACTCATTTTTGCAAGGACTTCAGGCCTTCGAAACTGACATACCCTATTTTATTATAGCCATATATTATTTCTTCTCTGGGCATGCTACCAGGATAGAAGATTTCGAAAAAATTCAAAGTAAACATAGGTTACCCCAGCATAGATTTATTAAACATGTGTCCACTAGGTGGCTGACAATAGAGGGTGCTATTAAACGAGTTTTAGAGCAGTGAGATGCCATAGTTGGTTATTTTCTAAAATATATCCCTAAAAAAGATTCTAGTTCGCAAAAAAATAAGCACTACAAACTTATTAAAACATTTATTTCTCCGAAGATATCAAAATCTGAACTTCAGTTGATAAAATATTTCTCGAGGCTTTTCACTAGATTTACAGGATACTTTCAAAAAGATGAGCCTCTTGTGCACATTCTTCAAGAGGAATTACATGTTTTAATAATCCGTTTACTAAACAAATTTTGCAACGCAGATTTTTTAAAAAATATCGACATAAGTAATTTAACTCCCTGCTGATATTGAAGTGGAAAAAAATTGGAAGCCATTAAAATCTATTACCATTGGCGAATGCACATTACCTCAACTTCAGAAAGTACTTGAAAAGGACCAATTAGTGTTTTATAATTCGGCCCATAATTACAAAAAAAACTTATAATAACGACATGTTGAAATTTATTGGTGCTTGTATTAATCCAGCTAACTTACTTGGTCACGGAGAAGATGCTGATACAAGAAAAAGATGTATATTAAATATCAGTGATGAGTTACCTTTTGAAGTAATAGATAAAGACAGCATTGGCGATGAATGGGATATTTTAGAATCTGATCCGGCAGTTAAAAATATTTGTTATTCCATTGATACAAGAGCCGACACATTTTGGAGCGAAGTTTTTCAACTAAAATTACCAAATAATGAATTAAAGTACAAGCATATAACTCCTTTTGTTAAGGCTTGTTTGTTATTATCCCACGGCAATGCCGATTTGGAACGTGGCTTTGGTGGGATTATAGAAAATATACCAATTACCGATGAACTCTTGCATATGGCAAAAAATGCATATCAAAAATACAACGACTATTCAAAAAAAAAAGGCTGAATTGAAAGTACTGAATGAAATAGAAGAAAACAAAAGACTGGAAGACATAAAAGTTCAAAATGAATTACAAAAAAAATTAAACGGCAAACAGAAAGTTATAGATGAATATAATTTAAGGTTAACAGATCTCGAATCACAATTTTTAATAAACAAAGACGTTGCAACAAAATTAATTGAAACAGGAAATAATAAATTAAAACGTGCAATTGAATCAAAGAATATGATTGACGCATGCATCTATAGCACAATCGATTATAGGATCCGGAAAGGAGAAAATGAAGGACAATAGTAAAGCAATTGATGAAATATCAGCATTAAAAAGGAAAATTGATCGCAAAAAAGATAAGATTTTAAATAGGGTCTCTAAGAAATATAAGACTGATAGGCCTTAAACTGCGCCTCATATCATTCATGATATATCAATGCAGTTTTTCTTTTCTTTTTTTATATATACATATTAAATTTTCTAACAGAGATTTATTGTTTATTTTTAGATGTTTTTGATATTTTTTTATGACTTGCATTTTTTTGAAGTTTAATATTGTTGTTTTTTGTTGCTTCCTCATAGAATTTTATTTTTTTATCTCTATGTTACTGTTAAAGGTATTTTTTTGTGTTTGTTATATCTAAATAGGAGTAATATTGTTTCTAAATACATTAAAAGTTTATTTTAAAATGGTCTCTTTTTATATCCCTTTTTGACATCAGGAAGTCCTTTTTTTTTATGACTAGTCCTTTTTTTAATGGTCCCTTTGCTGGCAGGCCTGTATAGTAATATATGAGAATAACGATCAACGAGAAGCGACAGTGTAGTCGGATCCCTTGATGTTACGTGTCCCACTTTTATCTCGTTGAATTTGAACTATAAACAACCATGTTTATTACAACCAAGGACAGGAGCACCTGAGCACATCAAGGACCGCGTGGCATTGATGGCAATAACGACTAAATAAGCAAAGAAGCCCATAAAGGTGCCCACAGACTACCATACATGGCGTCAGATAAGTGTGTCATACATGCTCGCACATTGATTTTTCCAGTGTGGCGAAAAAATCGTAAACATGAGCGTCGTACAAGTTTTCGAGTTTCGCCGGAATTCATCAACACACAAGCATGAACGTGCACACAAGATTGTCTATGTGTGGCCAAGTATCAGGCTTTATTCGCATACATTTTTAGTTCAGTGTCTCGCGTATTTAGGTTGTTTCTTTTCTGCCTTTGAAAAGGAAGTTTCTCAAGTGTCAGCTTTAGGACACTTTACACAAGTCTTTATGGCAGACTTTATTGAACTGTGCGGAAGTTATAGTTGCTACTGGAAAACCAAAAGTAATGACAAAGATTGAATTAAAAAAGATAGAGCTTATACAGATTTATTACAAAAATGACATGAAATTGAATCAAATTCAAACCAACTGTAATAGCTAAAATAAATAACATACGTAACAGTTTTGAAATGAAGAAAATCGACCCGGTATTGGAGCATAGCAAACACAGGGTTGCCATTAATCTTGGAAACCTAGAAAAGTCAGGGAATTTGGAAAGTTCTAAAAACTCAGTGAAAAGTCAGAGAAAACTGCAAAAAATCAATAAAAGCCAGGGAATTTATTAGAGTCAGGGAATTTATTTCTGTTCTATAATATAAATTAATTGCGTAAAGTAGTTGATTAAATGAATATTTCAAGAATTGCAATATATGCGTCAAATGTGTGGCAAATAAACACTCTCTCTTTATTCTTTCTCGCACAACTATCCTCGTACCCCGCAGCTGCATCCATAAAGTAATGCATTGTATTGTGGAGCCGTCATGAAACACATTGTGAACCATCCTTATATTGAATTTAGACACAATATTTGTAGCATATACGCTTTTCATTATAGTATATTTGAGTAACATATATAAGAATTGCAAAATATTTTTAATATTCCAAACATTTTATTCAACAAAGTCAGAAAAATATATATCAGAAAAATAATAAATTAAAGTATAATATTTTTATTAGTGTTTTTTGATATACAAATAGTAAAAATTTAAAAAGTAAATAGCAGGCAGCAAGTTTCAATTAAGAATCTAAAAATATAAATGCATTATGATAATAAAATTTTCTAAGGGATCTTGGGTTAAGCACTTTGTTAATAAATATTTTACATTCTGAATTTTTAGTTCCGACTACAGTAATAATTAGGGGGCGTATTTTTGAAGAGGTTTTAATTTTATTTATATAATTGGATAACAAGTGGCTGGTGATCTATAAAATACAAAATACCTTATTATTTGTTCATTTTCTCTTCTGTAAGACTTGTTCTCTTTGAATTAAGTACATACTTGTAGATAGAAAACGTCATTTCTACATCGCAACTGGTTATAGGTGCGTACTGGAAATATTCTTTTATTTTAGCGTATTTAGCATACACAATTACCGCAATGTTATTAAATCTGGATTTCTATTAAAAACTGCGTCTAACTTTTGCCGAAGGCCACATCCGAAGTCACTTGGAATACTTTTGAAATTATTAATAGCCACATCTAATGTGGTTAATCTTTTGTAAACTATCGAAATTCTCTGCATAAAAACTAGTAGCTTCCAGCCATGTTCCCCATCTAGTTATTACTGGCGAGGGTGGTAGTGACAAAGATGGAAGTTTTTCCCTGTAAAGGGCACCCTCGATGGTGCTTTTCTGAACACTTTTTTTAAACGCGGATACAAGTCTATCAACTTCCGGATAGTTGTCTCTGATATATTTACAGATTCTGTGGAGTGCATGTGGTACACAAGTAATATGCAGCATAGAAGGATATGTTTCCTTGAATAGTCTGCCTGTTTTTAACATATATGCGGCACTGTCACTAACAAATACAAGTATTTTTTCCCTGTAGCTTTCGTCAAAATGAAGCATGTTGTTTCTCGTCAATGGTTTTAGCAATTGTTTCCCCATCAACTGTATTTATAACTTTAGATGCTATTACATATGCATTATAAGGAATAGTTGGATGTAGTACACCAGCTACAACATTTACCACTCAGCCTCCTAATATATCGACAGTTTCGACGGCACTTATCCAAAGGTACTGATTTAAAAGATGTCTTCTAATGCATTCTACTGTTTTCGTGGAGTACTTAGAAACATAATATTTGCGTAAGGTGGATTCATCAGGAACATTTCAACCAGTATATTTTTGAAGAAATGTTTTGAAAGTGGGATTGCCAAGTTTCTTTAATGGGATATTAGCCGCCATTAAAGCTTCACAGAGTTCTTCGTTAAAATTGTCAGCTTTCAACGGGTCCAATTTCCGTGTATGTTTTAGCGATGCTAAGTGACGTTGTACGCGGCCTTTTTGGGCATTCTGTAACGATATTTTACAGACTATGCAATATATTTCGGAATCACTGACAATGGAGGACATACAATCTGTATGACTCTTAATCCACCTTGTCATTGTTTTACGATGCCATTCTCGACGTTCTTCCATATCCTAGTAACATAAACAATGTTCTAGATCTAAATAAATAATAATTAAAAATGCACGCGTACGTTATTGAAACTAAACGAAATCCAGTGCACACTTACGTCTAGATAATTGGGAGAAGTCGTTTCAATGAAACGGGATTAAACAGGAACTATTACATAAATTACGAAGTACGTAAATATGAATAGGTATACACATATATAACTTTATTTATCATGCCAAATATAAGGTAAATATATGAAATTTTAAAAACCTCTGACGCTCCTATATCTACGCCGATGAAAATAGGATATTTACGAGTAAAGTGGACTTTTTTTGTGTCGTTTTCCCGTCAACATGTGAGTCAATAATAGATGTTGCAGTTCACCATATGAATAATGCTTTTCAGTAAATGTGTGTTGTTTACATTATTTCTTTGCTCCATTGTAACTCCGTCGTAGTTTAAACCGGGGACGCCCGCCTCCTAGTAATAATATAGATGTTATTGTCCATATGAAACCATTCAAACAGTAAATATTATTTCTCTAGAACCATTTTGACACGAAAATTCCAATATTCTGGAAATAGGTTAATCCGTTTAATAAAACTTGTATGTTAGTAAATACCTATTATTATTAAATTAGTAAGTTAAATTTCAAGTATCCATCAATATTTAAATTGGAATACTTATGAAATTCTCAGTGTAAGTAGGTAGCGTAATACGACCGCTAGATATTTAAAGGTTAATTATAATACACAAGGTTCTAACGAGGGATTTGTAGAGGTTGGCTTGCTACTTTTTAAATCTAAAAAGACCGGCGATTACCACGAAGAAATGAATACGGAGAGATTTGAAGAGTGGTTACAACATATTTTACCCAACTTGAGAGAAAACGCAGTGATTGTTTTGGATAATGCACCATATCACAGTCACAAAGTAAATAAACCACCTACAGCAAACAACCGCAAAGCTGAAATTCAACAATGGCTTGTAAATCAAAACATACCATGATGGATGACATGGTGAAGGCAGAATTATTAGCATTACTTAAGGAAAATGTGACCGGCCTTGCAAAATATGCTGTAGATGAGATAATTGAAGCATCAAATAGAAAGGCATTGCGGCTACCTCCATACCATTGTGAATTAAATCCGATAGAGTTGATATAGGCGCAAGTAAAGGGGTATGTTACTAGGCATTATGTATCATTCAAACTGAGGATGTAAAGCAATTATTCCAACAAGGTGTGTTCAATATTTTATGTGAAAATTAGAAAATCGCAATTAAACATGTGGTTAATGTGGAAATCAAAATGTGGGAACTTGATAATTTAATAGATTGTCATGAAGACTCATTAATTATAACAGGTGATGATTACACTCCATCATCTATTGAAGACTAATTAATAGTGATACTGATTTCATGCTGTTTTATTTAATATACTCTTTTTGTAAATCACTGCTTTCTTATACTTTATTTTTTATATGTAAATTCATCTATTTATGAATGAATAAACACATTTTCTTTGTATCATATAAGTAATCATAGAAACGTAAAATATATTATCCCCTAATAGTACCTATATACAGGGTTATGATAAAGTAACGCACAAAATTCATAAAACGTACAATGTTCATTTTTGAAAAAAATGCAAAAACACGTCAAACAGTTTATTTTATTCCGCGTCTTTTAACATAAGTCAAAAAAAATAACGTCAAATTTGTCAAAGTTATGACGTCATCAATATTTTTTTTAAATATGAAGGTTTTTTTTTACTCTATTTGATAAAGCTTGTTTTTCTGCATTATAAAGAAATAATTGAAGTAGGGGTCACATAAGAAAAAACTGAGAGAATTAATAATAAGCAAAATAAACAAGTTTTTGAATTTATGAAAAGAAACTAAATATTAAAAGAATTAAAACTTAAAGTTACCTAGTAATAAAAAAACTGTTTGTCAGTGTCAGTCTTACAATTAGTGTCATACCAATTTTATTATGATGGTTCCTTTAGTTAATTTAAATGTTATTACTATAATAAAGTTTATTTTGTTTTTATTGAATCTCTCAGTTTTTTCTTATGTGACTCCTACTTCAATTATTTCTTCATAATGCAGAAAATCAAGCTTTATCAAATAAAGTAAAAAAAAACCAAGCTTCATATTTTAAAAAAATATTGATGATGTCATAACTTTGACAAATTTGACGTTTTATTTTTTTGACTTATGTTAAAAGACGCGGAATAAAATAAACTGTTTGACGTGTTTTTGCATTTTTTTCAAAAATGAACATAGTACGTTTTATGAATTTTGTGCGTTACTTTATCATAACCCTGTATATTGCATTAAAATTTTCCGAATATCGTTTTCTATATTTCTTGCCATTTCCCCAATTTACAAGCGAATTGGACAAAAAATAAAAATTGAATTACTACTTTATATTCACTGTTATCATCTATTTTCACTTTCTGTTCTATATCTGCATAACTTTAGGTGTATCATCAAATGATTAATAATTGCCTTGTCATAATAGTTACATTTTGGTAACTATGACATCAGAATGCATTAAATATCCATCAGGAAGATACATATCTCTTACGTACATAATATAGAACTAGGTCAGATTTAGTGATAATACAATACAATATTATAAATAACACTTATTCGCTTATTCATCATAATGTAAATGTTATGTCTATTGGGGTAGATATAAAAATAATTTAATTTCATATCATCGCTAAGGAAGCTGTACTAATAGACTTCGACAACCAACGGTTTTATTTCACTCAGTAGTTTCAATTTGTTTACATATAGAGTGATTCTTAGCAACATTAAAGCATTTGAAACATTTTCGCCTAGTAGAATTGACACCTTACGTTGTAAGGAATAAAACGTTTAGCAACAAGTCTAGACAATAACATATGCTAATGACATAGCCATAGTAGCCAGAGATAAAAAGAAGTACTTAGTCAGAAAATAATCCGGAAAATAAGTATATGATACACATGTAACAAAGATATAGGAATTAAACACAAATATAAAACAATAAACGAGCTCAAGTGTGTTGAGGTTGAGAACTTTAAATACCTGGGAACAAAAATAAATAAAAATAATGACCGCGGAAATTACTAACAGAATACGTGCTGGAAATAGAACCATGTAGACGTGGCATGTAGAAAAGAATACTAAAGACCAAGAACATTGTACTCTAGACGAAGATGAAACTACATATTGCCGTGGTCCTTGCATATTTAAAAATAAGAATAATATTAAGAATTAGTTTAAGTGTTAAAAAGAAAAGAAATCGTAATATCAAACTTGTTTATATTAATTTTTTTACATCATGCAATACAAATAACACAAGGGTATGATGGGTTGTATATATTTAAATATGGGGGATTCAAATATCAAATGATTTTATTGTTACATTATAGGTTAGATAAGTATTATATAGGTACAAAATAAAGACAAAATAAGTTTAAGCAATATATTTCTTTTGTAGAAAAGATAAACAGGAGGTGTGATTTGTGTACAACAAAACCCAACCTAACTTTTCACAGGGAGGGAAAATAGTTTTAAATATCTGAAGTAATAGACCTTTGTGTAAATACAAAAAGGTACTAAAAGCTAATAAAAGAGAGTGAGTCATTTAAACACTACAAAACTATATGAACAGGTTCACATTCGTTTTGCACGAGACGAAAATATTGTAGAATAAATAATGTGAATTTAAACGTGCACAATGTGACAAATTTTATAAGAGAGATTTTAATAAATCCTGCTTAAAGAATATAAAAGTTATATCAAACTTATGACTACAAATAAAAAAGGATATAAGTTAAATATTCTAACATGATATGGTCAGCAATAATGTTTTATATAAACGACAGCTGAATGAATAAAAATATACATTCATGAACTTGTATTTGTAGCACAGAAGTTTCATAGACTGTGGAAATCTTGTATGGTTTTGAGATCTACAAAGAGAAATATAGTATAAACTTTGTTTACAGTTTCTTGCAGATAAATGTATTACTGTGGGGGAAGTCCTGGATAGAAATGAAAGACGACGTAGTGGGCCCGACTAATCGTTGTAATGTGAGTGATATGGGAAGAAGAATTCCTGTCATCTGCAATGTGTTTCCGATTTTGCCTAGTCCAGACATTTCTAAAAGAAAATTAAGGATTATGTTAGCGAATGGGAGAGGAAAGTGTGTGGCAAATAGTGAGAAAGACAATAAATTTATAAACAAATACAAGGAGGAACTGTATTAAGAAAAGTACACCTACCGTTGGAGATACAGAACAATTTAGGGAAAGACTTTTAAATAAGCAAACGGTTCGAAGTGTTGACTTCCATCAAAAATCTACTATTTTTCAACTATTCACAGATCCACTATCGAGGACCCTTAAGAGGGGCGTTTACCAACAAATAGAAACTTATGCAACTTATATTACTCGCGGGACGGGTAGACGCAAGGGGGTGTGAGTAGGTGAAGCTAGACAATATTCGGTTTCGATCACAACGTTTCGGTTTTATTCACAGATTATGTCGTGGGTTGATAATTTTAATATATACATAAAATGAATCGTCAAATATTTAAACTAAATGGAATTAACAAATATCAAAATAATGTAAATAAAATTGTAGACTAAAAATTACTTATCTCGTATTTTGATTTTTCATACAATTTGCATGGTTACTTCTTTGTTTTGTTGATGTTTTATAATAAGCCAATTTTCGCTTGCCCATAACTGTTATATTATTATACACTCGAATATAATAGGTATATATGACATCTCTTTTTAATTACAAACGGTCACTTGGATTTAAGTCTGCAATAGCCGACCGATTCCGATAGATTTTCGTCTTCGCTAGGACCGGTAGAGATACCGTAAAGTGGGGATAGACGACGCGATAGCTTCGAAAAACCTCGTGTGAAATGTGTGTGACAATGTTTACTATGTAATGTTTTTTTATCTTCAAAAATAATTACATAAATTTGAATTTTTTTTTTATATTATACATCAAATGTGCAGCTGGCGCGTAGAGGTTGTTTTTTTTCTTTTGTGTACCAGCCTTAATTAGTAGACATTAATCAAATGTATGCATTTTTGTGGTTACTTCTAAGATACATGACTTTTTTACGAAAATAAATTTATGCAAAAACTGATCTTGACATTAAAAATTTATACATTTTGCATCGCTAACCCAAATTTGAGATTCTAAAATTACAAAATACATTTAAAAAACGCAAAACGGCGATACCTTGCAGGGCCATAGTTTTAGATAGGTAAACGCTCCTTTTAAGTTAAACCTGTATGTATAAATATTGAAATTGAAATAATTAATATATATAAAAGAAAGAAAATATTTGAAGAGGAAAGTATTAAAAAGATATCAATTTTAAGGAGAAATATAAAAGAAATTAGAGGTTAAATGTATTTATATGCATATAATATTTAAATTTATACTGAGGAAGTCCTAAATAAGGAAGAAAAATTGTCATGTTTCCTTGCTGAAGCTGTTTTAAAAATGTAAAACAGAAAATACCCTGTTAAAATACATACAGGAAACCTATAAAGATCACCTATTATTTCCTTGATCCTTAGAAGTCTCGTATCTAATTATTTGGAAATATCTTTCGCTCCCGGAAGAAGTGGAGAATAAATCAGTGTCGAAATGGTAATTTTCTGTCGTCGGAATATAAGATTATCATCGACGCTGTAACACGAGAAGTCCTATTTAATATCAACATAGAAGATTTGTTTGTTATCACATCTATCAAAGTTAATTGTTTGTTTGAATATGAAAGTTTTTAGATTTATTCTGTAATAATTTTGGAAAAGATTTTTCTTTATTGACGACATGTATATAATTGGGTATAAAATAGTTAAAAGGGGAAAAATTGATTCTTTTTGAATATTGAAAATACGTTATGAAAAAATTTGTATGACATAATAATAAATTTAATGGAAAGATTAGATAGTGAATATCTCTATAATAACGTTTATTTTATATATTATAAAGATTAGAATCGTCATTTAACGTAAATTTAAATTAGTAATTCCTTTAATTTAATATAGTATTAGAAAAAACAGTAATTAAAGTTTACATACCTATTAAATTATTATACTTTTCCATAGTTGATTAATTTTTGCACTTAGATGATCCCTTTTATATACAAATATGGATTATAGTATTCAATTAAAATAATTTTGTGTTATTTGAGTACATTTAAATTTAGAGCGTCGAAAATATAAACATACAAATTGTCAATTTATCTTAATAAACAACAAACATATTTACCCCATTATATTATTTTAAAGAAAATTTATTGAAGAATCTTGCTGACTGAGATGAAGTAATTTCGTGCTCAAAATTGAATTTAATCATATGAATAATTGAATTTTATGAGAAGGAATCACAAGAGAACATTCTACAATTTTTTTTTTAGATAATATTAAAAATATAATTTGATTTTCTTTGGAAACAATAGTAAGTGTTAAAAATATTTGAACATTTAATATTTTGAAATTTGAGTATTAGATTAATTACACTAGCCGGCACGAATGCTCAAATTTTGCATTGTTATAAACATAAAAATGAGGTGTGGCCACCACACGACTTTCTTATACATATAAGCGTTTCAAATTATTGAATTTAAAAAAAAATTGTATACAAAAATTATTCATAATCCTATTTTAAGTAATTCTATTCTCTTAATAAATTTCTATAAAATTCATACTTTGCAAGATATAAAAAAAGTGCTACTCGCTAAGAGTAGAAATGCTACTTCCGGTCTGAGTTTTGAAATTTCATTTATACAAAAAACATTGCAAACCTAACTCTAAATACTTATACTTATATATTTGCAAAAAATCGCTATTCGGTAAGAGTAAAAGTGTTACTTCCGGTCCGAAAATTTTTTTTAAACAAAAGATATTTGAAATTGTTTTACATACTTTTGTCCTCGTAAAGTACTTGCCTAGAAAGCATAACTTGCGAGATATTCGCAAAAAACTGATGTTCGATAAAAGTAAAAGACCTACTTCCGGTAGGAATTTCGAAAAACTTTTTTAACACAGTTTTTCTCAAATTTAATTTTGAGTGTATTTGAATTTTCTACAAATTTGTGTAAACTTAGTAGTTGACGAAATGTTTGCAAAATTCGATTTTTTCACTACTACTTCCGGTCTACCGATTTTACTGAAAAACTAATCAGATCTCAAAAGGCAGATTATACACGTAAATACAAAATTTGGAATAGATATCTATAGCGGTTTGGGGGCTGTCGTGGGCACACACACAGAGACACACAGACATTTTTTAAAAACCACTTTTTTGGTATCAGGGGACTTCAAAACGTGGACATCTGCAAAAATCTCGAGGTCGAAAATTTTCGTCATCACAATACTTCCTTATACCACGTATAAGAAAGTAAGAACTGTATTCTAAGGTAGGGTATCACATCACATTTTCAAAATAAATTTTTAATCTGTTTTGATTAAGATTATCGTAAAATTTCATATTAAAAAAGTATTGTAACACGCTCGAGCGTGTTCGTAGCTATACCGTGAAGGGCAGCGGCAACTACAAATGATACCACATCAAGCATTCCGGAGAGAGAAGAAGAGAATCCTTAGATATTAGTCATCGCGGAATAGACCAAAATGGAAACTTCTGGAATCGATTCGGCAATATATGAAGATTGCTGCCGGCGTAGTGATTCATTTATTGTTTAGTTGTTGACACCGTCTGGTAAGAGAGAAACCAAATGTCACTTAGATAATAAAGCTTGAAGCAGTGTTCAACAAGTTGTTTTGCGTGTGATATTCAAGAATGGAAAACCGTGCAAGAGGCTGTAAATATTCTCCGGAGAGTTTTTGTTATGTTTGTGGATTATATGTTACAAAATCCCAAAAGAAG
This sequence comes from Amphimallon solstitiale, assembly GCA_963170755.1. Lineage (NCBI taxonomy): Eukaryota > Metazoa > Arthropoda > Insecta > Coleoptera > Scarabaeidae > Amphimallon > Amphimallon solstitiale. Next base: position 117,262,400 of record OY720677.1, read on the forward strand.
CCTTTAAGTGAATTAATTCAAAGATGTTATGAACAATATTTTGGCTTCAAGATTTAAAATCAAGACAAAACATGGGTACCACATATATGCTGTATTTGGTGTTATGTTAAATCAGTGGAACAGAAACAAGAATTCTTCTGAAGTCCTGTCAGAAAGGCTAATGATTTGGCATGAACCAACAGACGACCTCGCGGACTATTCTGTCTTGTAAAAATTGAAGGGTTTTCATAAGAAATAAACACAAACTAATGTATCCAGACATGTCATGTGTAAGCAAACCGTTGAAAAGGACTGATTGTGAGTTTTCAACTCGACTGCATTCAAATTCTTCTGCAAATTCCACGGATGAGGAAGATATTAACGATGTGTTGAATGTTTCATTTTCAAGTGATCTAATACGAAATTTGGGTTTAACCAAAGAAAAATCACAAATTTTGGGATCTCGAGTAAAAGAATGGAATCTTTTACATTCCACTACAAAAATCTTTGTATTGAAGAATCGTTACGAAAAATTCAGTTCATTTTATAAAATTGAAAGAAATTTCTGTTACTGTACTGATGTAAATCAACTGTTGAAAATTTTGAACGTACCATGAATGATTTAGAGTTGCTTTAATAGATTTGGATGGATTGATTACTACACATGTCCATAATCACAATCAATAATAACTAATCATATTGCAATTGCATTATATCAATTAGCAGCATGAAACTATTACCAAATTATGTATTACAAGATATTGTACGTACTTTACAATTATTAGACTTGTTTTCTTATACTAACTTTGAATTTCATATACTAAAAGTATTTTGTAATAACAACACTAAGAATTATTGTAATCTATAGTATTTTCTGTAATGAACTGTCAATACCTACACTTCCTAATGATAACGTCTTTTTAACATTTGTTACACACTAATTTCTTATTCCAGGTATCAAGTGGACCCACCACCACAAGTGTCCTTAGAAGTTGGCGAAAGAAAGATGCCTCGGAGAAACAATCATCGACTACCCCATCGTCAGCAGAGCCATCTAGTGGCAACGTCTCCGAAAATCAGGGTCCCGTAGCCAGGGTAGCACCCCACAATCACTACCCCAAGCCGCCACCAGTAGATATATACAGATACCCCCAGCAGCATGGGGAGTACGGGTACGCAGCTTGTGGCATGCTAAACGACACCAGCTCAAAAGTTCCTTTTTCCAGCGTTCAGAACGTCTCCCAGATTCCTGTCCCAGTAAAATACTCCGAGATAATCGAGCCCATGCAAAGCATAGAGCAAATTCCGCCCATCCTACAGAAGCCCAAGGAGAAAACGTACTTGGAGATGTGCAACGTCCAGCAAAATCACATGAAACCGCCGTATCCGGATTATCAAAATTACAAACAGCATTACGACGGACTAAAAAATTACAATCACGTGCCCGCATATAAACAGCAATATCATCCGTACTTGCAGAAAGAATCTCAGATGCCCAGTTACGTTCAAAAGGAAGCTAATGTACCGCCACAATACCTGCACAATTACAAAATGTCACCGTCGAACTACCCCAGAAACTATCCCAGGGAAGGTAACGAGTTCCTGGCCAATCTTAACAAGATAGCACCTGATATGGCGCAAGATATTATCAACGATCCGCATCTGAGAGATCCGCATTTGAGGGAACCTCAGTTTCCGATGTATCCGCCCGCTGCGAGTATGGATCAGAATCGTCTGTACCAGCAACAGCATCCAAGAATGTACCAAAGAACATCTCCTATTCAGCATGGCGTTCAAAATTACGGTCAGCGAGGTATACCTCAGAATTTCAATCAGTACCCGATGAACCAGCAACGAATGCAGCCATCCGATCCGTACAGGATGTATCCTCCTCATCAGAGATACGGACAAGTCGAACCGCAAATGCCACCAGCTAATATATCGCCACGCCAATATCACGAGAACATGATGGGTTTTCCTTCTCGAATATCTCCGAATTATCCTGCCTGCGGTCAACTTGAGTATGCGCAACACTATCAACACAGACAAGTGCCTATGAGGCAAGATTACTTGCCCATTCCGAACAAGCCTTATATAGAAACACATCCGGAAATACCGGAAATAGTGCCTGACGAATCTATACATCAACCGAAGAAAACTCTGAAAGCGTATTTGGAAAATTGGCGCGAAGAATTTACCGAGGAGGTAGAATCTACAGAAGCCACAGCCGCCGATAAAATCCAAGTGGTTAAATCTACAGTTCCTAATAGAGAAAATACCTTGTACGTACTAGATGCTATGGATATACCTTCAGAGAATATACCACAGTATCTTCATTTGCAACCGATTGAAAAATTACCGCCTAACATCCGTGCCTTTACCTACAACTCCGAAGAAAACGTACGGCAAAATGCTCTAGTAATTTCAGCAAACGTAAAAGCTGACGAAACTAGTAAAAATGAAATTGCCGCCAAACATAGTGGCAATACATACCAATTATTCGAAAATAAAACCGACAGGGGTACAGACAGTCTGGTTTACCAATCAAACATAATAAATCCATATAAAAGTGAAGATATTTCCTCACATGAAGATCGCCCCGCTTGTAAGTTACTTCAAAGCATGGTGAAGGCTAGAAACGCCAACGCTAACGAAAGGCCGTTAGAGAAACTAGATAAAAATCTTTCTGATAAAGATAAGATACTACGCAGTTGTTTTCAGGAACCTTTAAGAGATGTTTGCCGATCTCTTCCTCAACTAATCCACGAGGAAACAGAAAAATTGAATAAGACCAGCGAAGAACATTTGGAAAACGACTACTCGAAGATAGTCGATTCCATTTTAGAAGAGAAGACCCTAAATGTACACGTAATGCCTGTTGTTCATAGTGCCAGGGATATTTCTGATAACACTGAAAAAAGAAAAGCGACTGTCAAAGATAAAAATCACATTACTAGAATGACGACTAATATCAATGATAATGCGTCACTTAACTTTGCCGAAAATTTAATTAAGAGTCTAGAAGTTGTCGAGCGAAAAAGTGTTATTGCAGAAAACACCTTACCTCATATCGTGCCAGAAAACAATCATGTAGAGTTACATAGTTCTTATTTATTTTCAATGCCCGAAGAACACCTAGAAAATTTAACCACGACAAGCGGTGTTAACATTAAATCTGATGGAGAAGAACGGGCAACAACCAAAATTACCTATGGTTTAGAAAATAAACGGCAACCCAAAGACTTACTAGCATTAGAAGATCCAATTGACTTATCACATCATCTTGAAGATATGGATCACGCCGTGAAGAGGACTATACTCGAAACAGGCGAAAAAACTGAAGAGAATTTGCCAAGCTCTGCAGAACAGAAGCATGTTCAGAACGATTTATTTGAATACAAAAATTTAGAAAAGCACTCAAACGTTAGTGTTACTGACGATGAAGAATCTAATCACGGCTCAGAGGAGTCTAGTTTTGAAACAGGCCATAAAACAGATGAAGAAACTGAAGAAGACATGCAAAATTCATCTGAGCAAAAGCATTCTCCGACTGATATATCTGTATACAAAAATTTAGCAAAACAATCAGACCAATATATAACTGACGATGAAGAAATTAATCTATCCGCGGAGGGGGTTAAGTTTGAAACAACCGATAAAACAAATGAAAAAGCTGGAGAAGAAATTCGAAACACGGCAGAGCAAATGCGTGCTCAGACTGATATATTTGAATACAAAAATATAGCAAAACAATCAAACAATAGTATTACTGACGATGAAGAAATGAATCGTGACGTCGAAAAATCTAGATTAGAAAGAGATTATGAAATCAATGAGAAAACTGGAGAAGATATGATAAGCTGTACTGATACATTTGATTACAAAAATTTAGCAAAGCAAGCAAATGATAGTATAAGTGACGAAACTAAGTCAGTTGAAGACATTATAACTCCCGAAGAAGAAAGTACCTCTTGTAGCAGTAATGAAAAAGAAGAAAATATAATACAGAAAACTGCATCAGAAACTTCCGAATTAGATGAATCAGGAAGTCAAGAACAAATAGTAAATAATCTCGTAAGTGAAAACGAAAAAATCCTAACAGAAAATTCTGGAAATGTAGAACACGAAAGAATTCGTTCTCAAGACATAACCGTTGATGACGTACATGAAGATATAGATGAAAATCCAGAGTTGCCTAGACTTCAAGATCGTATTAAAGATAACGAATTTGAAGAAAAATGTGAAGAAAGTAGCAATCACGACTCTATAAAATTAATGCCCCAAGATACATCAGACAATGAAGTACAAGTTTCAAACTCAGAAGATGTCCATGTTCCGAAAGAAGATATTGTTCAGTCTGAAAATGAAATAACACCTGAAGATGAAACTAAAATAACAGAAAATAAGGACGAAATTATAGAAGAAATGCTTCATCAAGATGCTGACAATTGCGAAGAAAATACAGAAATAGAAAATAATGGTAAAATTATGGAAGAAATGATTCATCAAAATGCTGAAAAGTGTGAAGGTAATAAAGAAGGAGATGCAAAAACAGAAAATAATGGCGTAATTATGGAAGAAATGATTCATCAAAATGCTGAAAATTGTGAAGGTAATAAAGAAGAAGATAGAAAAACAGAAAATAATGGCGAAATTATGGAAGAAATGATTCATCAAAATGCTGAAAATAGTGACGGTAAGAAAGAGGAAGATCCGAAGAGTGTATGTAGTGTTGATGATATTGTCGATAACGATCTCCAAGACGAATGCTCCAGCTTAAATAATGAACGGCAAAGCAAAACGGAATGTGATGTTTGTGACAATAATGAAAATGTTGACAAAATGCAAGAGGACCTTTGCAATGTGGAAGAACGTACTTGTAATATAAATGAAGACCATAATGAAACAATTACTTATATGGATAGCACAACGTCAGACACAATTGTAAGTAGTCAAGATGTCGACGAAACTATAGAAAATAATTTAAATCAAGAGAGTATGATTACCACACTTTCCGAAGAAGAAAAACGCAGTGAAAGTATAAATAACATATTTGACGAAACTGATGAAGAGGATGTTGTAGATTACACTGATGAAGCAGTAAACTACACTTCTGTCAGCATTGATCAAGGGATTATTAATAGAGATGATGGTGTAGCAAATGCCACAAAAAAAGATGATGAAGAGATTGCTGCAACCAGTGAAGTATCATCATCGGAAAATGCACATTTTGAAGACAATATAAACGAATCCAAAGAAGCTGAATCTATTGAGGGAGAAAATGAAGATTTCAGGAATAATCTTTCAGAAGTTATTCCAGATAGCGAACTACCGGTTGAAATATTTGAAGATAGAGAAGAAGTAACATCTAACCCAAACACTCATCTATCCGGCAAAGAAGAAAACAACAATGAGATAATTAAAGACACAATTTTAAAGAATAACCATGATAATGAAGTAATTGAAAATCAAGACATTGAAGAGAATAATGAATCACTTAAAGCAAGAGTATTGAACGTGAGTTCCATTAATGAAATAGTAGTTGGTAGTTATAAATTAAATGAAACTACTTCGGTACAATTAGTCGAAACTAACCAAGGCAGTATTGAAGAAGGGAATGTAACAAAAGAAGAAATTGGTTCTTCATTTGTTTTGGAAATTGCCAAAGAATTATTACAAATTCATGTGTCAGAAGATAGCAATGGTGAGAAGATAATATCAATTACACCTTTAACGAAAGTTAAAGTCATTACACCATTGGAAGAAACGAAAGAAAATACTGATAAACGTGAAGAAATACCAGATAAAATTATAGACAGCGACATTATAAATAATAAAGACCAATTAAAAAATCAGGGGGAAGTAGAAAATGAAACTAATACTGTCGAAGAAATTGAAATAAATCACGACGAAGTGGTCTATGAATCTGAGATTGAAGAAGTTTCAGAGACAGTTCTTACTACTGAAGAAATAGATGAACCCGAACAAAACTTCATTACCATGAATGAAATAGAAGAAAAACAAGACGTCGTCGAAGATGAAGACACCGAAGAAACATGCAATACTTCGAATCATATAGATGATATAGAACATCCTGTTGACGATGAAGAAATTACAGCACAAAGTGAAATACTAGAAGAAAAACAAGACGTCGCTGAAGAAGAAACCGAAGAAACATGTAAGACCTCGAATCATATAGATGATATAGAACATCCTGTTGAAGATGAAGAAGTTACAGCACAAAGTGAAATACTAGAAGAAAAACAAGACATCGTTGAAGAAGAGACCGAAGAAACATGTAATACGTCGAATCATATAGATGATATAGAACATCCTGTTGAAGATGAAGAAATTACAGCACAAAGTGAAATACTAGAAGAAAAACAAGACATCGTTGAAGAAGAGACCGAAGAAACATGTAATACGTCGAATCATATAGATGATATAGAACATCCTGTTGAAGATGAAGAAATTACAGCACAAAGTGAAATACTAGAAGAAAAACAAGACATCATTGAAGAAGAGACCGAAGAAACATGTAATACGTCGAATCATATAGATGATATAGAACATCCTGTTGATGATGAAGAAATTAGAGCACAAAGTGAAATACTAGAAGAAAAACAAGACATCGTTGAAGAAGAAACCGAAGAAACATGTAATACGTCGAATCATATACATGATATAGAACATCCTGTTGATGATGAAGAAATTAGAGCACAAAGTGAAATACTAGTAGAAACCTGTAATGAAGTGGAAGCCGTTAGATTAAATATTGAAGATTACGGAAACGATCAAGAAATTCCGCAAGTCGATATTATACCCGCAAATGATTTGGATCTCCACAACGAGATTATTATTGAACATAAAGAAGAAACACACGACGAGATATTCCTAGAAAATGCACAAACTGAAGTTTTGAGCTTCCAAACTGAAGAAATCCACGAAAATGTCGAAGAGTGTACAAAAATACAAGAGGAAGAAAGAATTATAAATAACAACTATATGGAATATATCCCACGTATAGAATCTCACAAAATAAAAAGTAAAGAGCAGCGGGAAAAACACAAAAAACAAACAAATAAGGTTTACCAGTTACAAAATCCAAGTAAGAAAATTATTAAGAGAATCAATGAAAAGAACATCGACAATAAAAAGTCACAACTTAATGCTTTGCGAAACTTTAGAAAAACTAAAAATAGAAATGCAACGATATCAGAATTGAATCAGCAGCGATTGGCTTATCTGAACAGTAAAAAGAAGAAAAGTTGTGTTCCAAAAATTATCAAATTTGAAAGTTCTTTTGATAGTGCCGAAAGAGCAAAAATATTCTCGAGTGTGGTAGTAATCGATAAAATACCGTTGGAAACAATAAAAATGGTAACGGAACGAAGTGTAATTGAAGAAAAAGATAATAATTTGAAGGAAAAATATAAACAGGATATCAAAAGGCATACCAAAATAAAATTGAAAGACGATAAATTATCCAAAGAGTACAAGAATATCAAAACGAAATGCAAAAGACAAAGAGAAATCGCTAGAGATATAAAGCGTTCTAAGCAAAAACAGAAATCTTCAAAGCCTGACGATAGAAAACATGACAAAACGAATACTAAGAAAGATGACAATGCAACCATAACTACAACTATTAAGAATGCCGATATTGAAGATCATTTAAAAACAAAAAATAATAACTTAACATTAAATGAGCTTGGCGAACTGAGTATTTCCAATGATGCAATTTTAGATGGCAGATCGACTCCGCAAAAAAGTGATAACAATTTGTCAACTATGTCAGTTATCACAAGCAATAAACTTGCTAGCGATTTAAATAGAACTGAAAAACAAATTATTTCGCATCCATTGCGGAGTTCCGAAAACTTAGAAGCCAAAGTGGAAGAAAAGAAATTGGTAGATAATCAAAAGATTAATAAAGAAAAGAGCATTTCAGAATTAACTATATTAGATAACAGTGTTTCTGGTACAAAAACAAGAAATGAATCCACAATCAATGATGAAATCGTTAAAGGCGTTCCTAATAATTTAAAAATTCCTCCAATTCTATATCCTAATCAATACACCATCAACTCCAGGCTCGAACCAAAGGTCACTTCTCTCTCTGCATCCGATAATTTTCAAGTTCCTCTCTCAAAAAATATTCAAAATTCAAGTAAAAAACATTCCAAGGATTTGCGACGAAGTAAGTCTGAAAATCATTTCAATTCTGATTACTTGCATAATTGTAAGAAAAGAAGACTCAGTTTGGAAGAATATAATAATAGAAAAAGAAATTTAAACAAGCTCACACAGAAGAAAATCGAAAGCGATACCAAATCAAACATGCCAACATCTACTGTGGAAGATAATAAACATAAACAAACAATGGTTGAAGAGGTTTTGAAAAGTTTGAATTCTGAAGTAATGGAAGACGGCGATACTAAAGAATACTGTTCCAAGGAAATTTCTGTTCAGAAAGATTTAACATTGGAATGTATAGAGCCTACAAGTACACTTACTAATAATACAACTATAGAACTAGAGAATAATTTGAGCGAAAGTGTCTCCAAAAATTCTGAACCGATTGGCGAAAAAACACCAAATGAAAATATTGTAAAATGTAGCATCGTTAAAACTTCAATAAAGGTTGAACATCCTGCAAGATGTGAACCATTAAGCATAAGTCTTTCTATTGAAAACATAGAGCATCTAAATCCAAAGGATATCACACTCAATAAAATTAATAACTATCCAAATATGGAAGATGTTAAAGTTGAATCTGCCAAAGACTCAAGTCAAAAAGTACCAAGTATTGAACATAATCCAGACGTCAGTTCTAACATGATGTTACCCATTGAAGAAGAAATCCAATGTAATTCTGATAAAATTCTGATTGAAGCTGGTACATCGAACTGTCAACTAACAGACTCCAATAATATTCCTCTTGAAACACCTAAGACAGATGATAATTCTAAAAAAGAGTCAGAAACTTATAGCAGGGCAAAGGAACATTTTGACAAAGCATCAATTGAGGAAAAATTGAATTCTTTAGAAGAATTTCTTCCGAAAATTGCTCCCAAAGATCTAGCGGGCGTTGAAATATCGAGGAAATTGGAAGAAATTTTAGAAGAAAATCCAATAACATTTGACCAGAAACATTACGAAATGCTACTGATCCGACGTTTTTTAAACCGCGAAATTTTAACACAGGAAGAACTGAAGAGGGTTCGTCAAATCGTTCAGTATAAAAGAGCTTTTCAATCTATGAAAAAGGCAACACCAACGAACATTCCCAAAAGACGATACAGTTCTGAATTCTCGAAAAGTATAAAGATCGATTTTAGTGATTTCGATTTGAAGAAATCTGATCCGACGCCTGCTGTACAGAAGGAAGAACCCGTCCAACGTCGAATTTGTTATAATCGAAGCATAAGCGCTTTCGTCGAGGCGGAATCCCGCAAAAACGAAATGAAGAATCGCAGACACTCGGCAAAAACGTCAAGTGAAAGTAAATTTGACTGGTTAAATAAAGAAGTGGTCAATAGACAGTCAGATTTTTCAAAGCAACCAATACAGGAATCTAGCGAAGATTCTCTTAGTATTAAGCCGTCTGTTATTGTTGGAAACACTTCAATAACACCAAATACTTATAAAGAAAAATCGACATTTCTAAAATCAGTGTCGGAAGATAGAATATCTTCAAATATTATACCGTTCAGTTCTTCACCAAAAAGTAAACCGTTTAATAATAGTAATCTAATTGAGAGTTATAGAGAATGCAAGACATTTCAAATCGAACCAAAAGTAGAATTCATGGACGTGGATGTAAGAAATAGTGTTTTGAGAAAATGTGCACATACACCGTCATTAGAACTAGTCAAAAAAGATGACGAAGTACATAAAATTTCATCTGGCATATCTGAAAATACAAGTATTAATAATGATATTATCGAAATTGATTTAACAGAAGAAGTTAGTCCTGAAAGTACATCTCCTACCACAAACAAACTTGAACAGATATATTTGGAAGTGCCGCTTAATGTAATAAACGATAAAGATAAAACAGAACATTTAACAATTCAAGACTGGGTGACGGAAGAAGTAGTTAAATCACAAGATGAGATTACCAAGCCTTTACCAAATTCTCTAACTGAAAATACAAGTAATCATCCAACAAAAAACCCAATCTCTTCAAATTATATTAAACATAACATTCTCAGCATCATATCAAAAGACAGTGATAAACAAAGAGTTGCGACTTTAGAGTCTCCTCGTAGAAATCAAATACTAGATGAGAGCAAGGAGGTAATGCCCAAAATAACACTACCTACCCAAACTATTAAACACACTATACAGAATCTGATTTCCCACGATCATTCGAGCACCAAAAAATATTCCTCTAACATACCTCAATCAGAAGAACAAGTATCGAAGGTAATATGCACTTCTCCGAAAAGTAATAAGTACATAATACCAGAATCCATTTCGAAAAAGGAATTATATAAGGAGCACTTAAGCAACATCACTGTAGAAACATCTGTCACTGAACGCCCATCAAAAGATACAAATCACATCAATTCTAGTACAAATTCAGATGAAAACCACACTAAATCTCTAAATTTAGAAATTCATAAAATACTTTCACCAAAACCAACCAAATATATTAGTCCGAGTAGAGCCTCTATTAGCTGTCAACCCGTCAATGAAATCATTATAAATCCTATCACGTCAACAACATCGAAAATTGACAAGAGAAGTGAAACTGTGGCTTTAGATATTAAAGAAAAATCTACATCTTCTCAAATAACACCGATAAAAAATATCAAAGAGGCTAGCCCATGTAAAGCTGTGGAGGAAAGGCAAAAGAAGATTTCTAATTTGGAAGGAAGTTCTTTACCAAAATCCGAAAAGACCGGTAGTAAGAATGTCTTGTGTAACGAAAATAAGAAACGAACTTTTGAACAATCGCCGATTAAAAAAACCTCTGATGTAAGTAAAGAAAAATCGTCGAAAATTAAGAAATTTGAAAAAAACCAACAGGAAATAGCTAGTTTAGAAAAGTCGGTTTCAAATTTGACCATAGATAAGGATTGCAAACGGTATCCTAAATATACACAAACAAATGTCAATTTAGAAAAACCGCCCCTGACATCTATATTCACCAAGAAGGAACATGAAACAATTCATGCAAATACGTCGCCTGTAAAAATAAAAACTTTTATAGGAAATGGAAGCTCAAGCAAAAACGATATGAAGACACGTTTCGAGAAGTCATTATACCCCGAAAAGAAATTGGAAGAATCTCCAAAAAAAGCACCTGTCGAAAAAAACATTAAACATTCCGGAATTATGCCGATAACAAATACAAAACAGATTACTGCTAATAAGGAATGCACTCCTAGTTCATCTGGATCAATGCCATCGTGTGCCATTTCAAAAAATACAGTGAAAGAAGCCAGTTGTCAAAACTCTCCAAATAAAATGGTTTCTAAAACCAAAGCCCAATTGAAATCATTTCAAGATACGATAGACATCAAATCTAGGAATGAAGACGATAGAATTCCAAACAATATAAACATATCTCCTGTGATATCCAGCATAACCAAATTAACCGCTTTATTGACTTATTACAAGAAGGGTTTAGAAAGCGGCGGCGATATTTCTAACCTCAAGAAAATCAAAGAAATTATCGACAAAGTCTCGCCGAATTTGAAGAATCTGCCCAGTGTACCAGATGTCAATGTGCCGAACGAATACGCAGTTTCGAAACCGGAAGCGGAAAATTCCAAAATAAAATTGCACCTGAAGAAAGTCCACGGCGAAAATAAGAAAAAGAAAAAACGCTTTAGAAATTTATACACGGAAAACGATTCCGAAGAAGATGGTTGTGCCGACCCAAAAGCGAAAGAAGCGAAAATGGACGAAAACGCGATCGATTATTCAGTATACCAAAGAAAAAGTCCAGCCGGTGTGCCCAAGCTGGTCATAAAAAGACGAAAGAGTGATTTTAAAAGTGGCCTGCAGCCTTACGTGAAAATAAACAGGATTTCGAGTATAGAATCAATGGCGAAGAAACGTAAAAGGACTATACTCGTGAATCAGGTCTTTGTCGATACCTAGATCTCTATATTACCGACTGAAATCAAACATTTATATTTGTATAGAAATAATTAAGTAATTTGTTTTTGTTTTTTTATTGTTTGTATTGCTTTACGATTATAAATCAAATTAGTGTTATGTGTTGATTAAGATAATTTTGTTCTTTTTTATTTTGGCAGCTGTCAAGCTTTACATTAAATTTCTTATTATTTTGTTTGAATATAAAATACAATAGTATATGTCTATATCACCAGTTGTGTAGTAATTAAAAAATATACATTTTTGATATATTAACTGCTATTTTTAGGTTATGTAATAATCACGAACGTAATTAAATTCAATCAGAATAACATGTATCATGAATATACTATGATATCAAAAATTAAATTGGTCAATGTTGGTCATGGAATGTAAAACGCTTGTCTTAGTTTAAATCATCCTTTGTAAAATAATAATGAACTACAAGTTATGAAATAAATAACGTTTTTATTAACAAGAATAACTAAATTACAATAATTGTTGGAAATGTCCCCCGTCTTGTTCAATGCACAAGTTTACGCGCCTCCTCATGCTGTGAAAATCGTTTTGCAGCATTTCTGGCGTTGACAGATTTTGCCATTCAAAAAATGATGACATACCTAAAAGTACGATGCACGCTACGACAATAATTTTAAAATCCATGACCACCATTGATCAATTTAATTGTTGATATCCCGGTACAATGGATGACACAAGTACAAGCATAGCTTATATAAATAATTTGAAATGTTCCTTCGTCACTTCTGCATTTATATTTGATTATACATCTTTTTTTAAATATTTTATACCACATATTTCGAGGTATTTCCAGGAATTAAAGCACTAAATGTTGATATATAGTTGAATGGTCTTGGCAGTCGACACGGCCAAAGTACGAACTAACAGTGATGATTGAATGCCACTATAAATTCTCATCAACCGGAACAATTTCAGAACAATAAAAGTAAACTAATTAATATTTCAAGATATATAGCTTCCGCTAGTAATATTTATAAAAAGGAAGAATAGATATTTTAAATATTAGTTTTCTATACCTATATTTTATTTAATATTTGGCTATTCTGTTTAGTTGGCAAGCATTGTTGACAAATTTAAATTGTTGGTATGTCAAATGATAACAAACCTCAAAATGTAATTATCACATATGCCAATTGGTGTATGAATATTATTATAGGTATATGACAGTACTGAAATGATTTTTATAGGTTATATTACATGACAAATAAAAAATTTCAACATCTCAAATTTGACGCCATTTTAATTTATTGGCGCATATCGGTTGCCAAAGCGATTCAACAATATATATGGTGGAAACGCGTTACATTCAGTTGCACGTCATACTAGATTCATGACGACTCGCCTTCTATATGTTGCCGGATCTATTTTTATTTCTGTCAGTGACATTTGATATAACCAAAGAAAAAAATTATTCACTATACAATAACTATAATGTAATATATTTAGTAATTGAAATGCTCTAAGACTTCAGTCTTTCTCAACTTATTTATTATATTGATTTAGATTGTCGAAAAACCTTATATGTTTCATTACGTATCCATAATATAATTTAAAATAAGCAATACTTACGCTATTCACATTAAATTTAACACATGATTATAGAAAAGGTTGTAAAAAGCCTCGACTGTTTACAGAAACCTTTCGGCATTGTATTCAGTGGACGCTAATAAATACACTTCTAAGAAGCACTGTTTTTAAACAATTTATATCAAAGCAAAAATAAACATGAAAAATTTGACAGGAAGAATATACACAACGCACGTCTTTTTGACAGATATGATTTATCTGTCAACACCGAATTGAACTATTAGTCTATTAAAAATATGTAATAAAGAAATTTAATATTGAAACGGAAATTATGTGTTTATTTGCCATGAATGCGTATATTACGATCAATTTATAAATCTTCTATTTAGCTAATGAAATAAATACCCTCAAGTATAATTTAACAAAGTAACTTTTTTAGTTTCTCTAATAGAGTTATGACAACATGTAAACGTCATCGATGACATGCAACGGAACTTAACGCGTCTTCAGTATATATACAGTTTGAAGTATATGCTATTTTCCACAAATACTCGATAGCCCCCCACCTAGCACTATGTAATATGAAAAGATTAAAATTGTGTTTGAAAAGTTATGCAAAGCTTGTCACAAATAAGGCGCATGCCTATAATTTCGACAATTTAATTCATCTGTCAAAAACATGACATTTTAATACACGCTGTGTTAGTTTGCCATCGGATAAACTGCATGTTTGCTAGCGGATAAACTGCATGTTGATTTTCCATGGCAACGAAAATTCAATTCTGACAGTATCGTTCAAATAAATTTCATACATAAACATATGTATTTTTCTCTTTCTTTTGTATATGTATTCAAAGGAATGTTAAATAAAAATATTTCGGTTTATTAATATTAATTAAATGATTCATTAAATTGTCTTACCAAATACCATTCGAGTTTGTGTTTATTTCCGGAACAAACTTTCATTTTGACAAAACTCAAACTTTGTTGCTTAAGGGTAACACGACTCGAACAAATAACAAAAGGTAAAACCGCTCCACCTTCGGTGTCGCGGTTTTACCATGTTATTTGTTCTCGTCAGTTACCAAGCAACAAAGCTTTCGTTCAAAATAAAAGTTTGTCCAGATAAACACAAACTCTTATGGTATTACCCCCGACAATTCAATGAAATAGAAATTTCATACAGATAGGACTAAAATGGGAAATAATTGTGCTTATGGTGTTATAGAGATCTACTATAAAAACAAACTGTTAAATATGGAACTTTATGTGGACTAACATTTGTACATCTCAAGACACAGTATTATGATAGTATTATCTATTATCACTTTATAAATTGTCATATTTCTTCTACCGCCTGTGCATTGAACATAAAATCACAATCTCGATAATTTAAAAAATACCTTTGAGATTTGAACGAATCATCAATCTAAATTGTAAATGTATTGAAACATCGGAAGATTTCATAAGCTTAATAAATCAGCATTTAAAGTAACAAGTTTCTCATAGAAGAGACACTTTAAGCTTTATTTGTTTCCATGTAAAAATATTCTGTTGTAATTTGTTTATTTAAAACTATATCGACATATATTATTGTATTAAAAGTGTGTCACGAGTCAAATATGCATCATGGAGACATACAAGATTCACTTGAAATTATGTATTGACAGCTGTCAAATGTTGTGAAACTTCAAATTCTATATCACGTTTTTCCTGAAATATTTAAAATCTATCCGAATTGATTATATTTTTAAAATAAATATAAATAAATATACAATATATATTTACTAACAAATGCATTCCTCGATTTTGTGATAAAAGATTAACACGAGAACATAATAAGTGTAATTTAGTTAATTATATCGGAAACATTGTTGTGGGACCACTGTTAAGGAAAAAAATAAATAATAATGAAATGAATACGCGATAGTAATTTTTAAGTTTTTTTCTTTAATTGCTAGTACAATTTTTGATTTTAAGCATATTGTTAGATTATTTTTAATAATAAAATAAAATATATTTAATTTTTGGATAGTAATATGTACTGTTAAGATAATTCATTCACGAATAGATATAAAATATTTTTTAGCGTTAAAACGAAAACAAAAAAATAAGGGATTATCTTTTTTGTATATATGTAATTGTTGATAATTTTATAAAATACAGTTTTAGTTACACAAAATAGGTAGCTTTAAAATTAAAATATGTTTTTGTTGTTTTCCTAATTATTTCCATTAATACTATTATTTTGTACTGCAGGGTGTTATGAAAAATTCATTTCCTTTCTTTTGATCGTTGTAATAATTATTAAACGGCATGTCAAGTTAGTGCAATTCGTGATTTAATTTTACGTTATCATTCCTTGAAATGATTTTTAGTTGTACAATACAGTTGCGTTTGCTCATTAAAAAAAACATTTTTTATTCATTGTATCACTGATAATTAGGTATTATCTCACATTCCGATTTATACAGTTCACTTTCATACAAGTATGTGGTTATCAATTCGTTTTTATTTAAATATGGTGTGTTCAAGATATTACTACAATCTATGGACCTATTATTTATAGAATGCACGTTTTGAGATTCTTGTAATGAATAGAATAAAAAGTAAATACTGTTTATATATTTTTTCTTTTATTTAATTATCAATATATAAATTTACGATAATCGATTTATAACATACATAATGTTACAGAACGTTGTTTTAAACACATACAGATTGTCCCAGAAATAAAAAGACGGAGTAGCAGGTATGTGAAGTCCGAACAGAAACAGGCCCAAATATACCGCAATAACGAAGAAATTAAAAATTTAATTTTCTATGTTGTTTTTTAGATAAAAAAGTTACATTACGGACCTGGCACAGAATGTATGTTTATAAATACACGTAAGAATGCTCATTTCTAAATAGAAACGAACACGCATTCATAGAAAAATACGCTTTTATTTGTATAAAACGGGAAAAAACGTTAAATGGTACTCATTCATATAAAACATATTTTTTGCCAGATGGGCGACCCACTTTATTTCAGACAATAAAAGATTGTTTTTATTTTTAAAATAGGAAGGTTGTTGCTCTTTAACGTGTTTGTAGTCGGAAACAGCTGATTATTATTATTTTAAAATATTCAATAAATCGTAGTTTTTCTAGATTACAGTAAATATTAAGAATGTAATTATTTTCTTCATGCAGGTGTAAAATTAAAGTAATTAATGGTTTGATATTTATTATGAAGTATCTATTCCTCCTCTTTTTTTTTAACACAAGTAATATGGTGATCCTGAAAAGGACGGATTGTGAAAGTGAAGCAGGTGGATATTTAGTCCAGGGTCGGCGTAAGGCCAATTGAATTTTTTATTATATTTTTTCTGTCGTCTGCGCACGAATAAAGACTTGATATTTTGAGGGTACGTTTTTACACAATCTAGCGTCCGATTTATGCTACTTCGTCTTTTTATTTCTGGGACAGCCTGTATATCTGATGTATCATATTCGTTCTCTATTTTATAAAAAAAAAATGTAATATTATTATATACCTACAACGTCTTTTTCTGTTGAAATGTTCTAAAACACGCCATTTTGATGTTGCAACGATGACGTTACATACGATAATGGATCCGGTTTTAACCAGCTTTGAAACGATCTTTCAGCGTGTGTTGAATTTGTTTGGCGTATGAGAACAAAAATATAACCTTAAAATATTGAAAAACTGGAAGTAGTTTCTTCAAATTCTTTTGTGTTTGAAGGACAACGACAGTGTTTTTACATAGGCGCGTGCAACAAAAAAAAAACGAAATTCCAAGGCACAAAACTTTCACCAAAAAAGTACGTTTTTCAAGAAAACAAAACACATAACCTTTAAAATTTAAGAATTATATCCGTTATGAAATGGGTATATTTTTGTTACATTGACATGACAGGACATTGTTTTTAATTTATTCAAAACAAACAATATCAATAAATAAACATAAATATTATAATTCTTCGCTTTCTTATCTTTATTTTGTTTTTGTTCCATTTTTCCAGAAATTTTTCTTATAGTTGGAGCATATCGTTCTGGTTTAGGATTCGACAGGTAACCGCATGTTAGTTTGGACCGTCCTCCAATTTTATTAATTTCCCCATCATTTATTTCTGTTTCAAAGCATTTTACAATGTCTGACAGCAAAAAGTGCACTTCACGAACAACATTATTTTCGGCTACTTCTTATCAGCTGTTGAAATAGCTCTCTTCCATTTATTAAAAATAGTCTTATCGTTCAATTTCAGAGAGGTATACATAATAATAATTATGTAACAGTGATTAAAAAAATAACTAACCTTTGGCGCCTTAAACAAGCTTGCATTTTTTATCCCATGCAGTTTATTATATTTCCGTGTAGATGAACAACCGGCTTTACACCCCAGCACAAAACAACTGTCTTTACTTTTCATTTTGACCGCCATACCCACCATTTCTTTTCGAAACAAACATTTGAATTAATTAACTAAGTGTTTAATGAAAAAATTTCTGTGATATTGGTACATGTGTGTCAACGTTCTGTAACACTCTGTATACACTTAAGAAGTTATAACTCAAATTCAAAGGAAAATATGAGATGTTACTCGACAAAACTTTCGTAATTCAATTATTTATACTCTCACTTTCTATTAACCTATATACTATGATTAGTTATGAGAATTTTCTAAGCAGTTTTATATTAATATTTCTTCTTTCATTTGCCTTCATAAAAAAAAAACACATCGTGTTTTTCTAAGTAGTTATTACCGTTTCGAAATTTTAATTTGTGATACAGATATAGAAAAAACTATATTACCTACCCAAGCTTTGACATATATCAGTCGTTTTCAATTTACTTCAGGGTTTTTCTCCCGAGATTTCCGCAAAGAAATATTTCGTGTTCTTCATACTAATTTCTTTCAAGTAAATATTAAAAACATGAACATATTTGTTGAATAAGTACAACAGTTCGGTGTAATTTGTCTTGAAAGTTCTAAACTAGTTGAAGGGATCAGTTTGGGCTATCGTCTTTCAATACATTGGGATGATCACGTGGATAGTACTACGCACCATTCAAAACTATTAGGTACCAACAGCCTGAGTTGAGCTGGGGACCAAAAAGAAAAACAAGTGTCGGTGATACTAAAGTTTAAACTAAATTTATTTGGATTAATTACCTAGAATAACACCACTATGATTTATATATATACTTATACCGTGCCTTCAAATACTTCCTCATTAGAGATGGCCATGCTTTTTTTTAATGGTTGGTGACAGTGTACGTAATCAGGCACACACGCATAATTTTGATAGTTTGGTTATGTCATGAATACTTCTAATAGACATTTACGAATACTCGTAACATTTACTCGTAGGTATCGTATATTGAAGTAATTGAATAAAGTACTTTAAATATGGCTCCAAGTAAAAGAAAGCATGTAGGTGTAGTTACTCTCTTGCTAAAAATTATGAAAAAGCATAATAGTCACATGCGATATAAAAAGAGACGAATTTGGGTAAGAGAAACAGTAGAAAAAAGATAAATTTTTGAAATTTAGGAAGGTTTGTTACAACACCATGTGACTATAAAAATTTCATGAGAATGAACTACAACACATTTTCTTTATCCTTTTCTTCTCTTTATTATATAAGTAGAGCACAAATTATTTTTTTTAACTGCATCGATACTAATGTCCATTATATTAGCAATTGCTTCATAAGCCTTATACCTAGCGATAATATCTCGATATTCTTTAGTTTTTGTGTCCAATACTCCATAGTTTTTTAAATTTCGATAAACTCATCATCGATGTTACCCGCATACTTTACTTTCCGCCATTTTTAATTCTACTAACTCGTAACAAAATCGAATTCAGCTCTATTCATTTTGACAATCGTATACAAGTTACGAGTTTACATTTACACCTACGATTTTTTTACGAATCGTATGCTCGTAATCGATTTACTCGTAAATGTAAAGCCGGCTTATAATTTGAATTTAAGTAGGTACCTATGACAACTGTTAGAATTTGAAGTTTTCAAAAGCTTAGCATGTGCACCAAAATTGATTACTTAAAAAACAGCTTACTCTAATGAGGAAAAGTATTTGAAGGCACGGTATTTGCAAGTATACATGGGCGTGATAAGGGAAGTGGATACGATTTAATTCAGACTAGACCGACTCGTGTTTTATCGGCTCTCGGGGAAGCCGGTAAATAATACGGTACCCGAGAGCCGACAAAACACGAGTCGGTCTAGTCTGAGTGAAATCTGATTCACTTCCCCTATCTCGCCCATATGTATATTTGCAAGTTCATCAACAAACTCAAAATTCCCGATCCCAGTCGTCAAGATGTCACAATAGAAATATGTTATTCTCCATATTTCATTCTGCGCGGCTAATATACAGGGTGTATTTGAAATAAGGGGACAGAGTATGATAAATGGAAAGGTGCAATTATGTAGAATATAAATCCCAAAAATTGTGAGCCAATTACGACACGAACGCCAAAATTAAAAACCCCCGAAAAGTGTTTAATGTGCCGCCTATGGATTTAGCATGTGTCTCTATGTCGTAGGTATCGCGCCAGACGTCGACGGTTCCACACAGGTTGAGGAGATAATTTCCATCGAAGTAAATAAACACGCATAGATGTACGCAATAACAGCTGTAGACGTTATAAAAACCCCAATGATAGCATTGTTTACTATTCCAAAACAGGTGTTCATGCTAAGAGTTCAACAACCTTAATATGAAATATCAGCTGTTAAAATATCTTATTTTTCAACAACGAGATTTTTTTTATTGAGATGGATTATTTAGATATTACGTTTTCTTCCGCTATTACTGTTATTATGATTAAATTCAATGACTTTTTACTTCTTATTTCTCACAAAAACAAAATTGTGTTGTAAAATTTGCCCAACTGTACTTTATTTTAATTGGACGCAAGTAAATTAAGAAAAAACATAATTTATTTCAGTTCGTGTGTTGTGTAAGCAATAGTCGAAACATCCACACGTAACAATCGAACGAGACTGACCTCGCACGCCTTCACACTCCTACTTACTAACCCACCCTTCCATAGCCTACAGTCGTATTAAAGTGCAGTGGCGCGACGAATATTTTAAAAATAACTTTGTAATTTTTAAAATTTGAATTAGCGCAAAATATTTTGGATTTGAGTCTAATAAAATTACATCTTTCCATTAATCATACTCTGTCCCCTTATTTCAAATACACCCTGTATATACAGTGAGACCGCGCGGGTTGGAATAATTCATTTAAAATTTTTGGTTTTGTTTTATGGAAAACGCTCGGATAGGTCGATTTTTATTTCTAGCTGCGGTTTTTCTGATGGTAAATTGATGTACAAAGGCTGGTCCAAAAATAAGTTACGACCATCAATTTTTTTTTTCAAATGGAAACATATGTTTTTTATCTAATTTGTTAATTCTGCATCGAATTCTAAGTATGTTTCATGTACCATGTTCTATACCCAAACTCAACAGTTATCGAGAAATTTACAATTGAACATATCAATAACTGAGCCCGTATCCTACAAAATTTATTTCAGTCTCTTGTCTGAAAAGGACCGATTTATTAAAAAAAACAGAAAAATATGTCAAATTAAATGTTCAAACTGTTGACCACTAACTTCCTGACAATAGACAAGCGAAGATCAGTTTCCCGTAACACTGCAGTTAACGTTTGCGGCTTAATTTGTCGTATTTCGGTTATAATTTCTCGATAACTGTTGAGTTTGAGTATAGGACATGGTACATGAAACATACTCAGAATTCGATGCAGAATTAATAAATTAAATAAAAAACATGTTTCCCTTTGAAAAAAAAATGTATGGTCGTACCTTATTTTCGGACCATCCTTTGTACATCAATTTACCATCAGAAAAACCGCAGCTTAAAATAAAAATCGACCTGTCCGAGCGTTTTTCCATAAAACAAAAATTTATTCCAACCCGCGCGTCCTCACTGTATAATGAACTTTTCCAAATACTTACATAAAACTCTTTGAGGGATGTGTTGATTTCAAAGGATAAAAACAACACAAATTCAGAGATTTGAAAATATACGTATAAAAAGATGTTCGTTCCTACATATCACTGGAATTTAGGAATGTACTAAAACAATCAAACGATTTAAACACTTTTTATGATGCTTGATCAATTTCCCATTAAGTATATTTAGATATATACATATATGTATTCTAATATGTACTTGCATTTTTTTGGTACAAAATGATTGTAAATAAATATATTGATGTATACTAACGAAACAAAATCAAAGAACGTAAAGAAATAATATGTATAAATATTCTAGGATGACGGTTAAAATGGATTACATTTTTATATAAAACAAATAGATTATATATTAGAAAGTATACATATATAAATTCTATTCTGATAATTGTAAAATGTTGCTAAAATAGAAAATAATGTATTTTTTGTAATGTTGAAATATATGATAGATTTATATATAATTATTATTATATACGTATTTGTTGCAAAGAATGAGTGTAGGCCTAGTCCCAGTATAACTTGATATTTTTCGCAAAATTATTTTTAATTTTCTTTTTGAATGACGTGCAAAAAATACATATAAACGTTTCGTTGTATAAAATAAAACGTAATTTATGTAAAAATACGAGAAGTGCAACTATATAATACGAAATTTATTGCATATGTGATTAATCACTTGTCAGAAATGTCATTTCATCTGTCAAAATAATACCAATTACGTCCATAAAAATAAAATTCCTCTTCCGTAACATCAAGATATTTAGGAATATTTTATTTGCATTGTTATCAACATAAAATATTTCTGATATGAGTGTGTTAAAATGGTGCACGTTTCTTTTCTTTTTCTTGAACAATCGATATACTAACTAATTGTGTGTTGAGAATTGCTCATATCGTGTCCAGTATTATGGCCATTGGGTTCATTTTCAAATAGGGTTTTTATAGATTTTATAAAATGAACTAAAATTAATGCGAAATATCCGTTCAAAAAGAGTAAAATTAAAAATATTAATCATAATTTAAGATGTAAATCGATTGAAACGAAAATGTGCGAAGTGTATTACATTTGGATATTTACATTGCCAATTGTTGGCGTCTGATGTTAAAAATTTGTTTAGAAAACAAAAAAGAAATATATAAATAATAATTATGTGCTTAATTTGTTAAAAAACGCATATACACTGTCCGCCGTGAAAATCAGGAAATAGTCTGAAACAAAATAAATTAAAAAATATTATAAGGCAAGGGAACTAGACAAAAGACTCCCACTCGTTGGATAGGCAAAATCTTAACCCAATTAACTATCTTTCCTTTTGCGTGACGTGACATATTAAAAAATATTTGACCTAATAAACTCACTCAATATTAATTAGACATTGCCAAATTGCCATTTCCGCAGTCAAGTTTGTGGGTAAATTTATTATTACTCATATATATACAGTGTGTTAGATTTTATGTGTCACAGCAAATAGCTCGGCTATTGTATGAATGATTAAAACTTTACACATAAGAAAGTTATTATGTTATTTATTTTTAGTAATGGGTCAAAATCGGAAAAACAATTTTAACATCAAATTAAGCAGGTAAATCAAATAAATGTTATATTTTAAATGGAACGTACCCAATATTATTGTATATTCTGAAACTACATGAATTTTTCTTTACAACGGTATATCACATGTGATTCTTGTTTAATTAATTTATGGCGTAATAAATAGTTAGTTAAGTTAAAAAATAGTTATTTTTGTACTCACCGCCTGTAAAGTCACATTTGGCGCATGTGTAGCTAGAAATACGTTTTCCCGGTTGAGGCGACTGTAAAAATTGAAAAAAACACTGGCACTTTGGGACATTTAAAAAAAAATCTAACTTGGTAGTAATAAAATTTAGTCTATAAAATACTACTTCCCTCCACTATTCTTCACTAAAAGTTGGGGAAATAGGAGTAATAATTAAAAATTCTTCCAAAAAAATTGTGGCGCCATCTATTTGACGATATTTTAAGCGACATCTTAAGCAAGATTCAAGCGCCATCTATTTGATCCACATCGACATTCATATTGGCAGTTCGGAATTGTTTGTATTTAAACCAAAAAACGCAATAAATGTACTATAAATTTATAAATATAAGAATAAATACCTCATGTTTGCCATGTGTAAGAATATAATCACTTAATTTTAGGGAAAGGTAATAGTTACGTACATTAAATGCTTAAATTAATTAGGTAATCTATTTTAGGTTAGGTATGATACTAATGACATTAATCAATAATCCTTCTTTAATTTAATGTTCGTACAAAAAATATTGTACAAACCACTTGCGTGAAGACATCTTCCACGCATTCGCGCAATTAAAAGCACTCGCTTCCTGCGGTCGCTCGTGCTTACAATGTGCGCTCATGCGGGAAAACAGTCTTCCCGCACTTGGTTCGTAATAGTTATTTACGAACCAAGTGCGGGAAGACTGTTTCCCGCATCAGCGCACGTTGTAAGCACGAGCGACCGCCGGAAGCGAGTGCTTTTAATTGCGCGAATGCGTGGAAGATGTCTTCACGCAAGTGGTGTGTACAATAATTTTTGTACAAACATTAAATTAAATAAATATTATTGATTAATGTCATTAGTATCGTACCTAACCTAAAATAGACTACTTAATTAATTTAAGCATTTCATGTACGTAACTATTGCTCACCTTTCCCTAAAATTAAGTTATTATATTCTTACACATGGCACACATGAGGTATTTATTCTTATATTTATATATTTATAGTACATTTATTGCGTTTTTTGGTTTAAATACAAACAATTCCGAACTGCCAATATGAATGTCGATGTGGTTCAAATAGATGGCACTTGAATCTTGCTTAAGATGTCGCTTAAAATGTCGTCAAATAGATGACGCCACAATTTTTTTGGAAGAATTTTTAATTATTGCTCCTATTTCCCCAACTTTTAGTGAAGAATAGTGGAGGGAAGCAGTATTTTATAGACTAAATTTTATTACTACCAAGTTAGATTTTTTTTAAATGTCCCAAAGTGCCAGTGTTTTTTTCAATTTTTATAGTCGCCTCGACCGGAAAAATGTATTTCCCAGTCGAGCTACACATGCGCCAAATCTCACTTTACATGTGGTGAGTACAAAAAGGGTATTTTCCATTCTAAAAAAAAACATAAAATGACCCCATGTAAAATTACATCCATTCACAATTTAAGAATGGTGATTCTGATAGGAGGTTAATATTTTGTAAATGGCTTAACAATAATCAACACTTATAATTAAAAAAAAATGGAGAACAAATAATGAAATAAGTACAATAATACCGGGCACGTACCATTTAAAATATTAAATTTATTTGCTTTACCTGAATTATTTGATGTTCAATTGTTTTTCCGATTTTGACACATTATTAAAAAAAAAAAGTACCCTAATAGTTTTCATACGTCATTTTTTAAAATCATTCATACAGTAGCCGAGATATTTGCTATGACATATAAAATCTAACACACTATATATCACTTTTTCTTTTTAGTGATATCTAGTTTTATTTAGAGGCCAGTCTCTGATTCTATAGAGACTTCATTGATTTATTTCTAATTTCCATGGCCGACTGTGTATATTTTTCATATTGTACAAACTTGATTTAGGTATGATAGTACCATAAGATTTTTTCCTTTATTAGTGTTTCGTTATATTTTTCTTTTTTCAGTACATATAAGTAGTTACCAGCACTGACATAAATAAATATAAATAATAGTATAATGTAGTTTTTATTTTTAAAATTGTAATTTTTAAGATCGTTTATTTTATTTCCTTGTGACTCTTTAGATAAAACGAAATTGTATTTTTACATTTTGAAATATGTACATACATAGTGGTTGATATCTAAATGTTAAAACAGGGCATGCAAGAAAACCGTTGAAGAAATACATTTCCAACGTTGATCCAAAAATATAAGCCCGCTCCAAGAATATGAGCATGAATAATTATGAATAGTCATTCGAAAATCACTGAAAAGATTCAAAAATGCTATCTTTTAAGCACTGCACTTTAGTAAATAGAACAAATAGGTTTAAATTACAAAACAAGGAAGACAATCTACAAATGGAATATAATTAATAAAGTATAAATACAGTTTAAATTAGAAACGAAAGGAAGAAACTATATTTAATAATTATGTGTATGTTTGATTGCCCAAGACCACAAACGTGGCAGAGTAGAACTTCATTAATCTGAATCAATAGAAGCCTAGGCGAAT
Source organism: Amphimallon solstitiale (assembly GCA_963170755.1). NCBI lineage: Eukaryota > Metazoa > Arthropoda > Insecta > Coleoptera > Scarabaeidae > Amphimallon > Amphimallon solstitiale. The sequence goes on from OY720677.1 coordinate 117,288,358, forward strand.
CGGGTTAATTAAAAATGTTGATTACTGCATCGGATTTGTTTTAAGAATTTAAAATGTTTTAACAGAAGTGTTGATACTATGTATCAAGTTTTATGATTTTTTTAATTTTAGTCACGACTTCTATAAATCGCGAGCGAAGCGGAGCGGAGCGAGTGTGTAGTGAACGACTTCCTTACTATACTTTTCCTACGACAGCAAATAATAAAAATAGTACAAATTTACTTGTTTATTGTCACGCCATTTTGACAGATTAATGAGAAATGTTAACCTAGTTGATTGAGTTTCAATTTATTGAAAAAAACTAGAGCTAACTTCACCCCATGACTAAAGAGTCCGTTGCTAAATTCACCCTGTGACTTGTCAATGTGCATTTAAAAGTTCACTTAGCGTCATGATAACATATACGATAAATGCCATTTTAAATATGTAAGTAGAAAAAAATATATATACAAGTAGGTATGTACACAGGGACCATACGCAAGGCTTTAGAAAATCAATTTGAAATGTTCGTTTTCTTTACCTTCTGAAAGCTGATTAATACAACTTTTTTTTAATCGTTTAGACAGTAGTATGTCACGCAGAAGAATATATTCCTCTGCCAACAATATGGTCTGTGTATATTGTTTATTGCATCTCGAGTGTTCAGTGTTACACATTGCCGATTATTGTGCATCTTCGCATATCTCGACGTTTCTCCAAGTGACAGTTGTGATTCGTCGTTCTCAATTCAAACGTTTATATCAAGACCGATAATCGTATAAGAAATTGAGGCTACGTATCTGAGACGGCCATTATATCTTCCCTAATTGCACTTAATGGCAACAAATCTTCTGGGTCATCATGTGTCTTCTCGATGTCGATTGATTCACCGGGAAAAAGTTTATGCCAACATTTCTTTAGAACATTAGATGCAACCTCTCGCCAAACGATGTGCAAGATCGACTTTTTTGACCAACGTACGACTTCCTCTTTTTCAATACGAACAATCTCTGCGAGTAAACTTTTCTTAAGGAACGACCTCGTCAGACTTACCTTTTTTGTCTAACGGCTTAGAAGTTCTTCTAGTTTTCCGTGACAGCTGGCGTTATCTATTAGTACAAGACCTCGAACAGGTAGATTTTTAATTTTCAGGAAACGTTTAGCTTGTATCAAACAAGAGTTTTGCACTCGCTCTTGGAACAAAGTTCTGGTAATCTACATACTACCCGATGACGTATTTTTGTCTGGATGTGTTGTGTCATGTTTTTAAACACTCATGGGTTTTTGAGTTTTCCAAGTTAGAAAAGTTACTCTTTGCTTACAAATTTTACATCCTAGTGGATGTAAACCCATCTCCGGTAATAGTTTTCAGAATAATTGCTGACTCATCAGCATTTTATATTTATCAAGGTTCTCTGACAAAACTGCTATGGAAGAACCAACTGTACGGTTATTACAGGTTAACATTTCACCACATACTTTGAATGATTTGAATTTGTCCACCCAGCCCCTGCTAGCCACGAAGTAATATTTTCCAAAGTCTCGTACGAAATTGGAATGTGCTGCGAACGTTATCTGCAAAAAAAATTGCAACGCAACTTTACCATGTCTGGATAGACTGCTTTTCGCAATGTTTTCCTGTTTATCAACAATTCTTGCTCCGCCGACATTGTATTCCAGCCAAAGATCTTGCACTAAATTCACGGTTCAGTTTCTGAACTATTTCCGACTTTTTATCCAAACTTAACGTTTTATGTTGGCGTTTGAGATTCATCTCAAACGCCAGAAATACAAGATTCGGATTACAAGGTCACATTGAAAATAACATTCAGTTCAGATTACTGAATAATTCGGAATTACTGAAGATCGAATTAACGAAGTTACACTGTAATGTGTTTTTTTTGAGAGGATATTGAACATAACCTTAAGCTTCTTTTGCATCTGTCAATCTATTGAAATTAAAATTGAAGATCGCAGAAATTACGTAAGATATAGTGTTTTACACAAAGAACTTGACGCATATAATACCCGACTTGCCGTAAATTTTGACGAAGAAGAAAAGTCGTATAGTAATTACGATTTGTTTACTACAACCGAACGCTGTCAATGTACTGTCAAATGTTTCACTAGCGAAGTGTAAACGAAGTTTCATGCGGCCAATATCCAATGTTAATATTTCTAATGAAACTGGTTGAAAAACGCCAAAATTAGTTTTAATTAATATTAATCATTAAAATAATTCTGTGATTATTATTATTTACATATATGTAATGTGTTCTATATTAATTAACGGTAATTGTTATTAAATTGGTAATATAGACGTCATTATTTTTCGTTTACGACGAAAGTGGATTGTTTCGTGCATTCTACTATACCTATGTTGTATATGCAGTATAAATTGAAGCCACAGAATCAGTCGTAAGATATTAAAAAGAAACTCGTACAATTCTCAGAACGTTCAATAAAGTCATGGGTGTATTTTATAAACTCTACGTACTGTGATAGCATAACAGAACAAGGAATTCTATCAATAACACGCAGCGTCTCGTTCTAATCTATAGGAAATGCATAATTGCTTATACACTATCAATTTCTGCTTGTGCCATTTTTAAAAAATTTCAACATTTGACAGTTGAAACATCAGATGCTTTATTCTTCATCAAACTGTTACAGAAAATATCACAGGGAGATATTTCAAAAAATTGTCTTTCCCGCTTCAAAACATGGCCTTTTTCACATACTAATTTGATCAATGTCGGTAAATAAGATACTTTTTTCTGTGACGTGAAAAAAAGTTGACATTTTATCCTTCTTGACAGGTAATAAAATGTCACTTTATCAACCCGGGCATAAAGTAATCACTTTTTGCCCATGGGAAAAAAGTGCTCACTTTTTGCCCGCTTAAATTGACAGATATTTGATTATTTTACAGGTTTCCATAGCAACGCATGTGTAATGTCACTTGAAATGTCACATCGATTGATTTTGTGACTTTAATATACCTATAGTATTTACGTGTTTTTTTTTTAATATTAAATCGTCATTTTTCCCATCACAGAAAAAAATAGTGTATTATACACGGGAAAAAAATTAGATTTTAGCTCTCGGTAATTTATCTAAAAAAACCTTACCTCGAGCTAAAATCTAATACTTTTTTCCCTTGTATAATAAATAACTATTTTTTTTAGTAATTTATTACACCAAGTTGAATATGTTAACTTAAAGGATGATTATGGATTGTCATTAAATTAACAAATGGGGAACGTCAAGTTTGACAATTTTTTATTCGAGTATGGGTGGAAATTGTAAAACGTAAAAATCGCAAAAATTGACTTTATTATTCATTTTTGCATCAAGTATCTTTTGAAGACTAATATATTAAAATATATCTTCCGTTAACAAGGCGACATAGACAATATTTTTAAATCTCTATTTAAATCAAGTTATATTGATAATCAAAATTGATATTTTAAATTTATTTGTGGATATATAAAGGAGTCTTTAATTAATGGGTATGATTAGAAGCAAAATCATACTTAAGAAAAGACGAATGAAATATATGTAATAGACAGGCAGAATAATGTGAGTTCAGAATTGATTTTTAATGATGCCACGTCGACTTCAGTGCAGCTTTCTTTTCTGCCAAGAGCATTATCATCACAAACGCTCTAAATATCCATGTGGAATACCATTTTTACATTTCATTTGCCTATTTCAGACTGCTGTTTACCACCTTTTTTAGACGTTCGTGTAAATCGGGTATGTAGGCGCCAAATTCAAACAGCTGTATCTCTGCAACCAATAAGAATTGGACACATGTTTATATACACTTTTTTATTGCAAATGTTTCATATTACCACTACATAAAATATTTACTATTTCTTATAAAACAATCTGTATAGTGATTTTTAAAGTTAATTACTAGCCCGTTAAAATAGGGTGATGTTTTTGGTTTTTATAACTTTTTTCCAAAGCTATATGTTAGCAAAGCAAAACCAAGTGGTGTATACATACCCTTGAATTCCACTTTTGAAATGCTCAAATTCCAGGTTATAGACAAAATGTTATGTATTTCGAGTATTTATAAACGATTTAGAAAATCAAACATACTATATTCATTTTTAGAGTTAGATAGTTTTACCTTTTATATGAGTGCCATAACTAGACTTTTGGACTATTTCGGTGATTTTCAACAATTTCTTCACGTGCTCAATTTCCTGGCGTGATCGTACGTAACGTTTAGATATTTACGCTATACATATATTATTTATTACGTGTTGAGTGCCTTGATGTAAAATGGAGACACATTTGTGACTGTCGTATTACCTGTTTCATGCGAAAATTTGTTTATTTTTTCTTTTCATATTTGTATTTGAAAAAAATATACGTATGTTGGCACTGTGTTTTAATAAATTAATTAAAAATATGAATTGTGCGTCAATTATTATCAATCTTCATCATTATGTGCAGTCGTGGCCAGATAAATGTATTACAACCTTAAAATTCATATACGTCAAAAATCTGAAATTTTATTATTGTGAGTCGAACTTCAACTTAAACTGCTTGTCATAATATGTAAAATCAAATGTGATCAAATGTCAGATCATACACTATAACAATTTATTTAAAAAAGCTTGTACTTACTACATTTATCTGGCCACGACTGTACTTATACCGCGAGATCAAAAATTATATTGATAAAGGTTTGCCATGGAATGTAAAACGTCCGTCTTTGATATCATTCTTTTGAAATAATTCTGATTAAATTATCCATTGAGAAAGAATAGGTAGGGAGACGACGTCACGTGAACAAACCGGGTACAGGTACGCCATATTGATACTACACTTAAGTCAAACAGGTACTGTTGGTAAAAAGTGGAGTGTTTGTTAAGTGCATCGTGTATTAGAGTAATATATAAGTTAAATATTAAAAGACATTATGGTTTCTTGTGCTCTACGTAGCTGCAACAGCAGAGACGGTGTTGATAAGAAGAAAAAACTTTAAGTTTAGGAAACAGGAAAAAGTGTCTGGGGGCAGTGGCGGCTCTTTGTGAGAGCAAGTGAGCAATTGCACCCCCTGGAATTTTGAAACAAAACAAACCAAGCGGCGACTAACTGTGAAAGTATTTATTTATTACGTATTCATAGTTATTGAACAGGAACCGTGTGCGGCTCGCGTAACAACCTACATGCACCGATCGTCGTTACAGATATAATGACGACTAAAGCTTAGTTCACAGAACTTCGACGGTCGCGCGCGACACAACTATCATCCAATAGCGTTGTTTGTTGTTTCGTATTCCCCTCTGTCGCTGTGAAGTTGGAATTTGCGAACTACACAACTACTGTCGCCCAGATTAGTGAGGTTATGTTCATTAAAATAAATAAAAATCATACAACAAACCGTTTTCTTTGTTTCTTTACGTGTATTCTTTTTCTCCACCACAAATAAGTTAGAGTGTATAACAAAATTCGTTTATTTATCATTTTTAAATATAAATCTCTGAATTTTAGGTTATATGGTAAAGTGTCGCAAGCGACATTAGACTACTGCAGCGCTACCAAATTTTGTTGGCGGGGGAAGTGTCGCCCGCGACCGTCGAAGTTCTGTGAACTAAGCTTTACAGCGCACGGATGTTTACCCCTTCCACCGAGAGAAACATACCCATGAGCAATGCCCTACCACAGTATCCTACCGTTGCTGCGTAAGCCATTAAACATTACATTGAAGGTGGGGAGAACTGTATTTTGTTCTAGTTCCATATCGTTAATACATAGTATGTGAGCAGATTCCCAGTCGGCTCACTGCTGTTGGTTCTGCATCTCCACATAATACGTAACGGTCCCGCTTGATTTAATATTTTTATGTGTGTACAGGGGTCGATTAATATTTTAATAATGTATTGAATTAAAATACGATAATTCCAGAACGCGTATGCCCCGTTTCCTTAATGGGGAAAAGGATTGTTTTTAACATTGATGTGCCCTTATGTAATAATTTTATTTAAACAATTACGCATACATGCAGAGTGGGCGGAGCTAGCTGAAATTATTTCTCTCTTCTGATTAAAGTAAAATTCGACACTTGGGAGTTTTTGTGGTATCATTGATCACGTATCCAAAGTCGAAATGTCAAAAAAAACAAAATGGCCGAAGGGTTTTTTGAAAATTGACGTATAAATGTGAAATTTTAGAGACGGGGGTGTCTTAGGTCGCCGATCACAAATCCAAAATCAAAATGTCAAAAAAAACAAAATGGCGGAATTTTTTTTTGAAAATTGACGTATGAATGTGAAATTTTAGATACGGGGTTGTCTTAGGTCACCGATCACGAATCCATAATCAAAATGTCAAAAAAAAAATGGCGGAAGATTTTTTGAAAATTGACGTATAAATGTGAAATTTTAGATACGGGGGTATCTTAGGTCACCGATCACGAATCCATAATCAAAATGACAAAAAAAAAATTGCGGAAGATTTTTTGAAAATTGACGTATAAATGTGAAATTTTAGATACGGGGGTGTCTTAGGTCGCCGATCACAAATCCAAAATCAAAATGTCAAAAAAACAAAATGGCGGAAGATTTTTTGAAAATTGACGTATGAATGTGAAATTTTAGATACGGGGGTGTCTTAGGTCACCGATCACGAATCCATAATCAAAATGTCAAAAGAAAACAAAATGGCAGAAGATTTTCTGAAAATTGACGTATAAATGTGAAATTTTAGATACGGGGGTGTCTTGGGTCGCCGATCACAAATCCAAAATGAAAATGTCAAAAAGAACAAAATGGCGGAACAGTTTTTTGAAAATTGACGTATGAATGTGAAATTTTGGATACGGGAGTGTTTGTGGTTGCTTATTACGTCTTCAATTTGGCGATTAGTAGATTCGAAAAAATCAGAATAGTATTACCTTTCTCGCTCTTGAGTTTGTACCAGTTTGTGTAAAAAACAGTTCGAGAAGAATTTTAAATAAAATATACTATTGGCTAAATAAAATATATGTAGGGGTGCTTCGAAAACAAACTGTACAATGAACAGTACCTGTCTGGAACAGTATATCGGTGAAACTTATTAAGATTGGGTAAGCGTTCTTGTATTATACTTTTTAATTTTGAAATTATGCACTCCCTATGTGAACCACCCCGAGCCGCCACTGTCTGGGGGCCAGATCTGGTGAAAGCGGAGGGTGTTCAACCAATTCTAAGTGTGAGCAGGTGCGTTGTCTTGGTGGCACAGAACTTGCTTTTTCTTCAAAGCTGACCGTTTTTTTAACAGGTTTGTTCCAACAAAGAAATCACTGATCAGTCTTGGATCGATCTATGACTGTTGCAATTGCGCATGTTTTATCAGAAACCAGTATCCGACCAAACTGCAATTAAAGTGTGTTGGAACACTATTTTAGCCTTTCAGTTAACATATTTGTGGGTAGATGGTACTTGTTCAGTGATTGACAAGTATTTGATGAATCGTATGATTACATAAAAGATGATTAGTCTTAATTCAAGTAAACTAGCATTAAAATTAGTATTACATACGTAGAGAAATTGAGAAAGTAAAGAAGAATCATTGTGTCGAAACTAATGTCACTATCACTCATGTTTATCGTTCATTCAAAACATTCAAATAATGCAGTAGATACCTAAAGTAATAAATTATTTTACCAATACAATAGCGTTAGAGATATCGTAGTACAATTGGCATTGGTGTATACATGCGCAAAGTATCCATAAATTTCAGTTTGTAAAAGATCAGCAAACTGCTCGGACTATGTTTCGACAGTCCTCAAATTACATCATGTTATGTTGGAACAGATTGCAATTGATCCCGGATTTGTCAGTTCGCGTTGTTGGAACAGTGATTATTCATTGCGCTTGCTCCGTACAATCACGGATCCATTCAAACGTATATTGGAACAAACCCAATATTTCAGCCATCAGCTTATCAAGTAATGATGCGTAGTAGGTACACTCCCGTTATTGATTTACCTTTTTCGAGATGGTCGATGAAAACAATCTATCCCAAAACACAGTCGCCATCACCCTCCCGGCCGATGGAACCGTCTTCGCCTTTTTCGGAGCAGATTCACTCTTTGCAATCCACTGTCTTGACTGTTCTTTCATCTCGGGAGTGTAGTGATGGATCCATGTATCATCTTCAATTATGAATCGACGCAAAAAATCCGGCTCATTTAGCCATGAAAAGTTCATTTAAATGCGTTTTTGGTCCAAAGTGAGCAAGCGCGGCACCCAATGCGCCCGCACATGACAAACGCGCTTTTTCGATAAATGCGTAGCCTCTGCTATGTCTCTAATCTCTGATTCGCCGGTCGTCCAGTATTTGGCGAACGTTTCGATGTTATCGGTGGCGGTCGCAGTTTTTGGCCGTCCCAAACGCTCATTATCAGTCAAGCTGGTGTGACCACGTTTAAATTGATCTGCACATCTTTTCACATTGGCATATGATGGGACTGAGTCCCCGTAAACAGCGTCCAACTCAGCTTTAATTTATCTAGGCGTATTGCCTTTTAAATGCAAGAACTTAATCACGGCACGATATTAGTGTTTCAATGTTTACAAAAACGCTGCCAAAGATTGTCAAACAACAACTGAGCGGCATCCAAAATGGCTGAAATGTTCACAGGCTACTTTCAACGCATGCGCACTTACATTACCAGAATGGTTTTGACAAGTAACTCCATCTTCATGTTGAGGCTAAAAAAATTTCGAACTATGTATGTACTGTATAGAAATTATTCTTTTCAATAAAGCAAATAAATATCATTTTCATATAAAGAAATAAGTATAATAATTACTATTGCTAGAAATAAACAGTAGTCTCATTTGTATAATAAGTAACAACCATTATTTTATGAAAATGCTATGTATGTGCTTACATTATTTGTATATTTAATAATATTTAAATGTTCTCCATTCTAATTTCAACACATTCAAAATGAATATCTTTGCCGTATCGGTATCGCTAGTATATTTGAGAGCGGTATATAATTAACAATATGGTAAACATATGTTTATCCAGCCCTTAAAAGAATGTTTATATGGGAATGAACTTTTCGTGAGTTTTTTAAACTATATCTGGGACTATTTTGATCTTGTTGGCCACTTAATGCGGTCCTGGTTAAGAAAGAGGTCATTGCCACAAAATTTATGAACGCTAGATAAGGCTAATAGTAAATACCACTGAAATGTGATACTACAAGAGGTCTGTCAGGTTGGCCCCTCCTGTTAAAATGTATATAGTATAAAATAGGTGCATTAATTTCATTTCTGCTCTTCTGTTTTTGGAGATTTTTAAAAAAATCGAAAGGGTGGGCAACTTAATAGACAATCGACCCCTCCAAAAAGTTGATTTTTTTTTTAAAACTCGGTGCTTTCGTAAAGTACGCCAATTGTGCTTAATTGTGCGGTATGGCGTACTTTACTCAATCTCAGTTTTGAAATTTTAGGAGTGTTTAGATAAGAGGACCAAAGCCGAATGAAATGAAAAAACCGAGAGCATTTTTCTTAGATATGATTCATATGGAAAAGTAGTTCTCGAACGTAACCAATAAAAATAAGGTCTGTCAAGTTTGATCTCTCCTGTTATAATTTATACAGTATAAAATGCGTGTCAATTGTGGGATTATTAGGAGCAACGGAGCAAAGAAATAATGTAAACAACACACGCTTACTGAATAGCACTAATTCATATGCTGAACTGCAACATCTGTTTACGCCCGAGAATGAGAGCAAAAAATGCCCATAAAATAAGGAATTTATCAGTAAAATCCTTTTTTCATCGACGTAGATAGGAGCGTGAGGGGTTTTTAAAATTTATTATATTTACCTTAAATTTCGCAAGAGAAATAAAATTTTCATTCATATTTACGTTAGTTTCGTTTTTTCATTGTTTTGACTGTTAATTACGTACTTCCTAATCTTTGTAATAGTCTGTTTAATACCGGTTTATTGAATCGACTTCTCCCAAATATCTAGACGTAAGCGTGCACTGGATTTCGTTTAGTTTCAATAATTTACGCGTACATTTTTAGTTATCATTTATTTAGATCTAGAACGTTGTTTATGCTACTTTTTCCGATATGACAATGAATTGTCAGTGATTCCGAAATTTATTACAAAGTCTGTAAAATATCGTTACAGAATGCCAAAATATCGCACTTTTGTCCTTAGCTTTGCTAAAACATACACAGAAATAGTTTTTATGCAGAGAATTTCGATAGTTTACAAAATTTCGTTACATGTTTAAATGACGATGCTTGAAGTATTTCTGAGTGTAAGGAACTAACACAAATCCCAAATTTAAAAAATTAGTTTTACTTCCTTCAGGAACACATAGGAAATTTGCCTAAACTAATCACATATTTTGAAAATCGAAATCTCAAATTAAAAGATGGATTAACCACATTAGATGTGGGCTATTTATAATTTCAAAAGTAGGTATTCCAAGTGACTTCGGATGTGGCCTTCGGCAAAAGTTAGACGCAGTTTTTAATAAAAATCCAGATTTAATAACATTGCGGCAATTGTGTATGCTAAATACTCTGAAATAAAAGAATATTTCCAGTACGCACCTATAACCAGTTGCGATGTAGAAAGGACGTTTTCTATCTACAAGGATGTACTTAATTCAAAGAGAACAAGTCTTACAGAAGAGAAAATGAACAAATAATAAGGTATTTTGTATTGAATAGATCACCAGCCACTTGTTATCCAATTATATAAATAAAATTATAACCTCTTTAAAAATACGACATTTCAATAGTGCGCCCATGGGCGATGAGTCATCAGCCGTTCGTATCCGCGCCCTAGTTATTAGATTAGTTTCATTTGTACTCTCCTGTATTCAGAGATTTTTGCACGCCATGTGTCTTCAATTGTGCTGTATGGCATACTTCACCCAATCTCTCAATTTACAAAGTCAACAAAGCACTTGCTTTTGGGTAAGTGCTTCATCGGTAAGGGAGGCTAGTAGAATAACTCAGAATATCTCACAAAGAGAAAAGTAAATAAAACAGCAGTACATTGAGTGTTGCAGGTTTCTCAGAAATTTACGGTAAAAGGAACACAGATATTACATAGTAGTTCTTCTTGTAATTTTATATGAATCATAATGAAACTAATTTATACTGCAAGGAGTGAAACCAATCATTTTTATTTTATTAGTCTTCAAAAGATACATGTTTCGAATGTCAATATTAAAGTCAATAAACAATAAGTATTTGCAAGGTAAGTCATACATAGGCAGCATACCTTTGCTTAATTGTTAAATCTTACATTAGAATCCCATGAGTTTTTTTATCAGTGACTTTGAAAAGTATAGCCGTAAACTTATAACTTTAACCTAATATGAATTTAAAATTACAGGTTATTAATTCTGTTTCAACAACTGGCCACATTCAGCAGACGGATCGGGAACCGTTCTCGCTCCAACTGTTCATTTGACAACTGTCGAGAGTGTTTTTTTACATTAAGTTTCGGCGTAGGTTTTAGTGTAAGGACCGGTTTTTCCAACACCTATTGAAATACCCGGTTAACTCTAATATCTGATATTATAATACATTTATTTCTGCACAATAGCTTTAGTTTTTTCATCTCATCTACATTTCTAGTAACTTTATTCAAAATTGTGTGTTACGTTGGTGTTGGAATGCGTTAATGGCGCATGCGGACAGAATACGGTCACTAAGTGAGCGTAGAATTTTTCCGCGACCACCCCACAACATGTTCAGAGTGAGCGTACATCATTGGAATTCGATCAGCAACTGTTGTGTCTGCCGATTGCGACCATTGGCTATCTTTCAGTTACATATAAGCATGATCATATGATTATAAAATTATTTATATTGAAAATTAAATACTTAGGCACGACACTGGCGTTAGAAGAAATGACGGAGGCTGGCGTTTTAATAACATGAAAATTTCTAAATCGCAATGCGTGAGTCAATTACTCAATTACAAAAGACACTCATTAGATTACTAATCGACGCGTCGATTAGTACCTAATCTCAAACCAGTTTGTGTAAAATACGGCATAATCCCAGTATGCGTCATGTATTTTTAAAGCGGGATAGACAATATTTTTTAATCTCTCTGTACTATGCCGTTGGTCGGAAAAATCAATGTAGCCCTGGTGGCGACTGAGCAGGGATAACCAACTAACAGTAGTAAATTGTTTGTCATTATAGTTTTAAAAAAGGATAGGTAATTAAAGGGCTCGCCTTGTAATTGTTTTTCATTTACTACTAAATTATTTAGAAATACTACATTTTAATTTTGCATACCAATCGTTTTAAATTAATAGAAATCGGGCATACAACCAGCAACTCCTCTCCTCAAATCTGCCGTTTTTTGAAAAACGGATTAGTGTAAAATGGGTTCATAGGTTTTACAATTTCTGTAGCTCTTTGAATCAACATAATTTTCAAATTTAACATTATAATCCCATAAGCCCGGTTTAAAGAATGTTTAAGCAGTAATTTTGAAAATTATCCATATAATCTAATCAACTTTAACATGACATGAATTTAAATAGCAATCTTATTTCATTATATTGGCAATGTTATAGTTGCGGATCACATGATATTAAAGTGATGCTTATTTTTGTAAAATAAATATTTGCGCACGACTCTGGCGGTAGAACAAATGAAAGAAAACATTTTCATGAAACATGAAAATTTCTAAATCGTAATATATAAATCAATTCTATTTAAGTAGTTATGATGTAACTATTTTTATGTATACAGATATTTAAAAAATGGTCTATTCCACTTTAAAAATACGTGACACATACTAAGCATGTGTCGCCATTTGCACAAACGTGTTGTGCCCGTAAGTTAGGTGTTCCAAGTTTATATTTTAACATAGACGTTCCCTAAAGATTTCCTTGGCATTGCTTATTATTTGTTTATTGACATTTCACGCATGCACCTTTTAATGACTAGATTAAAAATGATTTGCCTTGTGTCTGGTAATATAAATTACTTTCATTATGCTGTATATGTATAAAAGTAGAAAGAGAAACAACATAATGTGCGCAAATTGTCTACATTTTTAGACATCTAATTTACCGATAAATTTAGAACATTACATATTCAAAAAATGCAGAACACATCTAATTAGTGCTATATATTAACAAGGCGAGATAGACAAACTTTTTGATTACCAATTATAATGTTGACATAAATACTATTTGTATTTATATCACAAAAATTTACCATAAACACAAATACGTTGAATAAAGCTTATATTAATTTGTAATCGTACCTACTCTCCTTAATACGACTGTGTATGAGAATTATTATTATAAAAAAATAAATCCTTAAAAGTTATTGGCACCCAACGAAATATTTGCCCTTTCAATACGTAGGTAGGTACTCGTTTATAAATTAATTTGTATTTAGACCTTTAAAAATATGGGAGAATTTAATAGAATTTATTAATTAAACTAAACAGAAAAAATGTCAGTACAACTAAATAAACTACATATACAAATCTGAAAAATAAGCAAACACTTTTATTTATACCTAAATTTTGAACGAACGATCGATTCGAAATGCACTGTCCCCTGCGATGCTGCGATGCACCAAAAGATGCAATTTTAAATTGATGATTATTGAATATAATACATTCAAACTTCCTTTATGTTTAACGTAAATTTGTACTATTATTAATTTTAAAATTAAGCTGTGTATTAAGTTAATCTTCCGTATCTCGTTTGATAACTAATACGGCGATATAATATAGAATGTATACAAAATTTGGTACATCTGCTTATTAAAAATTAATATTTGCAAATTTGTACACTCTTTATGAAATCAAGGATGAAGTTAGATCAGGTGGCGTTACGTAAAATTTTCGGTTACGTCAGTTCGATGTATGTCGTTTGATTGTCTGGTTTATCCGCTAAAAATTCGAAATTTCATCAACTGGACAGGATAAATATCCGAATTCTTAACATGTTATCTATTTGTAAGAGTACGCTAGGCGTTAGTTTACAAAGGTCAGTAAAATTATCACGTTTTAGATAGCTTATCGCGTTATAAGTGTTTCATTATACGTATCTCTCTGTAAATTATTTATATTTGAATGACTATTTTTTTAACATGGTGAACTCAGTGATAGAATAGATTTGTATTGGCTTCAATGTTATTATCGTAAACACACTGTTTGAAGTATTATCCTGGTTTTAAGAGTCTTTGTTAGCATGTGGAAAATTCCGTGAATTAAAAATCGATATCCTAAGAATATAATGTTAGTTTTATTGCTGGTATGTTTCGCACAAAACATGTAGTTAAACAATATAATCAATCATTTGCATTATATAAGGTTAATACTATTACAACGTCTGATCACTTAATTACCATTTAAAATGTTCAAGTCACGTATGACATTCGCCCTTGATACAATCAGCTGATTCTGACATTTCTCTACCATGGAAGGTAATATTCTTGTTTTTATTAGATTTATTTTTGATACTGGTCCAAATTAAATTATTATGTAACTATATAATAGATTGATTATAGTAATTATGTCTGATGAGTAAATAAGCTCTTAATTAATGTCTTCACTAATTTTTATATTTTGCCTGTTATAGAATTGGTGCAAGATGTTTGGCGACAGCAATTGTTCCAGAAACCAAGATTGATGATTTTGATGTGAAAAATGAGCCTGTGTATCAATATTTAAAAGGATCGAAAGAAAGAGCAGAACTTGAACAAGCACTCAAGGAAACCTCTAGTAAAACAGAGGATGTACCCATTGTTATAGGCGATAAAGAATATAGAACAGATGATGTCAGATATCAGGTCACAATAATGAATATAATATTTGAATAATACAATTTACTTATTTACTCCCATATGTAATACAGGTTATGCCTCATAATCACAAGCATAAACTGGCAAAATTTTATTATGCCGATGCCAAGCTGATAAATAAAGCAATTGAAGTCGCAGTAGAAACGCAAAAGAAATGGGATAGAGTAGAGATAGGAGAGAGGTTAGAAGTTTTTACTGTTGTTTCTATTTGCATCTTATTTAACATTTTTTTCTAGATTGAAAATATGGGAACGCGCAGCTAGTTTAATGGCCGGCAAGTACAGACAAACTTTGAACGCTGCCACCATGCTTGGCCAATCTAAAACAATGATTCAAGCCGAAATTGATTCGGCAGCTGAATTAATAGATTTCTTCAGGTAAATTGGATTGTATAATATGTGATCAAAATGAATTGTAATATATATTTTTAGATTAAATGCATATTTTTTAAAAGAGGCCACAAAATATCAACCGATTTCAGAAAATCCCAAAGTTACGAAGAATACCATGAGATATCGAGGCATTGATGGATTTGTAGCTGCAGTGTCGCCATTCAATTTCACTGCTATTGGTGGAAATTTAGCTTACACGCCTGCATTAATGGTATGTACAATATTACTGTGATTTCTTGATTACATATTGTAAATAATGCTAATAACTTAAAAGCCTAATTTGTATTGGAGGACATTAAATTTCACATTGTGTCCGCATTATTACTTATGTTTGATTCTAATGCTGGTAATAGATATATTCAACGTTTTAATAATGTTTATTTCCCTGGTATCTATTCTGTGTTTAAAATGTTGTCATTAATTTAATGCAATTATTGAAAATTTTTGAATTTATATCCAACAAACAATTTGTTGTGATTAGTGACAAAAATACCTATACATGTTTGGATTTAAAACTCCAAAATTAAATGATTGAATCTAATCAGTAATTTTATAAATTTACGTATAAGGAATGTAACATATAATTATGACATTTAATTGAAAAATTAAAGCATGGAATATTTGAAATTTTCTGGGATCATACATTCACATTTGCAAACTTTTAGTTAGAGGTGTTTTTACTTATTATATTTGAGAATCTCATGTGTGATGTTTATCTATTAATAGCGTTGTAATGCACGTGTTTTGCAACTGTATTTTTGTCCTTGCATGCTTGCCAAGATATTTACTATCGTATTTCCGCGAAGAAGTTAAATATTATATTGTTTTCATCATCTTTATCCTTTGAAAGGTGCTGTGTCATCTTTTTTTTTTAATAAATAAGTGAATGATTATTTAATTACTTCTGATATTGTTACCGTTGCCTATTTACCTCCTTACAATCATACAACGACGTTGTTCGACATGTTCTCCAGGTCAAGTGCGATTGGATTTTAAAATACGGTTGTCAATGAATGTTTGTTTATGAGTTATGTCAGATAATGAGAAGGGAGTTGTCAATTTGACATTTTTGTCGAATTTTGAATGTCTGTATTATTTCTGGTTTTGATTAGTAAAAAAGTAATATAAATTGTGTTTGATTATTTATAAATTGTTATCGAGAGTTAAGCCGTGGCAATGAATGTTTGTTTATGAGTTATGTCAGATAATGAGAAGGGAGTTGTCAATTTGACATTTTTGTCGAATTTTGAATGTCTGTATTATTTCTGGTTTTGATTAGTAAAAAAGTAATATAAATTGTGTTTGATTATTTATAAATTGTTATCGAGAGTTAAGCCGTGGCCCACCTACTGTGGATAAAGCTTTAGGTAACAATAGTGGCGCCCCACGTTGGGCGCCACTATTGTTACCGATAACTTTTACCACAGTAGGTGGGCCACGGCTTGTCTCTCGATAACAATTTATAAATAATCAAACACAATTTATATTACTTTTTTACTAATCAAAACCAGAAATAATACAGACATTCAAAATTCGACAAAAATGTCAAATTGACAACTGACTTTATTATTCTTTATGACATGATGTTTGATCTGGAGATCAAGTCGAACAGTGTCGTTCTGTTTGTGAGGGGTCAATGGTAACAATATATTAAATTGAACTTTTTTCTCTTTATTAACCAGCCGGTACAAAGCATATACCTAAGTTCTCTCATACATTATTAAAATAAATAAAAAGGCTGTTATACCATAATAGGAATTTTCTAAAAGTATTTGTTATAACGGATTTTTTATTTAATTTAATTAATTACATTAAAATTGTCTATACAGGGTGCAGTCATTATTATCCGCGTCTGCGATTGCACTTTTGTGTTTTAAATAAGAGAAAAAACAATTTTCATCGGAAATGCGTCAGAGCTTAAGGTATTTTGTTGGTATGTGAAAATTTCGAGAAGTAGGCTTTGAAAAAACAAAGTTTTTTGAGGTATCTTCGAGTGCGACGTATACCAAATAATACCGAATTTTCTTGGTTACAGACATCATCGAAGTTTACGTTTCCACTTTTTTCGTGTTTTGATCCAAAATATCCAAAAAGAAAACTGAATTGCTCAAAAACTTTTGGCTCAATTTTGAAAAAGAAAAACCAGTTAAATAGGCAATTTAAAACAATATTAGAAAATCCAAAAATATATAGGGTGTGTGTCGTTTAAAAATATTAAGATTCATGCATTTCCGATGAAACCGGCCGTGCGTCAGATCTTATGGTAGTTTTAAAATATCCGCTCCAAGCAACCATGAATCTTCTATTAATTGTTTTTTCTCTAAAATACAAAAGAACTTGTTACACCTTTTTTTTGTATCTTATATCTTGTATATTATAACCCGTGTTTTAGCACTTTCTAATTTTGGTACATTTCTTTGAGCGACGCTGTACATATATCTGGAATTCCTCGCACATATTTACATATGTCCTAGAATTGCTGTTGTTTTCTTTTGTGGATTACATATAAATATGTTCCGTGGGGATGTTGAATTTTTATTTGGAATTATCTTTATCTAATTACCATGCGTAATTGAGTGTTACTTTTATTTTAAATATTATGGCTTAATTTGATATTTTTATTTCTTTTAATGCTAAAATCTACGTGCTAGGACATCTGTCGTTGACTAGTTGGTACTGCTTAAGTAGATAACTCTTTTATCGCTCAATGGAATTTATTTGTTCAGTTATTTTATGTGTTTCTTGTTTTGGTTGGTTATCCTTAATTTTGTCTAATAATTATTTTCGTATTATGTTTCCCTTCATCCTTCAATTATTTGTCGTCTAACAATTTGTGTTGTTTCGGAATTAAGTATGCGTCTGTCTTACCGACCGAGAACATTTTCGTTAGATACCACGCACACGGCTTTCTCTGTGTGGCCGTCCTCGGCACATTCATTTTGCGTCTCGGCACATCACCAAGAGGATAATTTTGGGCTTGACCATTTTTAATTTATCGTACAGTAACACACATCCGAAGGGTGGATGACTAAAAGTAGCATATTATTTTTCTGGAAAATTTTTAACCTCGACTGCGACTTAGAGCAGGATTTTTGTTTAAGATCGGAGTAGTGCGTAAGATCGGTAAGGTTTATATAGTTTTTAATTCTCCTTGTGGTGATTAATGCACTTGTTCTCGTGTAAGTTTAGCTTTTTGTAATATAGCACTTGATTCGTAAAAAACTTGCACGTAGATTGCTGAGTTTCCGGCAGCCATTGTGATCCGGCATTTATGCCCTGAATTCTAGTAGTACCGAATTGTTCGTTTACCGCCTGATGTACAGGAGTTTCTTGAGTGTTACCAGGCAATATTTTATTCCTCTCTGGGAAACGCAATTTATGGAGTTCAATGTCCTGTGGATGCTGCTGATACGCAATTTAAGTTATGTTATATCGTTGTTTCTTTTTTCCCTTGTCTTAAATTTATTTAACTATTTGGATTAATTAATTTTCATTTACACAAATGGCAATCTACAATGTAATTTAATTTCTTAAAATTTAATAGTGTTTTACACAGTTTCGTTAAGCTCTTGCTGCCCGATACCAACTGGTTCGGCTTAATTTTAAGCATTTGAATTACTTGTCAGCTACATACCCTCAGTATAGTGAGCTGAATTTCAGTTTCAATTTAAATTTCTGTTTAAAAAAAAAGCTTTTAAGCCTACGGACAGCTCTTGACTGTCATAGCGACTGAATTATCTTTGAAATACGAGGGTTCTCGGATGAATGTTATTTGGTTGTATTGATTTGTTAATTGTTGAGACACTCAGACGCATGAATTTAAATTGTTTATTTTTCATAAGATGTTAGTTTAGTAATTAATAACTATCTGAATCAGTCCTGATCACATACAGGTTGATTTATTTTTGTTATGCACATGTGAAGTGCGAGATATCTCGAGCTAATTGCAGAATTAGTTGTCATGTTTTTTGTTTTTTTTATTGAGATACGTGCGTAATTTTTAAACTATAACTTAGTATTTTGTTCTTGAAATTTTTCATATACAGGTTGTTCCAGCCGGACCCCTGACTCATGATATATTTAGTTACTTTTGGGCGAACTGCCGAACCATGCAATTAATCCATATTTTGTTTGATTAAATTTGTTATTGTTTGACTGTTCTTTACTACCTAGTATACTTAGATTGTTCTTGCTTTCGGAACAAGTGACATTTTGGGTGGGGTTTATTTTAAGAAAGCTGGCGCCTATGTTTCATCCATCTTCAGTATTCTGAATGACCTGCGACCTCCCCGATGAGTTAGAGGCAGAACCCTTCTCCATTTTATCCACCGTACACTAGGAAAGTAAAGGTAAGGCACATTGAAGACGTCGCACCAAAACTCTCCGAAACTTTCATAAATTTTATTGTGCGGGCCTACAGTTTTGTAACTCAGATAAACGGGCTCATTCTTTACTTGCCGACTGGATGAATATATTTTGGTTACCGGCGGCGCCAATTGTTCCACCTTCTGCCAGGTCAGTTATGGTTTAAGTTTTACGTAGAATAAGGCAGAGGGCAGGTAACAAACTATCGAAAACGCGGCTACTAATGACTCGCCCTGTATATCTGGTTCTTGGTATTATAGTTATTATGTAGAAGTAAGTGTCAATGTTTGACATTATTATATAGTATATGAGATGAATCATTTTGCTGTTAGTAAATATATAAATATAGCTTTTTTCTTAGAGATATTACAAACTAATCAGAGCCAATGAAATGTTGTGAAATCATTCAGAGAATAGTTTCGGATTTATCTCCACCAATCAAATCACCGCTGACTAGTTAATTAGTATGGTTATTAAATGCTTTGACAATTTGTATGGAGAGGACCATCAAATATTTATTATTCCACTTATTTCATTATTGTATATAATCTTTTGCAGGGTAATTCAGTTTTATGGAAGCCTAGTGATACTGCCTTACTTTCGAATTGGACCATATTCAAGATTTGCAGGGAGGCTGGTGTACCAGCCGGTGTGATCAGTTTCCTCCCAGCCGATGGTCCTGTTTTTGGAGATACTATTACTGCATCGAAATATTTAGCGGGTATCAACTTCACCGGTAGTGTTCCGTAAGTTAATGTTGCTCACGAATTCTAAATTTTTACCGTCACAAGCAATAGTTAGTCTGCCTATAATACCCCCTTTATTTACCCTTTCCCTTGAGTTACTTTACTTCATTTCCTACTGTGACATCTTGATATTTTGTGTTCAAACAGCTTTCCCATTCCAATCTCGTGCCAGACTGGTATTGTGTCCAACATGCTGCTAGTACCGATTTGTGTACTAAAATCATTTTTGTCACAGTCACTAGGTACTGTACTAAATAACTATTGCAAAGCTACCAATAATAACGCATTAGAAGCTGTTAATAAAGCTAAGGAAGTTACTGAAAGAAGAAAAGACCGAAAGCTTCAAACAGTTTTGTCAAAAAGTTAAACATTTTTGCGAATTCTAAGCTCACTTGCAGTAAAAATTAGCCTCAGGATTATTTATCAACAACGTTATATTGCTTGTATTGTCATATTGACGTTACATTAGCATTTGTTATCCCACATGTTTTTTATTATAGTAAAATAAGTGTAACAAACACCACACGAGATAGAACAGTAGCGTGCATTACCACAGTCCGGTAGGCCTTCCTTCAGTGATATCGTGCACCTTTTTGATGTTTTCCGGTGTAGTTGCGGTTTTTGGTCGTCCTTCACTTGGGTCATCTTCGAGGGACGTGCGACTACGTTTAAAATCAGCTGCCCACTTTTTAACGGTTGACATTGAAGGAGCCGAGTGCCCGTAAGCTTGTGTCACCTTCGGATGAATTTCCTTAAGGGTAAATCCATCCAAAACGAAGAATTTTATGACCGCACGATATTCAAGTTTATCCATTTTAACGAAAAACACGGAAGACGTCTACTGCGAAAATTCGTGTAAACAAATTACTTGACAGAACAATTTGAAACTTGTCATACGAACTAATGACAGGTGCACGCTACAACTACTATATAAAGCATAGATGACTCGTCCGCCATTTTGGAGATAACTGCGTCAAAATGTAGCCTATATGAGAACTGTCAATCTGTCCGCAATGACGTCATTGACAGCTAAAGTGAGCATACCGGTATAAGTGTATCGTGATATGAACTGACATTTATCTCCAAAATGGCCGACGAGTCGGCTGTCCTAAATATAGTAGCTATAGTGCACGCAGGCACTAATCATAAATTTTCGCTGATTGGAACGCCATCTCTGTGTCAGGCCGAGAATTTTTCACCTTATCCTCGTACATGTCACTATACAATATACAAACTTGTATCATTAAATTTAAACTAATAAGAATACAGAAAATGCATATAAAATATTCAAATAATCGTAAATAACTTAAGGCTGAACGCCCGCTTCAAGCTAAGTTCGATTTGAAAGAGGCGTACCACTGTTTTTCGTGCAACTGTAATAAAAGACAAATGTTTAAGGGTCCCCGTGCTCTGTCTTATGCTGAGGAAAAAGATAGAGAAAAGAACTTGTCACCTAATCTAATCTGCCTGTAATTTATGGCTGCGTTATGGTCTCAGATAATCGCCGGTTGGCCCACATGTTTGACAGTCGGGAAGCAACCTCCCCTAAATTAGACAATCTATATTTTCTCAAACACACAAAAAAAGTGAAGCTAAATATGTAAAATCACCTGCCGGATTCAAATTTTGAGTTGGAAAATAAATTCGAAATCGCAAAAAGGTCGAAAAATCGTTTTTTTGTGTAAATTTTAAAATTTTCATTTTCTTCAATTTTTAATACTTATCTCGTGATATCTCAGCAATGCATAGAGCTAGGGATCTGTTTTTTTTTAAGATTATACCCTAAAGTATTTGGATGATACTAGTGTTTTCGATTTTTCTTTATGGTGTGTAAATTTTATAAAAAAAAAGAAAGTTTTAGTAGACGACCAATTTGTGTAAGGTATTTTTCAGCTATCGAGTAACTAATCTTATTTTTCAGAATTTACCCATATATATGTGAAACAAAATAAAGCCAACATTCCAAAATTATTTTTTGTGCAAAAAATAAATTTCTAGATCGTTTCAGAAGCAAATTATTGCGAGTCAAATATAATAATCATACTCCCTGCCCGCAAGCCGTGTGAGTCCTAGCATGCGCTTCTAGCAGGTATAGCGTTAGGGACGGGAAGAGATATTGCTTTTACTTTCTGATACGTAGTATAAGGAAGTATTGTGACGCTGACACTGTATATGTACACTATATTGTAAAGAAAATATCAACGGTTTCGATAAAATAATATCCGAGTAACGATTACTTTCTTAACATACACCGATCTCAGAAGTATTTTACAAACTGCGTAGAAACTGCACGAAATGGTAGGCGGAGCTACCTCTCGACACAATGTGCGAGCGTACCACATACTCTATTTGATTTCAGTGAATTTCGCCCAAATTTCAAAATTTTGTTTTCCGTTTCGTGACCTTATTTTTAAAAATTAAGAAAAAATAAAATTTATGTATTGCTGTTGAGTGTTACATAATTTTAAATAAAGGCTTGTTTTTTGAAATTTCTTACATTTTTATTTTTATTTAAGGCCCTTTGGACAATTTCGAAGAAATTACGATTTATCCATTTTTTTCTTAAATTAGCGTGTAAATTCGGTAAGGTTTTCATGAAAAATACGATTAGGAAATGGGAAAAACGATTTCGAGGCCGGGCGTATAGCCTTAAATGCGGTTGTGGTTTGGAATATTGAAATTAGTCGTTCAGCTCACTAAAGGCAACCATAATGCCTATCTCTCCTTCATGTTGTCACCACTATCGCGCTGTCTAGACTCCATACATTAACGGAGTATTATAAGATCAATGATAAAATACTAATAACCTGTAATTTAAAATTAATATTTTGTTAAAGTTGATTAGTTTATGTTAATCATTCTCAAAATCGCTGCTAAAAAACCTTAAAATGCGCTTATGGGATTCTAATGTCAAATTAGAGCAGAGGTGTGAAATTTCGGATAATATTTTTCTGATCGTAGTTATTTACAAATTGTTATCATTTCAGAACATTTACACGTCTTTGGACGCAAGTAGGAAAAAATATCAACAAATACATCAACTTTCCAAGACTGATTGGCGAATGTGGTGGTAAAAATTATCATTTCGTCCATCCGTCTGCCGATGTGGAAACCGTCGTCAATGGCACAATACGTAGCGCTTTTGAATACTGTGGACAAAAATGCAGCGCTTGTTCAAGAATGTATGTACCAGAATCGCTTTGGGGAAAGGTATGAATATAATTTATGTATGTAGGACTTCAAGCTATTGCTTCGTGATTCAATCTTTAGTTTATTGCATTTTGTATATATTTAATCAATTATTCATTTAATAGTTTATTGGCCAAGGATAATAATTATACACTGTGTATCAGGCAAATGGAATAAATTCGATAATAAATAACTGGGGGCATATTCGAAAAAACGCTGGGACACGTCGATTGGTATTTTTAGTTGTGCATTTTTTTCAACAGAAGCTTTTTATACATGGTATGTCATGTAACAGCGGCCAATACCAACTTTCTTATTTTGTATATTATTCAATTTTTGGATTCTTTAGAAAATTCTAGACATATTTCATGTACATTTTCCTATACCTATCTTCACCTGTTTCGAAAATATTAAGTGTTTTCAGATTTATTGCAAAAATTAACATTGAAAAAAGAAAATTATTTGATTACAGAAATTCGCTACAACACACTCAAAAACTAATAAGTAATCTGTTTATTTCATGATAATGTAAAAAAAAAACAACAACAAAAACCATTCTTTTTTACCGATATGAAATAAACAAAAACTGTAAATTCTCTTGTTTACTTTTGATTAAAACGTCTGGCCTTAGCATATTGTTGTCTGCCTGCATGAGAGTTTAGTTGTCAGTGTTATAGTCGTTTGAATTTCGTTAACTGCATATCAAAACAATGGTTCATTTAACAGAAGTGCACAGATCCCAAGCGACAATTAGTAAAATAGAGAAGCAGTTTCGCGAGCTTGGACACGTAAGGCAGAAAAAAAAGCAGCTGCCAATGCAAGATAAATTGGACATTATACTTGAGTTCAAGGGAAATCCACATACTTCTAGTCGACAAGCAGCCACAATATTCGATGTTAGCCATTCATCTATTATTCGAACATTAAAAGTAAAGAAAATACATCCCTATAAAATGATACCAACTCAGGAGCTCATGGAAGACGATTTTGATAGGAGAACGTATTTTTGTGAACAAATGATGGCAATGTTAGATATCAATGTGATCCAATTAGAACATGTTTTGTTTTCTGATGACTGCACCATTACACTTCACGGTCATGCTAATCGTCAAAATTGCCGCTAGTGGTCGAGGGAAAATTCTCACTGGATGAGAGAAGAACATAGGCAATACCATGTAAAGGTTAATATTTGGGCGGGAATTGTTGGAGATCATATCATAGGTCCCTTTTTCATTGATGGCTATATGAATGACGATGATTATTTAGCACTACGCCAAAATAATGTCGCGCTAAGTTTGACAAACTTATATCCTGATCCAGCAAACTCACAAGTTCCAGCGAATATATGGTTTCAGCTAGATGGAGCACCGCCCCATACCAAATCAATGTCCGGCAGTACCTCAACTGAATATTTTCAAATCAATGTATAGGGAGGCGACAGTCGATTGAATGGCCAGCGCGATCCCCTAATCTGACGTCATTAGTAGGGCGCGGACATGACCGAGTTAAACTACGACGAAGTTACAACGAAGCAAAGAAATAATGTAAACAACACACGCTTACTGAATAGCATTATTCAAGCATTATTCATATGGTGAACTGCAACATCTGTTATTGACTCACATGTTGACGGGAAAACAACACAAAAAAAGTTCACTTAAGTCGTAAATATCCTGTTTTCATCGGCAGAGATATAGGAGCGTCAGAGGTTTTTAAAATTTATTATATTTACCTTATATTTCGCATGATAAATAGAGTTATATATGTGTATACCTATTCATACTTACGTTAGTTTCGTTTTTTCATTGTTTTGACTGTTAATTACGTACTTCGTAATTTATCTAATATGTAGTTCCTGTTTAATCCCGTTTCATTGAATCGACTTCTCCCAATTATCTAGACGTAAGTGTGCAATGGATTTTGTTTAGTTTCAATAACATACGCATACATTTTTAGTTATCATTTATTTAGATCTAGAACATTGTTTATGTTACTATGATATGGAAGAACGTCGAGAAATACATCGTGAAGCAATGGCGAGTTGGATTGAGGGTCATACTGATTGTATGTCCATTGTCAGTGATTCCGATATTTATTGCAAAGTCTGTAAAATATCGTTACAGAATGCCAAAATATCGCACGTTCGTCACTTAGCTTTGCTAAAACATACACAGAAATAGTTTTTATGCAGTGAATTTAGATAGTTTACAAAATTTCGTTAAATGTTTAAATGACGATGCTCGAAGTAGTTCTCAGTGCAAGGAACTAACACAAATCCCAAATTTAAAAAATCACTTGTTATTCCTTCAGGAACACTTTGGAAATTTGCCTAAACTAATCACATATTTTGAAAATCGAATCTCAAATTAAAAAATTGATTAACCACATTAGATGCGGCTATTAATAATTTCAAAAGTATTCCAAGTGACTTCGGATGTGGCCTTCGGCAAAAGTTAGACGCAGTTTTTAATAGAAATCCAGATTTAATAACATTGCCGCAATAGTCCGGGAGGTAGCGTTGCATTTTAGGTAGTGATTTTACGCCGATCGACTGTTATCTTTTTCGATACGTATGTTATTACTAATAACTAAACCAAGCGTCAGCTGACGCACCCGCGGTGGGTGTAGTTGTAAGAGGCCGCGAAACGTGAAAAAAAAAGAATTAAAGTCATAGTACGCCGGCTGTTTTTTTTTATAAATAGACGACATCATAGTAAGTTGAAATAAAATCGTCAGCTGCATCGTGGAGGGGGGATTATGCGTTATAAAAATCACTTCTTCAAATAGTACGCCGGCGGATTTATTTTTTTATAAATAGTTAACATCATACTGAGTTGAAATAAAATCGTCAGCTGCATTGGAGGGGGGATTATGCGTCAGCTGCGTGCATGAACTTGTAAGAAAATAACGTCAAATTAGGTAATAGTACGCCTGACGAAAATTAACTAGGATATTGTTTACATAATTAAAAGTAGGAAAAAAAATTTGCTGTGTGTATAGTGGTGAAAAGACCTTCATCCGACGCAGTTGGTAGGTAGACCATAAGGGATGTACGCATCTCTTTCACATACGTGACAGTTTCGAGTGTACTCTTTGAAAGATCGGACGCAAGTGCAAATATGTTTAAAATTCAACCGTTTTGTGTATCCTGCGGCAAAAAGAAAGAATTATTATCTTTTACGGAAAAAATATTACAAATGAAATAATTAACAAATTAAATGAAAAACAACAAAAATAAGTTACGACCATCAATTTTTTTTTTCAAATGGAAACATGTTTTTTATTTAATTTTTTAATTCTGCATCGAATTCTAAGTATGTTTCATGTACCATGTCCTATACCCAAACTCAACAGTTATCGAAAAATTTACAATTGAACATGCAGATATTGATATGTTCAATTGTACATTTCTCGATAACTGTTGAGTTTGGGTATAGGATATGGTACATGAAACATACTTAGAATTCGATGTAGAATTAACAAATTAAATAAAAAACATGTTTCCATTTGAAAAAAGAAATTGATGGTCGTAACTTATTTTTGGACCACCTTTGTACATCAATTTACCATCAAAAAACCCGCAGCTAAAAATAAAAATCGACCTATCCGAGCGTTTTTCCATAAAACAAAACCAAAAATTTTAAATGAATTTATTCCAACCCGCGCGTCCTCCCTGTATGTAAGCCACAGTATTTAGATATAGTTTTACACATATTACTTTTTTCCCGATATTGTCATTCATTTGTCACTACCCCGGTTGAAATTTGACAATACCCTAGTTTAATAATTACGTCTGGGAAATTAGCAGTCAGCAGAGTGCGAGCAGGGGGGAGTACTGTCAGCTGGACCCTGAAAGATACCGTGCGTAGCTAGAATAATATTTGCTTTTACAGCGTCAGCTGATGGTCTTTCCACCACTACACACTCGGCTGATTCTTGTTTTCATACTTTTAATTATTTAAACAATCACCTAGTAAAATTTCATGCGGCGTACTATAACTTTATTTCACGTGTTTTTTTACAAGTTCATGCGAGCAGCTGACGCATAATCCCCCCTCCACGATGCAGCTGACGATTTGAATTCAACTCACTATGATGTCAACTATTTATAAAAAAAAGTTTCAGCCGGCGTACTGTTACTCAAAATTTTAATTTTTTTTACAACTTTTACGGCCCCCCATACCCAGACCCACCGTTACTTGAGCAGCTGACGGTCGGTTGACTGATTAGTTGTACGAGATCAACTACCAATATCAAAATCAGCCGGCTTACTATGACTTTTTCATTTGCAACGCTACCTCCCGGACTACAATTGTGTATGCTAAATACGCTGAAATAAAAGAATATTTCCAGTACGCACATATACCCAATTGCGATGTAGAAAGGACGTTTTCTATCTACAAGGATGTACTTAATTCAAAGAGAACAAGTCTTACAGAAGAGAAAATGAACAAATAATAAGGTATTTTGTATTTTATAGATCACCAGCCACTTGTTATCCAATTATATAAATAAAATTAAAACCTCTTTAAAAATACAACAACTCAATAGTGCGCTCATGGGCGATGAGTCATGACTCGCTCGTGTCCGCGCCCTAGTCATTAGACTTCTTATGGGGATATGTCAAAAACATTGTATACAAAACTAAAGCCGTCGACTTAGCTGACTTAAGAAGACGAATAACACTTGCGAGTAGATCAGTCATGCCATGCCTGAGATGTTGAGTAACGTTAGAAGAAATTTCTATTTTAGATTAGGATGTTGCCAAGACGTTCGCGGCGAGCATATTGAACATGTCCTACATTGACATCAATGATTCTTTTTTCTGTTTGTTTACATTATCAAGAAATAAACAGATTACTTATTAGTTTTTGAGTGTGTAATTTTTGTAATCAAATAATGTTCTTTCTTTAATGCTAATTTTTGCAATAAATCTGAAAACAGTTATTAATATTTCCGAAACAGTTGAAGATAGGTATACGAAAATGTACATGAAATATGTCTAGAATTTTCTGAAGTATCCAAAAATTGATTAGTATACAGGGTGTTGCATTTAAAATAAGACAGTTGGTATTGGCCAATGATACATGACACACCATGTATAAAAAGTTGCTGTTGAAAAAAATACACAGCTAAAAACACCAATCGATGTGTCCGAGCGTTTTTTCGAACGCGCCCCCATTTATTTATTTTCGAATATATTCCATTTGGCTGATACACAGGGTATAAGACTAGGATGGGGGGGAACACATTTCTTTAAGAAAATTATTGAGAATCATATGTATAAATAAATAAAAACTCGCAAAAATAATAATAACATAAATATGTAACCTCCAAGGCGATTTCCCTCGAATATTTGTTCATCAAAGAATTCTTGCTGATGGTTTTTTTCACTACCCGTAGATCAAGCAAGGTCTTTTGGAGAAAAGGAATCAATTGAAAATTGGGGATCCCACGGATTACAAAAACTTCACGTCTGCAGTCATTGACGACAGAGCCTTCAAGCGAATTAAAAGTTACATCGACCACGCGAAGAGCTCGTCGAATTTGGAGATCATAGGTGGCGGAAAATATGATGACAGGTAACACGACATATAAAATATGGAAAAGATCGCTATTGTGCAGCAAGTACATCCTGCACAATTGACCTTTTCCATATATTGATAATTAATTAGAAAGATATGATATGAATATATGCTTCTTTTATTTATTTATTTAGCACCGGTTATTTCATCGAACCGACGATAGTGCAAAGTAAAGACCCCACAGACAAGATCATGGTCGAGGAGATTTTCGGACCGGTTTTATCAATCTACGTGTACAAGGACAGCGATCTTGACAAAGCGTTAGACCTTGTTGGAAATTCAACCGCATTTGCTTTGACAGGAGCTGTATTCGCTCAAGATAAGTATGTAAAATATCATATAATTGCTATTACGCTATGGAGTTAGTATTTAATGAGTACTATTAATAGCAAACTTTGTACGCTTCTTCCCAAGAATATTTTAATTATGCCACTGCACGTGCACGTACAGCTAATAACACGCGTTATATCAACGAAAAACCCAAATAGATACAGAAACCATAATCAGCTCTAACAAATATATCGGGCAAACTGTTTGTATATTCAACTATTACTAAATCGATACATATAATAAGAAACGCTAAGAAGGACGTAAAAATAATTAGCAAGGAGAATTTCTAGCGAAAATCCGCATGCGTAGTTTCAAACGAAAACTCACCGGGAGAAAAATCTTCGAAAAATCAACCATAATTTCTTGATTCATCACTACCGGAAATATATATATCAGATTAATTACTTGTTACTACCAATAGTATCCAACTATGTGTAAAATTGAGCAATACCTATGAACAGAACCAAAGCAGTACTCTGATCATGTTTACAAATAATAGATCGCCAAAAAAATAAATTTGTTTGCAAGACAGATTATGGAAAAGAGAGCATTATATAATTTCATATAGAGAATATACGTTCTATAGACATTCGTTGTCTTTATACATAAATCGTCTCAATTTTAAATAATTAAAAATCACTTTTTTTTACTTCTAGGAAATTTTTGGAAAGAGCTGCAGACGAATTAAAAATGTCAGCCGGTAATTTCTACATTAACGATAAATCCACGGGAAGTGTAGTTGGACAACAGCCATTTGGTGGTGCTAGATTATCAGGTATTTATCAGTTTTAGAGAGAAAAAATTGTTAGTGAATAACGACATTTTAAATATCCGTTTTATAGGTACAAATGATAAAGCTGGTGGACCACACTATATATTAAGATGGGGTAATCCCCAGGCAGTCAAGCAAACGTTCGTACCTCTGAAAGATATCTCATATCCATATATGTCACAATAGAATAAATGCATTCATGATTGAATGTTGTTCATATAAATTATATTTTTATTTTATTATTTCTATTTATATAAAAGAACAACACAACAAATATTATTGTGATAATTTTCTGTTGTTAAGTTTGTTGAATGTTCACAGTGGAGATGATTTGTCCAAAAATAAAATCTGTTCCTATAAAAAGGATTAAAACGTATTTGTATATCAAGTATTATTTTAAAATCTGATTTGATCAGCCTTTATTATTATTATTTTTCATATTTTTAGTATGTATGTATTTATGAAGGAATCTTGTATTTTTATGACGTGGGCAGAAAAAGAACTCGATTTATATGTTATGCATATTGGCGTTTTATGCATAGTATTGTATAAGGAAATTGTATAGTAATGACTCCATCTCGACAATATTAAAAAATACTGTATATCGAAGTATATATCTGTAGATAAATGTAAATTTATATTTAATATATAAATCGATCGTTACCATTTTTCTTTTTTTCTTTATTCTTTTATTAAAGAGTGCAATTAAGGATTGCGTTTATATATGTTGCTACTTGATTATAAATATTTTAAAACATGTCTTTCACAATGGTTTATATTAATATGTATTATTATTTTATTTCTTGCGCATGAAATACTCTTTCCTTGCCTGTATTTATTAAATGTACATTATCAGTAGCAATAAACGAAAAACAGAGTTGTCTCTCTTTTATTTATGATACCCTAATCTTTGATTATACGGACGTTTTTAAATTCATCGGTGGTTCAATTGCTGGAATCAGGTTTCCACAAAAATGTTGTTATATTGCGGTTAGATTTATGATGGGTTTTTCAAAACGCGGCTATATTCACCAAAGTTTTATGCTGGACTCAACAGAATTCACTTTTTCCACCTGCTATAGAAGTTGGTTCTTTGATGGTTGTTTGGTGGACGAATAGTGAGGGAAATGTCAAAATAGTTGAAGGATAAAAGTAAGGTTCTGGTTGATGTTGAAAAATCGTGTTAACTGATATTTATACACATAATTAATAATAATGTACCTAGGTGATTACAGTAGATTTAGTTTGAGGGAAAATAAATGTTTTCTTAGGTTATGTATATATCGATATATCAAACGCATCAGCACTTATCTAGCATATACGTTTCCCTATTCAACATATTTTCAATTCAGCAAGCGCAAAATTCATGGTTGACAGTTCACCATTGGTAGATTTCATCTTAAATAATTGGTGAATTAAAAAACAGGCGTTATGTATACCATAGATATCCAACCGAAGGTTAGTTCGCAACAGTAGCCACCAGAGGGGCTCGCCAGTAGGATGTGCCAATTCGTGAATTTCTCCCGCTAAATTTATTATAGTAAAAGCAGTCTTCTTGTATATAGTAATAAAATGGAAATGACGCAATAATCCAATTACACCATTCGTGTTTGTTACAATTTTAGAGGCGTTTTGCTTTAGATTTAAATATCTTAAAATATTTTCAATTGAAGGATATAATAAGTCTACCAACTGTAATTTTTGAAAGGCCAAAAATAAGTAATGATGTGATTGTGGATGTTATTCTGAAATACATAATGCAAGACGATGTGACGAAGAAATGTCATATTTCCTATATATTTTATCTTATAATTGACAATTATATTGC
This sequence comes from Amphimallon solstitiale, assembly GCA_963170755.1. Classification (NCBI taxonomy): domain Eukaryota; kingdom Metazoa; phylum Arthropoda; class Insecta; order Coleoptera; family Scarabaeidae; genus Amphimallon; species Amphimallon solstitiale. The sequence continues at coordinate 117,320,383 of OY720677.1, forward strand.
AGTATAAGCTGAGAAAGGTTCTAAGTACTAATCTAACTAACCCTAACTTGTTGGGTATGTACTATCCACAACAATAATTGATGAGTATTCATCCAGCCCTGCATCGTAACAGTTGTTACGATTCAAGCCTGGATAAAATAAAAATAAGTAGAACTTGTCAAAGCAGAGTACATCTAATTACCTTTTACGAAGTGAAAGATTATAATTATACCATACTTCAATGAGTATGAAGGCTAAAATTCTACGTATATAGCACAATAAAATCCATAAAGATTTCAAACAATTGCAATTACACATGGGTAAATGAAAAATTAAGTAGTAGAAATACAAGTAAATCAGTTTCGTTTAATAACTACTCTGAAGAGAGGTTTGTAGTGGATAGTTTGTGAAACAGACACGTTCTCCAACAGCCTTCTTCTGCAGAATAAACACCTTTTCTGCATGGGCCTACTTACCCCATATTGGTTAAACATAGTTGATATGTGATTTGATTGATCAGTTATAAATCTGATACGTCTTATTGCATAAGTAGCAGAAGACAAGTGCGCGACTATCTTCCATGTTAATCTTTTTGTCTCACATTTATCCTGGTTAAGTGATAAACGATTGGCTGTGAACCATCTGAATGTTTAAATTCTGAATAAATAATAGGTTTGTTTGTGTTTAATATTACGAACGGTTCTAACACAGTTCTGTTACTGCGCAGAACTGATGCGTCATAGTACACCGTTCGGAACGGTTCCGAACGATTCTGTAACGATTCGATGCCTTTAGCCCGAATTAGTTCTAGTTCTAGAACGTTTTTTGTTCCAGAACAGTTAACATAATTCTGCGCATGACGTGAACTGTTCTGGAATCGTTCTTAGCGAAACAAATACAAACCTAATGTGTTTATAGTTCATTTTCTTTGCAAAACGTACTACATTATTGGTTTTAATGCCTCACATAAACCAATCAAGTTGATATAACCATGCAAAGCAATTTAATAAATGTGGTTCGGATAGCTTTTTTAATTGCCTTTTCTTATTTTACGTCATATATCATGTTTACGTGCAGCTGTCACATTACGAATATGATACAATTGCGTTAATCGCTGACAATCGTTAAGAATTATATTGAATTCAAGCAGAGGCAAAAATTGCTAAAATGCAAATGGCTGATAACTAAATCAATTAAATACACCCATTATATAAAAAAAAACATCTCCGTTAAGTAGACCAAGACGGCCGAGATTAGAATCTGACCAATCCTAATTGAGCATTCGAGCGGTGAGCTTTCATACTTAACGAAATGAACTATTCCAACCGTATGTTTAACGCGATATTAAATACAGATTTATGCATTAGGATTTACACATTTTCATGTTAGTAAAACAACGTCCTTCATTTATTCTAGCGCCCGAATTGTGTCTAAATATTTAATTTACAGAAACATAATTCTTTAAATATACTAGCAGTACCCGCAAGGCGCCTTACGTGACGTTTATTATTATGTCTATTCTCGAAATTTCTTCTTTGCTCTCTTTCTCTACCCTGTTGCTGGTTTGTTCAAAGGCATTTCTTTTTTCTGAGAGGTTGTGGCATCTTAAATAACTGGTTTGATATATTAGATTTGAAAAATTCTAAGTCATTAATGCCCTTAAATGTCAAAAATCACCTTTAATAACTTTCAAAGTAACACACAACATTAAATACAAAAAATGAGGTGTGGCCACCACACGACTTTCTTATACGTATGAGCGTTTCAAACTATACAATTTTAAGAATTTTTTTATACAAAAATTATTCAAAATCCTATTCTAAGTATTGCATACTTTGCAAGATATTATCAAAAAAGTGCTACTCGCTAAGAGTAAAAGTGCTACTTCCGGTCCGAGTTTTGAAATTTCATATATACAAAAAATTTTGCAAATCTAGTTCTAAATACTTTTGTACTTCTGATAAATATATATAGAATGCATAACTTACGACATATTTGTAAAAAATCGCTATTCGATAAGAGTAAAAGTAGTACTTCCGGTCCGAATTTTGAAATTTTTTTAATACAAAAGATATTGGAAATTAAGTTCTAAATACTTTTATATTCGTAGCATACCTGTCTAAAAAGCATGACTTTCAAAATATTGGCAAAAAACTGATTTTTGATAAGAGTAAAAGACCTACTTCCGGTAGGAATTTCGATAAACTTTTTAAATAAAATTATTCTCAATTTTAAGTATATATGAATTCTTTATAAATTTGTATAAACTTAGTAGTTGACGAAATATTGGCAAAATTCGATTTTTGCGCTGAAATAAACTGCTACTTCCGGTCTACCGATTTTACTGAAAAACTAATCAGATCTCAAGAGGAAGATTATACACCTAAATACAAAATTTGGAATTGATATTTACAGCGGTTTGACCGCTATCGTGGTCACACACACACAGACAGACACAGAGATTTTTTAAAAACCACTTTTTCGGTATCAGGAGACTTCAAAACGTGGACATCTGCAAAAATCTCGAGGTCGAAAATTTTCATCATCCCAATACTTCCTTATACTACATATAAGAAAGTAAAATGTCTATACCCAAACTAGTGATTCGCAAGATAGGGGAATGCAAGTACTTTCTCAATGCGACTAGACAGGCTCGTGTTTTGTCGGCTGTCGAGCAACACCGTGTTGCCTACCGGTTTCCTCCGAGAGTCGACAAAATGCGAGTCTATCTAGTCTCATTGAAAAAGTAGTATTCCTATAACTTGCCCAACACTACTCAAATCACTAAACTAATTCAGTGATCACGTTGGGTTCACGTGACCACACCAAAGTCATAGGCACATAAAATCATTCAAGAATCAATGTCTCTAAAATAGTTATCGTAGTATTTGACAAGAAATTGTGCATATTCAAATAAAAACAATAAATGCAGCCAAAACAGATTTAACAGAAACGTAAGAGTAAATAAACACATGTGATCTGTGATACGATTACAGTTTACCTAATCGCCTATGTAAACGATCTTTGCTGCCGACCGTTTTTATGCATAGGATGCCGTGATCACGCACTTTTATTACTGGATCTCTTCGGTGATTCTAGTATAGATAAAATTTGAACTCCAAGGTGCATTCAGTTACCATCACGACTATCTGTGTGCTAAATTTCACGGCTGTAAGTGCGATAGATTCGTCTGAACATCGCACCACGCACACAAACACTTCCTTTTATAAGTATAGATAATAGCTTACATGCGACAATATTGCCCTTATGAAGTAGCCATAATAATCTGTAATTCAGATTAGTTTGTCAATAATTTTCAGTCGCAGCTAAAATAAATATTTAGGAACCAAGTGCGGGAAGATTATGTTCCCGCATGAACGCATTTTTAAAGTACGAGCGACTCTGAAAGGAGCGAGTTTATTTAATTGAGCGAATGCGTGGAAGATGTCTCAGACATGTGGTTTCTAAAATATATTTTGGGCAAATACTAAATGAAAAGTATTGTTGATTAACGTGATTATAGTATCATAATTAATCTAAATTTAAGCATGGCACTCACCTTTCCATTAAATTATTATATTCTTGCACGATGTATATATTCTTATATTTATAGTGGATGTATCGCGTCTTTAGTTTGATTACAATTAACTGCTAATGTCACTTAAACGGTTGTAAAATATATGGCGCTTACATATTTGTTGGAAGAATTTTTAGCAATGTCCCCTACTTTCCAAGCTTTTAATCGGGGGTAATACCATAAGAGTTTGTGTTTATCCGGACAAACTTTCATTTTGAACGAAAGCTTTGTTGCTTGGTAACTGACGAGAACAAATAACATGGTAAAACCGCGACACCGAAGGTGGAGCGGTTTTACCTTTTATTTGTTCGAGTCGTGTTACCCTTAAGCAACAAAGTTTGAGTTTTGTCAAAATGAAAGTTTGTTCCGGAAATAAACACAAACTCGAATGGTATTTGGTAAGACAATTTAATGAATCATTTAATTAATATTAATAAACCGAAATATTTTTATTTAACATTCCTTTGAATACATATACAAAAGAAAGAGAGAAATACATATGTTTATGTATGAAATTTATTTGAACGATACTGTCAGAATTGAATTTTCGTTGCCATGGAAAATCAACATGCAGTTTATCCGCTAGCAAACATTCAGTTCATCCGATGGCAAACTAACACAGCGTGTATTAAAATGTCATGTTTTTGACAGATGAATTAAATTGTCAAGGATAATCCAGGGAAGTAGTATTTCATAAGCAAAATTATATCACTTTGAAGACCGTCTCTCCAATGCCTCTAAGAGCCATGGTTTTTACATACAAATATCTACTTTGCAAAAGTGTGCTAATCAAAAAATCACCACAACCTCAGAGTTTCATCTTATCTATTAATTTTACACAGACGAAGAAGTTAAGCAACCTAGAAGGGCTATTTAGAAAACAATTTGTTGCTAATACGAACCCCTTGCATAAAATATCAGTGTGTTAAGCTATAAAATATATTTTAGCTTTTTATTCAGTGAAATAATAATTCTTAAATTTGAATACTATAATAACTAAATTATGTATAATACATTTCATAAACTTGTATGTGTTGTTCTTTAACCTTGAACTAATTTGGGATAATACAAATACCACTGTAATAGAAGTCAGTGTTCGGCAGCAAGTTTTTGACAGTGTCTCACAGCCTCTTTTAAACGGTAAACTAAGTCCTGCAATTCTTGACTTGTACATGAAAAATTGATCTTTTCAAGTTCATTCAATTGTTTTTCTTCATTGTATGTCTCCGCAAATATAGATATTCTAAAGACAGGTCCCTCTGCTTCATCAATACCGCTTGTCTGAAATCGCATGAATATAATATTGCAATTTCAAAGTTCATTATTGATCATACCTTCGCAATATAATCAATTTTCCATTTGACATCAACTATATGCGGCAAGTGTGTCCCAATATTGCCTAATATAATTTGCAATCTACTTTTATATTTATCATAGAGACCACAAAATAAAGCCACCCTACTTGAACTGAAATTACACTCATTCATTAATATTCCCTGAATATTTTCAGTATTCAGGTTATGTCTTGCAAATTCTGCAATTGCGGTTAAAATGGATGCATGCAGTTCTTTAATAACATCTGGTTTCGAACTCTGAATAGCATGTATAGCTAAAATAGTGCGTATTATTTAAAGGTATTAATTTAAATACGTATTTACTTGATACGCCTTCTTCTCTAACTAGTTCTGCGAAACTGCCTTCAATCAATGTTTTATATATTTGATCATTTATTATATTTGTGTTATTACTTATACATAAGGAAAGTTTTAATTTTTCACTTAAATTCATGTTATTTGTTGAAAAATTCAAATAAATAAATTAATGTTTGTAATGATTTACGCCATCGACATTTGCATTTTAGCGATTTTTACGTTTTACAATTTCCACCCCTGCATGTTTCAAATTGTCTAATTTGACGGAATCCCATAAGCACAAGTTAAGGGTTTTCCAGCATTGATTTTGAAAATTATCGGTATAAACTAATCAACTTTAACATAATATGAATTCGAAAATACAGGTTATTAATGCTAATTCATCATAAGTGATGTTTATTTTGGGAATTGAATATTTAGGCACGACACCAGATTGACTTTACACTCATCATTCATCATAATATTCCCAGTTCCGCTCCGAGAGATATCTTATTCTTCGTAATCCTAAGAAATTGGAGAAAGCTGTTCGATTTTCAAGCGATAATGGAATTACTTTTGCTCTAAATGCAAAAATTGTATAATTATTTTTTATATATTTTTTAAATGTAAATGCAATAGATAGGTACTTGTGGAAAGATCATATTAAAGAAAACAATTTATCTTCTCATCAGCAAAAGGAAATAAATACTCTAGGAATAAATTAAAAACTATAAATACATTTTATTCAAATCTGTGCTATAAATATTTACAATGTACAATATTATGTTATCTTTACAATTAATTAATAAAAACTTATATACTACACAATATATTTCATCTTCTTTTATGTATAATATATATATTTATAAAAATTCCATCCAATAAAACAATTAGTCAATATAAACAAAGCTCTCTATACAATTTCGAATAACCTACATTTTCTTTCTTTGTAAATTTATCAAAAAAAAAAAAATAAAATTAAAAAAATAAAATAATATACAGGATGTAACAATTTCAGAGTGTTGTCGATTTGTAAACAAGAAACAATACCAAACTTAACACTTTGAAATCGGCACAGGTTCTTTTGCACAGGAGAAGGTAGTGAAATATAGGTTACTGGAATTTATCAATTATAGAAAGACCCTTATCTACAAGCAAGAATAATTGCATTCTTGCTGCAAGAAAAAAAAATAATTTTGAGCAAGTGTCATTCCAAAGATCACAAAACAGATTCTTTATGATAGAAAAAAAAAAAAGGTAAAAAAGAAGCTTTCCTTTTTTTTAAGTTAGTTTTATAATAAGTGTGGTTCTTTTTTAACTACAAGCAGAGTATTATGAAAGAGGGAGTTTGGTGTCATCATTTCCTTCAATTGTGTCTTTTCTAAATTGCTGTTCCGATATTAAAACTAAGTAGAAGTCACAATGAGTGAAGAATTTAAATTTGTTTCGAAAAAGGCACTGCCAGTAGCTGCTACGAAGAAATAATATAATAGATGAAAAGAATATACAACAATGCAGGCACTTTCACTTTTGTTTGATATTATTTGAATAAATGAGTTACGCAGACTTGTCCAAAATCAAATGACAGTTTTTGATCTGCTTAAAATGCAGACATCATTTAGTAAATAACGATTTCAGAGGGTATTGCGCTCAAAGTTTCAAATTCTCTTTTTGATTATAAATGCAGCTAAAATTAATACCTATGATACAAGATTCAAAAAACCTATGTGATTAACATAGCAACATGTGTACTCCATGAGCTGACAGAGAAATACCGGGATATCATCAATTAAATTGGACAATGGTGGTCATGGATTTTAAAATTATTGTCGTAGCGTGTATCGTACATTTAGGTATGTCATAATTTTTTGAATGTCAAAATCTGTCAAGTTATTGTGCTGAAGTTTTCTAATCCTGCACGGTTTTTGAATCATGGTTCTCACCACAGAGCACAAAATGTACATGATTGAAGCCTATTTTCGAACGGGTGTGCTCGTTAATTAAACTTGGGAATACAGTCAACGTTTGTGTTAGGACAATTTTCGAGAGCACTTCCCAGCCGTAGCAGTATTACCGGACAATTTTTATGCATGCCTTACAAATTGTGTTGAAGTGTTTCGCGAAACTGGTTCTGTGACGCATAAAAAAAGTGCTGGTAGACCAAGAGTTCGTACAGAAGAAGTTATTAATGACGTTCGTCAACGTATGGAAGAAGAGCCTACAAAACCTTTAAAACGTCTCTCTCAAGAAATTCGGCTTTCTTATGGAACATGCCAAACGATTGTAAAGAAGGACCTGAACATGCATCCATATAAGATGCAATCATATCAAGCTCTTCTGCCTGCAGACCACCCCAGACGCCTTGCGTACTGCCATTGGTTCGTTAATAATTTAATGAATGACGATCTGATGAACTTAACTTTTTTTTCTGACGAAGCTTGGTTCCACCTTTCGGGATACATCAATTCTCAGAATATGCGAATGTGTAGCACTGATAACCCGCACATTTTTATTGAAACGCCACTACATGCTCAGAAAATTGGTGTTTGGATGGCAGTTTCTCGCAGAAGAATAATTGGGCCAATTTTTTTCAATTTCACCGTCAACGCAGAAAGGTACAGAAATATTTTTTTGACTGAATTTGTGCAACAGTTAGACGATGATGAATTTCAATTCGGTTATTTCCAGCAAGACGGTGTAACAGCACAAACACGAGAAAATCTTGCTTTTCTCCGCGAGTTTTTTGATGACCGGCTGATAAGTTTGCATACGGAAGTTGAGTTTCCTCCGAGATCACCTTGTTTGACAATTATGGACTATTTTATCTTTCCTTATTTAAAAAATAAGATTTTCGCAAATCCGATACATAATTTGCAAGAACTGCAACAAAGAATTGTTCATCAATGTGCAACCATAACGCCAGAAATGCTGCAAAACGCTTTTCACAGCATGAGGAGGCGCGTAAACTTGTACATTGAACAAAACGGGGGACATTTCCAACAATTATTGTAATTTAGTTTTTCTGGTTAATAAAAACGTTATTTATTTCATAACTTGTAGTTCATTATTATTTTACAGCTGAACTTGATAATGTCAGTGGAACTTGACAATGATTGAAGTATTTCAAAAGGATGATTTAAACTAAGACAAGCGTTTTACATTCCATGACCAACATTGACCAATTTAATTTTTGATATCATAGTATAAATGTGTTAGTTTATTATGCAGGTCGACTAGATCATTTAATTACTCATTTGTTATTATCCTCAAAACTGTTTTGCAAATTCAGAAATTATTTAGTATTTATTTCATGTGGGCTTATAATATAATATAAAGATTTACAATATCAAATTTAATATATGAAAGGCATAACAATATTGTATCATACCAGTTCACACTACTCAAAAAGAGAGTTAAATGGTTGCGATTTATAAAATTGTTACTAATTGAACAGTATGGAGTTGTTATTAGTTCAAACATGTATACATATATCTACAACTGGTAAAATTGAACGCAATTCCCTTTTATATTACTAATAAGAACATTTAATAATTTCCGTACAGCATTGGCCATATATTTTAGGAGAACCCTTTGAATAATGATTGAGGTATAATAAGGATGTCCTATGACATGTGAATACAAGGTGCATTAATATTTACAAAATTTACAGTATTATTTTACATTTTCAATGTGTAGGACATCAGTTCATGTCAAAGACTGTGAAAGGAGTTATTAAAAAGTAGAATAGTTTGTAGACAGTAGACATTTTAACATGTCAAGTGAAGATTAGAAGAATTTAAAAATAGGTGATGTAGAGGGAAGTGTTTTGCTAATATTATAATGATCAAAAAAGCCGATATTAAGATGATATAAACCTTGAACCATTAGATCATATGATACTGAAGCTTAGAATAGGATTTTATTGATCCAAACTGAACATGGAAATATATGGCATTGATTATTTACACTTTTATTACCTACAGCATAATCAAATCAATCATTAGAACTGGAAATATGAAAAATATTCTTTAGATAAGGAATAAACGCTTTTGAAAGGTGAATATATTATCAAATATTACTATATGCCAAATTTTGAGATCATAATTTGTAAGGCAGCATTTGCCAAGTGACATCCCTGGAATTCCATAGACGTATGAAGTCTTATTAAAAAACAAACGAACATTTCCAACTTCAAACTTTTGTTTATGGGTATTTATACGTATAATTAAGGTTATACATAAAATAAGTACAGATTTCTACAGTTTACTGGGCTTGTTTCCATCTTAACTTCAATAATGCAAGGATCTAAAGTACATTTATATAAAACAATTGTTAACAATATGACAAACTTTGGTGAATAAAGTTAATGCGATTTTACGCAATAATAAGGCAAGGATCTAAAGTACGTTTATATAAAACAATTATTAAAAATATGACAAACTTTGGTGAATAAAGTTAATGCAATTTTAGGCAAAAAATAATATAAGATCCTATGTTCTTGTTTTCAATATGAAATTATAAAGGTTTGAATTTTCATTCTGTACTTCATTCACGTTAAGAATGCAGTAGATAGCGCAACAATCGGCGTCTGTATGACACTGGCACAATCATAGAAATAAAATGGTGATTAAAATTTATAATGATATACCTTATTGTAAAATATTACGGTGGCCGAGTTCTAAAAAGAACTATTTTGAACACAATGTTTAGAAGATACGAAAAATAAAACGGACAATAGGAAATAATAAACGGAAGAGCAAACACAACAAGCGAACAGCAGTTTGACAACTGACGCATTCGAAATTTTTTTAATGTAAATCGGTCGCGCGTAACAGCCAATCACAGTTCGGGAAATGTTCTCCTAACTAATCCAACGCTGCATTCTTAACGTGAATGAAGTATAGTATGCGATGATTGCTTGGGCGACGTCTTGTAATGACCTACAGTGTTAATAAGGTATAGAAAGCTTTCATTTTTAAAAGACGGTATGTTTTGTCTTTGTTGTTTGAGAAACATTTGGCAGCGTTTGGAAAGTAGTAATTTATCACATATTCTTTTTTAAGTTGTTTTTTATGAATGTCCTATTTATCTTATTATTTTTTACTTTTAAAGTTCCATAATTAATGTTTTAAAAATTCTAATAATATTTTCATGAGAAACACCAGGACAGTTTTACTTTGTTATGTCACTAATTTATCAAAAGATTCTATTTTTACGCTTGTATACCCTGAGATTAGAAGGTAACATTAACATGTATATGCCTGGTAGGAAAGATAATAAGTAAAGCATGGAAACAACCAATGCATTTTATAGTAGAGCTTATTCATTTTGAGAAAAACCATTATGTTACTCCCCAATGTATAAATTTAGCATTTGCTGTAGAATATATTATATATAACAGAAATAATCCAGTAATTTCTGTGCCCTCTAGTCTTTCTCTACAAGCATGAGTGATCTCCTTCATTGAGGATTCCTTTCATAAGAAGTTTGTTTAATGAGAAACAATATAAAATAAATAAATATACGTATAAATAAAAGCGACATTTTTTTAATACAATATAATAAATCCTTTTAATAATATTAAGGAACTTTGAGGTGCAGGGATATGATTTGTTATGTCGCCAGTTTTGTTCATTCTGTGAACTTATGCTTTTGAACGATAGTATATAATAATGGGAAGACTACTATTATTAATCTCATACATCCATATACACAATTATAATTTTCCTGGAAATTAAAGCGTTATTCTTTGTCAACTTCCACGATTTATGGCTAATGCAAAATTTGGGATGTGAATTAATATTACATACGATTTAGTGGAGAAAAATGAAGGTTAAAAGAATTTTATCTGAAATTAGTATCTAGGAAGCAAGTATCCATAAATATTGATACTTTTATAAATTGCTTTTCTATTTTATCACAATTGCCCTACGTCTAAAGTACGCCTAAAAAATTTGACCAACACTGTACGCATTATCACAATAAAAATAAGTGGAAACATCAATATAATCATTTCAAAACAGAAAGATGACAATTTCTTAATAAAACCCTTTATGTACAGAAGATTGTATTTTTAACAATGTATCCTTATTCTCATGATAAAAAATTTCCCCAAAAATATCTGCCATTTTCCAAGCATTATCCCATTTTTTCCCATACACTCTAAAAAAGGAATTTACAAAAGAAAAAATTTTTATTCTGTTCCGACAGAACTATTTCTCTTTATCAACCGTTATCGAACAAGCACTGTCCACATTGTTATTGCCCGATTCCTTCTCACATTTTGATTCCACTTTATCTTTGATATTGTTTGTATCACTGTTTTCCTTTCTTTTCTTCTCTGACACAATTTTACCTTCTTTACTCAGTTTTTTATCATCCTCCTTCACTTTCGCATCCATCGATTTGACACTGTCCACACTTTTAGTGTTATTCAACGGGCTAGGGAGAGGTGTATCATTTCTATTGGTATTCCTTGAAGTGTCATTCGATTTATCTTTCTCACTAGATTCTAACTTAGCAACTTCTTTAATTTTATTCTGGGTGAGTTTCTCGACAGCATTCTGCAAACTTTTCTCAATTTTGCCGGACTCCTTCCCTTTCTTCAAGTTATTTTTATGAGAGTGTTGTTGGTGAGTGTTACTGCTGGTTGATGCCACGGATGTACTTGTCGATTGTGTCGTAACAGTCGGGGACTTACTTTGTACTAACTTTGGACTCGTTGGTGGAATTAAATCGAAGTTATTTCTCTGATTTAAATCCAAATTTAATCCAGGTATAGGCGTTGGATTGAATGGCATGCGTTGCTGTCCGTATAAGAAGGTATGATATGCCGCCATCACCCGTGGATCATAGGATGGAAAACCAGGCGGACCGGAACTGAATAAGAACTGATTCGGGTTCATCGTCGGTGATGTTAGGTTAGGTATGAAGGGATTCGGAGGTGTAAAACTTAAATTTAACTTCTCTCTCCTGTTCGGTGGTGACGAACTCTTATTTTTCGGCGAATGAGGGCTTTTAGGAGATTTCCGATCGCTCTTCGGCGAACTCTGCAACTTCAGAGGATTAAATATAGGCACGGAGCTCAAGTTTATTTTCAAATCTTGCTCTGAATATTTCGTTTCTGACGTTCTACTTAAGTTAGATGTTTCCGGTGCTCTTTCAGATATCGGTTTTAACGTCTTAGGATCGATTTTCACTATCGAGTGCTTCTTTATTTCGGATTTATCCGATTTTTGTTGTTCTTGCTTTTCCTTTTCCGGACTTACATGGACTTGGTACATGGGTTTAACACCAGACGCTGGATTGCCGAGGTACCGTGGCATGTTATTTCTCAATTTAAAGAATTTCGGCGGCCTCACGTTCTTCAATTCGTTACATTTAGCATCTGGAGCGCACCTGTTCAAGTTCGCCCTTGATATTTGTGGATTCCACGTTTTCGGGGGATCCCTCAATGTTTTATAACCGATCGGGGTGCTCGGTTTCGTCTTTATTAAAGTTTTACTGTTTAATAGAGTGGTCGTTTGAGTCGTTTGCGGTAATTGAACTGAATTCTTTTGCTCGGGTATTTTCGTAGTAGCAGTATTCTGCACCGGTTGTTGTTTATGATCGTTCATTTTCGAAACACTTGCCTGAATTTTCGGCACGTTAATGATGGGATTGTACGCGGTCTTGGGCATGTAACACGGCGGTGGTCCCGGAGTGGAAGACTTCCATTTGTGAGTCGCCGGCGTGCCCGGCCTATTTAGTTGAGTATTCAGCGATTTATTAATGATAGTGGGAGCTGAAGTTATTTCCAGAATAGAAGGTTTCGGTCCTGACACCGTCACGATCTCATTAGACATCTGCGAATGCTTCTTAAGGGGATGATTGTTCGATAATTTGTGTAACCCGAGAGTGTGATTCAATATGGTTTGTTTGGGCTGTTTCACGGGTGGTTCCCCGTCGCTTTTAACATCGCTTTTATTATCTAACTTATGTTTGAGTACTTTACTTTCAGATTTCGGAACTGGCAACTTATACTGATCATCTAATTTAACATTACTACTCTTGGAAACGGTAGCAATGCTCATCGTACTAGTGGCTGTTACAGTTTTCGTATGCGCCGAAGAGATTGGTTTCGAAACAGTTGTAATAATCGTTGATTTATCGTCTATTTTAGGTACATTTTGTATAGTCGTTAATGCAGTTACTACAGAACATATCGGAGATGATAACGACAATGTTTCGTTACTAACAATTGAATTGATACTTATAGATGCCGATGACGTAATGAAAGTATTTCCAATTGTATGAGAAGTCGTAATTATTGCCGGTGTAGTTGTACAGATGGCGCTTGTGTCTGTTCGTGTGATTGTTGAAGTTTTAAGATCATGATTTGCAATGACAGATTCTGCTGAAGTTGTCGTTATTATGGCGATGGTGTTCGTAATGGTACTTGGCGTTGATGCAACAGTCTCTTCATTTTTCGTCACAATGGGAGATGAAGACGTATCCGTAACGTTCACACTTGGAACAATTTCAGTTGTAAGTGCACTTTCATTTGTTTCCAATACAGGCGCTTCGTTTAAGATACTGTTAATGTTAGGTAGAGGTAGGGTACTTTCGTTTGTACTACTGGACGTAGTCGTGGTGCATGAGGGTGCCGTGCTACTTTGGATAACGTAATTTATTTCGGATAATTCACTGTCGTTAACAGTTCTTTTAAGTTCTGATGTGTCTTGTATATCCGTGACACTTATTTCACCATTTTCACTTATACGCAGCTGCACTTCTCTCCAATTGTTGTTGTTACTATTATTATTGTTATTATTATTATTATTATTACTGGTCGTATTATTACCGATATCGTCGTCTTGAGATTGTGTCTCTTCCTCCTCTTCGTGTTCCCCATCGTCTACCTTCAATCGTTTCGTTCTGTTCTCATATATTCGGTAAGTTAACTCTAGAGGTCCTTTCTGTAAAATAATATACAAATTTAAATCCTGCACATAAACATTCCTAAGATTAGAAATACACATAGAGGGCGCCCACTAATTCCGTGTGCTGTTTTTTTTTAAATTTGGAGTACTCCCACCCCCTTACTGAGATTTGGTAAGATGTGGTAGAACCCTTCCCCCCTCACTTGAGATTTACCTTATAGCTTCTAAAATATATAAATACAGAGAGATCGTAAGAGATTGATCGTGCCGCTTCATAGTCATGGTGTATTTGCCGCATATATCATATTCTGAATTGTATTTCGTCCGTGCGACATCTATTATTTTACGTGTGAACTACTTTCAAGAATTTTTCTTTACTTGTTTTAATAACTCAAGAAATACATTCAATAATTGAAAATATTTTTATTAGAAATAATTTAACACAAAGATCGATATTACATACAACAAATAATTTAACACAAAGATCGATATTGCATATAACATTACATATTTAGAAATATCATAGCATATGTTCAAAATAAGATCCTTCATTTTGTAGACACACATTTATACTTTAGAGAATCGAAAACATTTTGGATCATTTCTTCTGTTACAGCTACGAAAATAAGCCTTCACAATAAACTTATCTAGTTCTTCGATAAATGGCACGGTAGATTACAAGGCAAGTTTAAATTTAAGCAAAAAAGATAATGATACTTGTATAAACACAAACAAAACTTACAGTAACAACAAACTGTGCCTTTTATTGCATTGAGAAAGACAGTTTCTAATATTCAAATAAACGCAGTAAACCAAGGGAAAAAGAAACGACAAAAAGCTTATATGACGGACAATTATGTATAAATGACAGAATATTGGATTGACAGTCACTTTAGTGAAGTTAGATACAAACTAAATATTCATACTACAATAATGAACGTGTGGCAAACTCATGCTAAAGTTGATATATCGATGAAGCGGCACGGTCAACCTTTAACGATCTCTCTGTATATATTTGCAATGCATGAGCTGATATTATTCTGTTCCATATTAAATGCTAACTATGCTCGGGATTGATTTTGTAATACAAAATATCTGTTATAATAATGAATATTCCATAAATTAAAAAGTTGATGAGAGATTTTCATTGATATCCCCCCCCCCCCGGCCCCGTTATTTGAAATTTGGTAAGATTTTACCAGACCCCTCCCCGGCTCACCTAATTAATGGATGCCCCCAAACATATTATGTAAAAAATGATGAAAACAATCCCAAATAAGCAACTTAAACTGAAATTGAGAATAACTTTAGGCTATCTTATAATACTTCGTAAATGTGTCAACATTAAAGAGAGATAGTTTGCTTTTAATCATCTTATCATAAAGTTTCCTACTTTTCCTACTCATTTTGTACACTGGTCGCATTCAGCAAACACAACAGTTGTGCAACTGTTCAGTGATCGGATTCAAGTGATGTACGCTCACATACCGCGCGATCATTTAAATTCTAAATTAGAGCAGTTTGTGAAATTTAAATTAAGTTGGTATATAAGTACTAATTTACAATTTGAATTGTCAAAGTGACGTTTCAAAATGTTTGATTTAGAACATAAGATTTTTCTTACTGAAAGTTATTTTAAAAACGCCGAACGACAAGAGAATGGTGAATGGACATATTCAGTACCGCACTGCATCAATGACTTTCAAAGTGCCTTCCCTAATTTTCCTGCGGATTATCAAAAATTAGTCCAAGAAATTTACACATGTGTGGCGAAATTTCCTAATGTTGGAACTGTAGATAGGAAAGCTGGTAGTGGCGCGCCCAAAAAAGGACTCCTGAGATTGTAGCAGATGTTGCAGAGAGAATGGAACAGTCTCCCAAAAAATCTCTTCGCAGATTAGCCCAAGAAATAAACCTTTCATATGGAACTTGTCAAAAAATTTTAAAAGAAAATTTAAATCTTTATCCCTATAAGACTAACGTCGTTCAAGAGCTATTCCCTCGAGATTTTCCTGTACGAATAGAATACTGTCAGTGGTTTTTGAATAATTTAAATAACAACAACACTTTGGATTTAACATTTTTTTCTGACGAAGCATGGTTTCACCTATCCGGCTATATAAACAAACAAAATATGCGTATTTGGTCTTCGGAGAATCCTCATGAGTTTATTCAATCGCCTCTCCATCCGCAGAAAATTGGTGTTTGGCTAGCGGTTTCTAGAAGGCGTATATTTGGACCTGTGTTTTTTGAAGGAACGATAAATGCTGAGAGGTATCGAAATAATTTACTTGAACCGTTTTTACAAAATCTTCATGATGACGAACTTTTACATGGGCATTTCCAACAGGACAATGCAACAGCTCACAAAACATGGGAAAGTATGGTTCGAATTCGCGAGTTTTATGATAATCGAGTCATTGAATTTCCGCCTCGCAGTCCGGACTTAACGATTCTTGATTATTTCATTTATCCGTATCTGAAAAACATAGTTTACAAAAATAACCCACAAAATCTTGAAGAACTACAAGTGGCAATTTCTAATGCATGTAACGCTATAACCGTTCAGATGTTGGCAAATGCTTTTGAAACGGAGGTTTAACAGTTGCATTGCAACAGGGGAGAACACTTTGAACACCTTTCGTAATTCACAATAAAACAAATTTATCTTGTAATGCTTTCATTTCCATTAAATTTAAATCGATTACACATAAGATTCACAAATGTCACAAAGTATAACATAACCGCAAATTTCATCTAATCAGTAATTGACATTCTGGACAACCTAATAAAAAAAATCCCGCCTGCTATAATTTAGAATTTAAATGATCGCGTGGTATTACGGAGCGGTCGCCATTTTTGCGAGCGGAAAAAAATTCTCTTCGCACGCGCATTAGCGCATTTCAACACCAACGTAACACACGATTTTGAAGAAAGTTACTAGAAAAGTAGATGAACAAACTAAAGGTATTGTGCAGAAATAAATGTATTATAATATTGGAGTTAACCGAGTATTTTAATCGGAGAAAAACGCAGAAAAACAATTTATTATTATTGTTTATTTGATTTAATCTGTATAATTCTAACATATGGCAGTAGTGAAAAGTACCAAATGGAAGGTGATCACATAAACGAAAACGGTCCTGTCCAGCCAACTGTTGTGAAGTAAACAGTTGTAGCGGGAACGGTCCCCGATCCGTCTGCTGAATGCGACCATTTTTTTGTGGTTTGTTTCATATCCTTTAACATTACTACTCCAAATAAACAAAATGTAAATATAGTTTTTCATTTAAAATATCATTTTGTTATCAAATAGATTCATAGAAAATTAAAAAGCGTATTTACCGAAGGTATGATATACGCCTAAATATTTCATTATTCATATTTAAAATATAAACAACTACTTTTACAAAAGTTACATATTCATAATTCAAATATTTGTATACTAGAAATGAAAATAAAAAACCTCCACTGCGTTATTTTCTTTACGCATTTCTATAAAAACCTGAAGTAGTTTTTGCCTTTAGTCTTTGGTCACGCGGTTAAAGGCAAAATCGTCAGTGCATCCCTTTTTATCTTGTTAAAAATGTGATAGGCTGTCTTTCTCTAATGTTGTCATCATCACTTCACGTTTATATACAGGTCCGTTCATTAGTATTACGTTAATGACTTATGGTATTGCGGCACCTCCCATACTTATTTTCCAAATCATTTTGTCCGTTATATTTTAAGATCACATGTTAAAAATATGTAATACGATTGGATTATACCGAGCCCAGTTATTGATTTATTACTGTTATTTTGTCTATTTTTTTCCTACATTCTTCTAATACAACAAACATTCAGCCATTTCTTGTAATGTGTGCTACATATTTACTATAATATATTTTGGAAGTTACGACGAGTAACAATAGAAACTGTATCTACTTTTTCCACCGGAAAAAAAAACGTGGCTGTTGTGGTCATATAGTTCTTACCGAAACAGTCTGTGCAAAAACGCAAGTAATTCTAAAGACACTTCAATAAATAAGAACTGATTATCCGAAACGTAGTATAAGGAAAATTCTTGGTAAATAGACTTAAATTTTTGCATTTTTAGATTAAAATTAGAAATATTTTAATATTTGTAGATGTGCAAAAAGAACATTTTTAAATCCTACTGAAGAAATAGCAGGAATGAAGTGAAGCAGCACTGATAGACGTTATTTGGTCACTAATATTACGAGTAAATCTAAATATGTGACTTCTAAGGTATTTGAGTGTTGATTTAGTATCATTTCAAAAAGGATATCAGAAATCAAGTGGGTTTATTATGAATATTTAAACATTGTCAATTTCTATTCTGTACTTAGACTTGTATCTGTTGGATAAATAAAGATGCTACAGTAATTATTAAAATGTTATCATTATTACCAATAATGCACCTTGTGATCACTGTAAAATTGAAAAGCTTCAACAAGAAAGTGATTAAGTGTTGAAGCAAATTTTGGTCTGTCTTGAAATGTGAGCACAGAAATATAATAGATTTAGTATAGACAGCATTAAAGACTGCGTCCCTGTAAGTAACAAAATTAATAAACTGTAATAGTACCAAATAGGAAAAAAGTACAATAAATACGTACCGAAATACAAAAAAAAAAAGAGTTTAGAGAATATTACATTTTGTTATTTGGAAATATTCTATATTTCTTTTAATAAGTGTACATGGATGTATTTCGGTTTATTGTAGTATTTGAGTAAACTGTTTTTATTATATATAACAAGATCATTTAGTTCCGATACTGTAGAGGAAATGTTTCCACACGCTTAAAGGAGGTGCAAATGATGCTACCGATGCCAGAGTGGGTGAATATTTTATGAGGCAAATATTGTTATGTGGAATAGTAAAAGATTCAAAATCTTCCAACACAGTTGAAATCGTCGATTACGTTAGTACCGCAACATCTTCAAAATCCAATAAGTCATCTACAAAATCCAAACAAACACTCTACAACATAATGGAAACCCAATTAGTTTTACCTTTGGAATTGTTAGAAATAATTGGAAATGTAAGTAAAATTGTCATTCTTCAAACTACCCAACAACTTAATTTTCAGTAACACTTTTTTAATTTAATTTCGTTCTACTTCATTATTCTAAAATTATTAATATTAATTATTGTAAAGTTAATGTTTAAAGTGTTATTTTAAAGTTTATTTCAATAAAAATTGAGAAATCTTTCTGATTGGGTTTATTATTCTATTACTAGATGGCGTTACTTATGGTTCGAAATTTTGAGGTTACCAGAATTGGCCGATATTATGAGATTAGCAGAATCAACTACAACAATGGAAATCAAAGTTCTGTAACGGCCATGATATCGCGCACCGATAGTGAGATACAGTTCGCATTTCTCGATTTAGGTCGTGTCGCCCTCTCTTGAGAAAATTAAATATTCTACCTCTAGCCTTTAACTTGAACCTTACAAGGCAAATAAAAAACCTTTCATAAAAGAATCTGCAATAATATGCAAACACGACATTGCGATAGTTTAACTCATCACATCACATATTGCAAGGTGTTATGAAATAAGTGCCAGATATATGGCAATAATATTGTATGGTAAATTACCTGCATTGATAAGAGCTACATGATGATCTTCACATTTTAGAGTCAGATGAAGTCAATATCTGCATGAGAACAATTTCTATACCACAAGTGATTATATATAGAGCCAGAATTGATATGTTCTGATATTTTAGCATTCCAATTTATTCCTTATTTTATATATTTGAGACTATGTATATTATTTTGAGTGTTCATATGCGCCATGACAATATTTTTTTTTATTGTATACAAAATTTATATTTTTGAAGTAAGAGTGAAATATGAATTCTAAGACAAGTAATAATTTAAATTAACATATTAACTCACCCGCCTCCATAAATATATGTAGGCAATATCCATTAACGTTAAGTATGAATGCAAGGTATCCTGGTTATGTAAGATGTCTATTCGATGAGCATCACTTAAATCGTATTTGGCTCGTATTAATTTTTGAAGGTGTGCTACTGATACTGCTGCTGGACATCTTAAATATCTAAAAATGTATGTTAAATATGAGAAGTGAAACTCACTAAAAATACATAATAAAAGCATTTTAATTATGAGTGCTTTATTTCTGACCTAGGTGGACCACTGCTTTCATGATAATTTAAGGATAGACATATTGTTTCTTCTGGTGTTAATAAGTGTTGATATGATGCCTCTCCTCTCTGCTCCAATCCTGAAGGTTTTGCCTCAGGATGTGCAATGTAAAAATCCCTCCGTCTTTGCATTTCATCTATAAACAAAATGTAAATTAAATATTGGATTTAGGTCAAAGCTGTTATTTGCAACATTGACATACTTTGAAATAGCCTTGGGACTAGTTTATAAACTATATCTTGTAAAGCTTTATCTGGCCTTATGTTCACTAGAGGTTTGGACT
Source organism: Amphimallon solstitiale (assembly GCA_963170755.1). Lineage (NCBI taxonomy): Eukaryota > Metazoa > Arthropoda > Insecta > Coleoptera > Scarabaeidae > Amphimallon > Amphimallon solstitiale. Next base: position 117,340,960 of record OY720677.1, read on the forward strand.
TATGCACTTGAACATCACAAACAGGACAGTATTTGTTTGTTTCCAAGTATTTCACTATACAACTCCGACAAACTGTAAAGTAACATTTTTTAACAATGCATTGTATGTAAGATGTGTTTACTTACATGTATGCAAGCACTCAATGATTGTCGTGGCATCGATAAAATAACCTTTACACAAAGTACAAGTGATGTGTTGATTCAGTTCTGTTATTGGTATTCTACTGGCTCGGCGCATCTTCCCAAGCTCTTCATCAGGGCCGTTCACATCGTGGCTCCGCTTAAGGATCATTTAATTCATATGGCATATACCACTATGCCCATATTGATATCATGACCCAAAAAATGTGATGCTCATTTTACAAGTAAATAATATTGCCTTTACATTGTACCCGCATGAGCTATTGTGTGTACCAGCTTCTAGTGATCAGTTAATCACGATAAATGTCTATTTGTTATTGTTTACTTCAAAAATTAATATTTGACAGATATATCTATAGTGGATTTGACAGATAGAAGTATAACCAAAATGGCGTCACTTTTAATAAACTTTTTTTTACTATACTTTTAAAATATTACAATCTTCTTATTGGAATCTGCATTTTCGTAAAATATCATATAGTAATTTACAGTCTTGTGGGTGATTTTTAATATACGCAATTTTTTCACATTATTAGTAAACATGCAACCAATTTAAGCGCATGAAATACTACCAACTACCAACTGAAATTTGATATTGAAATTACTAATTTTGTATGTGAATAGTGGAACCATTTTTCATTTTGCTTGTAATTTTCTTAATCAAGTTTTACTCTCATTAAGAAAATAATATATTCTTTTCAAATATTACAAATTTACATGCCTCCCATTCTCCCAATATTAATTTGTGAATGTTATATTATCGTGTTTATTCGGTGATAATCGTGTAATTTCGGTTAATTTTGAACTGAACTATTCATCTATTCGACTTTAACCGCCTTTAATCGGACAGTTGCCGAAATTGTATAAATTTGGTTTTCTACTGGATCGACGGTCGTTAATAACTATTAAATATTAATGTAATCTATGGTAAACAGAGAATGGTAAATAAGTGATGGTCTAAAGTCCGTTGTTTGTTTTTGCAGCCCCCCCCCCCCCGTTCACAAATTCAACCAATCAAAATGAAACAGACATTGACTGACATGTACCACAGTATAGTAACTATACAGTACCGCGACTCTACCGCGGTCCCTTTGATGTTCGTGTTCGAGTTTTATTTTTTTAGGACGACTGCGCAGTGAACTACGCGCAAAGGGGAAGTGAATATACAAGGGTCGGCGAAAAAGTTATAAATATACAATCATAATAAAATAATAAATAATTCGATTAGTTATATGAATAATAAATATTAGATATTCTGAACACTATATTAGATAACAAAAAATATATATGGTAGCTAGTTTTTAATATTTCACATTCTAAAAATTACATAACACTCCTATAAAAATATAAAATAATACAATTATACTACTTTTAGTGATTCTATTGATAAAATTGGTTAACTGTAAGCGGGGTCATTAAACAATGATTTAAAAAATCTGTGCCATACAAATATAATGTGAAAGACATCAACGATGTTTTCTGTTGTGTTGTCTAGAATTTTCAAATCAACCATCATTCCAAGTGGAAAATCAACAAAATTCAAGAGAATAATGTGTGTGTGTAATGTGTTTACTGAAAATGTAGTTATTTATTGTATGTTTTAAAGTTTGCTTTACTTATTACCACTTTGTAAGGTGGCAAATAAACAAATGCTCTATCTCACTTTCAAGTTCCTTTTTTTAAGCAAGAAACATAAGCACAGGAAAAAATCTATCATAATAAACGAATATTATTTTATTAGTTCATGGGTTAATGTACACATATTCAAGGTTACAGGTAATAAAACACGATATTAGTAGAAATAATTATTTATTGATAATAATATAATTTAATAATTAAAAACATGAACATAATAACAACAGCATGATTGGCAATATTTGTTGAACGACTATTAAAAACATCATGGAACCCAACAATTTCATCAATGCTGACATTATAAAACAAATGTGATTTCAAAGACAGTTCATCTATGCAAAAGATACATTCTCGATTCTTTTCATCTAACGTATTCACTTTCAATTTTATAGCTGAAAATAAGAATTCATTAAATCCGCTGCTTATTTCCCAATTATGCGTAATAGACCTTAGAGTTGATACTGATGGTAGTCAAATTATATTTGATAGATATTTATAGGCATTGGAACTATGTAAATATAATGTTAAAGCAAACTGTTTTAATTCATTGGTGTATCGAATACCTCTGGAAGACTTTCCAGCCACATAAATTTGAAATTCAAGAAAATTAGCAAACTCACCATTAAAATACTTACCTAAGTTCTTCTTAATATCCATACTTACATCTTCCTGTTCCTTTAATATTTTTTCATATCTTCCTTGTGCTTTCGATAAGGTTCTGATCTGTTTCCTTAATGCCTCCTTCCTTGGTGATGCAGCTGATAAAGCTTGTGAAGTTTATGTTGCTGCATCTTAAAGTAAATAATGTTATGTACAGCTTAACACACAAATAGATATATATATATATATACATACACACATACATACATAAAATACCTTTCATACTCTTTCTTGATTTAGCATCTTTTACTGAACTTGAAGAAAATCACTTATTGAAATGTATCAGTAAGTGTTTTTAACAAAATTCAATAAATGCCACTAAATCACAGTAATGCTAATATAATAACTTAGTATGTGTAATTGGGATATATATCTCAGTGATATGTTAATTACATTTCAGGCTTGCGACAATATTTAGTGTTTAATTCTAACCTTTTCACAATATTTACTGTGGAACTGCATATCCCAATGACACATTCACACTATATTGTGTAAATTCATATGTACTACATCTTTGTACTAATTAAATATGATGAAGTGTTAAATTTAATAGAAAATGATACCTGTAAAAATTTCATCTTGAGACACATCAAAACTTGTGGAAGGTACTTTACCAATACAAACGACACTGGACATATCTCCTTGATTGTCTAGAGAAGGCTCGCAAAAAGACAGACAGACTCTCCTGATGTCTTGCAGTACTTCTTATTTCTTGAATTTTATATTCTGAAATAGTATTTCAATACGTACACACTTAATATCAATTAAAATATATTAACATACGATGTTTGAATAATGTTGGTATGACACCCTTCCTTAGTGTATTCTTCCAAGTAGTGTAGAAACAATAATCTTCAAAATGCTTATTACATAATCTCAAATAATCATGACATTTTTTCGATGAGAAATTTCCATATTTGTGGTTTTCATTAAAACCAACCCTATTCATCCATTCAAAACATCTAAAAAATACATTACATAACTAAAATAAATTATAAAATATACCTATTTAGTATTATTACTGAGATTCATCAAGTGAAAATCGAAAAAAGGATATTCCTGGATCACCTATAATACTTCCACACCCATTAGCAACACATTTCTTAACCATATTATAAATGATTACAGAATGTAAACCTAGATAAATTCTAAATAAAGTACCTACACACTTAAAAAACAGTAATAGAATCAATTAATTATTAAAAAATGCTATTTATATAACATGTACACAAATCAAAAAGTAAAACAAACAGAATGTAATAAAATCACTTCTTTTTAAATATATTTCAAATTTAGGGTTATATAAATATAAACAAACACTCGTTACCGAACCAGGTATACTGTGCTACAGAGTGGTGAACTATGCGCATGTATTTTATGGAGGGGATCGAAACGGGATTTTTAAGGGAGACGTTTTACTGTATTGGTACTATACTGTGCATGCAGGGTTGCGATATTTAGGGAAATTTCCCTAGATCTACGGAATTTTATGTTCGTTTAGGGAAAAAGGGAATTTTAATATAAATAGGTCAAAATCTAGGGAAAATTTATTACAATCGTCTGGTATTTAAGCTACCTATAATGTCACAATTCATTTTAAAACGTTTTAAACTTAAACCACTGATTACTTGATTGTTTCTAAGAGTAGTATGCCATCTTATGACAAGTAGAAAATTTAAGGGTTAACAACATCTGCACACATTCCGAATCGGTGCTCTGCTCTATCGCTTTTTGCAAATCGATCAAATGACAGTATAATAAAATAAGGTAAATCCCTTGGAAATAGTTCCTGCTCTGATGTTAAAACAGCTTTTTTATAATATTTTTCACATTTGAAAACAAGCTTTCGTGGAGTGAATCGTTGTGAACGTATTATGTAGGACGTAAATATTTGAATTTTATAATTCATTAATAGTTTAGATTTATCGGTTCGTTTAATAAGTTGCGCCTTTCTAACTACAGCTTAGTTATATTTATTTAATGTAAGCATATATAGATACAAAATTCCTTTTTTTATTGCCGAGGTTTAGCTTATCTGATTCTTCCTTTCAGGTTTCGGCTGTTTCTTATTTATTATGGATTTTTTTTTAATGAAAAATAGATGACGAGATTTGAAATGAATTTCGTAATCGTTCAATACTAAAAAAATATCATCTATATTTTGTATTTTGCTCAATATGTTAGGTGTCTTTGAAACAAAGATGGAAAATATTAAAAATAGACTATATAATTCAATAAATACAAATCTAAAATATAGTGCACCCAAGTTCATGCAGAACAGAGAAAAGATAACCCATAATTCGTGCCTTTCAGTTTCTGTATTTTTATTTTTGAGTTAATAATTAATGTTTTTGAATAAAAAAATAGATTAGGAGAATCGAATTAAGTTTTCTAATAGTTTAATACTAAAGAATACCAACTTCAATTTATATATTTTTAAAATTATGCAAGGCAGTTCAAGGTAATTTAGGGAAATCTAGGGAAATTTTAACAAGAAGTCTAGGGAAATAAAAAAAAATCCGATCGCAACCCTGTGTGCATGTACCGTGCTTTCATATATTTTCCGCGTTAGAGACGGCCATGCTTTTTTTAATGGTTGGTGACCACTGATCTGCATAATATAAACGGATAAGCAATGCAATAGGATGCGCGTGGAATTTTTATGCCAAATTGAATACTTAACTCGGGGCTTACGAGTATGCGCAGTCCCTAGTCTTTTGACATTTGTATGTGAAATCACTAAAAGTTCCAAACCCCGATTTCAATAGACGTGCGTACTAGCTTTTTGTTTATATTTTTGGAGTATTTTTATTAAGGAAAATGCGGAAGACATTGAAAAGGATCAAATTATACAATTCCCGACATACCATCACTGACATTGTTATCCCAAAATGTTGTTATTTCTGGTTTTGTAGTCAAACAATTGAAGCGCATTGTTGTGTGCTAAATGTGTGTCCGTACTAGAAGAAATCTCACAAACATCTGTCAATAATGTTAGTTTTCATCTTTTGATCAGAAAAAATCATGGTGCTTTAATACGTCCTTCACAAGATGTCACCAAAGTATCTAAAATAGTTGAAGTCCAAGTACGCCATATTCTTGTACAAAACAACAATAAACTTCTTATTGTACGTTCAATTTCTAATACCCTGTTAGTAGAAAGTGTGGTAGAAAGTAAGTACCGCGCGATCATTTAAATTCGAATTTTAATGATCCCGTGGTACCTACTTTGTATCCTTAGATACACATTCCGTGCCTTCAAATACCACGCTATCATTTAAATTCTAAATTATAGCAGGCGGGATTTTTTTTATTAGGTTGTCCAGAATGTCAATTATTGATTAATTAACATTGTGAAACGTCACTTTGACAATTCAAATTGTAAATTAGTACTTATAGTTATATACCAACTTAATTTAAATTTCACAGCCTGCTCTAATTTAGAATTTAAATAATCGCGCGGTACTTTCCGCATTAGAGAAGGCTGTTTTTGAAGTTTTTAAGTAATCAATGTTGGTGTACATGCTAAACTTTCAGAATATTTCAAATTCTGACAGCTGTCATACTTAAATTCAAATTACAAACGCATACATGACATAACCAAACTAACAAAATTATGCACTGCCACCATCCATTAAAAAAAAGAATGGCCGTCTCTAACACGAAAAGTACCGCGCGATCATTTAAAGTCTAAATTAGAGCAGGCTGTGAAATTTAAATTAAGTTGGTATATAAATACTAATTTACAATTTGAATTGTCAAATGACGTTTCAAAATGTTAATTAATCAATAATTGACATTTTGGACAACCTAATAAAAAAAATCCCGCCTGCTATAATTTAGAATTTAAATGATCGCATGGTATTTGAAGGCACGGTAAGGTACCGTATGTCTATTAGAATTTCAAAATGGCTCCATTTCGCGCATATTGACAACGCGTCGTCTTTCAACATCATTTTCAATGTTTGTTTAATCCATTAATCTTTTTAATAGAATTTTTCTTTACTTACTTACTATAATATCGAAACGCACATCACAGTCTGCGCGTAGCATGCTTGTTGACTTGTGCTACGTACTTCAACGCATCTATAGTTGGGAATACAATTATTTGACTTTGATCACATTGATTTTATTAAATAGCAAACTTTACACCCAGAGTCCCAACACTCATCTATTTTAATTAAGAAATTATGAGTTGTTCAATGATTGAAGTACAGTGTCTCATAATTTTAACAAATTTGAACTTGATACACACAAATTATACAAAATATTTAACAATTTATGTGAATGCAAATAATACACACTAATTAGAAATACGTTTATATTATTAAGCTGCTGTACACTAAATGGTAATTGGTCTGTAATTTTATATTAATATGACATTTAATTATATTATTAATCTATAAATGTATTAATTCGACAAACAACTGTTCAATATGTTTGTCAAGTATTTAATTTGATTAGCGTGCATTACTTTCACATTACCATTAATTTATAATAATAATAGACTTCGAACATTTTATTTGACAAAAGAATATAATTGCTGTGCTTTCATCCTGATAACATTAGTTTCCCTAAAATATTGGCAATCAAACATAAAGAACGTCAAACTATAATATTAAATGGGAGCAGCATCTTACCAACTTATAAATTGGCTTCTATTAAGGAAGTGCATACACAGAGTAAGGAATTGGAAATAAAAGACAACATGGTATATATTAAATTTATTCTGAAAAATAAATATAAATGTCCAAAGATATCTGAAAAAAGTAAGTATTTTGAAATAGACAAATAGTATTATCAAAATATTTACAATTTTTTGCATAACAATTGTAATTTTTCCTTCCAATTTTCTTATTTTTCGAATTTTTTTGACCTCTTGACATACCGAATTTGAACTAAAAATAATGAAAACTAATGGGGCAATATCATACATGATTAAAATTTCCAAAAAGGACAATTGTAGTTGGGATCCTACTTATTAAAAGAATTAATATACTTGTTTTCATAATATACAGTAACGAAATAAATAGTTTTAGTTCAAAGTCAGTGAGGTATACGTTCATTATATATTTTTATATAAATCAAATATTTTTTAATTATCTAAATCTTTTATGATTTACTTTCATTTTTCATTGTTCTTTATTGCATGGTGTTGTTCTGTAGTTGTTGTTGTGACACTCCAGTTGAATTTAATGTTTCTCCTATTAGTCGCTCAACCTAGGCAGTTTAATAATTTAAAATTATATAAATAAATTAAGAAAATACAGAGTAAACTTACGACTTTTCGAACATATTGATATTCTTGGCTAGTAGAGTCACCTTTGATATTCTCTAGTTTATATGGTGGTGTAATAATAACTTTATTCTCCCAAACAACAATATCTGCACTACTCCATCTCACTGCTTTAATTGTCTTTGTAATACTTATAAATAATCTCTGTCCTTCAGATGAAACATTTGATGACATAGTTTGAAGCATTCTCTTTTTATCATCAATTTGATATCGAATACGTGCTGTCAACTATAATATAGCAAAAACATTGTTTTAAAATAAACATGCAGGTAGAGTAATCAAAATATACCTTTTGTAAATCTAGTGATTGTGGAATCTCTGGAACAGATGTAACTTCCTTTTTTACTACTAATTCACTAACCAGAGTTAAATTAATCAAATGTACATCATGAGCATGTCTTAAACCACTAACTGCAGGACATTCTATGTAAACATTAAGGAATTCATAGGTGTATGATTGAAATTAATATAAAATAACCAATTTGGCTGTTAAAATAACAATAGATAGTAAATTAATTTGCGTACTGTAGCATTTTAAACATCTAAAACTCTAAACGGGAATTTTATCAATCAACATTGATGTGATAGTCCTACATTGTTAACAAATACATGTAAGTATTTCAAGTGATGAACAAAAGGATACTCAATATTAACATTTTCGACTGTGGATCGAAAGCCATAACTTCTCCTTCGATTTCCTTGTTGTAACATGTTTTACACCAAACCGTACTACCTAATGAGAAATAATCAGACACCGCCGCCATTTCACAAGAACTAGCAAAATAGGGGACTACTACTAGTTCGGTTGGTATAATTCTATTTTAGGGACATGATTGTTGGCAGATAATAAATCAGCAAATGTTGGCTAGCTTGAAAGATACGACTTGATTACCATCATTATTTAATACACAAAATTAAGTTATTTACATTTATTATCTGATTTCAAAAGTAGTTTTTTTTTGAAATAATGGAAGATAATGCTTCCATGTAGGTACTACGCAAATGAAGTAGTGAGCTCGTACATACATTGATGTAATCAGCAACTAAATAAACGATTTAATCAAATAACTAAAGAATTTTACCATTTACTTATAGTTACTGAACAAATTTGTTTTATTTTCATGTCTTGCAACGTCGGGCACATCGATGATCTAACTTACTCGTTTACCAAACCAAGACCCGTTGGTAATAATGTAAAGATGTAGATACCTATCGATTTGGCAATCACGTCTGAATGGCGGGAAAATTTCAAAATAGGTGCCACCTATTAAACTGTAAATGTTTTATACAGCACTGCACAGGCACACATATTCGTCATGTAATAAATGTGACGTTTAGCAGTTTACGCCAATCGCCAGAATGAAAGTGGATTTTCAAATTCAAATAACTAACAAACTGATAAAAGAAATTAATGATGTCCAAGATATTTATATTTCTATTTAATCATTATGAACCTGTTTAGAACTTAAATATCAAAAATACATACGTACTTGATATGAATGTTATACGTGTATGTAATTTTAAGCACACTCATATGATTATGAAATGTTTATTTTGTAAAATAAATATTTATATAGGCACGACTCTGGTGGTAGAACAAGTGACGCAAGACGTTTCTAAGTCCCCGATTTAAAATAAAAGCTTCTAAATCGGAATGCATAAATCAATTGGACACCGTTATACAGTGCGTTCATGATGAAAGGAACAAATTCGTTTAAAATTCAGGTAATTATTTTGCAGAAAAACGCTCGGACAGGTCGATTAGTATTTTTAGTTTAGAATTTTTTGACATAAGAAAATTATATACAGGTGTCTAAAGAACATATACAGCAATCATTGGTTTTTTTTTAATGCTGCATTATGTTCTACTTTAGACTGTCTCTATATAATTTTCTTATGTCAAAAAATTCACAACTAAAAATACTAATCGACCTGTCCGAGCGTTTTTCTGCAAAATAATTACTTGAATTTTAAACGAATTTGTTCCTTTCATCATGAACGGGCTTTATATTCCATGTCACTGACGTGCCGCATTTGCAGTGTTTTGCAAAATGACGATAATTAAGATATGGACTCTATACAATCAATGTAATTATTTATTCACTTGAAAAATGTACCTTTTGAAAGCAAATACAGCTTGTTTTTCGTCTGGATCTTATTTTTCGATATTTTAATAGTAGTAATGAAAATGACATCACACTGAAAAAAATCATGTAAGCTACGCCCACATTAAGACCAAGGTGTAAAAATATCATTTTCAAGACATCTTACCAATACATGTAGAAGATTCAACACTGCACAGTGTGTTGTCGACAAGCAAATTATTTGCCAACAATTTAGTTAGAGTACAAGGCTGGATGCATATCGATCATATATCAATTTCCATGTCAAAATGTTTGAAGAAGTTATGTCAGTTCTGTTAAATTATATGGGATTGTTTGACAACGAAATCCACCCATTTAAAATGTTTTGCTAAACACTTTTTGGCAATATACATTGTTTACAAGGTACTAATTTATTTAATATTTTGTAGTCTTCAAATTGCTGTGTATCCAACAACTAAAAACATCCATCTCATATATGAAACATACTTATAGCAATAATTTAGAAAACAATAATAATATGGTTATAGCATTTTATATTTGCTACAAAAAAATAAAAAATATTCTTAAAACATTTGTCAATAAAAAAATAAACATTTTTACAAAAGTAACAACTACATTGTCATTGCATTATATTCTCATATCACATGTATAATCAACTGAATTTAAATATCTATATGCGTGTTGTCTTAAGCCTCTCCTTGATCGATTTCTGTTTTTCTTCTTACGTATGTTATTATTATTATTATTGTAATTATTATGATGATATATCTTTGTATTTACTAATTGTCCACGTTCATAATCAGATGCATATGCACCGCTTAATCCTACATTACATGGTAACACACGACACCAACAAATTGAAATATGTGTCAACAATAAGTTGGTCATATATCGAACTGCTACAGGTTGCCAATGTATACCATCAGGTGTTCTAAAATCAATTAAGAACTTCATATGATAGTGTAAGTCTAAAATATCAACTCCATATTTTTTTACAGTATTAACAATATATTCATTAGCTTGTAAAACATGAAATGGCAATAACGATTGCATAAATTTTGCCTCCTCATTCAAAAAGCCTCCTCTACATTTTGGACTGGGTGGTAGAGCCGTGGCCCAAATGATTTTAACAAAGGGCAAGTTCTTCTTAAAATAATCCAGAGTGGTTTTCACTTTTTGTTGGAAATGTTCTATACTATTTGGGCCATAACGTGAAATATCCCACAGGCAACTATTAATTACTATCACAGAAGGGGGGTGACGCAGTCTTGATATCATATCCGTAAGGCGGTCTTGAAATATGCGTGTCAAAAATTGGAATTTTACATAAAAGGATTTTCTATCATAAAGACGTACTTCTTCGTAAGCACAAGAATTCATTGATAATCCACTTGATAATCTTGTATCCTTCGCGAAACACGGTTCATTTTTCGCTTTAAGTGCACTATCCGGTATCAAACTACCATATTCTAATAACCACACGAGATCTTTATAAAGTGCTCGTGTATTTGAATCACCTAAGAACAAAATTCGTTTGTTGTTTAAAAGTGCTTGTGCGTTTTCTTGACTAAAAATATCAGCTGCCATATTCTTAATATTAGATCTGTTACAACTGTATTAAAAACACGATTAAAAATATTTAAACTTCTAATTTATACTCTTGATTATAAAACATTTTAAAATTAACGGTCACAATTCAAATAAAAATGACAGTTTGGAAAGACCGTAAAAACAATCAGCGCTGCCACTCTTCTTTTTATTTTGGTATCCCCCAAAAAAAGGTTTTTTTAGTATCATTTTATTTAATTTATAATCGCTTTAATTGAAAGACGGCCAAATTTAATATAATATAATGTGTCTGTAATTGATTTACGACACCGTTATTTGCATTTAAGCGATTTTTACAATTTAAACTCCTGCTTGAATTCAAATTTGACATTAGAATACCGTAAAGGCAGTGTTTTTAGTTTTTAAAAATTAGCGATATAAACTAATCAACTTTAAAGAATATTGATTTGAAATTATTGGTTATTAATGCTATTTCAACATATTCGCAATTTTATAGTTGCGTATAAGTATGATCATACGATTATAAAATGATGCTTATATTGTAAGCTAATTATTCAGGCTGGACCATAGATTAAATATTTATACTCTGGACGTATAACAAATGAAAGCAGCATGTTGTCAGCTTAATATTACAATCTCAATATAGTCGAGTCGTTATGGCAACCGACACGGCCAAAGTACGAACTAAAGCCGACAATTCAAAATCACTACAAATTTCGATCGGTTGAAAGAATTTCAAAACAATAAAATTAAACTAATTAATTAATACTTCAGAATATATACCTTCTCATAGTAAAATACTTTTACAAAATTAAATATTATAAATAAAACTATTAAATACCACGCGATCATTTAAATTCTAAATTATAGCAGGCGGGATTTTTTTTATTAGGTTATCCAGAATGTCAATTATTGATTAATTAACATTTTGAAACGTCACTTTGACAATTGAAATTGTAAATTAGTACTTATATACCAACTTAATTTAAATTTCACAGCCTGCTCTAATTTAGAATTTAATTGATCGCGCGGTATTATACGCTCATTTAAGTGCGTCATCAAATTATGTTTGCATCCAGTTCAACAGACCTATCTATTGTGACGTATTTACCATATGATCTTTGTTTGCATCCACTTCACTGACTTATCTTATCACCGTGCTTAACAATTTGGCGTTGTGACGTATTTACTAAACGAGCGTATTGATTCTACAGCTATATTTTATATAACATTTGGCTATACTGTTTAGGAGGCAAGCAATGTTGACAAATTTAAAATGTTAGATGACAATTATAACAAACGTCAAAAGATAATTGACATATGTCAAATGGTGTATGAATATTATTATTTATGACAGTCCTGAAATTACTTTTGTAGGTCATATTACTTGACAGGTAAAATTTTGCAACATCTCAAATTTGACGCCATTTTAACTTAGTGGCGCATGTCGGTTGCGAGAGCGACTCAACTATAAGTATATAAATTTTTCATTTCTTTCGTATATATACCGTAGTCGACAAATTTTAATTTCTGGTACGAAAATAGAAGAGGAACAGAGCACGCCGAAATAATGTAAAACACAAACATATAGCGAGGCTGCCAAGTACATCCAGCAAACGTTTGCTATCATATGTGAGAATCCCCCGACTGTCTTGCTTCTCCCATCACTGTTCGAAAGCAGACATCGCTGCATATTATAAGGTCATCTTCTGCATGGGATAGATAGCTATTATAGACCTGTAAACAGAAATTAAAATTTGTCGCATACGGTATATATATTGTGAAATGTTTGCACAATTGGTGATATATTTATACTAACCTGTGCAACCCAATTTTCTTTTAAAGTATTTTGATTTAATAGACGGTTTATATGTATGATAAAAATGCAAAAATAAATGATTCTTCCTTGGCCTTAAAATAATTAGCGATTTTGCATCTTTTTTATTAGTATTAAAACATGTCGTTCCAAATAGTGTTGCTAAACAATTAAATTACTGTAAAAGCTTGATTCGTTACAAATATGCCTCGTATTGAGCTTCAATGGCGCAGAAACAGATACACCTTAAAATGTTTCATATTCATTTCAACTCCTTGATCCTAATGTGGGTAATGAAAGGCAGTGTTAGAAAGCTTTTGCCCTGCATTAAAATGGCTGGTCACTGGCAATTAATATTTCTATCTACTCAAGAAATATATTCATTCAGCAAAACCCACAAATAAATAAAACACAAATCGAGAAAATTAAATTTTTTTATTATTACTCAAAAAAAAAGTATTCTTAAAATCATTTTATTTACAAAAAATGTCACAACTTTGAAATGTTTACGCCAAATTTCACACTTCTGTTTTTATAATTTTCGCCTATTTTATTACTATTATCATTATTCATTATGCAACATGTTTCGGTTGTAGTAAAAATCTTCTATGCTTTAAATTGGCAACACTAAAGAATATGAACGGAATGACGTTATATTTTCAACTTACTAATTATCTTCAGTTAAAATGAAATTTATTTGGCTAGGGTATAAAGAAGTGACTTCCAATTCAACAAATGTATGAATAAATATACTATCTGAAATATGAATATAGAGAGACAATAATAAAATACAAAAACGTATTTTTTGTAATCGTATTGCCAATTTAAAAAATATAAAAACAATACTAACATTTCTTTGTGTTTCCTATATATATTTAATAATAATAACTAGCAATAATTGCTGATCTACATTATGTTAAGTTTAAAGACAAACAAACGTTGTACTGTCATAGAAAAAATAATATTTATGTATATGTCTATTATATATATGTATATAATAAGTATTAAATACAGCCTCCCGATAAACAATTCTTCAACCAACATAACCTTTCGTCATACAACTCAAGTCAAGGATTGAGAAAACGAATAATAATAGGAAACATAATAGTAATTAAATAGACAATGGATATGCAACTATTAAATATTAGAAAGAACGCTAGTGAATCTAACCAGTTCCTAAATACTGTATGATACATTTCTTTTAAATAACTGTTAGAAAAATGAGTTATAGTGATTGTGTGAAGTCACTTAGTCGAAGTGAAACTTAAAATAACATAGATCTTGGAATCGTATAAATTCTTTAAAATAAAGAGAGATTGAAACCAAACGAGAAAATTCTTTGAGACAATTCTTTTGAAAAATAGACCATTTTACTTGATATTAGAGTGTTCCTGGAAATACTTAATTAATTAAAGCAATGTAATAAGCACCTAGATTAATTTCTTATTTTCTGATTATAATATTTTATTCATATGTTGAAATGAAAATAACAAAATTAAAAACAGAAACAGTTCACATTTGTATTTTCAATTAAATTCTAAGAAGATCGTATATAATTCACAGTTCTGAAGGGACAGATAGTGAAAACAACTATAAATGAGATAGTAAAATGGTTAAGCAAACAAAAATGACGTCATCCTGTAGTTGTTCGGCTTTGTATTATTTTTGTTTGTATTTTTCTATATGTTTTTCACTTGTTTGATTCCGATTTTGCCGTCCTTTTCTTTTCTCGTTTTTCCGACTTGTTTTATCTTAAATTTCTTTTTTTGTTTTGTTTTAGATCAGTGTTTATTTTTCTTCTTTAAATAATAAACGTGTAATACCTATCCTAACGTTTCTAGTCTATGAATAACTTAGTTCACTTCTTTTTATTTTTATTGGTGGCGCCCCTGGGAGGCGTGACCGGCCGGCCCGCATTCAGACCGCCATATTGGAATTTTCGTTTGTCGGCAGGCTTCAATATTTGAAAACTGCACATCAGAGTTTCATCGACGGACATCATTGCACCTGCGTTATCGAATTCCCCTATAAAAACAGAGATTTGATATGACTATAGGTAAATAAAGGAAATGTATTGGAAATAAACAGGTTAAAATATACAAGATATACGTTATTTGTTTAGACTAAACATACAATATCGTGTGAATACAAGCTAAACTTGTCCTTATTTTTTGCACATTTGTTAACGTACGTTTTATGTTATAAAATATCCCATATATGAAACTCAGAAATATGGCAAAAGTGTATCAACTTATGAACAGAATTCGAATAATAGTCACGCACGTATTCGAACTACTTTCGTATTAAAAAATAGACATCACGTATAATATTCTTATAAACAATAATATGTAGTTAATTACTAAATTACTACAACTGTTTCGCCAACACAGTGGCTGTCATATTAAATATTGGTATAAAACGTTGGTATATATTAGTGAACATTTCGTAAAAGATGTATCTTACTGGCAAAGTATCCAAAGTCTATTATGGTTATATACAGTGTGCTTACCGACGACCTGCGTATAGGGCTTACTGTGAGATAAAACGACGACACCGAGAGTTTGTATGAGTTAGTACGAAAAAGCAATAT
Source organism: Amphimallon solstitiale (assembly GCA_963170755.1). Taxonomy (NCBI): domain Eukaryota; kingdom Metazoa; phylum Arthropoda; class Insecta; order Coleoptera; family Scarabaeidae; genus Amphimallon; species Amphimallon solstitiale. The sequence goes on from OY720677.1 coordinate 117,356,771, forward strand.
ACAAACTGCTCCTTGGTCGAGCGTAGTGTTGGAAAAGAGGAGATTCGAGTAGATTTACGCTGAGGCTAGAACGGGCTAGGCTGAGTCTCCGTTTAAGCAGGGCAACGAGGATAGATAGCGCAGCTGTACTGCAGTTTGTATATTGCTTTCTCGTACTAACTCATACAAACTCTCGGTGTCGTCGTTTTATCTTACAGTAAGCCCTATACGCAGGTCGCATGCAAGCACATGGTATATGGTACAGTATCTCAAGTTCGTGGAATTACTAATTTTTCTTGCAACAGAGTACATGCTGCAATAACAAATGTAAATGTCATAATTTACACTTCCAACAGAATATCTAATGTTTAAAACACGGATATACTTCATAAACTTTTCCAATTCTCCTAAAGGGAATAAAAATTCCTTATGTCGCGAATTACGCAATTGAACGTACTATCGGTAACATAAAAAACTAGGACAAACATTATTTCAGATAGCCATGGATTTTGATAATTGTGCTAATGTCATTCAGGCTTTTGGCACTTCTGTCACACAAAATAATATGAGGTTATGTAATTTCATTTTTAATGTCAGAAAATCCAATTAACAAAAGCAAAGAATAATAAAATTAACAATTAGTTATTCCTCCGTTTTTGTCGGTAACACTCTGTAAACGAGGAGGCATGGAAGATATAAAAAGTCTTATTAAATTTTGGTCTTGTTTTAGTGTATTCCATGTGCCTTCAATTTGTTCTTCTGCGGTTACCGGCTGACGATTTCTTTCTGTTTCTTTATCATACAACCCCAAACATATTCAATGGGGTTGCGATCAGGACTATGTGCAGACCATGGCATTAGTTCAATATTCTTATCTCGGAACCACGTGGTTACATTCCGTCCAGAGTGTATAGGACAGTTATCGCTGTCGTTGTTTCCCAAGATTCGTCAAATGAATTTTCCTAGCAACTACTCTGCTCCGTAAATTCGTATCGCAAATTCTGCGACTAATCGTCATCATGCATGGAGGAAAATGAGTTTCATTTGCGGCTTTACGAATTTTGCCGCAAATAATCAGTTAAGGTATTATCCTTGCCTGCAGTTGCCTTTGCCTTTGAGAACAACTTCAAATAATTTCGTTTTAACTGACAGCTATTGATATACGTCAGTTTTATACAGCCAAAACAAGGCTGTCTTAGTTTTTTGTGTTAGCGATAGTACTTATAAAAACGTAAAGAACTTCTGTCTACAACAGTGGTACGAGAGCAAAGTAAATCTTTGCTTTGTGTTAGTCTCACTAAGCTTCAACTTCTAATATTCCACAAACTAGCGACTTTTTCATACGTAACATACAGATTACTACAATGCGCATTACTAATAAATAATAAAGTATATTTTAAAAACATCGCAGTGACAAAGATAAGTTTTGCCTATGTATGTACTTTCTCAAGGAGAAATTCTTTTTCTTTTGTTAATACTACATTCTTGATATTTAATATTTCTACTTATGTTACCGCGCTTTTTTCCTATTGGTCAAGGCTCTAACTATCTACTCTCGTCTCCCTCAGAATTATTTTAAAAAGCCCAGCTTATTTACACACTTTCTCACTTTCTTCACTACCATCTAACTACTGTCGTAGTTACGCTATTTGTGATCCCGACACCTTACATTTAGTACCCGCTGCGCTGGTAATTATTATCGGCGTCCGCCCTAAGTGAATTTGTCCGGATTCACACACGATACATTTTACATTCAATTTTGAACCGAATTGTAACTAATCTCTGTTTACATACCCTTAATTGAACATAGAAGATAACTTAGTATTGTAACGAAATAAACACACACACAAAAGAGAAGTACCCCTCCGGGCGACGTTAAAAAAAACGTACCAGTAAACAAGGCAATAAATCATCCATTTATATGTACTGCGAAGAGACAGAAAGTCTGTCGTATGTTCTACAAACATCGAGAGAAATAAAGAATTTTCGCGTATATTTCCAGAGTCTTATATGTGATATAAAAAGCGGCCGGTGTCCAGAAAGCATTCATTCATTCAGTAGTATTCGGACAATAGAAAATAAATATAGTGGTGCAGTGTTATATAAAAGTGATAGAAATAAATACCAGTGTTTATTTGTAGTAGTTTTAAATGTGATACATTTATTTTATATTTTTATATTGTGATTAGTTTTTAAGTGTGTAAATATACAGACTGTTTCAAAACCTTTGTACGAGTTGTTTATTGCGAACCCGAACACGCAACAGTATTAATTTCTTCCATTTCATTGTTTTTTGTTTTGATTTTCTAAGTAAACGTTTTATTTCGTTTATTTATCTTTTCATTGAAAGATCCGAAAGGGAGAATCTTGCGCCTACGTTTGTACGCACATAGCATGGATTTCACTGTCATAATAACGAGAGTTTCTGAAGGCAAGTTGTTTTAATAGCATATATCATTTTTGCCTAACACATCTAAACACTTTTAATTCTTTTTCGGAAATTTCATTATTATATCCTGTTCAGAAATAAAAAAAAACGCATCAGAATCACAAAAAAAAAACTAGGTAGTATAATTTAAAAAAAAAATGCAGGGGCTTAAAATTCCATAGGGCTAGAAACCATTTTATTGACGCATTTCTACTTACAACCTTTTAATGTAAATCATCAAACAAAGTTGGCGACTGGGGTTGCGCCCAAAGCTAAAGATCGCGTCGATATTTTCATTATGTCAATAAAGCTTCTTTAGTTGAATCCGACACGGTCAACGTACGAACTAAACACAAAGATTCAATGCCACTACAAATTTCTGAAGAATAATAAAAATAAACTAATTAATTAATCAATATTTCAGGATATTATAGCCTCCGCTAGTAAAATACTATTACATGAAAACCAATTACGATTTAAATATTATAAATAAATATATTAACTGCGTTTTTCTATAGTTCATTTAATACTTGGCTCTTCTGTTTAGTAGGCACTGTTGAAAAATTTATATTGTTTTTGGATGACAATTATACGAAACGTCAGAAGGTAATTATGACAAGTGTCAAACGGTGTTAGAGATGGTCTTAACAGTGATTTTTCATTCACCGTTCTAAAGCAAACGGTGATTTTAAACAGCTCTTTTAATCACAGCGAAAGCAGGAGCCGCTTATTTTCACCGTTTGTTTTCACTGTTTGTTTTCACCGTTTGTTTTCACCGTTTGTTTTCACCGTTTGTTTTCACCGTTTATTTTCACCGCGCATGGTACAGGGTTCCTCCGAGCTGTTTACCGTAAACTGTGAAAATAAACGGTGAAAACAAACGGCGAAAACAAACTGCGAAAATAAACGGTTCTTGCTTTCGCTGTTCGCTTTATTTAAAACAGCTCTTTTAATCACCGTTCTCCGAGCTGTTTGAGTTCGGTGGAAATAAACGGTTCCTGCTTTCGCCCATATTTCGCCGTTCGATTTTAAACAGCTCTTTGAGCTGTTTAACTATATGCGTAGTGAAAATGAATATCTTAACAAAAATTCGCGTTATATAATGGAAATTATTGATTTGTTGATAAACTACCGAGGTTATAAAATATTAATATACGCATATTAGGTATATCAGTAGGTATTTGCTTTTAATTTATGTTTTATAAGTATGTATATAAAACACGAATGTGGCAAAAGATTTAAATTAATAATATATAGTAAGTAACATGATGAATTGTTTTTAAGTTATATAGATGATCATGTATGTACATAAATGTTTCTACAAAATGTGTATGGATAATAAATTAAATATAACTTACAAAACAGAAAATAAGTAAAAAGTAACTCCAAGCAATGAAGTATATTTTATTTATTTTTTTGTTCAGTTTAAAGTACCTATAGCAATAATCAAATACATTTCAGTTTCTCTTCTAATATTATATTTATTAAATATAAAGTTTACTTGAGCACTTTGTTAGAACGTAATCGACTTCGCCTATCCGATAAGTAACATTGAAAATAATATCATAATTGTTACGTTACAGCACTACAATACAGCCAGTGTGAATATTTCTTTACATGAAAAAGATATTTATTTGCCCATATCTTTGATTATGTATACTATGTATTAATAAACAATGCCCATATTGAAAAGAACCCTTTCCATCATAATCGTCATAATAAATAGGAAAGTAGTAATCACTGTGATTCCACAAATTTGCAAACGGTGAAAACAGTGATTTGGAAATCACTGTGAAAAATCACCGTGACCAATATCTGCTCTCATCTCTAAAAGGTGTATGAATATTATTATTTAAAACAGTCCAGAAATGGTTTTTGTAGGTTATATTACTTGACAGATAAAATTTCTCAAAGCTATTCAACATATTTTTATATGCATTGGATTTTACATTGCTGAATTTTGAAGTTGGCACACACTGGGTGATTTAATAAAAAAAAAGTGTTGGTTGAATTAAATTATGAAATGAAATAATCGAGGAAATCTGTAACTGGTAAACTGAAAACCTTTTTTAAGGACAATAGTTTAACAAAGGTGTCATACAAAACATTTACATCCATGGCAGATAGTACCCTGTCCTCTCGTTCTCTCACACACAATTATACTTTCAGTTAGACTCATATGTTACTGTATAGAAATCTGCAAGCTTTATCTTTTTGTCCAGAAAAATAGAATTCTTCAAAATGTAGATCACATGTGATGGTTAATTAAATTTGTCCACTTAACACTAATTTCACTTGATTACAAATGATCCAGAAGAGCCATAAGCCGAAGTCCAACGTCTAAGGCCGCAAACTTCGTCGTTCCTTAGAATTTTCCGTTTATCTTCGCAGACTAATCATAGCGACACCTCTTTCTGTATAACGAACAATAATGTAACGAATATAAAATCGGGCTTCTTGAACAACCAACCAACTCATTAGATAAAAATTCTCATGTTGCTGAATAGGAGGCATTCTTCTGCACTCAATCAGGAGTAAGTAAGCATATTTGTAGATGTATGGCTTCACAATGGTACTTAAATAAATCATGTCAATTGAAAAATAATATTTTTTAGTTCCCGATTAATCGATTTGTATCCGCTGAAATATTATTGATTTCCTAAAAATAATCTTTTCTGGAAATTCCACCAAAATATTCCAACGCTTACTAGCTGGTTTTTTTATTTACAGTGGCTAGTATATTATGATTCATTAAACAAATATTTTTATTGTAACACAATACTTTGCATGTTTATGTTTATTTTTTGATAGCGATAACATCGTAATCGCAAAAATATAATCAATACTTTGCATTCAAATATTAATTAAGGAAAATCTTAATTAATATTTGAATGCTCTTGAAGAAACTACATTTTTCAAGATATACTTTAATAAACGAATTGTCCATTGTTACATTAGTAATTAATCTTATATCATCACGTCATCTTACCAATCTTACGAGCATTAGTATCACATGTTTATAGTAGATAGAAATAATATTCTGAACTCCTTTATCAAAAAAGTAATGACGCATATTGCTTAGTTTATGATTCAATAATCATGTTCAGTCCACCGTTTTTATGATAGGTTTTTCTTTGAAGTCTACTTGTCGCCAATTAATATAATATTCTGTAAACATTTTTCCAAAAAATATTTAAAAGAATATTAAGGAATCACTCTCGCGTATAATAGTAACATATTTGTTGCAATGAACCGTACCCATAATAATTTCAAGTTCCACATGAATTTTAGATACTTCTCGATCTTTGGTGATTTATATGTTAGGAAAATATTATACCGTGTGTTGCATCGTCGACCTGAACATAGGAAATCCCATGTTAATTTTAAACGTGGTGAATGAAAGTTTCCCAGTTTATTTTAGAGAAAAACTTATATTGAGAATTTTTTAAAGAACTCATAAAAATGAAGCGAATTGCAAATTTCGAATTGTTTTTGTCAAGTATTTTCTTAGATATGAACAATAATACACTAGTAAAATAAGCTGAAATTGTAATCCAGTCATAATCGAAACAACAATCAAGTCACTTGCAAATTCAAATAAATAAAAATGTCAAATTGACGTTTCGCGATAAGTCAAATTGACGTTTCGCGATAATTTTGCTCAAAGTCAATGCTAAGTTAAGAAATATGAATTATTTTACCACAGAAGAAAAAGTTATTATGATTAAGTGGTATTATGGAGGAAATAGTCTACAGGGCGTAAGAGATATGTTTTCCGTGCATTTTCCCGATAGGCCGATTCCAAGTAAGGCGACCATTAAAAATGCCATTGAACGTTTTGAAGCAACGGGCACAGTAATTAAAGATTGTAAATGTATAAAGGAGAATAATGGTAGGGTTCATCAACAAAGAAACGAAAATGAATTAGATATCTTGCTTCAAGTCCAAGAAGAAAAACAAGTAAGCACGAGAATTCTTGGAGAAACAGTGGGACTACACCATACTACAGCTTGGCGCATTTTGAAGAAACATAATTTTAAATCATTTAAATATGCGAAACATCAAGAACTGTTGGTCGGGGATAGAGAGCGTAGGGCAAATGTTGCCTTTGAAATGATGGAAAGAGCAAATAACGCTATACAGATGAATGCACGTTTACTCTCAACAATGAGCCAAATGTTCAAAATTTAAGATATTGGAGCCAGGAAAATGAGCACCTTTTTCTCTCTACGAGGACTCAATATCCACAAAAAGTTAACGTTTTTATTGGAATTTTCGGACATCATATTATTGGACCTCTTTTTTTAGAAGAAAATCTTTCTGCTGAATATTTTCTAAATTTATTACAAAATCAAATTGAACCTGCTTTAGAAGTTGTTCGTGAAAATCAGCAAGTTTGGTTCCAGTTAGACGGATACCCCGCGCACAACGCCAGGATTGTAAGAGAACACCTTCAAAATGCCTTTAATGGAAATGTGATAGGTCCAAATCAAACAATATGCTGGCCCCCAGGTCCCCTGATCTTTCACCGAACGACTTCTTTTTATGGGGACATTTAAAAAACGCTATTTATAAAAGTGTACAATATGAAAACTTGGGTCAGTTAAAAAATGCAATATCTCCGGAATGTAGGAAAATTAATCAAAATCAGCTGAGTAACGTACGAAGGTCATTTTATGATCGCTTGGGGCATTGTTTAGCAGTAAACGGTGGGATATTCGAACATTTAATTTAGTTTGTTAGTTGTTCATTTTTTAATAATGTTTTTACTCCAATATGTAATGTAATAGGTATAACTTCGTATGTATTTGAGTTCAAGTGTAAAAGATATCGCATAATGTCAATTTGCCTTTTTTTTAAATTTGAATTTGCAAGTGACTTGATTGTTGTTTCGATTATGACTGGATTACAATTTCGGTTTATTTTACTAGTGTATTATTGTTCATATCTAAGAAAATACTTGACAAAAACAATTCGAAATTTGCAATTCGCTTCATTTTTATGAGTTCTTTAAAAAATTCTCAATAAGTTTTTCTCTAAAATAAACTGGGAAACTTTCATTCACCACGTTTAAAATTAACATGGGATTTCTTATGTTCAGGTCGACGATGCAACACACGGTATAATCGCATTATTAAAAATAGAGCGCACATAAAAAATTGCCGAACAAAATGTTGACCATCTATACTTTGTCCTACATGTAACTATGTAAACAGAATCTACATACATTCAAAATTATTAACGTGTTTATAACTCGTCTCAACGTATTCTTCATTGATATTTAGTTATTTACTGATTTTTAGTACTTATCATCTTAAGTATATAAATGTCATGATTAGGGCGCGGCCACGAGCGAGTCATGACTCATAGCCCATGGGCGCACTATTGAGATGTTGTATTTTTAAAGAGGTTTTAATTTTATTTATATAATTGGATAACAACTCATAAAATACAAAATACATTATTATTTGTTCATTTTGTTGTTCAAGTCGAGTAAAGGAGTATTAATATTCACTAGCAATACTTTCTCGAGGTTCTCTTCTGTAAGACTTGTTCTCTTTGAATTAAGTACATCCTTGTAGATAGAAAACGTCCTTTCTACATCGCAACTGGTTATATGTGCGTACTGGAAATATTCTTTTATTTCAGCGTATTTAGCATACACAATTGCCGCAATGTTATTAAATCTGGATTTCTATTAAAAACTGCGTCTAACTTTTTCCGAAGGCCACATCCGATGTCACTTGGAATACTTTTGAAATTATTAATAGCCACATCTAATGTGGTTAATCTATCATTTAATTGGAGATTTCGATTTTCAAAATATGTGATTAGTTTAGGCAAATTTCCAAAGTGTTCCTGAAGGAATAACAATTGATTTTTTAAATTTGGGATTTGTGTTAGTTCCTTGTACTCAGAAATACTTCGACCATCGTCATTTAAACATGAAACGAAATTTTGTAAACTATCGAAATTCTCTGCATAAAAACTATTTATGTGTATGTTTTAGCAAAGCTAAGTGACGAACGTGCGATATTTTGGCATTCTGTAACGATATTTTACAGACTTTGTAATAAATTTCGGAATCACTGACAATTCATTTTCATATTAGAAAAAGGAACATAAACAACGTTCTATATCTAAATAAATGATAACTAAACATGTACGCGTATGTTATTGAAACTAAATAACAGTAAGTATATACGTATTTACATTATTTCTCTTGCGAAATATAAGGTAAATATAATATATTTTAAAAACCCCTCAGGCTATCTACGCCGATGAAAAAAGGATTTTACTCATAAATTCCTTATTTTATGGCCATTTTTTGCTGTCATTCTCGGGCTCTTCTCGAGCGTAAACAGATGTTGCAGTTCACCATATGAATTAGTGCTATTCAGTAAATGTGTGTTGTTTACATTATTTCTTTGCTCCGTTGTAACTTCGTTGTAGTTTAACTCAGTCATGTCCGCGCCCTAGTCATAATGTATATTTTAACATTGAATGTACTTTTTCTTTTAGTATCCGCAATAATTTCTAGTAATTTTATATAGAGGTATGTCACGATTACCGGCCAATAGTAGTACAGAGATTCAAGAAGATTGCTTATCCCGCTTTAGAAATACATATATGACTTTTACTAGGGCATGTGCACATTTTCCACAAAACTTGTTTGACAAATTTTGATGAGTAAGATAATCTGCCTGCAGTATTTCCATATCAAACATCTTGTTTGTGGAAATAAATTCATTGTCTATATCAGAATATATTTCTTAAAAGTGAATTTTACAAATATAAAGCGATATCGAGTCGAGTTAAAAGAAATGCAAATATTTGCGCGATTCCCAGAATGTGAAAATAGGCACGTTGCAATAGGATATAAAGACAAAATTATTAGTATTAGTTATTGGATGTGTTGTTCTTTTCACATTTGTCTTAAATTACACACAAGCTATTTCTGTATCATATCATTTTTCACTGAGGACAATCGACATGACAACATAACTGGTTATATATTATCGTTTCTACTTAATTCAGGAAATTTTCGGCTTATAAGATGCAAATTTGTTGTAAAGTAAAGATTTGTATATGAATATAACATTAACAAATCGTAAGAGTATTGAAAATGGAATGATACAAAATAATTCTTATGTATCTACAATTTTCACAGATAAAAACGTAATGAAGTCACTGTGTTGGCAAATCAATAGTTATATTCTATTGTGTATTGTGTTATATAGCACTAAATTGTAAAAATCTCTACAGAAAATGTGTTTTAGTAAGTAAAGGATGATTCATTTGAGTATTTAGTTGTATGCATTTCTGACCGTTATGGTTTTAAAGGTTCATTTCAATTTGGAGTATCCAAAACACTTTATTCATAATTAATGAAAAAAGGGAAATTAATGTGTTAGTGCATCTTGAAACTTGTCCTTGAAAATTCTATAGTAGATATTGCTTGATAATTAAAATTGTACTGCCCAAATTATTCAAAAAAATTCTTCCTTATAAAAATAAAAGTGGAGAAATTTTTTTGCTTGGGCATGTAGAAATAGAAATATTAAGTTTCTTTGTGATGCATTTAATTAAATAAATTATGATCACCACTCAAATGCTTATTTTTAACTTTAAGATTATCGGGTACAAGATATTTATTCAAAACAATTTAGATTTCTTTCAAAATATGTAAAAATTTACAAGACATCTGTATATCATTCAGCAATTAATAAAAAATAATAATGCGCTTTAACACTTACCACAATAATTAGGGGCACTAAATAGAGTTACTAACTGGCGTTTTGCGAAAAACTCGTACCCATCTTCTACGACCTGATGGGCCCGACATATCAGATCAAAATCGTGTTTGTGTAAAAATTTGCCTACGACCTGTAACAAAAAAAAAACAATGCGTTATGTACCAAATACGGAAATACTATTGCCATAAATACAAGTAAGAAATAGGTATATGAAAAATTCATATCATGTTATTTAGGTTCAAACTTGTTAGATCATCAATAAATGTAAATTACACATTAGCATAAAAAAATTAATGGATGCATTTGGAGGCAGTACATGTACAAGGCGAATTCAATTTGAATTTGCGATCATGATCGGTACCTCTGACGTCATTACTTCAAATTTCCAAATCGAACTTAAAACATATATACAGATTGTCGTAGTTAAAAGTTAATATGCATCTTCAAATACACACAAATAAACATGTACCTATGTATGTATGTATAGAACACCGGTGGTGTGGGGAGATAGTGGGGAGATCGAGCGCGCGCAGACATGGCATTCTTTCCGTAACTTTAGAGCGTGAACGTACATAAGTACATTGTATCTGAGCAGACTCGCAAATATTAAAATAAAATGCCCTTAACTGTCGAGGAAAAAATACAGATTGTGTTATGGTATGCCAAGGATAATTCGTACAAAGACGTGCAAAATTTATTTGTTGCGGCGTATGAAAATCGTCCACCTCCCTCTGTGCCAGCTATCCATAAGATTGTGAAACAATTTCGTACAGAAGGTTGTGTTAATTCACTGCATACTAAAAGACACGTTGTGCACTAAAGCCTCGGTACCCCGGTGTCCCGATATCACGCCCGATATGAACCTGTACTCCCCTACTATCGTACCCCTCCATTTCATGTTTGCATGCACTTGTGTGCGTGTTTGTGTTTCCCTATATCTACTTTTATTTCAGTCAAACGGTATATAATATATAATACTACTATATTGCGTATGCTGTATCTTCATAATGTGCACTTTTTCGTCCCAATTATGATATGGAGAATGTAACCTAATCTGTTCTCCGAATGCGTAAATTAAAATATCTATTTTGTAAAATACAAAATGACAGATAAATACAAAACATAAGTATAACCTCTGATTTAAATTAAAAACTATAAACAAGATGTATTTTTAATCGAATTTAACATTTTTGCAAGCTTAGATGTCACGTGTTCACCAGCGTTTTGCTAAATACTATCTAGAATAAAGAAAGAACAATAAAACGGTAATTCTAGGGTATATAAATACTAGACTAACTTCATTACTTAATTCATTATTATATATTGTATTGTGCATGCATGTTTCATATATATCAAAAAGTGGGTTAACACTTGAAAACTCAGTGAACATTTACTGAAGATGACGACGTTAATCTGCTTGCATATTTTGCTGAATAGTAAATTATCTTCTTGCATGTTACTTTACTTAATTTTGGTGTTACGTATGTCACAAATTATTGGACATGATATATAAAGAGATGTTTTTCTTTCTACTCATAATATCTTAGGAGAATATTCACATAAAAACACAAACATATCTTCAGAGATTAAATCAGAAGAATAAAGTCAAAGTTAAGTTGATAGGAATGAAAATTACGCTGCTTTTCGCGGAGTAGATCGTCTAACAAACTTCTTTATCTGCAAGTGTAAAAGGTTCAGCAGCAATTGCCCCTAGAACACCCGTTCAAGTGTAGTTTCTTCTGTTTGTCGAAGATATTCTAAATAAAATATTAAAACATACTAATGTAAAAGGAAATTTGTATATAATTTAACTGAACGCATTCTTGGGACTGTTGATTGTGGTTGGTATTTTCAAATTAAATCTCAAATACCAGAAGCCTTTTCCAACAGATGGTAGAGAAAAATTAATTTTTTAAGGTATAATGTCCGAAGAACGACTTTTGTCTCTCAACACTCACACCTAACAGTTTAACCAAGATGTGCAATATTTTCACACATTTAAGTAAGATTTATTTTTTGTCTAGTTTTAAAATATAAAATAACCAAAGTAGAAAAATTAAATGTGAGGTGTCAAATATCTCACTATAGCGAGGATTAAAATACCTGATACTGGGTACACCAGGAGAAATAATTTTCCGTATACTTCACGAATACATAAGGTAGTATGGGCGTGTTTATTATGTATTGGTGTATACTTTAAGCTCTGACGCACTTCCGGTTTCACCGGAAATGCATGGAACTTGATTTTTTTAAATGACTCCCGATATGTATTTTTGGATTTTCTAGTACTGTTTTAAATTGTCTATCCCACTGTTTTTTCTTTTTGAAAATTGAGCTAATAGTTTTTGAGTTATAATTTTTTTTGGAAATTTTTGACCAAAACACGTTTTCAGAAAAAAAAACATTTTCATATTGTTTTTAAAAGTAAAAACATTAACTTTAATGGTGCTTGTAGCCAAGAAATCAAAAAAATTTTCAAAGCCTACTTCCTGACATTTTCACATACAAAAAACTTTTTTTTTTTTAAATGGAACACCCAGTATTTTCTTGTAGCATTTTAGTAGAGGATATTTACGGGTTCTAGATCCTCCTCCCACTACTACTGCCTCCCCCCCACTTTTTTGAACAGCTTCAGAAGTTGTTCAAAGCTCTTCAGACGCTGTTCAAAGCTCTTCAGACGCTGTTCAAAGCTCTTCAGAAGCTGTTCAAAACTCTTCAGAAGCCGTTCAAAGCACTTCAGAAGCTGTTCAAAAAAGTGATGGGGGGAGGCAGTAGTGGTGGGAGGAGGATCTAGAACCCGTAAATCTCCTCTACTCATTTTGTTCCCTTTTTTATGCTCTTTAATTTTTGTTAACAGCGTCCGATACCTTTCTTTCGTAATTTCTGAGATAATCACTATAGGAGCAATTAGCGGTCAAATAAAGAACTACGAGCGCTGTTCAATGCACCCAAATATTCGTCCTCTAAAGGCTGGAATTGCGGGCGACTGCCTGAGTCAACTGTTAAAGAAAGTCGGTAAACATTTATGTTAAATTTATAAAAGCATCGTCATTAGTTATCATCAAAATGACTTATTCTTATGAAGAATTAATAGATATGATTTTGGGTAAATCTGAAAGAAACTCTCTGCTAGCATCCAGACTTTATGCACAGCAATCCCTAGTAGAAGTCAACAGGAGCCAGAAACATTTGAAGGTATAAAGGAACGGTTCGAGTGAACAGAAAGTATTGAATATGAAGAAAAAAGCGGACACAATCAATAACTGGTGAGGATAATAAGTTTATGATACTTGCGCGTGTAGTCGAACACCCCCATACTATTACTACGAAAATTAGTCGTCAAACTTGAGAATTCAGAATAATTAGAAAATATGCAATTCATTCGTAGCATATTCAAACACAGTGTTGGATGAACGAAATTTTCAGAATCGCTTACATTTTTGTCAATTAGCAGCAGATAAATTAGACTGACTTTTTCAGTTTTTCGTTGTTTACCGACGAAGCCAGCTTCTAATAAAATCGATACGTTAAACTTCACTATTTTCGTCATTATAACACATAAAAACTCTTACTTTATCACACCTGCAAACTTTCAAAATCGTGGGTCATAGTAGGTATTTACATAACTGGACCTTATTTCTTTGACGAAAATGGAGAAGAGTATCTTCGTTTTCTACGGACGGATTTGAAAACTTTTTGAAGACATGAACATTAAAATCAGAGAAATGTTTACAAGAGTATGTCGAAACTTTTTACGCAACGTTAGTACTTCTTTAGAAAACAGAATACTCGCGTGCATTGCACAAAGTTGTGGTTATGTTAAAAATATTCTTTAATGAATTTTTTTTTTACTTTTAATTGTTGTGCTCAATAGTTTTAGGTCATTTAAATTGCGTTAATTTCTGGCTAATTTTGTTTCTATCAAAATTTTAGTTCATCAGTTTATAATTTTGAAGAACTACAGCCATCTCTCATGAAGATCTTCAACAATGAAAGAATACGAGCCATTAGGCAAATTAAATTGAAGATAGCAGCATTGCTTCATGCACTTTTTAGTGGGGCGACATCTTCAAATATGTCAGTAAACATAACCTTTATTTTATTTCGTTGTTAACCAGTAGTATAAAAATGAAATACTGCAACTGGACATTGCCGACATTAAAAAATTTAAATGCGATGTGCCCTTCATTCTGTAAAATTATTACTTTTGGGATGGTTGGATTTAATCTTTGCTTGTTTGTTGAACTTTGTTTGACAGTTGACTAAGGAAGTCGGGCCCCATTCCAGCCTTCCATTGGTTGAACGAATATTTGGATGCATAGAACAACAGCGCTCGTAGTTCTTTATTTGACCAGCAATTGTTCTTATAGTGATTATCTCAGAAATTACAAAATATAGGTATAGGACATTGTTGACAAAAATTAAAGAGAATAAAATAAAGGAACAAAATGCCACAATAAAATACTGGATGTTCCATTTAAAAAAAAATAAGTTTTTTGATGTATTGTCGAATGCAACTTATACCAAATGATGTAGAATTTTCTTGGCTACAAGCACCACCAAAAGTTAATATTTTTACTTTTAAAAACAATGTGAAAATGACTTTTTTCTGAACACGTGTTTTGGTCAAATATTTTCATAAAAAAAAAATAATAACTCAAAAACTATTGGCTCAATTTTGAAAAAGAAAAAATAGTTGAATAGACAATTTATAGCATTACTAAAAAGTCCAAAAATATATAGGGTGAGTCGTTTAAAAAAATTAAGTTCCGTGCATTTCCGGTAAAACCGGAAGAGCCAAAAGCAACCATGAATCTTCCACTAATTGTTTTTTCTATTATGTAAAAAACAAAAGAGCAATCGAAGAACCAGCTACTAATGACACACCCTGTATATACTGGTTGTGTAAAATACCATTAGGCATAGCAAATCAATGTATACGTCGCCGGCATTGGGACGGTAGTAGGTACCGGGTTGGCATACATATACATACGTATGTATGAGAGTCCCTATGCCTAATGCTATTTGACACAACCGGAAAATTATTTCTCTTGGTGTACGTCTTTTGTAAGAATTTGATATATCTACAAAGATTATACAATACATACCTCAGCACCGAATGTAAAACTAACACCCCTGTCATTTTCACCCCAACCAGTAGTATCCTTGTCTGGATCTGACCACAACAGATCACATAGTAATCCCTGGTCTGGCACGTCCGTCGGTCTCATTATCCGCCGAATTTGTTCCATGGACTGTAAGTCAGGACTTAGACCACCGTGACAACAGAAAATCTTCTCGTCTACAATTGCGGCGACAGGTAAGCAGTTAAAGCAATCGGTAAATGTTTTCCACAACTTTATGTTATACCTGTAAATTTGAGCACAATTAAGAGTATTTCAAATAAGTAAATCAAAGTGTAATTAAAAATACAAGTAAAACACTAGAAACAGGTAAAAAAGTTACGAGATTTTTTAAAAACTATACTTATACGCATGCGCGGTGCGAATTCTTTATATAAAAGGTGTTACTTTTATCTTCTTAATAAACTTGTTACTTCCTGCCAGAATTCTGATGTTTTTAATAATAAAAAAAAATACTACAAATTCAGTGTTTCTTCCGGTCCGGTATAAAAATTGTTTCAACTCGACTTCTAAATTCTTTTGGGTTCTTAATGAATTTGTATAATAGCATAATTTTCGAGATATTTGCAAAAAACTGCTACTCGAAAGGAGTAAAAGTGTTACTTCCGGTCCAAATTTTATTTTTTTTATATAAAAATTGTTCCAAATCGAGCGCTAAATTCATATAAAACACATAATTTGCGAGATATTTGCAAAAAAAATTCTATTAAATAAAAGTGAGTGTCGGAATTTTCAATTTTTTTTTATACAAGAATTATTCAAAATCATGCTCTCTAAATCTGAAACATTAATTGCCATTGCTAATTAGCGAGACATGGACGTGTTTCGATTTTCCTGAATCTTATCAGCACGGCGCAGTGATTAACGCGTACATATTCTCTGCGCGTCACGTCAAATGAATTGCAGTAAGTTCATATACCCATGCAAAAGACATATATTACGAACTTCTTCAGATGTCATTTTCTCAGAAACGAGCAGAAACGAGCAGCTGAAATTTGTAGGGTTAATAATTATAAGGACCGAATATTATGTAAAATAGGAACTTATAGCTAGTTGCCGATGGATATTTAGTATATTAGCCTATGCGAATTTTATCACAGTAATCAACAAACAGTAATACAATGAAAAATATTTCAAAGCGTATTATAATTATTTTAGTAAAAAATAAGATATTTTTTATAAAATTTGATTATTTAATGAAGTATTTACGGCAAATACATAGAAAAATTTACTGTATCTTGAATCGACTTTTTTTCAAATTCACTTTTGAGTTTAATTGAATTCTTTATAACTTTTTTTTAAACTGAGCAGTTGACGAAATATAGGTAAAATTTGATATTTTCACTGCCGATTTCACTAAAAATCTAATCAGATCTCAAGAGGAAGAGTATACTCGTAAATCTAAGTTTGGTAATGAAAAGTTTAACCGTTTGGCCGCTATCGTGGTTACGCACAAAGAGACATACACAGAGAAACATTTTTCAAAAACCTCTTTCTCGGTATCGGGTGACTTCAAAACGTGGATGGACATCTGTAAAAATCTTGAGGTCGAAAATTTTCATCATCACAATACAGTAGAGTCTCGATATAGTGAACACACCATATAGAGAACTATCCACTGCAGTGAACAGTGACTGACAAGTTGATTTCCACTGATGAAGCACTGAAATCTTTGAATACGGTTTTTCAGTGGGCTGAAGAAATCCCAAATGAAATAGAATATTCTCGTGTAATTGCCCTTCAACATTTGAGAACTAAGTTGGTTCAAAAAATGTACAATAAGCCAACAAAGCAAACAAAAGTAACAGATTTCTTTCAATCCACTGACTAACTTAATTTTGCATATGTATTTTTTTTTCTACTGTATTACATAGTTATTAAGCACTATTACTGCTATTAATTTTTTTATTTTATTATAAGGTTTAAGCATTAAAATATGAAGTGTTAAGTTAATAAAGTAATAAACACCTTGTAAGTATTCCTATTGAGCGTTCTTAACTGCACTCCAAATAGTGAACAACCTCGGTGGAGTGATAAAGCCATGCATTAATTAGTTCACTATATCGAGACTCTACTGTACTTCCTTATACTACATTAAGATTGCAAAAGAAATATTAAATAGTAATTAGACCAATTGCGCAACATAATTTAGTATGTTTGTATTTCAGACACGATTGAAATTTGAATTTTAAATGGTTTTCTTTTAGCACGGTAAAGTCAACGAGCAAAATTTACTTTCGCTAGATCAAGCACACGTGTTTAGGACACCTCATAGCTGACAAAGTTAAACTCTGGTTAAACGAATACAGTACAAGCAAAATATATTTTTCATTAATCCTAATTCCTATTAATTATATATTTATAATAATAATAATTAAATTTTCAATAAATTTGAACCAACCCAAGTACAAAAAATATTTTGTACATAAATTAAGACAAATGTATAAATTAAAAATAACGGAATAAAAGTATGCGATCAGTACGAGATCCATTGAATAGTTTCGTTATCGTATGTGTCGTATCTAAAACAACGAAGACCGCATTCACCTTTGATAATATAAGTCAACGAGAAGCCAGTAAAGTTATGATTCATCCAGTGATTAATCCTACTCTTACGGATTTTAAGATAATATAATAGTAGAAACAAACGTCTCGTTTAGTTATTATAGAATGTCTTAACTCCTAGTAGTACATCACATGATGTTGTATACAATTAAGATGTAATAAATAGTAATATATTAAAACAAATACAGCAAAATCGTAAATAGCGGCCGCTAGAGTCAAATAAAATGAAGAAAAAATATTTTGGGTATATTCAATCAATTTACAATAAACTATATTACATATTGCACTTGCTTTTTCTGTTTTGAAAAAAGTTTATCAAGTCTGTTTTTTTTTTGATTAAAATATATATGTGTAGCTATAAATGTGCGGCATTAACTATAAGATTCTAAACTAGATACTTAACCTACGTATATATGTATAATTAAGACATTTATTGCACATGCTTATGTAGTACGTACAAATGGGGTATATACATATTAACATACATACATAAAAGAAATAGTCGTCGTATTACATTTTTTTTTTTACATATATTTTTCCATTGAGTTTTGTTTTAAATTTTTAACCTTTGTTTGTAAAACATGCGAACCACGTTTTGTAAAAATGTTATTTTAATTTCTATAGCTAATTCACTTGTACCACTAGAACATAGGAAAGTTTGTACATCTCTTAGCAATAACACAGTTCAGCATAAACTTTTAAACTAACTAAAATATGTATGTGGAGGGAAAACTGAAATACACAATTTACCGAAGCAAATACAGCGTTTGCAAAGAGAAATAGGGAAATCCCCTTAGTATGCTTATTTATACGCTCCACCTAGCAGTAAATGCGGCGTATGAGCAATGAGCTACTGTTACATTGTCGAGAAAGGTAATTTCCCAGCCACAACAAAATATTATCTGTGTTGGAACTAACGAAAATACGGAAGATTATTTATATCTTTTCAAATAATAGGGTAATTCGGGCTAGCATAATTAATACAATATACTTGCACTTAATACACAATACTTGCTATTTGTAGTAGTCGTATGTCTAGAAAATTTCATTATCACTCATTTGTATTGTTATTCACCAATTTATTTTATGTCTTACTTAATTTAGGATTTTTAGAAATACATTTGAATTTTGTTCACACAGAGAAATTTGCAGGGCAGCAGATTTTAAACAATCGTCAAATTACACCAGAAGAATGACAACAAAAAATCACGATTGAAGAAGACTTGCATCAACGAAAAGCTGACGCATTTCATAAAACAATGGAGAGCTAAATACAAAGCCAGAAGTGGGAATATCGTATTTAAGTTTTGACCTTATGCAAAACCTGCCGCCAAATCCAGTTTTATACTCAAGGCAATTATAATACAACAAGGGATTTCCAGTAGAGGTTAAAATGAACTAGGTCAAAATGACCAAGATCAAAATGACCGAGATCAAAATGACCCTACCTTCGCGGGAACAAGAATAAGTAATTATTAAGAAGTCGAGTAGTTCATTATTTTCAACTTGTTAACTTATTATCACAAATGAGAGAGATTATGACGTAAGGCGCACTACAAAACAGACAATAACCAAATTACATTTGATATAAAATAGAGCCGAGCATACGTGGGTCGTTCTGAACTAATTTCAAAACTGGTCATTGAGGGGCGGGCGTAACACCAGCGCCAAAAGATCAGAACGACACTGACAAAAGGAACAATCGGGGGTAGTAGAAGTTGTGATTGAGGTAACTCTGTACTTACTCTGACCCTAACGGGAGAGCGCGTAATTTTTTCGGAATTCACGATCTAGCCACACTGATCATGATTCTATCGCCACAAAGGGTGCCAACAAAGTGACCTCCATCCGTCTTCATTATTACCCATGATATGTGCAGAAATCTTGTATTAATAAGTGACGGATGTCCAAAACAAAATAAGAATTATACGATTTTACACTTTCTGTACTTTATAGTGTATGGTGTCAAGCTATTTGACAAAATTGAATTCGTATCTACTGAATGACCTTTCATTAGTTGAAATAAAACGAACAGTTGTGCGAAGTGAAGTGACAGAAAAATAGGACACACCTAAATTAAAGGGAGAAGTCGTCGCCAGTTAAAATTGCCGATGATAAACTCTCAACGATACTTGACATTAAAAAAGTGACAGATAAATATTTCCTAAAATGCTAAGCCTCTCATAAAAATATTCTAAATTAAAAAAAAACACCCATGACGTACGTCTTTAGTACGCTCCAAAACTGCAATAAGTAATGAATGGTTACAGGTCCAAGCATACGAGCATCGTGACACGTGAATGTCAAAAATTTAAAATTTTGTAATGTTTAAATCAAATTTTCATCAGTCATTTTGATGAGAATGTCACCTTTGACAAATCCATATAAACTTTATTTTTTAAAATGCCGCAATTATCAGATTACAAAAGCCTATTGTCTAAATTGAGAAACGGAATGACCATAAGGACCATATCACAAAAAATAAGTGAAGACAAAACACCGAATTATTAGCAACACGTAAGTTCGAGGAAACTGGGTTCATCAGAAGGAAACGAGGCACTGAGAGACGGAAAATTTCAAAGCATACTGAAAACGTGCAATTGGTGAATTTTCTTAGGGAAAATCCTTTTGCAGCTACAGTGCAAGCAAAAATTTACACAAACTTTCCAGGTTTTACAAGAAAACGAACTAAGAAAATAGAGCAGCTGCTAAAAGATTTTTTTAACTGAGGCAAACAAAATGCAAAGACTATGGCTTTGCTCAACAATATGTAAACAATGACAACAAGAAAAATGAGTGTGCTTAAAACCAGACGGCGGAAGTGTAAACTTCATCAAGGCGAGGTTAATAATACCGTAGATAATACGAAATACACGCATATAATATTCAGTAACGTATTAAATAAAACATTTATTACATTTACGCGAGCGTCCGTTTCGTTTGGTCGGTTCGGACGTATGTGTATGTATAAATAGACGATATAAATACTTGCTTACGTTCCCTCGCTTGGTCTGATGGTAACGTATCGGCTTCATAACCGTGCGGTCTCGGGATCGAATCTGTTCTGGGACATGAATTTATTTATTCATTTAAAATTCAATTTAATTGAAATTAAATAATAATAAAATTTTTCCCTTAGTCGACTCGAGCCAACATTACCCGAACGAGCGTTACATATCCAAGCATTTCATATTCGAGCGTGACGGGTCAGTCTTGTTCATTGCCTACAATCAGCGCAACGCGCCTAAAGAAGTTTACACTTCAAAAACTTTTGGGAAGATATTGTTTTTTCGGACGAAAACACATTTCAGGCCTGCAGCAATGCAGCTGTTCGAGTATACAGTAGTGCTCACAAGGCTACGTTAATATAGAGAGAGGAGAATATAAGTGGGGGGTGTACATCAGACAGCGACGAACCTAAGAGGAATCAGTTGCATATAACCTGTGGGAGAGCGTAGAACAGGATGGAGTATTCATTAGCGGAAAAAGTACAAATCGTAAAGTGGTATCATCAAGGTCACTCGACTCTATCCATTAGAGGCCTTTTTAGAAATAATTTTGAAAATCGGCCTGTTCCTTGTATTGATACAATTCGCCGCTTTGCAAATAATTTTGATAAATTCGGATGTGTTTCACCTTCTAAACATAAGAAACCAAAAGAAAATGCGAACGAAGAAAATATTCGTTTCATTTAAAATATCCTATTTACATTGTATTTTATTTACTTTGATGTTAGGAAATAGGGACAAACAAAAATAACATTGAAGAATTCACATGACAAATGTTTTGCGTTGTATGTGAATACGTTCACCGCACTTTCTCGCTAGCCAGGGTGTTATAGTATGCGGCTACGCTAGGCATACCCCACCCATATTCCCCATTCCGTATATTAACGTAGCAGTGTGCGCATTACTGTATAGACCAATTAGTGAAAGGTATACACACTGAGGAAAAATACTACGGACACGCTGTAAAGCATTTTTGCTGTACTCTCAAAACGGGAGCATTGGGCGGGGCTAAGTGTGGGACCAATATGGCTGCCTCACCTAGTCCGGACTACTCAAAATTATAATCTGTCATCCCACACCTGTCAGTCCTACACTAACCTATGAAATGTTATTCCATACGAATTCTTCTTATCAACGCTGTCTCTGCTGTTGCAGCTACGTAGAGCAGAAGAAACCATAATGTTTTTTAATATTTAACTTATTATATAACTCTAATACACGATGCACTTAACAAACACTACCTGTTTGACGTAAGTGTAGTATCAATATGGCGGACCTGTACCCGGTCTGATCACGTGACGTCGTCTCCCTACCTATTCTTTCTCGATGGGTATACAGAACTATACGTTCGTAAACGCAATGGCCGATTTTCAGTCAATGTTTGGGGGATGGATAAGTCCACAATAATTAGAAATACGTGTTGTTACTGAGAAAAGACTCGTATCCTGTTGTATACAGAAATATTCTTGAGCAATTCATGTTGCAGTCAGTAATTCCGGTTTTTTTGGCAACAATTCTGTTCTTCAACATGATAACTGCAGAATTCATATGGCATATGTTGTTAGACGCTAATGGAGGTGCAGACATTACCTTGGCCAGCGTGGCGCCCGGATCTAAATCCCATAGAGAACATTTAGAGACAAAGGGTCAAGAAAATCGACGACGAAATTTTGCCACAAAACCGGGAAGAACTGATTCAAACCATTTCAAATATCTGGCATGAAATCCCCTTAGAATGTGTGCAAAGTAAGGAGTCGTCAATGCCAAGAAGCTTACAATGCGTTATTGATTCCGGTGGTGCTACAATAAAATATTAACCTCTGTAACAGATAGTTTTTTTTAATTTTAAATACTAATTTTCAAGTAAAGTTTTATATTCTGATATTGGAAATGATATTTTTTCAAAATTTAAGTAGAGCAGGACACTATCTGCAATAGTATTAATAATTTTTTTTTAATTTACTATTTTTGGAATACATTTTGCATTTTACGCCAATGATTAGTTTGAGTAACGTTTTGTATTTAAGTGTCAAAGTTCTCAAGGGCCCGCAACTGTACAAACTAAAAGCGACGATTCAATGTCACTACAAATTCCCATCAAGCGGAAAAATTTCCAGATCAATAAAATAAAATTAAATAATTAATATTTCAAGATATATAGCTACCGCTGGTAAAATACTATTACATGAAAGCCAGTTACAAATTGAATATTATAAATAAAGTTATTAAATATTACTTTTCTATACCTATATTTTATTTAATACTTGTCTATTCTGTATAGTAGGCAAGCATTGTTGATAAATTTATATTGCTTGGATTACAATTATAACAAACGTCATATCATTATTTATGACAGCTCTGAAATGGCTTTTGTAGGTTGTATTACTCGAAAATTACTCAAATTTCAAGTCATTTTAAATTATTGGCGCATTTCGGTTGCTAAAGCGACTCAACCATAATAGCTTTTCTTATCTCTTGCCATGAAATCCAAACAAGAAATTAGTGATAATGAAGATAATAGTAGTGTATGTAAAGATTAAACACATTATTTAAGGTATTTATAGTATTTATTGTCAAAAACCATATTATTTTTCAGATTTATTTTTGTATTTTGATAAATGTTGATAAATGTTTCAATTAAAGTTTATTCTTGTTACTTTCAAGTTTTTTTTTTTTTTTGCAAAATCTATTATCATCTTTTAATAAATGTTTAATTAATATGAAATCATATGCACCTGACCAAAAGATTTTGTTTTTTTTAGAATATACAATATATGTATACTGGAGACGCGTTAAGTTCCGTTGCACGTCATCGATGACGTTTACATGTTGTCATAACTGTATTAGAGAAACTAAAAAAGTTACTTTGTTAAATTATACTTGAGGGCATTTATTTCATTAGCTTAAATAGAAGATTTATAAATTGATCGTAATATACGCATTCATGGCAAATAAACACATAATTTCCGTTTCAATATTAAATTCCTTTATTACATATTTTTAATAGACTAATAGTGCAATTCGGTGTTGACAGATAAATCATATCTGTCAAAAAGACGTGCGTTGTGTATATTCTTCCTGTCAAATTTTTCATGTTTATTTTTGCTTTGATATAAACTGTTTAAAAACAGTGCTTCTTAGAAGTGTATTTCTTATTTATTTGCGTCCATTGAATATAATGCCGAAAGGTTTCTGTAAACAGTCGAGGCTTTTTACAAACTTTTCTATAACCATGTGTTAAATTTAATGTGAATGGCGTAAGTATTGCTTATTTTAAATTATATTATGGATACGTAATGAAACATTTAAGGTTTTTCGACAATCTAAATCAATATAATAAATAAGTTGAGAAAGACTGAAGTCTTAGAGCATTTCAATTACTAAATATATTACTTTATAGTTATTGTATAGTGAATAATTTTTTTCTTTGGTTATATCAAATGTCACTGACAGAAATAAAAATAGATCCGGCAACATATACAAGGCGAGTCGTCATTGATCTAGTATGACGTGCAACGGAATATAACGCGTTTCCACCATATGTATATCTAATTTAATGTCACTCCATACATGATACTTTACCCACTCAAAAATTACTAGGCTTATTACTATGTTGCTACATATACATATATTAGCCTGTAAAAAAGTTTTTTAATTTCTCAAAAAAGTAATTTATGGACAAGTGCAGTTTTTACTAAATACTCATTAATTATAAAAGTATGTATAACAGATCTATAAATCATCATCGAACCACGGGGAATTTTTATAAAATAAAAATGTTCTCAATTAATAATCACTGATAATAAAAGTACTTATAGATATAAATATTTAATTAAAAATTATTACCAAAATTACTTGCACAATTTTATATATTTCTCATTCCCATATTACTGGCATACATGCGTGTTTATTATGTATTCCTAGACGTTTCTAGTTTACATTTTTAGTAAAATCAGTTGAAGTCTGACATGATAAACTTTTCTCCACACGCAATGAAATAAAAAAACCTATAGCAAATGATATGAGTATCTTTGTTAAACCTTAACTAGAAGTATTTTGTATATATAATGTTAACACTATGTAATTTAATCACACTATCTGCATACAATTGTTGATAAACTAGAATACAAGGTATTATCTTATTTGATAACAAAAGCTTCATCGAATGTTAATGGTTTTTCAATTGTTACTGAATTGTTTGCTGTAAAAGGTGTAAAAATTAATTATAAATACCATCTTGATTAATTCTACAGTTGTATAATAATATGCAGATGCAACATTGAGTTCCTTATAAAAAAAGCAAGTAGCAGAATTTTTCTTTGCTGTGTGTTCGATTTTAATTTTGTACAAATCATTAAAAAATAAGAAAAGTAATGTTTGCAAGACAATTAATTATGGGCAAGTAATTGTAAGTTGCTCAAAACAAAATTGACTGAATATAATTGAAGCAAATCTATTATTAATGTTAGAAATGCATCATGGCCATTTCCTGTATAAAAATATAAATTTCAATTACTTGTGTGGTGTTTACCATTTGAGAATTGTGTGTGTTTATTATACTCATAAGAATGCAAGGTCTTATGTATGAGCATATTCATCTTTATACATAGTTACCCTATTTGTTTATAAAATACAGCTGCGGAAATACGATATACATGTGCGATGTTATGTGCCTTTAGTTCAGTTGTACAGATGTGCTTATATTGAATACACACATATTTGAGTATACTATGACCTTCAATTAATACATATTCCCTATAATTAAAAAAACAAAAATTGTGATTTTATATATCTAATTTCTACTTTGATTAAATGAAAATTATTTGAAAATCCTGTTTTAATGTAACAACACTTTTATTATGGTTTCTCATATGTAATTAAAACAATTTTATGAATTGATATATATGTATAAAGCATCATGACATATCACTGTTAATATAATCTGAGCTAGTATTATGGAGAGATAATGTCTTATGTTTAATATTCTACATATTTATTTACTGATATCAATTAGTCATGACTAAATGAACTACAAACACAAATACAAGGATAAATTGGTAAACAACATTTTTGTTAACATATGAAATTTTCTGAAAAATGTGGATGATCAAAGTTCCTCTTGAAAACTCAATAAATCAAATTTAACAGCAATAGCTAAATGGAATGTTTCTAACTACCAAACAAACCAGATTTCATGGTTGTTTACAAACATTGATATAAAGTAATTAAATTTTTAAATACAAAATAGAATGTTAGTAAATGTAAATAACAATACCTTCGTTTGCATTCATCATAAAATCCATAGATACGATTGATGGAGGCGCATTCATGGTTTCCACGTAACAAAAAAAAGTTTTCTGGATATTTAATTTTGTAAGCCAACAAAAGACATATAGTTTCCAAAGACTGTTTTCCGCGATCCACATAATCACCTAAAAATAAGTAGTTGGACTCTGGTGGAAAACCACCATACTCAAACAGACGCAGTAAATCGTAGTACTGCCCGTGAATATCACCTAAAAGAAACACAACACCAATACATTAACACTGCACGAAATCATTTATGCGATTTAAACGCGCTCACCGCATATTTTCAACGGCGCTTCCAGTTCGAGTAGTATAGGTTGTGATAGAAAGATTTCCCTGGATTTCAAGCACAACCCTTTGATTTCGGTCTCAGTGAGCTGAACGTTTTTTCCGGGTCTCGCACCACGAACTGAAATTCCAACCAGCAAGTATTATGTAAAGATGCACAGTTTTGACATTTATTAGGCGTATCCATCGCCATTTGTCAACACAAGTTGACCTTCAATTGCAAAGACAATTACCTTCTAAAAGACGTGCAATAATACTGTCAATGTTTAATTTGTCGGCTTCGGCCATTTGAGGAAACGATGCTGTACACTCAAAATCACTTTAAATTAATTAAAATATCTCGATGGCTCGGATTATTAACGATTCGCTCCGAGCCTATAATACATAAACACTATTTTTCCCTTGACGGATAAAGCGGAGGAATCCTCGTCCATACCAACCTAACGGATTCTCATTGTTTGCTGGGAGCGTTTTGTAATAATTAGATACTTCACAATTTTTTGCCTACTCAAATTTGATGGACACAATAAATTTAGATCGACTAAAACATGATTTACGTAAGAAAATGTCATAAAAGACAAGACAATTTCAAACAATCATCAAACATGTACACCAGTTTTCTGTTGGTAATAAATATAGCTCATACAGTGTTCCGAAACCGTACACATTTGATAAATATTTTATTTTTGAAAATGGATGGCTCTTCTACGCATACAAACTTGAATGTAAAATTCATGATGAGACTATATAACAATATTAATATAACATAATTTTCTAATTCCATCTTTATTTCATTTTCAAGATGTATTTATGGATGTGAATAGATTAAACATGATTCAACCACTTTATTGCATTTCGGAACGTGTTAAAGTTATAATATGGCGGTGGAAATATTTTATAAATTTAAATGTTACACGCTACAGTGTTTCATTTTTGTTAAATTGTAATGCACTGATAATGACAGAAGTAAGTGAAGAGCTCAAAAATCTAGAACTCGCCGAAAATATTTTCAGAGATGTCAAATACTATGTCACAGGAGATGTTGACGACAATGTACACAACAATTTGTATGCTGTGTAATGTTATGATGTTTTACGAAATGCATTTTAGGTTTTGGAGTTTCTTAAGGCCGGCGGAGCTGAGCGTATGAACTATTTCTCAGATTATGTGACTCATCTAATATGCGGTACTGAACCTGAAGAAACTGATCTATCAGATGCAGCAGAAATTTATGAAATACCCTCTGTCACGGTAAAATGGGTAATATATTCGTCACAATTAAAGCGGCTGTTAAACACAGACACATATTTATATAACACAAACAAGCTCTTTTCGAATTTAACTTTTTGCTTCTCGAGTATTGGCAATGATCGAGCGGCTCTCTGGGCTATAATTACTTATAATGGTGGAGTTGTGCAATTAAATTTGGATCGAAATTGTAATTATTTGGTTACGACAAGTACAACTTCTGAAAAATATTTAAAAGCTGAAAGTTTTGGAAATGATATAACAATTGTAACACCCGATTGGATTATAGAATCTGTCCGAAACAAAATATTTGCCCATGCTCAATTGTTTCATCCGAGGTTAATAGCTTGGCCAAAGGTAATCAAACATGAAAGTACGACAGCCATTACAGGTTTTGAGCCTGATGAAGTGACTGTTAGTGAAGGAAACTTGGAAAATATTCTGCCTGATTCTACACAGGCTTTATTGGAGGAATTAAAACAGCGTATGCCATGGAACCAGCCGCAGGTAATACATTTAAAACAATACTATAATATATATGTATGTATCTAGCTTACATATATTAATGTAGTATTAAACTAGCTAGTTAAAGTGATCATATTTTGTTTATATATAAAATCTAAACATTTGATAAGACCTATGGAGAACTGAATATTAAATTACATATTTTTTGTAATGTTTTGAAATTGTACAAGTTTATATAAATAAATTTAATTTTTGTATTATTTTTACTAAGTTTACCAAACTATAATGATGAAACATTTATATAGAGTATAAATTCAAAATGGTTTGTAATTTTAACAAGTCAGTACTCTTTTCAGTTTAAAATTGCTGGGTGTTTAAGAACACTGTCCAACATATCAGTTTAATATTTTTATTCCAATTTATTAAGTAATTTACTGAATATGGGTGATTAAAATATATATATAATTGTACCACTTCTGGGATAATTAAATGACAAAATATGTATATACCGGTTGCTTTATTATCGGCTTTCATGTTGGAGGTCTCGCTTATTATTGGGAAGAGGGGATAGGTTTAAATTTGGCAGAGTTGACACATTTGGTGGTTGTTATGAGCTCTGAGAGAAAATAAACAAGTTATAACTAATGTACAAAATTTCAAGAAGAAAACTGCCTTATTGCTTTCTTAGCTCTACCACCTTTATTTGCTTTCGGAGAGAAGCTAAAAAAACATTTTTAAAGCCACTCCTGACTTCTAATCTAATGGTCTATCCGAAGTCTTTATATTTCTATTCGTTCATAATATCTTCAACTTCTTTATTTCTTATTGGCGCTATTTTCTTTATTTGTAGGGATATATAGTGTGACTTCTTATGCTATAATTGCATTCATTTTTAAAGTGAAACTTTGGTTTATTTTGTAACATAAATAGTGAACATTCATGAATATATAGGTTGGTTGTAAAACAGATCAGATATTTTGTCTATGTGTGTATCAACCAAAAGAAACAAAACAACTAGGTCGGTAAATTAAATGATTAAGAGATGTAGTATTAATTATATTGAAACGTTTTCGGGTTCCAATAAACAACCCGTGCAATTATTTATTTAAAACAGTCTGTAGATTTATATACTTAAAATTAAATAACAATATAAAAATATATAACTAAAGTATCACACTTAAACTACTACAATTTAATTATCACAGGTATTTATTTACTACTGTTTATATGACACGGTAATATTTACATAAAAACTGCAGCACTATATTTATTTGTATCGTACGACTTGTATTTATTTAACACGGCACTACTTAAAGAACTATTTATTTGTTTGGCTACTTATTTATTTCCACTGTTCCCACGAGACCACTTCTTTATCGCGAATTACTCCGCGATTACTCATCGGTAATGTAATGAATCGGTGACCTAGTCGCCTTATATACGTATGTGAAATGTTCTCGAAAAGTACCAGTAAATTCGGCAATATACCAGTGGAAATCTGGACTCTTCCTTGCTTACGCCGCACATCTGTGAGATGACTCACTGCATTTACGATATTCAGTCAGGTCGCGCCGAGATGATTTATAATGATGTGTAAATAAGAGCGCTTTTATACGTCGCCCGGTCTGCCTCTTTTTTGCGTGTGACAATTTCGTTTTTATCGCGCCGAGAGATCTGATTCTTTTATTTAATGTAAACTCATTTCGTTACATTGCCCCCTTCTTAAAAACTGCGTTTCGTCCCGAAACACACTATTCCATGTTCTTGTCGCTGGCGGATGACGAAATCCACACCGGGACCCACGGGTGCACCCAGCCGTCTTGTGGCAATGGCAATCCACCGTCCCAGGCTGCACAACGGGCTGATTGGGCCGACAGCCGCACACGACCATTTCCATACCAGCACGCCGAAACACCACCTCCAGCACGTTTCCTGCGATTTTCCATTCCAAACGGTCTAATCCGCAGCCCAGTTTCGGAATTGCCAGCCTCCCCACATTTTGCTCGAGTGCTCGTCCTCGTAAATCGACAAGGGATTCCCATAAGCTGGCTCTCGAGGTTTTCCGGCAATTTGTCGCACATCCGCCACTTCACCGCTGTCACGTCCATGGTATGGGGCAATTGGTTGTAACACACCATCTCTGGCTCACTATGGGGTGTTAGTCTCATGCGATAAAGACGTCATCTATTTGGTCTATTATTTCGTAAGGTCCCTCCCAGTATTGTTGGAGCTTTGGGGACAGGCCTAGGCGACGCTGAGGACCATATACAACCAAACAAGGCCTCCTTCTCCGTAACCACCTCTCTCGGCTTGCACGTGGTAACGATTCTTCGCCCTGTCGCTGGCATCCTGAGTGTGATGGCGTACTCGCTCGTGGACATCCTTCAACCTTCGCCAGGATCCACTGACGCAGTC
Organism: Amphimallon solstitiale; assembly: GCA_963170755.1. Classification (NCBI taxonomy): domain Eukaryota; kingdom Metazoa; phylum Arthropoda; class Insecta; order Coleoptera; family Scarabaeidae; genus Amphimallon; species Amphimallon solstitiale. Next base: position 117,387,375 of record OY720677.1, read on the forward strand.
TTCTCCATTTGGGTTCTCCACAACACACTTGAGTAGATCATCCTCTACCTTCAGAGAGTCCCATTGAGCCCAGTAGGATTCCAGTCCCTGTGAACGAGGAGCCACTTCTTGCCAAGCCGGTCCGCGACCAATTCCCTTCCAAACCATCAATGAACCAAGGTCTTCATCAGCTTCTTGACCAATCCGCAAATTGTCAGGATGCCACGGATCGTCAACCACGATTGTTCCGAATGTGTTGGCCGATTTTTCTTCTAGGCGGTTGCTATGCCTGCAGCCTCCTGGACGTGGTCTTCTTGCAACAGCATCAGCGTTTTGGTGTTGCACAGATGCAATTCGCGCTATTTATTTTGAGGCTCTACGATACTGGATCGACGATTGCCTCTTCTCATCGACCCGTTTCATTTTTCGCTGCTCCGCTATGGAGGATAGTCTTGACACTCTTCTGGAAGTAAGGTCTGCAGAACATCACTGGCCTGTCCTCTTAATGACACAGTCAGGGCAGTAGCTTTCTTCGGGGACATCCACCCATTTGTTCTTGCAGCGCCTTCGAATTGATTCCGGTATGTCATCCATGACGTCTTTCCATCGAAGGTGGGAGGTTTTACCTTTGCCTTCGCTGTTCGGGCAATCTCCAGGCTTCCGCTTAAGATATCATGGGGACCGCAGTCGTTCATCGCTGGCAACTGAAGCTGAACCCCAAACTCGTCCCCCATTCCGAACACGCGCTCCTCAACTTTCTGTTCTACGGCTTCGATGGCCTCAGAAAATTCCTGCCTCCCATTCGATGAATTCTTTTGAATGTCTTCCTTAAAAGTAGTCTCGCGTTGTTTTGCAATTTCATCTTTCAAAGCTTTTGAATTATTTGCAATTTCATTTCTTAAAGCTTTTGAATTATTTGCAAATTCATCTTTCAAAGCTTCTGAATTATTTGCAATTTTATTATTTAAAGCTTTTAAATTATTTCCAATTTCTTTTAGAGTCTTCATATTACTCTCGAAATGTTTTGCCATTTCAGTTAATATCTCATCTTTTAAAGTTTTTGAATTATTTTCAATTTTATCTTGTAAAGTTTTTGAATTATTTGCCATTTCAGTTAACATCTCATTTTTTAAGATTATTAAGCTTGGATCAGTCTGCATTTGAAACAAATATTTTTCGAGATCCTTACCTTCATTACTTAAAATGTCACGAAGCCGGTCCTGGAGAATTGTTTTTTTTCCAGACGCATCTGCGTCCCTTTCTTCCAATTCTGCCCTTAACTCGGAGACCTTTAATTCTTCCAAACGTTTAGTAGCCATTTATTTATTTATTTATTTATTTATTTGCACTTATGTTTATCCCACACTGACACCAATTGTAACGTTTTCGGGTTCCAATAAACAACTCGTGCAATTATTTATTTAAAACAGTCTGTATATTTATATACTTAAAATTAAATAACAATATAAAAATATATAACTAAAGTATCACACTTAAACTACTACAATTTAATTATCACAGGTATTTATTTACTACTGTTTATATGACACGGTAATATTTACATAAAAACTGCAGCACTATATTTATTTGTATCGTACGACTTGTATTTATTTAACACGGCACTACTTAAAGAACTATTTATTTGTTTGGCTACTTATTTATTTCCACTGTTCCCACGAGACCACTTCTTAATCCCGAATTACTCCGCGATTACTCATCGGTAATGTAATGAATCGGTGACCCAGTCGCCTTATATACGTATGTGAAATGTTCTCGAAAAGTACCAGTAAATTCGGCAATATACCAGTGGAAATCTGGACTCTTCCTTGCTTACGCCACACATCTGTGAGATGACTCACTGCATTTACGATATTCAGTCAGGTCGCGCCGAGATGATTTATAATGATGTGTAAATAAGAGCGCTTTTATACGTCGCCCGGTCTGCCTCTTTTTTGCGTGTGACAATTTCGTTTTTATCGCGCCGAGAGATCTGATTCTTTTATTTAATGTAAACTCATTTCGTTACAATATATTGTCATCAATAAATTATGTTGCAGACGTCACCATCAACTGAAGTAGCCCCTCCTAATGTAGTAGCTCCTAGTTACACAAATAGCAAGTTACCTCAACAAATTCAGGAGATTACTCAACAGAAAGCAGTGCAACAAAGACTTTTTAGTCAACAACAGCAGCAACTAAATATTCAAAAACAACCTCAACTCTCTTCCAATACTTTTACACCAAATCAACAGGTATCTTTACAACAACAACAGCCGCCTCCACAGCAGCAACCTCCACAACAACAGCAGCCTTCACAACAGCAACAGCCCCAGCAACAACAACTTAATTTTTTACCACCCACTTCACAAGTTCCAAGAAGTATAGTTCATCATCCTCCACAACCTTCTATACAAAATCAGCAGCAACAGCAGCAGTCGCCGTTGCAGTTTTCTGTAAATCAACAGGTTCCATTTTCTCAGAGTAGCCTGACACCGTCTCAGCGATTGAGAATCTTAGAGCACATGCAACAGAATCGTCAAAGATTAACTCAACAACAATTTAATCAATTGCAGCAACAACAAAGGGCACAACAGATTAATCAACAACAACAACAACAAATAAGCCAGTTGCAGCAGGAGAATCAAATGGGGCAAGTAAATCAACAGCAACAACAGCAGCAGCAACAATCTACCAATCAAATAAATCAGTTACGACAATCCGTGCAAAATCCACAACAAGTACCACAAACTAGTCAGCAATTAATTTTAACAAGTCAGAATCAATTAACACAAAGTTCTGTACAGCAGTTGACACAAAGCGCTGCCCAACAGTTAACACAGAATCAGTTGTCTCAGGAAACACAACAATTGTTACAGAGCATCCAGCCAAACCAACAGTTAATTCAAAGCCAACAAGTGAGGCAGATTAATCAAGCTGCATCTCAGCAAGTAACTTCATTGGCCCAGTTGCAAATGGTTCAAAATCAACAGCAGCAACATTCGAATTTGGGTCAAATTGCCAAATCTCCATCAACGCTTCAACAACAGCAACATTTGACACCACAGCAATTGTTGCAACGGCAAATCCAAAATCAACATTTGCTTAAGAGTCAGCATATTTTGCAAAATCAACAACAACAATTACAAAATCAATTAAATCAACAACAACAACAGAATCAAATTAATCAGCAGCAGCAACAACAAGGTCAACCAGTGCAACAGAATCAGATTAGTCAACAACTTCTCCAAAATCAACAATCCCAAATAACGTCGCAGACTCAACTTCAACAACAATTAAGTCAACAGAGTCAATTAGAACAACAATTGACTCAAACACATATAAGTCAACAACAGCAGCAACAACAACAAATTGTACAAAATCAACTGAATCAACGACAGTTAAATCAGTTAAATCAACATTTATTGCAGAATCAACTAGTACAACAACAACAACAATTGGGACAGAGTCAGGTAGTTCAGCAACAGCAACAACAAATAACGCAAAATCAACTTAATCAGCAACAGGCACAACAGCAACTGCGCCAGACACAAATCAATGTTCAACAGCAACAACTGAGTCAGTTGTCTCAACAGCAAATTAATCAAAGTAGACTAGTTATCCAACAGCAGCAGCAGCAGCAGCAGCACCAACAACAGCAGCAGCAGCAGAATAAAATCTTACAGAATCAGTTTGATCCACAACAAATCATAAGTCAGCAGACCGTTGTTGTATCTCAAAACCAGCAAAATGTGTTGCAGCAGCAATTTGGTAGTCCGAACTCTCAGCAATTTAGCCAACAGACCTTTGTTCAGTCACCATCTTTTAGCCAGGCACAGCAACAGCAACAACAGCAGTTACAACAACAACAGCAGCAGTTGTTACAGGCACAGCAGGCGCCACCACAGGTTATATGTCAGCAGCAACCTCCTCAACAGCAGCAGCAGCAGCAGTTATTGGTTCAACAACAGCAACAGATAAAGCCTCAGCAAATTATTACTCAACAGCAGATAGTCAATCAGAAGTTAAATATTCAACAAATTGCAGGCCAACAGCATATATTGTTGGTAAGAACTTTTGTATGTGTTATACTTATTATTCCGTTTTATAATTAAAGTTTTCTAGATTCGTTTTGTATTTTATATTTTATCTGTAGGTATGTTGAACTAGGCACGGAAAAAATAATTAACTTAGGGATATTTTAATAATGACTGTTAGCCAGCAATTTTAATTCAAGACATAAACAACGATAAAATTATGCATCATGTCAAATTAATATTTTTTTACTGAAAAATTAATATTTGTAATGAATTCCAATTGCATTACCAACATATAATGAAAATTACTTATGTTGTGTGTTTTATTATTTCATTAATTTTGAAATTTAAACGTATATTCAACGACTCTATTAAAGCGGAGGGAAGTCTTTTTATAAGAGTTGATCTGTTTTTGCCAATAGTAGTCGTCAACTATTTACAAGTCATTCAGTCCATTAAATTCTTGACGAAATGAAGAAATAAATTTAAATTATTTTGTTATACAGGGTGATTTATGAGCTCACCGACAAACTTTGCCATATGAAAGCGCTTGTTATTTTAACAAAAAAACATTATTGGAACATATGTCCGATTTCTATTATTTAAGGAAATAAAAGACTGCAATTTTTTTTTTTAATTTATTTCATAAACACACATATTTAAATAAATTTCTCAAATATCAAAATCATGTGAATAGTTAATTATATTAAGTGTTCAAAATGTCCTCCTCCCATTTCAATGCATGCTTCACAACGACAAACTAAAGAGTTTTTCACCCGAACAAAAAGGTATGGTTCAAATATAAGCAAGTAATAACAAGGTTCATTTCTAATTTGTGTAGCAGCATTTTGTATTCTCTGTAACAACTGTGGTCGTGTATATTAATCTCCTCTTGATAAACAATTTGCTTCAGGTGTCCCCAAAAAAAGAAATCCAAAGGATTTAAGTCGGGTGATCGCGGATGCCATGCAATTGGACCATTATTACCAATCCGTCAGTTTCTAAAGTGCTGGTTTAACCACTCAACAACTACCCGTCCGCGATGTGGTGGAGCACCGTCACATAGTTGCAATAACGTTAAGAGGTGTATCTTCAAGAAAGTCAAAGATGTTGTTTAAAAAAAGCACTTTAGAAACAGATGGATTGGTAATAATGGTCCAATTGCATGGCCTCCGCGATCACCCGACTTAAATCCTTTGGATTTCTTTTTTTGGGGACACCTGAAGCAAATTGTTTATCAAGAGGAGATTAATACACGACCACAGTTGTTACAGAGAATACAAAATGCTGCTACACAAATTAGAAATGACCCATACCTTTTTTGTCCGGGTGAAAAACTCTTTAGTTCGTCGTTGTGAAGCATGCATTGAAGCGGGAGGAGGACATTTTGAACACTTAATATAATTAACTATTCACATGATTTTGAGATTTGAGCAATTTATTTAAATATGTATGTGTTTATGAAATAAATTAAAAAAAAATTGCAGTCTTTTATTTCCTTAAATAATAGAAATCGGACATGTTCCAATAATGTTTTTTTGTTAAAATAACAAGCGCTTTCATATGGCAAAGTTTGTCGGTGAGCTCATAAATCACCCTGTATTTAAGATAACTTGTTCTTACTTCCAACAAAATACTTTTAACATTTTGAAACTGCAACAGTACCTAAGTAGATAAAATGAAATTAATGTACCAAGGCGAATATACAGGGTTATGATAAAGTAACGCACAAAATTCATAAAACGTACAATGTTCATTTTTGAAAAAAATGCAAAAACACGTCAAACAGTTTATTTTATTCCGCGTCTTTTAACATAAGTCAAAAAAATAAAACGTCAAATTTGTCAAGGTTATGACGTCATCAATATTTTTTTTAAATATGAAGCTTGGTTTTTTTTTTACTTTATTTGATAAAGCTTGTTTTTCTGCATTATAAAGAAATAATTGAAGTATGGGTCACATAAGAAAAAACTGACAGAATTAATAAAAAACAAAATAAACTAGTTTTTGAATTTATGAAAAGAAACTAAATATTAAAAGAATTAAAACTTAAAGTTACCTAGTAATAAAACAACTGTTTGTCAGTGTCAGCCAATTGCTAGAAGCACAGTAAGCAGAATTATTGCAAAATTTAATGAAACAGGAAGCGTAAGTGATGCTCCAAAATCTGGAAGACCGGGAATAAGCGACGATGCAAAATTAGATATTTTGCTGTCATTAGAAGACAACCCTCACGCAACTACAGCAGAAATTGCCTTACAATAAGATGTTAGTCAGTCGTTTGTAGTAAAGTTTTTAAAAAAAGAAAAACCACCCATACAAAGTTCAACTTGTTCACGAACTCTCAGAAGATGATCCGGACAGACGTTTGGAATTTGGGAAGTCTTCATGAGGCATTGTGACGAAAATCCAAATTTGCTTAATAGTGTAGTATTTTCAGACGAGGCAACGTTTTATTTAAGTGGTACAGTAAATCGCCACAATTGTCGCTACTGGGCTCGGGAAAATCCCAACTGGATTCAGACAAAACACACCCAGCTCCCCCAAAAAATTAATGTATGGGTAGGAATCGTCAGGGGAAAATTTATTGGTCCTTATTTCTTTCGTGGGAATTTAACAGCTGAGTGATATTTGGAACATCTTCATATGGCAGTGCTTCCGGATCTAATTGCGACATTTCCGGATCCAAATAATAGGGAAAACTTGGATCCCAGTATTTGGTTCCAACAAGATGGTGCACCACTACATCATGGTCTTAATGTTCGAAGGTTTCTGGATAACCAGTTTGAAGGAAGGTGGATTGGAAGACGTGGACCAATGGAGTGGCCACCTAGGTCACCTGATCTCACCCCCCTGGATTTCTTTCTGTGGGGACATTTAAAAAGTCGGGTCTACGTTAACCGACCAGACAATTAAGAAGACTTAATGGAACGAATTAGACATGAAATGACTCGTATAACTCCGCAGATGATCGAAGACTGTAAATCAGGTCTACCATCGTATTGGCCTATGTCAGATAGTGAACGGGACACAGTTTGAACAATTCCTGTAAGAAATCGTTTTGGTTTAATGAACTGTTTAGTTAATTTAAATGTTATTACTATAATAAAGTTTATTTTGTTTTTTATTAATTCTCTCAGTTTTTTCTTATGTGACCCCTACATCAATTATTTCTTTATAATGCAGAAAAACAAGCTTTATCAAATAAACCAAAAAAAAAACCAAGCTTCATATTTAAAAAAAATATTGATGACGTCATAACTTTGACAAATTTGACGTTTTATTTTTTTGACTTATGTTAAAAGACGCGGAATAAAATAAACTGTTTGACGTGTTTTTGCATTTTTTTCAAAAATGAACATTGTACGTTTTATGAATTTTGTGCGTTACTTTATCTTAACCCTGTATAATAAACTTGCTATTGTAAACACAGTTAAATGCATTTTTAAATATTTTTTTTTCTACAATATCAGTATAATTGGTACTTCATTAGATTAATCTGTAGTGCACATTAGCCTAATACTACCCTATTGTGTATCAGGTTACATAAGTAACGGATATAACGTAACCTCGTCTGCTTGTCTCGCGATTTGTATTTGAATGTCAAATAATTAATTATACTTGCTTATACCGGGTGTTCCAGCGTAGTCCATTTTTGGTATCTAATAATGTAGATAGCGAATAATTTTTTATATAAAAATTGTAGATAATCATAAGCTCTACAATTTAAAAATATTTTTATTCATACAGAGTGTTCGACAAGGACGAACCAACACAAACTTATGTTTTTTTTAATGGAATGCTATGAATTTTTTTACATTTTATGACAGCCCTTAAAGGATTGATTAAACTGACATCAACTTTTATTTGCCGATTTTCAACTGTTTCTGAGATATGGCGATTTTTCGTTAAAAATTGTGCAACGACCGGAAGTATCACTTTTACTCTAGGCGAGTAGCACTTTTTTTTTGAATATTTTATAAAGTACATATGTATTCTATAGAAATTTATTAAGAGAATAGAAGTACGTAGAATAGGATTTTGAAATAATTTTTGTATAAAAGAAATCTGAAAATTCTATAATTTGAAACGCTGATACGTATAAGAAAGTAGTGTGGTGGCCACACCTCATTTTTTAAATGGTAATCGGGTTTATTCAGATATAACACCCTATAACTTTTGCAATATCGCCACAGGCGTAAGAAAGATACTTTTAAATAGTAAATATTAAGTATTTTTCAAAGACATATTAATATACAGGGTGTTCCATTTAATTTTTTTTAGAATTTTAACTCTAGCGAATGGTATGTCATTCTAAAGAACATGCGTAGATATGTCGAAATAAATATTAATTTCACGTACTGAAAATACATCTCTACTAATTGAACCCATAATAGGTATTTCATCATCAATCGTTATTTTATAGAAACTTTTCAAATGTTGTACAATTTTTATGGAAAAAGCGCTATATCTCAGTAACAGTTGAAAATCGACAAATACAAGTGTTGACGTCGGTTAAATCAGCTCTTCAAGGGCTATCATGAATTGTTAAAAAATACGTAGCATTTCATTTAAAGAAAACATAAGTTTGTGTTGGTTCGTCGTTGTCGAACACTCTGTATAAATGAAAATATTTTTAAATTGTAGAGCTTATGATTATCTACAATTTTTATATTAAAAATTATTCACTATCTACATTATTAGATACTTTACTTTACTGGACTTTACCGCTACGCTGGGACACCCGGTATAAAGCATTATATAATAAAATAAATAATTTGTGACCTGTCACAATTTAGTTACGAGCAAAATTTTGTTGTATCATTTTGTTATGAATTACTAGCAGCAACAGCAAAATCAACAAGGCCAGAACAATCAAGAATCCCCTCAGCGGTCGGCAAGTACTCACCTATGGCAACAACAGCAAACAGCACCACCACCACCTCCCCCAACTCCGCAACCCCAACAACCGCAACAAATAAGCATACAGCGCCATCCAAGTGTCCAAGGACAAGGGCCAAGGGTGCAATGGGCTCCGAACCAGCAGCCTGGTGTTGTGCTTCCTCAAAGACAGTACATCCACTTGGACGAACAAACCCACCAACAGTTGCAGCAGATGAGTCCAGAAGATAGGGCACTTTTCGTACAGAAATTGCATAAACACAGACAAGTGCTGCAAAGCAGGATGCAGCAACAGCAGCAACAACGAGCCGGCCATATTTTAATTAGAGGTGATTAAGTGTTTTGCTTCTTAGATAGTAGGGAGACGGTTTTTGCGAGACTTAATTTAAAAAAAATATTTTTCTTTATATTCATTTCTATGTCTTCTACATTAACAAATAACCGATAATGTTTCTTTAATGTCTAAATAGTCTAATATGTAAAGTGATTGATTGAAACTTATAATATTTTCAAAAAAGTTTATTATCAACAATGCGTTTTGTGAAGTTTGTGCAATTACTCTAAAATAGCTTCCAATAGTGCAAAAATATGAATAATATGGGGATGGATAATAGTGATTATATGGTATACCTTTTGAGAAAAGTAAGATGTTACGCATTTTCTGACATTACAGGAATTTTTAATATGAATATAAACCAGAAACACTTTTTGTTTAAACTAATTCTAATAAGAAATCTATTTCCCTGTACGGTTATGTTAATTATGGATAATGATAGCAAACACATTTATTTCTTTTTGCTTAGGCGGTGTGCCGATTGGACTTAACTCACAACAGCAGATGCAATGGCTACAACAAGCTAAGCAACAAGGAGTCGTCCTTCAGCAAAATATTCAGCAACCGCTTCCACAAGCGACTATTGTGCAACAAGCTAATCCCAATATTCAACATGCTCCCGGTTTAAGTCCTATCCAACAACAAACGCAAACGTTTACCGATCAAAATCAACAGTTACAGTTACAGAGACAGCAGCAGCAGCAGCTTAGGCTTCAACAGTTGCAATTACATCAACAACAGCAAAGGGAACAAGCGCAAAAAACTGCTCTTCAGCAACAACAACAACAACAGCAGCAGCAGCAACCGCCGCCACCTCCCTTGCAACCACAGCAACCGCCACCTCCACCGACTGTAGTAAGAGCATTGAGCAATCAAGCGCAGGTCGTGGATGGAAACGGAGTTGTTGCCGTACCCCCACCAGTAGTCGTAGACCCAAATGTTGTCCAATCTCAGAATCCGTTAGTTGTCAATTCAAAGACAAAAACCGCCTTGGCAAATATGCTCAATACACGTCTTCAGAGTGGTGGTTCTGCTTTGAATGAGACCATAGCAGAGCCGTCTGCTGCTGGCACTTTGAAATTAATGACCGCTCAACATAATGCTGCGTTGAGCACGGGAACGAGACCACACGATTTGTTGTTCCTCCAGCAACGGCGGATTATCAATAGACCCAACGGTGAAGTGATAAGACCTCCTCCTGCTGCCTCTGCCCCTCCCCCACAACCGGATCCGCCGAAGCTCCAGTATTCGCCTAGAAATTCTGTACCTTTACAACACAGGCCTGGTACTTATTATGGACACAATCCTAATCTGAAATGTAAGATTTATTTTAATTTTAAAACGCCGAAATAATCCACTTTCGTCATCAAAATCAAAAATGATTCACTAACGAAGTGTAAACGATGTTTCATGTACGCCAACATCCGATATTGATATTTCTAGTAAAACTGGTTGAAATAACGCCAACATTATTATTTGTAATTTATATTAACCATTAAAATAATCCTGTAATTATTATTCTGTACATATAATATATTCTGCATTAGTGAAATTATAAATTTAATAATATTTTAACGTAATTATTTTTGTTCTTATGAGATTGGCAATACATACAGTACACAGAACGAGACGTGGCAGGTGGGACAAATTCTCGCTGCGCGATATATGGGTCAGTGTCAGACCGAGAAAGTATTCGGAAAAAAAAATGAAAACATTTGTTCATCATCGCATACATTAGCCGGACAAAGGAGTAAATGCAGATAAGAAATTGTAATATACTGAAAAGAGATACATATATAGGAAACATACTACACTTCGATGTGTAATGCTTGACAATCTTTTCGTGATTGCTCGTACTTATCGTAATATTATAAGATTCAACTGCGCACCTTGTGGGAAGAACCGAGTCTCGCTCTGTGACCTGTACATCATTATATTTAGTTTATGAAGAAAGTGCATTGTTTCGTGCGTTCTTGTATATACATACATGGTTATTCTTCAACAATTGTCTAATTTTACAAAAACGCATGGCTTCATTCGTGTGTTGACAATTTTGTATAATCCGCGCAATAGTTCGTAGCCACTATTTGGTAATTAGTACATGTGCCATTAGAAAATAATTTGCAGTACCTTCAAAATTTCGGCCACTTTTACTGATTACTAAGCTAATTTTTTGCACATTAATAAACACAAATTGTGTTACCAAACAACGACATTTGGTTAAGCCGTATGCGCATATTGGTAGCAAAGCTGTCTTCTTCTAGCGGTAGAACGTAGTTGAAGAGGGTTTAGTAATTATACAGGGTGTCCCAGAAATAAAGAGACGGAGTAGCAGGTATGTAATGTAGTCGGTTGTTGACCCAGATGGGCGACGCACTTTATTGCAGACAATAAAAGATTGTTTTTATTTTTAAAATAGGAAGGTTGTTGCTCTTTCATGTGTTTGTAGTCGGAAACAGCTGATTATTATTATTATTTTAGAATATTCAATAAATCGTAGTTTTTCTAGCTTTATTACAGTAAATATCAAGAATGTAATTATTTTTTTCTAGCAGGTGTAAAATTAAAGTAATTAATTGTTTGATATTTATTATGAAGTATCTATTCCTCCTCCTTTTTTTTAACACCAGTAATATGGTGGTCCTGAAAAGGACCGATTGTGAAAGTAAAGCAGGTGGATATTTAGTCCAGGGTCGGCGTAAGGCCAATTGAATTTATTATTTTTTTTCTGCCGTCTGCGCACGAAAAAAGACTTGATATTTTGAGGGTACGTTTTTACACAATCTAGGTTCCGATTTCTGCTACTCCGTCTTTTTATTTCTGGGACACCCTGTATATATTTATAGAATGAGGTATTGAGAATATCCAATCAAAAATTGAAAAGAAGAATTAGAAAAATTAGATAGTATGGTTACCCATATTATGCTCATATCTTCTATACCGATTTTTAAAAAATCTTTGTGACACAGACTACTACAAGGGGAGTTTTTTTATGTTATCTACTTAGCTATGAATGAAACGAGTTAGAAAGCGAACAACATTTTATTTTTCAACGTAAAAACCATTAACAATAACACAGATATTCCAACATATATTTCTATTTTACAGTACCTCCAGATTTGTTTCTCTTGGGATGTGTTTTCGTCGTCGTTGAATTGGAAAGGTTTTTGGACGAATCAATGCCTGGTTGGCAAAAGAAAATTGAAAAACATGGAGGTCCGAATAAAATTATTTTTATTAACTAGATTATTAAATTGACATTTTTTTTTCTAGGTGAAATTGAAAAACAGTATTGTAATCGCGTGACACACGTCATATGCGAAACCCAAAGACACGGTGTAGTAATGCAAGCTCTCAGAGATTACAAAAGGTGTGTTACTCTATACTGGTTATCAGACGTCATCAATCGTAAACAGGTGCTACCGCCATGGATCGCCTTGCATTTACCTACGATGTATTGGGATACAGCACCTGCTTCGAAACACTTAATATGCTTGACGGGATTCGAGGGGGCAGAACGTGATAGAATAAAACATATGATTAAATATATAGGAGCTAGTGTATGTATCTTCACTTTAGTACTACAGTACATGTTTAATAAATATTATTTGTTTTTTTTTCAGTTGACAACTTATTTTTCAAAACATAACACATTGCTAATAACAACAAGAACTGATGGACAAAAGTATGGGCATGCGAAAAAGTGGGGCACTCCCGTCGTGAATGTTCAGTGGTTAACCGACATCATGCTAGGTCACTTTTCCGCTTTAAACCAGACCGAACACGTTAAATATCAACACTTTACTGATCCGGCGAACTTCAGTTTTGATCCGTTGCTGGTACCGAATTTAATGCACCCATGGAAAATGCCCATCAATATATCGCAGGAATCATACGAGAAGGTGAAAAGGAGCGCGTCACCGGTGATAATGCCTCCAATATCTAAGCCGAAGAAAATCAAAACAGAACACATTACCACAGATGAGAACGATAACGAGGAGGACGTGCCCAAGGGATTCAGCACACATAGGGTGCTATTTTCGATGTGCACTGATGTAGAAGAACTCAAGAAAATTGTTAGGTATTTAACAAAAAAAAAAATGGGTGTGCTTAAGACCACACAGCAGAAGTGAAAACTTTATCAAGGCGAGGTTAATAATACGAAATTCAACTTTTTTTTTCGTTCTATATTCATTTACATTTACGTTTTCCATTTTCGTTCTATATTACATTTAAAAAATATACCGTGCATTTTTTTTTAACGCCGAACATAGGGATTTGCGTGCTAAAAATTCCACCCCATGTTAACTTTTGTTGCGGATCAAATTTGAAAGAAATTTGCGTTTCATTTAATAAATCAAAAATTTTTCTACCAATTGTACATTGTTTTAATGACATGAATTTGTTCTTTTTAATTATTTTTTCGTTTTCTGTTGTAATTTATTCGCACACAATTGAGTGACAAAATCAACGTAGCGTAAACATTTAAACATTTTATGCTATAGTCGGGTCGTTTTCGCAACTGACACGGCAAAAGTACGAACTAAAAACGCTGATTCAATACCACTACAAATTCCAATCAACCGGAACAATTTTAGAACAATAAAATTCAACCAACTAATTAATATTTTAGGATAAATAGCTACGGCTAGTAAAATACTATTACAGGAAAGTCAGTTAGAAATTCAATATTATAGATAAAATTATTAAATATTACTTTTCTATATTAATATTTTATTTGATACATGGCTATTCTGAGCATTGTTGTCAGATTTTTATTTTCACGGAGCGGATGACACTTGCCAAGTGTAGCGTTTGACAAGCAGGTGACTAGTATTCAGTATAGCGTTTTTCGAACAATTACACGTGAAACTTGGGCTACCATCACTCATATTGAACAAGAAAGAAAGACGTCGTGGGATAGGGAAATAGAAATTGATAAAACAGATATTAATCCAGTAATATTTTGTATTAATGATAGCGGTACTAGCGATTGTGAAAGTTATTATTAATGTTAATGAATGTCACACTGTGGTCATCTTTACTATTATAGCGAAGAACTTTTATTTCACATAATTAAATGACCTTGCTATTAATAGTGTTTGAAATTTTACTGGCACATAAATATTTTGCAGTTTGGATTTTATAACCTACGATTATCTGACATAAAAGAATACAAGCTAAATATTGTCAGAACGTGTTTTCCAATTTACTTATAAGAAGCATTAGAAACGGTGACTATTATTATTCTGAAAGGAAATCTGTTCTTAAACAACGTCATTAAAAGCTAATCAGCACACTTTCCTGTTCAGAAATAAGTCAAATATATTGATCTAAACCAAATTATATAAAATAAGGTAAGTTTTATTCAACAGAAATGTTTGGTTTTACTTGTAATTGTGACCACAGGAAACGAATTAGAAATCCAACTGCAGTTACAGAAGAGACCAAAATAAACATTTGTTTGATGGTTGAAAACTAGGGCTCCACAAGCTTAAATATGCTTGCCGACCAGTTCCAAATTTCAAGAAGCACTTGCTATAAAGCGTTGAAAACCGAAAAGTACAAATCTTATAAGATTGAAAATGTTCACAAATTGTTACCAACAGATTTCTTCCGAAGAATGGAATTTTGCCAATATTGGATGGAAATAATAAATAATGATAAAAATGTTTTAACAAAAATACTGTTTTCTGACGAGTGTAAACATTTTGAACAATTTCTTTAAATTATTTTTCAATAAATTATCCCAAAATGTGTAAAATTACATTTATTTTTATTATTTATACCGCAACAAAAGTTAATTTGGGGTAGAATTTTTAGCAAGCAAATTTATATGTTCCACGTATAATCGTAAATAAATTTCTTGTTAACAGATTTGGATCATATTTTTTTTTTCATCCAAAATTGGCAAAAATCCATTCTTGGGAAGAAGTCTGTTGGTAACAATCAGTGAACATTTTGAATCTTATAAGATATGTACTTTTCGGTCTTCAACGCTTTATGGCAACTGCTTCTTGAAATTTAGAACTGATCAGCAAGCATATTTAAGCTTGTGAAGCCCCCGTTTTCAAACATCAAACAAATCTTCATTTTGGTTTCTTCTGTGACGGCCGATGGATTTCTAATATGTTTCCTGTGGTCACAATTTACCCAGCCTGTGCTCTGGAATTCATTGTAAATTCGAGACACTGTCGAAATGCTTAAAACTGGCTGATCAGGATAATGCTGCAGCAAAGTTGTCAACAATTTCCACTCGTTCTGCAACTGTATACATAGATATTTTTCTCGAAAATTTACTTGTCTCTAGCGAAGTTGTTATCTAGCATAAAATGTTTAAATGTTTACGACGCGTTGATTTTGTCACTCAATTTTGTGCGAATTAATTACAACCGAAAACGAAAAAATAATTAAAAAGAACAACTTCATGTCATTAAAACAATGTACAATTGGTAGAAAAATGTTTGATTAATTAAATGAAACGCAAATTTCTTTCAAATTTGGTCCGCAACAAAAGTTAACATGGGGTAGCATTTTTAGCACGCAAATCCCTATGTTCCGCGTTAAAAAAAATGCACGGTATATTTATTATTATTGTGTATACATTATTCTAGTACATTTCGCTCGGTCTGATCAAGTTTTCACTTCAAAAATTCATACGTACGCATGTATATATACAAATAGACGATATGATAATTCTCATACGAGTACCCGCGCTGGTCTAATGGTAACGTGCCGACCTTACACCCGGGCGGCTCGGGATCGCATCTGCACGCGGACAAGAATTTTTCAGAAAATAAAAATACAATACTTCGCGTGTTTATTCTAAATTTAAATTTAATTGAAATTAAATACCGCTAGTTAGTGTTATAATACAAAGCCGAGCGTGAAACGGTTGCCGAGCGAGTATAGCAGAGACCGGCAGAGACGCGTTAACTTATATCTCTCTCGCTCCCTTAGTCGACTCGACTCGAGCCGACTTTACCCGAACGAGCGTGACGCCCAGTCTCGTTCAGTGCCCAACAATCAATGCATCAACGCGCCCATAGAAATTTTCGCTTCAAAAATCTTTATTAATTTATGGAGATATAGTTCATTACTTTTACTTCTAACATGTTTATTGGTATCACTTATTTACGTATACCGAGTTTCTTCTACATGTGATGTCCAGGTAAAAATGTTTCTCCACCTCTCTTGTCCGTGGCTTATGTCTTGGTATTGGTCCAGTTGTGTGTCCTTTTCTTTTTAGCGCATTTAAGATCGCACTGTTCCATGTTTTTCTTGTGTGGCCTTGTTTTCTATTCTTTCATGCGCCCATTTCCCATAACACTGTCATCGGCATCTCTCGCTCATTCTAAAGGCTAATTTGCACGGTTCCAGTAACTCGGTCGAGTTATAAAACCGAATACTGGATTTTAGTACCTTCCTTGTGTAAACATGCCTTTTAGTGATTCATTCCAGTCGAGTGAATAGAAAGCAATCCTATTTACTGGAACGAGTGGCTACCCCCACTATGCCTTTACTCGATTGTCTAGACGAGTGGTCGGCAAACTTTAGAAGCCAAAGAGCCAATTCTAACATTAAGGGCGCCGGAAAAAAATTATAAGAGTCATGGTAGAGTTTAATAAATACTTTTTTTTTAAACATAATTTATTGAATAACCTATATACCTACATATATACATTTATCTAAATAATATATTCATAAACGGTTCACAGCTTGTAATTAGTAGGGCGCGGAATCGAGCGAGCCATGACTCATCGCCCATGGGCGCACAATTGAAATGTTGTATTTTTAAAGAGGTTTTAATTTTATTTATATAATTGGATAACAAGTCATAAAATACAAAATACATTTTTATTTGTTCATTTTGTTGTTCAAGTCGAGTAAAGGAGTATTAATATTCACTAGTAATACTTTCTCAAGGTTCTCTTCTGTAAGACTTGTTTTCTTTGAATTAAGTACATCCTTGTAGATAGAAAACGTCCTTTCTACATCGCAACTGGTTATAGGTGCGTACTGGAAATATTTATTTCAGCGTATTTAGCAGTTTGATTTTGTGTCATTGTCCCCATACACAATTGCCACAATGTTATTAAAACTGGATTTCTATTAAAATCAGCGTCTAACTTTTGCCGAAGGCCACATCCGAAGTCACTTGGAATACTTTTGAAATTATTAATAGCCACATCTAATGTGGTTAATCCATCTTTTAGTTTGAGATTTCGATTTTCAAAATATGTGATTAGTTTAGGCAAATTTCCAAAGTGTTCCTGAAGGAATAACAGCTGATTTTTTAAATTTGGGATTTGTGTTAGTTCCTTGCACGCAGAAATACTTCGAGCATCGTCATTTAAACGTAACGAAATTTTCTAAACTATCGAAATTCTCTGCATAAAAACTAATAGCTTCCAGCCATGTTCCCCATCTAGTTATTACTGGCGCGGGTGGCAGTGACAAAGATGGATACAAGATACTAGTCTATCAATTTCCGGATAGTTGTCTCTGATATATTCACAGATTCTGTGGAGAGCATGTGCTACACAAGTAATATGCAGCATATAAGAATATGTTTCCTTTAATAGTCTGTCTGTTTTTAACTTATATGCGGCACTGTCACTAACAAATAAAAGTATTTTTTCCCTGTACCTGTCGTCCGAATGAAGCATTTTGTTTTTCGTCAATGGTTTTAGCAACTGTTTCCGCATCAACTGTATTTATAACTTTAGATGCTATTACATATGCGTTATATGGAATAGTTGGATGTAGTACACCGACTACAACATTTACCACACAGCGTCCTAATATATTGACAGTTTCGTCGGCACTTATCCATAGGTACTGATTTGAAAGATGTCTTCTAATGCATTCTACTGTTTTCGTGAAGCACTTAGAAACATAACATTTGCGTAAGGTGAGAAATGTTTTGAAAGTGGGATTGTCAAGTTTCTTTAATGGGATATTAGCCGTCATTAAAGCTTCACAGAGTTCTTCGTTAAAATTGTCAGCTTTCAACGGGTCCAATTTCTGTGTATGTTTTAGCGAATGGTAAGTGACGTTGTACGTTCGATTTTTTGGCATTCTGTAACGATATTTTACAGACTTTGCAATAAATATCGGAATCACTGACAATGGACATACAATAAGTATGACCCTCAATCCAACTCGCCATTGTTTCACGATGTATTTCTCGACGTTCTTCCATATCATATCTGAAAAAGTAACGTAAACAATGTTCTAGATCTAAATAAATGATAACTAAAAATCTTAATCTTAATCGTAACAAAATCCAATGCACACTTACGTCAATATACATGGAAGAAGTAGATTCAATGAACCGGCAGGAACTATTACAAAAATTACGAAGTACGTAATTAAAAGTTAAAACAATGAAATAAGGAAACTAACGTAAGGTATAAATGAATATTTTATTTCTCTTGAAAATATAACGTAAATATAAAAAATTTTAAACACTTCTCGCGCCGTTATCTACGCCCGTGTATAAAAAAAATTACCTCATAAAGTCTTTATTTTGTTACCATTTTTTGCTCTGATTCTCGGACTCTTGTCGAGCGTAAACAGATGTTGCAGTTCGCCCTATGAATTAGTGCTATTAAAATATAATGTAAACAACACACAGTTGTTTACATTATTTCTTTGCTCGGTTGTAGCTCCGTGGTAGTTTAGCTCGCTCGATTCCGCGCCCTAGTAATTAGTATGCAGTTAAATTAATGAAAGCACTTTACGGTCTACCGGTCCTAGCGAAGACGCAAATCTATCGGAATCGGTCGGCTATTCCAGACTTAAATCCGAGTGACAGTTTGTAATTAAAAAGAAATTTCATATATACCTATAATATTCGAGTGTATAATAATATAACAGTATATACATTATGTTTCCCATCTATAGTATTCCTTTATCTATGACAGAATCTGTGAATAAAATCGAAGCGCTGTGGTCGAAACCGAATATCGTCTAGCTCCACCTACTCACACCCCCTTGCGTCTACCTGTCCCGCGCGTAATATAAGTTGCATAAGTTTCTATTTGTTGGTAAACGCCCCTCTTATTTATATTTTAATAATATTTTGTCTTATTTAAATTTAGGCAACTAGGTGGAACCATTGCTAAGACATTCCGAGACTGTACACATCTGGTGATGCCCCAGTTGAAGCGGACACACAAACTGCTCTGCTGTATCTGTGTCGGTTCCTACATTCTTCCCGATTCGTGGCTGAGAGATTCGGCAGTGGCGGGCAAATTCCTCGACGAGTTAAATTACTCGCTGGACACCAAAGAATTCAACAGCGAGTTCAGGTGCGATTTCAATCAAACGTTATGTACGAAGAATCGCGATAAGTTATTCGAGGGCAAGTATTTCTACATAACGCCGAGCGTGGTGCCGCGTAAAAGGGAACTGATCGAGTTGGCGCAGTGTTGTGGCGGCATGGTGGAGAAAACTAGAAGGACGCTCGCCCACATCGAGGCGACCAACGTCAATTCGCCGTACAGTTACGTCATATTGACGCACGAAAATGACCTGCACATGGTGGCGGATCTGCTCAAAAACAAGAATGAAAAAGTTAGGATAGTGTGCAATTCGGAGTTGATTCTCAGCGCCATCTTGAAACAAACGTTCGAAGTAGAGCCATACGCCGTCAAATTCTTGTAATAGAATTTTAACGGGAAACAAAGGAACTGAAATTCCCGCGTCAGTGTTTTTAATTGTAAAACATTGTCTCTTTTATATTGTTTTGTTATGAAAAAAGAAAAAGAAAAGATATCTTATGTAATAATAAACAGTAATTATTAGACAGGGTAATTGATAAATATTGAGTGTGGTTGACTAGGTTTTTTACGTCGAATTTGAATATTAAAGAGATCCGTGTAACAGCCAATTGGAATAAATTCGAAAATAAATAAATGGGTGCGTGTTCGAAAAAACACTCGGGCACGTCGATTGGTATTTTTAATTGTGCATTTTCTTCAACAGATACTTTTTGTACATGGTGTGTCATGTAGCAGTGGCTAATACCAACTTTCTTATTTTAAATGCAACAGCCTGTATATTATTCAATTTTTGGATTCTTCAGAAAATTCTAAACATATTTCAGGTACAATTTCCTATACATATCTTTAACTGTTTCGTAAATATTAAGTGTTTTCAGATTTATTGCAAAAATTAACATTAAAGAAAGAAAATTATTTCATTACAGAAATTCGCTACAACACACTTAATAGTAAATTATGCAATGAGCATTTAATGATGGCTATTAAGACACGAGAATGAAAATTACGATACGAGCCGAAGGCGAGTATCCTAATGAATACAAGTGTCTTAATAGCCATTAAATGCGATTTGTAGGGGAGAGTGTTCCACAGTGGATCATTTTTTAATCAAATTCAACTCTTTTTCTTTTAAATACGATTTATCGAAAAAAATTATTTACCACGATAAAGGATATCTATTGTCTCCTTCAATGACAGGGCTTTGATAAGAATTATTTAAAAGCAATGTAAGTGAAACAATCGGTGGGGTACAATGAAACACATTTTTTATGCAAATATATTTTAAATTCTAAAAAGAGTAAAGCATTGCAGAAGTTTCAGTCACTGAGACCTAAATTAATGCACTTAAAATATTTTAACGAACATCAAAACTGTCCAAATTTATCTCAAAACTGATGTTGGATTGCTGTCTTGAAGTCGAACCTGATGAAATGGGTTGAGGTGGAATCATTTTAATATCTTCTAGTTTCACAACTGAAATATCTGAAATTGTAGGAAAACAGAATTTTCCAGATATTTTTGAGCTTTTCCTCATAAACGAAATTTGGAATTCATCTTTTTCTAAAAAGTTCAATATTTTCCCAACAAAGTAAACTAATTTCTTAGTTTTAAATTGAACTAAAAACAAAATCATCTTTAGTTGGTTGTCTGGTTAATTCCTCGGTAAGGTCGGGACTGGGTCTTCACGTGACCATTCACTGTCACTTGACGACCCTTGCCATTCTTCTTCTTCGTGTTCTTCCTCATCGCTGGAATCTGTGATTGTTCTTTTCACCTTATTAACTGCTGCTTGGTTCCTTTTTTTTCTAGACAATTCTCTTTGTGCTAATTCGTCTTTTTCAGGCGTGTCTGTTGCAATAATCGTTTTTCCTTGCCTTCTTGATTTCTGAATCTTCCTTTTTTGTGCCTTTGGAAACCCACGAAACATTTGTGGAGAAACAAACGAAGATGATCGCGCAGTTTCATCGCGTGTAAGTGTTTCATTAGTGCCTTCGTGATCTCGCTGTTCTAATATATTTTGCCCAGCTTCTTCAGTAACTGTTGGTCTGTCTGTCTGATGTTGGATTGCTGTCTTGAAGTCGAATCTGATGAAATGGGTTGAGGTGGAATCATTTTAATATCTTCTAGTTTCACAACTGAAATATCTGAAATTGTAGGAAAACAGAATTTTCCAGATATTTTTGAGCTTTTCCTCATAAACGAAATTTGGAATTCATCTTTTTCTAAAAAGTTCAATATTTTCGCAACAAAGTAAACTAATTTCTTAGTTTTAAATTGAACTAAAACGAAATCATCTTTAGTTGGTTGTCTGGTTAATTCCTCGGTAAGGTCTGGGACTGGGTCTTCACGTGACCATTCACTGTCACTTGACGACCCTTGTCATTCTTCTTCAACGTGTTCTTCCTCATCGCTGTAATCTGTGATTGTTCTTTTCACCTTATTAACTGCTGCTTGGTTCCTTTTTTTTCTAGACAATTCTCTTTGTGCTAATTCGTCTTTTTCAGGCGTGTCTGTTGCAATAATCGTTTTTCCTTGCCTTCTTGATTTCTGAATCTTCCTTTTTTGTGCCTTTGGAAACCCACGAAACATTTGTGGAGAAACAAAGGAAGATGATCGTGCAGTTTCATCGCGTGTAAGTGTTTCATTAGTGCCTTCGTGATCTCGCTGTTCTAATATATTTTGCCCAGCTTCTTCAGTAACTGTTGGTCTGTCTGTGATATACGACATCAGAAAATCGTCATCCGTAAATATATCCGGGTCAAAAGGAAATAATGCCCGTTTGTTTAAATCCTGAACTGATGTTTGTAGGTATCATCGATCTTTCGTACGAAACTTCCAAACTTAAAAATATTAACCGGAATACCGGGATGATTAAGAAGCCAGCTTTGTGTGGCCCTATTGTAATGGGCTTTAAAAGATGAAAATACCCCTACATCTAAGGGCTGGAGTTTATTAGAGCAATGCGGAGGTAGCGTTAATATTGTGATCCCATTAGATTTCGCAAGGTCCAATGTTTCCATAGATAAATGGCTCTCGTGATTATCCATGATGAGAAGGCTAGGGTTATCGTGAGAGCTAGAGGAATGTTTTATAAAATGATTCATTACTCGCGGAAATAATTCCCTGTTCATCCATCCCGTAGGCGTAGCTAAACCCAATGTACCAGATGGAGCATCTTTTATCATAATTTCCTTAAAATGCACTCGTAGAAATATCATCGCCGGAGGCAAAGCATAACCGGTAGCACAAATTATACTGCAGGTTGTTACAAGAATTCCTCTTTCGCCGCTAGTACACTGAGACACCTGTTTCATGCCCTTTTTTGCAAGAATTTTGGGAGGAACTTGTACTGTGGTGGTCCCGGTTTCGTCTAAGTTAAAGACTCCCATCGCTAAACCGCGGTTCACGCTTAAGCACTGTTTCAAGATTCTTGAAGAAACTTGAAACATTATGTCGGTTAAATGAAGTAGCACGGGATAAACTGCAAGACTCTGGTTTTCGACAACTTAATTCAGGATGCCTCTTCCTAAAGCCGAAATACCACTCTTTGCCTGCCATTTTTTGTTCTCTCCATTTGTTAGGAATGCTCTTATTATTTTTTATTGCTGTCTCATACGCTAATTTGCGACATTCCAGTGGGGTAAGCCCATAACACATTTGTGCAGATGTCAAAAGATAGTCAACCAAGGTTTTTTCTTCGTCGTGGGTAAAAATTAACCTCACATCATATTTAGGACGAAAAACAATATTTGAGTCGGGATTTGCTTTAAATTTACTCACATACCTAAAATTTAAGTCCCAATAGGTAAGAATAGTAGAAGACATAAATACGTATTATTTCTTACCTAAATAAAGTAACGTAAGCAATGCCTTGTAACTCTGCTGCTCGTCTTATAGGCATATTTTCCTCAACAACGAGACGAACAGCCGCTTTCATATGCTCTGCACTGAAAGTGCCAATATTTGTCTTTCGGTTGCGGGCCATTTAAAAACTTAATAAGACAACTAAAATAAAAAGTGTCACTTGTAATACGTATTTAGACAGTTATAACAATATTTTTCATATGGGGTACAGTGAAACATGATTCAGTGTACCCCATCATCGCATGTTTCAATGTGGACCACTGGTCACCAGCATAAACAATAAACTAAACTACCTAACCTAATACAGTTTAAAAAGCTGCACATGTCGTAAATAAGAAGCAAATATGTGCTTTACCCGACAACATTTTTAGCAAACATCAAATAAAATAATTTGGGGACTTACCTAGTTTAAAATATCACTCCTAATATTTACCCGAGACCACAAAAAAGAACGTTTTTGACGGCTCGACAAAACAGCGATTGCAAACGCACTGAGCAAATGGCGACAAGTAGAGGGAGGCAACAGCTTCTCTGGCGCGAATTTTCCGTTGAATTGGCGCGATATTTAAATTCAAAAATAAGTTTGTTTCAGTGAGGAACACGTTTCACTGTAGAACATTCTCCCCTATACACTATTTTTTCTACGACCCCATAATAAAACATTATTTTTTGAACATTCCATTTCATAAATTGAGCGTAAAATTTTCCGTACGTTTTTGCGAATTTAGCTGGTAATAAATTGTTCGTGGCTACTAAGGGTTGTTCCATAATTTCTGGTGGAGTCAAATTTTACATTTCACCGTCATTATCCCTCATTTTTACCGTTTATATTTTCAAAAAAGCACAAATTTTAACTACTTACTAGTAAATTGCAGAGAACTGTCAAATTTAATTAATTTTTATATCTGTCAGATATGAAGTGGTCATATTGAATATTGATGAATATTGGAATGTCGCATTCCTATTGGATATAAACTTGTATCTTAATGAACATTGTGGCTGCTTGTCGACTAGAAATATGTGGGTTTTCCTTAAATTCAATTATAATATCCAATTTGTTATCATCACTTATTACATTGGCAGCTGCTTTTTTTATCTGCCTTACATGTCCAAGCTCGCGAAGCTGCTTTTCTATTTTACTAATTGCCCCTTGGGCAAATTCGGGAATTTTTCATGAAATAAGCGAGCAACTTCCACTTGTGTCCGTGTGTTATCTCCATAACCAATCTGTATAATGGTTATTTTGTGCATTTCTGTTAAATGAACCATTTTTCTGATATGCAGTTAACGAAATTCAAACGACTATAAAACTGACAACTAAACTGTCATGCAGGCAGACAATTTGCTGAGGCCAGGCGTTTTAAACAAAAGTAAAGAAAAGTATTTACAGTTTTTGTTCGGTAAAAAGGAATGTTTTTTTTTTATATTATCAAGAAATAAGCAGAGTGTGTTGTACCAAATTTCTGTAATCAAATAATGTTCTTTCTTTAATGCTAATTTTTGCAATAAATCTGAAAACACTTAATATTTCCGAAACTGTTGAAGATAGATAGGTATAGGCTACGAGTAAAGAATACTATGTAAAGAAGCTTGTAATAAAAATATATTTGTCAGCTTAAAAGATCACATGTATGATGCCAACCCAATACAAAATCATTTATTATTGTTAATGAAAACTATAATAAACTGTTATTTAAATATAAGGATGCATTATGCATCAAAGAATATGTGATATTCAGAAAAAATTAGAAATTTCTATCCTAAACTTAGTCAGCGTAAAGGTCAATAAAATATTTTATATATATATATATGTGTGTATGTTGTTTTATTGTTAAATAATTATAGTGTAAGGTGGCTTAGTTCTTTCATAATTAATAAAAAAATAATAATTTATAGAATACATTTCTGTAGTTTTACACAGTACGTATAATACAAATAATCACAAGATTTGCATTTGTACATTCCAGATTATTTTGCTTTAGTCTTCTACATACCTTTACCTTTAGTAATCCTTCTTGTGTCTTTATTCGTTTTTTTCCCTTGTAATGTTTTTTAGTTTATGAATGGCAAATGCTAATATACTTAAATTTAAAATACATACTTTTAACTTTTATGTTTTCTTTAATACAGTTAGAATAAATGTTTCTATATTAAAAAGAAGAAAAGAATTGAAAACATAGTACACTCACGATATTTCTTTGACTATTCAATTCACCTGTCATTGTTCAAATATGAACCAATAAAATAGCAAATATTTACTTTCGTATCATAGCAACAGGAAATTTCAGCGATTATATATTCCTAGAAGGTATTCAAGTGGATATTTTAAATAAGTGAAAGTTTTTATTAATGTAACTCATTTACTAACAATATTGAAGGTACAATTAGAAAAACTAACATTACTGCAGTGCTGCAGCAGACATTCTGGAACAGAGCTATCACTGGGAGTACCCGAGGGAGTACCTTTCTCTTGTAGCTTAATACCGTCACTATTACTGACAGATGTCGAAGTTGTACATGACACATTTATTGTTGTAAAATTTCTTCGCATTTTGGTGATAATCGACTCGTGGTGCTCATCATCAAGCTGCAAGTACGATTTTATGGAATTCAGATTTTGGTGTCCCGTTATTTTCATCAGTTGTTGCTCTCCGACTCCAGCTTTCGCCAGAGATGATACAGTTGAAGAGCGTACCGAATGATTTGATATCTTCCTTCTTTTAACATCTAATCCAGTTTTTTCAGCTAATAACTTCACCCATTTACTGATCTCACATATACCAACTGGACTGTTCTTATACCACACCGCATTCTCAACTTTATCCCAAAACGGATTCGGTGTCAAAAACATCCTTTCTGTTTTCACATTTTTTCCTCTCTTCGATTTCAGTAGATAATACAATCTAAATAACAGAAGAATATTAATTATACCGTCTTGAAATTAAATATAAATAGGTTACCTAACTGGACACATATCGGTATTGCTTTTATTCTCTATCAACCACTTGCTGCCTGTCAATGATTTAGTTCCCCCCTGCGCAGTTTTCGAAAATACTGGATTATCTCAATTCTACCAGTTCTTCTTCCCTTGTTATCGAGTTCCTCCTTGAAGTAATAGGTGAAACAGTTGCTCCCTTCTCCTCCCCGCCAAGCTAGTTCGTAAGATGCTATTAAGAAAAACTTTTTCTGTAAACCGTCTGGGGTACTCTCATCTAATATGCGTATCATATTTAAGTATTCTGGTTCTGTAAGTGCCGCCGCGTTGCTGGTTCTTTTTTCAGGACACGCTTGCAGTTTTCTTGTAGCATCCCTGGCGTCACGTGCTGACTTAAATATTGCATCAGAAAACGGGTTTACGTTTATTTTCCACTTATTGAAGAACATTTCTTGAACCATTTTCGCCGTCACGTTCCACATGTGCTTGATGACGCCTTCTTTATAATCGGACCCATCTTTTTTCTTCATATTACATGCCCACGACTTTAAGATGACATTTAAGTCCACAGGAGAAGTAGATTGATCCAGTTTATAGCCTTTTGCTGTTAAAAATGTACTAAATTGTCTCCATACTGAATCTTTGGATTTCTTCGTGTTCCAAGGGATATTTTCGCAAATTTCAGCATCGATTTCGTCTTCAGATTTCGTGCCAAATCTTTTCTCAGTTCCCATTATTTAGAAACACCAGTTTTTATTCAACGAAACGAACTAAATAGGAACACGATTCCAAAAATTTTAATGACAAACATAAATGTTTTTTTTGTTGACATGGAAACGTAATCATGTGTAACTAAATTTTGAGTCATTTTAATATGAAAAATTGATTTGGTTCATTGAATAGTCTCTCGAATACGATTCGTAGTCAAAGTTGAGTCTACTATTTTTGTGGTGCTTTACACTCATGTCTTTCATAATTGCGAATACTACTCGTGCTCCGCACTCGTAGTATTTAAATGCAATCATGAAAGACATTCGTGTAACCACCACAAAAATAATCGACATAACTTTGACTACTCATGGTATTATAAGTGATTATTATTGGACTAATAACCTATTTTAAATGATTATCGAGAACACAGGAAGTGTACATATACCCTATACAAAATATTTATGTACGCCTATGCATTGCGGCGGCCATATTGAGTTACCATTTTGGACAAATATTATTTTTAAGGAGACTCTCTCCTGTTCTATTCTTTACTCGTTGGGTATAGGAAAATGTACGGGTATTCTTTTATCTTTGATATCATTTTGATTACCTGCAACTTTTTTGTTTTTAAAAATATCAGAATGAAGCAAAAATCATTTTGCATAGGTATCTATGAAGTTTTTTACGTTTTAAAAAATAAAACAAAACACTAACGTTTTTCCAAGATATTAACCTAACTTATATTTTTTTAAATGGAAAGCCCTAAATATTTTCGGATATTTCGCTTTTACATGAAATTTCAAGTATATTTTATAAAGCATACCCCATACCTGTCTTCAACGGTTTGCGAAAAAACGGCGTTTAAACATGCAACAAAGAAAAATTTAGTTTTGTAACCCTGTTCTTAACAAACAGAAATCATTTTTCATAATTATTTAGAAAGTTTATTATTAATAAAACAAAAGATTAACGATTAACAAAGTAACAAATTATTAAAAAAACAATTTTACAAAATTAAATTATTCTAAAAATGGCATGTTTAAACGCCGTTTTCTCGCAAACCGTTGAAGATAGGTATGGGGTATGCTTTATAAAATATATTTGAAATTTCATGTAAAATCGAAATATCCGAAAATATTTAGGGCTTTCCATTTAAAAAAAAATATAAGTTAGGTTAATATCTTGGAAAAACGTTAGTGTTTTGTTTTATTTTTTAAAACGTAAAAAACTTCATAGATACCTATGCAAAATGATTTTTGCTTCATTCTGATATTTTTAAAAACAAGAAAGTTGCAGGTGATCAAAATGATATCAAAGATAAAAAAACACCCGGTACATGAAATTTGTCTAGAATTTTCTAAAGAATACAAAAATTGAGTCATATACAGGTGTTACATTTAAATTAAAAAAGTTGGTATTGGCCACTGTTACATGACACACCATGTATAAAAAGTTGCTGTTGAAAAAAATACACAGCTAAAAATACCAATCGACGTGTCCGAGTGTTTTTTCGAACACGCCCCCATTTATTTATTATCGAATTTATTCCATTTGCCTGATACACAGTGTATAATTGTAATAATAATATGCCCTTGCTGGGATACTAGCGTTGTTTTAAACAATGAGTTTTGTACATTCCGGATATATAAAGAAACTACAACTTTAATAATCAAAATTACCTAGTTTATGAATACAGTAAATACACTGCCAAATTTGTTCATATGTATTCATACAGAATAATTAATAAAACTAATGAAACAAACATTGAATAATTACTCTTGTCGAAATAAAGATTTTTATTTATGCAATTTTTTTTTCGTTTAAATTTTGAATGATTTTATATCATTCTGCGTTAAGCTTAACAGCTTTTTCTGTTGTCCTTTTTAGTGCACACTCAATTCTTAATACGAGGGCAATTCGGAAAGTAATCGCCGGTACATTGTAAATAAAAAAATCGCAGAGACACACGTGTGTGAAGTTAGTCCCCCTTTTTTCGGAAAATCGGTTGTTCTAGCTTTATTCTAAATTGTTCCAAAGTATTTCAAAAAAAAAAAAAAAAGAGAAAATTGGCCGAGCTAAATGAAAAAACGAGTTTTTCATCCAGCCTCCCTTTTTTCAAAAATTGTAATTCTGACTATTGTTCTAAGTTGCTCTATACTCCATTCAGTCTAAGAACGGAGCATTGGGAAAGATAGGGCTTAAAATAAACGTTTATGATTGGTTGAAATCGAGTGTGCATTTACACCGGCAAAATATATTTAGCTAGTTCTGTCAAAAAGTTTGTTTACTGACAGTTTTAGTCAAAGAGTTTGTCGATTTCCGTATTTTACATAGTTATTTGTTGTTAATATTCTTAAAAAATAGTTCTTCTTAGAATTCGCAAGTGAAATATTCATTTGTTAAGGTATTTTATCAATTTCGTTAACTTTCTATTCGTAATCGCTAATATTTTATAGTATGGCGGAAGCAGTTTTACCAGGTCCTTCAAAAAATCGTAAAGGGAAACATATAAGATCTGGACAAAGGCAAATGGCTTATAATGTGTACATTAAGCATAAAGACAATATGTCTGTTTTGGAAAACTTATCAAATACTGATTAGCTGTTTACCCTTTCATGTTTGTTAGAATGGTTATCATTTTAAAAGCAATGTAAGCCTTACTTAAATAAATGTCAATAAACACGTAAAAGTCAAAATATAATGATATCATATTCAATGTATATCCCTGCTATCCATCTGACAGTAAACATATGTTTTATTTGTTTTCAAAATACAAAATTCATCGTTTGTAAACTGTGCTCATATTGTAGCGCCATCTACTCCATTCTTAGACTGAATGGAGTATAGTTTTGTTCTAAATTGTTCCAGTGTATTTCAATGAAAAAATCAAAATCAGGCGAGAAAATGGGGAAAAACGGAAGTCAAAAGTATAAAGTCAGACCCAGTTTTTGCACAAATTAAAATTTTGACGGTTGTTCTAAACATTGTTCTAATACGTCAAAACCGTATCTCTTATATATCAAAAGGTATTGCAAAAAAACTATATCCATATCCAAAAGTGAGAAGTTAGCCCCCCTTTTCTCGAAAATCTTGTTCTAGGTTTGTTCTAAATTGTTTCAAAGTATTTCAAAGAAAAAAGTCATAATTGGCGGGGTTAATAGGAAAAAACGATTTTCTTACAGCCCCCTTTTTGCGAAAATTGAAATTCTCACGGTTGTTCCATGTAGTAAATTTGTTCTAAACATTATTCCAATACATCAGAACTGTATCTCTTATATAGGGTCCGGCAACGAAGCGGGGAAGTGCTTATTTGAAAGTTAGTCAAATATTTAGTCATCGGATATTCTTGCGCACCATCAAGCGCAGGTTTTAAAAATATTTTGGTTTATACAGAGTGTTCCAGATGGAAATGCCAGACTAAAGTTGCTTTTTTTTTTTAAAATGGAACGCCTGTATATTAATAGATAAAATGATCCGCGCTTGAAAGCTGGTTACATCGATATAATACTGTATGGGTTTAAAGTTGATAGTTTCTGTCTTAATAATTATTTTGCTTGATAAATTAATACATTTCAGTAGGCTATTCTGCATAAGGAAAAACAAAAGATCCGAAACCAACAGAATAGAATATTTTTTACTAGTATTGAGTTTCGTTGCTACGTGAAATAAATTCTGTAACTGATCGCGTTATACAGAATGTTTACAATTTCGCAAAATCGAAAAAATCTCGTAATTTTTAAATGGAACACCTGTATATCAGTTCATTTTTGAATTGTTTATTAAATTTCATGTCAGAAACATGTAAGACGTTAATACTTTAAAACTGACTATTACTGAGCTACTGTTGTTTTTTCATATAATTTTGTTAGTTTTTGCAAAAAAGTCAATTTTTTGAAATAGAACACCTGTATATTATTTCATTTTTGAATTTCTTATTAAATTTCACATCAAAAACATGCAAGACGTTAATACTTTAAAAGTGACTATTACTGAGCTATTGTCGTTTTTTGATATAATTTTGTCAGTTTTGTGGTTTTAATTAATATAGTATAGTACTGACAAAATTATATTAAAAAGAGCAGCATTATATCGATGTAACCAGCTTTCAAGCGCTGATCATTTTATCTATTAATATACAGGTGTTCCATTTAAAAAAAAAAGCAACTTTGGTCTGGCATTTCCATCTGGAACACCCTGTATAAACCAAAATATTTTTAAAACGTGCGCTTGATGGCGCGCAAGAATATCCGATGACTAAATATTTGACTAACTTTCAAAGAAGTATGTAATCTTCCGTCCCCGCTTCGTTGCCGGACCCTGTATATCAAAAGATATTGCAAAAATTGTTTTTTTTTCAATTATGACTGCCAATTTTTCCTTTTTTTTTTGTTTGAAATACTTTGCAACAATTTAGAACAAACCTACAACAACCTGGAAAAACCGTCAAATTTCCGATATTCGAGAAAAGGGGGGGGGGGCTAACTTCACACACTCGATAGATACATTTTTTTTAAAATTTAAACCTATTTAAACCTGAAAGGTATAGCTCACTGGTATTCAACTATTACTATCGGCTCATCACACGACAGCCATAAAAATGTAAAAGCGTCAGTTGACGTTATAATAGCCCTCACTATAGGTGCAAAGCACGGCGAACCCTATGCGGCACTTTATTATTTACAAATACGAGGGTGGTCTGAAAAGTGTGGTAACTAACATAGAGGAGGACTGCTTTTTTGAGTTTTTTCACTTTACTTTTCGACATAGTCTCCTTTTAGTACGATACACTTGTTCCAACGATATTCACGTCGCTTAATCTCATCTCTGAAATATGATAAATCAGATGCATCAAAATATTCGTTTATTTCTGCTCCTGTGATTGTTTTGCCGTTTAGGAACGCCTGGCAGCACGATGCTCTCAGTAGGATAGCTGGAATGCTAATGATGCTAATAGGTTTGTTTTTGTTTCGCTAAGAACGATTCCAGAACAGTTCACGTCATGCGCAGAAATATGTTAAGTGTTCGGGTTTCCGGAACTGTTCTGGAACTAAAAATTTCGTGTTTTGGTTTCTGATTGTCAGTTCTGGAACCGTTCTAGAACTGCAGAACTAATTCGGGATAAAGGCATCGAATCGTTCGGAACCGTTCCCAGACCGTTCCGAACGGTGTACTATGACGCATACAGTTCTGCGCAGTAACAGAACTGTGTTAGAACCGTTCGTAATATTAAACCCGAACAAACCTAATGAATCACAGATTGATTCTTGATGTAACAACGGTTGCACTCCGCCCACTAATACTAGCGCCACGCCCTATCGGAGGTTACTTTCCGAATTGCACTCTTAAATAAAAAAAATTAGGTAGTTTAATGAAATTGTACTTTTAGTGGAAAAGCGGTTATGACATCAGGAATTTTCCTTTAATTACACATGAGTTTGCAATGCGCATTGTTTGTCTATTTCGCACATTTGTATGTGAAATTTGGTTTAAAGTATAAGTAATCAAGATAGACAATAAAAGCGTTTTTTTTTTTTACAAAAACAACCCATGTCAAAAAACCTTAGAACTGGTGGATTCAACTAATGAGGAAAAATATAATGGGTATAATGTAAATTTTCCTAATAAAGTTTACCAATTTAGCGTGGCTTTTGGAAGAAAATATATTTTGAAAAACATTATATTTTGTATATTCAAACTTCCAAAAAATTACAAATACAAACATCCAGTGCTATTATCGTCAGACTCACAGTCCACTACATTAACTGAACCCAGGTGCGGATACAGAAAAATTGTCGGAGAGGGCCCAAAGTCGTTTAGCTAATTATGTGACGTATAGACAAATCCCTCACGAAGCGGACGTGCTGAAAACGAAAGGTGCGACAGAGTCTAGTCTGGATATAGTTGTATTTTTGTGCCGTACGCGGTAAAAATGTCGACACACATGTTCGTATTCACAGAAAAAAAAAACTAATAAAATAACCGGTTTTTGTTTGATTTTAATTTTATTTATATGACTTTACTTTGGAACCGCCAGAATTTCGATTTTTAAGAAAAGGGTACTGAAAAAATATCGTTTTTTACTATTATCTCAGCCAGTTTTGATTTTTTCTTTATAATAGTTCATCAGTATTTGGTAACAATATCGTTTTGTAATAATAGAACATTATATTACTTCAGAAAATATGTATATATTAAATATTTTCTGCTTATATTAGATGTTTATTATAAATCACAATAGAGTATTGTTATTGAACTGCATCATACAAAAACTTCCTTCAACATTGTAGTATGCGGAAAGTGCAAGTCATTCCGCCCCTTGCAAAATCGTTATTTCCTATTATCTTGGCCGATTTCGATTTTTTCTTTGAAATACGTTGGAACAATTTAGAACAACCTGATACAACGGTCAGAATTTAGATTTTCGAAAAAAGGGGGGCTAACTTTTCACTTTTGGATTTCGGTTTTTTTTTTTTGCAATATCCATTGATATGTCTATAAGAGATACGGTTTTGAGGCATTAGAAAAATGTTTAGAACAAATCTAGAACTACATGGAACAACCGTCAGAATTCAATTTTCGCAAAAAGGGGGGTTGTAAGAAAATCGCTTTTCCCTATTAACTCGGCCAATTATAATTTTTTATTTGAAATACTGTGGAACAATCTAAAACAAACCTAGATAACCTAGAACAACCGTCAGAATTTCAATTTTCGAAAAATGGGGTGCTGGCGAAAAATTTTTTTTTGCCATTTTCTCGACCAATTACGATTTCTTTTTTGAAATACTTTGGAACAATTGAGAATAAACCTAGAACAATCTGGAACAACGATCAGAGTTTCGATTTTCGAAAACAAAGGGGGGCTAACGTCTCACTTTTGGATATAATTTTTTGGCAATATCTTTTGATATATGAGATACGGCTTTGATGTATTACAACAGCGTTTCGAACAAATCTAGAACAACCTGAAACAGCCGTCAGAATTTCAATTTTCGCGAAACGAGGGGCTGTAAGAAAATCGCTTTGGAACAATTGAGAATAAACCTAGAACAACCTGGAACAACCGTTAGAATTCCGAGTTTCAAAAAAAGGGCACTAACTTCACACACCCAAAAGTGAAACTAAAACGACATGTGCGTGTATCGTTAAGAATTTTTCGAATTTCCGAAATATGTCACAGAGTGAGTAATTAAGAATTTTTTGGATTACGGAATACTCGCACGCCTAAGTATACCAGCACTTCGTATCTATACAAGAAATTATTTTGAAGCGTACGGTTTCCTGGGAAGACCCAAACTAGGTAGAAACGCATCCATGTCTCGCTAATTCTTGGACCGATCCTATTCACTATATATATGATTGACCTGCCCTGTAGTGTCCCAGGCACGGAATTGTGTCTATATGCTGATGATACCTCGTTCTTAGTAAGGGTGAATGAACTCGAAGAGCTAAAAGCAAAATCTGCAGCTGCCATTCAAAAAGCAAAGGGCTGGTTTGCGGCAAATCAGCTGAAAATGAACCCGAACAAAATACAAACCATGAAATTTTCCAAGAAATCAACAGAAGATCGGGAAAGTCAAATTTTTGGGCCTGATAATGGACTCCAATCTGAGGTGGGGACACATATAAATAGCCTAGCTGGTAGACTGAACTCTGTGATATTCACCATAAGAATGAATGAATGAGACATGTAGCCACATACGAATCTGCAAAGGTGGCGTTCGTATTTTCATGTTCTTCTAAGTTATGGAACTCTCTTCTGGGAACAGGCGGCTGATGCAAATAGAATATTTCTACTGCAGAAAAAGGCTACCAACAAACACACATTTTATCCAAATGGAAACAAACATGAGTACAACACACGAAGTCGAAAGCATCTAAGAACCCCCTATCATGGAATTTCACTGTCGCAGTCGGGTGACGATTATTGGGGTCCCAAGCTATATAACCACTTGAAGGAAGAACTTAATAACCTACCACCTGACGAGTTCAAGAAAATGGTCAAAGGGCTGCTGATGGAGGGAAAGTACTACGGCGTCGAAGATTTTCTGGCAGTTAACCCGAGCTGCTGAAGTATATAACATTCTATCGTTTATTATTATTTGTTTACTTGTTTATATCGTTGTTTGTCATATTGTTGATACAGTGTTCTTGCTAGATACACTTTAATTTAAATTAATTTGATATTTTATGACAAATGTTATAATTACCACAAGATTACACAGATGTGACGATCATGTGTAATTAATATAATGTTAATAACTATAGATGAGTAAATATATTATTATCATTATTATTATTATATTAACACAATGGTAATATATTTTCGACGTAAAAATAACTTTGTTTTTTTTGAGTTTGCATAACGAAATTACATTACATTATTATATTATAATGTACTATTTTTCGTGAGTGAAACGGACAAGATTCTATTGGTGGTATAGTATGTTAAAAAATAATTTTGTAGTTACTTCGGTTTTGCCTACACCGGAAATTATTGAACGAGCAAATGAACACATATTCCATGGAAACAACGTTCGAGAAGACCCCAACCCAAAGGATCCATTGCTAAACCAATGCATCGGACGAAGGCGGTAAATAAGGGAGATTCACTTTGCTCTTGGTCGCGGATTGCGTGAATTACTTGAAGCGAAGTTGAGACAGTGTGTACTTGCAAGTGGCACCACCGTACAATGCCATGAACACGTCCAGTCCCGCGGCTTCAACGCACAGTATTTATCGTCACCTAAATTTTTTTCGCAAATGAAGGAAACGTTCATTTTCAAAGAGCCAGAAAAGATACGTTCTAACTTAGAAACGATCATCTCTCTACTGCCCTTCAGACAAATTAAGGCATTCTCTGCAACTTTACATTTGCATCAAACGCTAAAAATTTTTCTCGCGTCGAAAAATAGTAAAAACCCATTTTTGAAAATTTTGGCGCCCTCTGCTCTTGCGCTTTTGGCTGCAGCGCAGCGAGTACATTAGATAATTTGTAGATAATATTGTCCGCTACAATTTTTGTTAAAAAACTTTTTGTCCGACCAACCATTTACGCGGAAAATCCATTCAAAAGCTTCTGGGATTACCAAAAACCCACATTTTGCATTACCGGTAAAATGGGGTGGCTTTATGCCACTTTTTATGGTTTTCAAAGAATTTGGGACAATTATAGACACCAAAAATGTTTGTAAAAATTAACGATATATTTGAACCTTTGGTTACTAAATTGTGTAAAAAAGACTTAGAAATTTTCATTCGTTTTTCTAAAATTATTTATAACAATTGGCACAATTTCCCCCCATAGGATGGGGTGGCTTTGTGCCAGCTACTTGTTTACCGTTTTAGCACAATGCCGCCTATTTACAGGCTGAAAATGTGCCAGGCCCAGCTTCATATTATAGTGAAACTGTATGGTATGAGTGACATGGCCCAATTTCACCCCAATTAGTTTTATCTCTGTTATTTTTGTGGTACAATCTCGCCTCAAATAGAAGGTTTAATGAAAATTTTTTTTTATTTATAAAATATAACAAAAACTAGATATTCTTACAAACCAAAATAAAACAAAAGAACAGCCAATTCTCAGATAGAATAGTAACTAATAAAGATAATTAAGCGTATAAACTGAATTTCAAAATAGGTAGTGGCACAAATTCCCCCCTTATATTGTCGGAATCTTATTCAAGGTGACACACCCAGGTTATTTTGCACTACTCGACCACTGCGTATTCTTTAAAAGATAGCCTATATAACACCTAATTACGTGTGAACTTTGAAACGGTCATTATTAAAACACTTTAGGCAAGCCAGGAGAAAGTATGCGATAAAACGAAAATTTTGCAAAATCTCACCAACTTAATAACTTGACGGAACAGAAATGGAGGGTATTGCATACACAAACCATACATTTCATTCTATTCGCCTCTAATATCGGTATTCTTGAACAAGAGTTCGGGGCGGTAGGTGAATCGATGTGCCGATATGGTGCGAATATACACGATCAACACGTAGTGGCACAATCACGCCCCGGCTGGCACAAAGTCACCCCATTTTACGGTACGTTTAATGCAGATGCTAGTTGTTTTTCGGAATTTAGATTTAAAGCGGTTTTCCCTCCACGTCCGCGTCCTAAATCAGCCAAAATTCCTTTGCCTCTTGTCCCTTTAACGTAATGTCTTAACGTTGACTGGTGAATGTTATAAAAAATACATGCAGCATACATGGTTTTTAGCATTGCGAACATCTTCTACTGCACGATCCAGTGCATCTCGGTTATACCGACTACCGTCTGCCCCTTTTTCGGTTCGACGTTTGTAATTGCGCACCATGACTTCTGAAATAAAAATAAACATAAATAACTATTAGGAACACTGTTTGTATATCCCTTGCAGTAAAATTGGTTTGAATTTCAATGTTTCATATTACTTAAATATCTGGCATCTAAGAATCTAAACCCTATAGGAAGGCCTTAAAAGGCGATTATGTACCTATATTTGTTTTCACGTAAACTATTATTAAAATAGAGTTCAATAGCAATCATTATCCTATTTACTCACAGTTGAGATCTAGTACCCAGTTCCCCAACAAAGTGAGTTCCAGATACCCCATACCTACTATTAATTTTACCGGGGCAACTGGAACTTATCATAAAACCTTTAGTTTAAGTTCTAACCTCCAAATTTGTACCGTTAGCCCCTTTCTTATAATTTTACTACAATTCAGTATACCTAGAGAGAGAAAAATGTATTATTATATACTTACTACGAATTACTGACACCAACACTGTACCACGTTGTGTATGTATTTTTAATAGTCGGTATTTCAAACGAAATTTTCAAATTACAAAACACGAATCAGGACATCAATTGAATAGCACATGTAATGGAAGCTCTGGGATCAAGAATGTATTGTTTAAAAGGGTGGGAAATTTAAAAACACGCCTTTTGAAATAGCTACTGTTGTGTAAGGGTTTTTATTATTTAGGATTGGTAGCGATTGGTAGTTTTAGACTAGAATAGGGTTTTTGTCAACGAACCAGAGACAGAGATACAGAGATACAGAGATAATGGCTTCTAGTAGCGCCATACATATGTATAAGATTTAATATCTGTTACTGTAGCATTGTTAATAAAGTGTTTTAAAATGAAAAGTGTGTTAACGTTTAATTAAAACGAACCCACATAAGAAACAACAAAACATGGTGTCAGAAGTATTAATTAAAACGTGATAACAATCCTGATAACATACTAGTTCCCGCCAATAGATAGGTAACGAAAACAAAATGGAGTGCAAACCACCAGAACAATTTTCCATGGAAGATTCAATTAGTAAATGGCCGAAATGGAAACAAAGGTTCGAGATTTTTATGCTAGCATCAGGAAAAAGTAAAGAACAGGAAGATGTAAAAATTGCCTTACTGTTACATACAATAGGAGAAACAGGTCTGGATATATACAATACCTTTCCTAAGGATAATATAAAAACACTAGAAAATGTCCTACACTGTTTTGACCAGTATTTTCTACCCAAGAAAAATATAACAATGGAAACATTTAAATTCAATAATATTATTCAAAAGGAAGATCAAACCATTGATTCGTTTATAACTGAATTAAAAAAGCAAGCTGCTAACTGCGAATTCATGTGCTCAAAGGACAACTGTAAACAGTCATATATTGACAGAATGTTAAAAGACAGAGTAATTCTAGGAATTAATGACAAACAAATACAACAAAGATTAATTAGAGAACCTGACATGAGCCTTGAAAAAATACAAGAATACTGTAAATCTGTAGAATTATCCGAGCAGCATATAAAATTATTAACTCCAGAAGAGCGAGTCAATGCAGTTTCACTAGCACTAATTAAATGCAAAAGATGTGGCTTTGAACACACCAGAGGGAAATGCCCTGCATACAACAAAACTTGTGCTGTATGTCAGAAGAAAGGACATTTTGCAAAAATGTGTCGCTCGAAAGATAAAAATCAACTATCCACATCAAATTTCAAAAATTCTAGAAAGGATGCAAAAGATAAAAAAGAGAAAAATGAAAACCCAAGATACGAAGAAAAAATAGAAGAAATCCAGACATCGAATGAAGACAATTCAAATATTCTACAAAGAAAAACCGAACTAAATCAAGACAACTATGTTGAAATTTATGAACATAAAGAAAATTCTTTGAATGTATCATGTTGGTATGAATATGTTTTAATTAATAATTATAATATTAGATTTAAATTAGATTCAGGTGCAGAATCAAGTGTATTACCACTAAAAATTCTCAGCAAATTAAATATTCAGAAATCCTCTATTATTCCAACTAAAAGTATTATTCTTTCTTATGGAAATTTCAAAACTAATGTACTAGGTGAATTAATTTTAAAATGTAGCTATAAAGATAAATCTTGCAATTTGAAATTTCTAATTGTAGATCTTGATTCTGAACCGATATTAGGATTAACAGACTGTATAAAATTCAAATTAATATGTCGCTTAAACGCAATTGAGAATAATTTACTTGATAAGTTTACGTTATTACCAAATAACAAAAATGACCTTTATGAACAATTTATGGAAATATTTAATGGTCTTGGCTGTATACCAGGATTCGTAGATATAAAATTAAAAGAAAATGCAATTCCAGTCATTCAGACTCAGAGAAAAGTACCATTATCACTACATAAAAAACTTAAAGAAACTCTAGATGAATTAGAAGAAAAAAGTATAATTTCAAAAGTAAATTATCCTACTGAATGGGTAAATTCTTTAATGATAGTAGAAAAACCCAATGGTTCCCTTCGCTTATGTCTTGATCCCAAACCACTAAATAAATTTATTTGCAGAGAACATTTTATAATACCCAAATGTGATGATATCTTAAACAATTTGGTAGGTAAGACCATGTTTTCGGTCATAGATATGAAAGATGGGTTTTGGCAGATCCAACTTAATGAAAGCAGTTCTAACTTATGTACTTTTAATTCCCCCTTTGGTAGATATAAATTTAATCGAGTACCCTTTGGCCTAAATTCAATACCTGAAATATTCCAAAGAAAAAATATGGAAATATTTGGTGATATACCTGGTGTAAGTATATATTTTGACGATTTAATCGTTACAGGTTCTAATGAAATAGAACATGATAAAGCATTCAAAACTGTCCTAGAAAGAGCTTTAAAATACGGAATTAAATTTAACTTTAGTAAATTACAATATAAACTAGAAGAAGTAAATTTTTTGGGCCAAGATATCTCAAAAAAAGGTGTTCAACCCTCAAATAAAAATATTAATGCTGTCTTAGCTCTAGAAATACCAGAAAATAAGAAAGATTTACTTAGAATTTTAGGACTATTTAAATTTTTTTCTAAGTTTATACCGAACTTAACGCAATTAACTTTTCATATGAGAAATTTAAGTAGAAATGATATCAAATTTATTTGGACAGATGCTCATCAATCCGAACTAGATACTTTAAAAACTTTGATCACAAACAAACCAATATTAAAGTTATTTGATGAAAATAAAAAAATTACTATTCAAACTGATGCTTCTAGTAAGGGCATGGGTTGTGTTCTGTTACAAGACGGATATCCCGTATCATTTGCATCTCGATCTTTGAATCACGCAGAAGTCAAATACGCTCAAATTGAAAAAGAACTCCTCAGCATAACGTTTGCTTGTGAAAAATTTAAATTTCTAATTTATGGCAGAGAGATAACTATACAGACTGACCATAAACCATTAATCCCGATATTTAATAAGAGTTTGGATAATGTTAGTGCTCGTTTACAACGAATGTTGTTAAAGTTATTAAAATATAAGTTAAATGTTGAATATCTCCCCGGATCGAAAATGTACGTAGCTGATACTTTAAGTAGATCCTACATTAAGACAAATACACCAGTAGATGAAGAATTGGAGTATATGGTGCATTCACTTTCCTTAAATGTCCCTATGATTCCAGAAAAGAGAGTAACTTTTCAAAATGCTATTGATAAGGACATAATTCTGTCAAGAGTTAAACATTTTTGTTCTACAGGCTGGCCTAAGTCCAATAGAGCTCTAGATGGAGAATTAAAATATTATTTTGCTTTAAGGGATGATATATTTCTCTCAGATAATCTATTGTTTTATAATACTAAAATTATTGTACCTTCACAATTAAGAAAGGAAATGTTAAAATTAATTCATGAGGCCCACTTTGGAATACAAAAATCTAAATTACGCGCTAGACTAGTAATGTTTTGGCCAAAAATGTCAGCTGATATTGAAAATTTTATAAATGAATGTGAAATATGTCAAGTAAATAAACCAGCTAATAAAAGAGAGAATCTTATAACACACGAAATTCCAAATCGACCCTGGCAATACTTGTATTCTGATTTTTTTGAGTATAAAAATCAAAACTATTTATTAATCGTAGATTCTTATTCACATTGGATGGAAGTGGTTCCTACTTCTGGCAAAGCGGCAGAAACTGTTGTTAAAGTTTGTAAAGAAATATTTTCAAAATTTGGTGTACCGGATAAATTCTTTGGAGATAACAATCCGTACAATAGCATATGTTTCCGGGATTTTGCGAGAAACTGGAACTTTGAAGTTGAATTTTCTAGTCCGCATCACCACCAATCGAATGGTTTAGCCGAAAAATACGTGGACATAGCAAAAAGAATGTTAAAGAAAATGAAAAATTATGATGATTTGCCTAACTTTTTATTAGAGTATAGAAATACCCCATTACCAAGCATAGGTTATTCTCCTTCTCAACTACTTTTAAATAAATTGGTAAAAACAAAAATTCCTACAGCTATAGAAAATTTAATGCCTAAAATTATAGAAAGCCCTACTGTTACAGATAAATTAAGGAGTAATTCTAAAAAACAAAAAAAACACTATGACAAATCAGCAAAAGATTTACCTCCTTTGAATATAAACGAAAATATTTTATTTCAAAAAAATAAAAGATGGGAAAAAGGTAAAGTGGTGGAAAAGTATAATGATCGTTCCTATATTGTTAAAGATTTGAATAATAATAAATTTAGGCGTAATCGGAAGCTAATTAACAAAACAAAAATAAGCTTCAATAAAAGTAATTTTTGCCCTAACTTGCATTATGTTTACGAAGACCTTCTGGTTAGTGAAACAGATATTAACGATGTTAACCCTGATAATGTTGTAGTGCCTGTTGAATCTATTATTAATCTTGATGATACTATAATAAATAGTGTAATTGATAATGATGTAAATCCTAATCGTAGTGACAGTGATGTATCTATAGATAATGGTATTATGAATGTAAATGATAATGACTTATCTATAAGAAATCAAAATAGACCTGTAAATGCAAGAAGTATGAGAACTTCTCGGCCGCCTCAAACCTTAAGTGACTATGTCTTATATTAATGTATTAACTTAAAAAAAAAAAAAAAAAAAAAAAAAAAAAAAAAAAGAAAAAGCGTGTTGTGTAAGGGTTTTTATTATTTAGGATTGGTAGCGATTGGTAGTTTTAGACTAGAATAGGGTTTTTGTCAACGAACCAGAGACAGAGATACAGAGATAATGGCTTCTAGTAGCGCCATACATATGTATAAGATTTAATATCTGTTACTGTAGCATTGTTAATAAAGTGTTTTAAAATGAAAAGTGTGTTAACGTTTAATTAAAACGAACCCACATAAGAAACAACAAAACAGCTACTATAGGGCCCAGTTACCTCTAAGTTCCAGTTAACCAATTTGACCTTATAACAACTTTGACATAGAAAAGCCATCACCAAAGATTTATTATACAAAAGCTATTACACACAGACATGATTTACGTAATACATCGACATCCAATCAAGTATGTTACCGTATAGATGTAAAGAAAAATATCTGTCCTGCTATTAATATATGACAAGTTTTAGGTAATTGCCGCATTTTTAAAATAATGATATAAATTTATATGTAAATAATATGTCTTGAACTGTATAAGACGGGTATATATTATATATAGACGTATAGAGGAGAATGCTTCTATAAGTGCGTGGAAGATTGAATATCCATCATTTTGACCTAGAGCCACCCTAGAGCTAAGGCGCACCAATCATAGGCGTTATCGAAAGAGCACGACTTTGAAACAAAAAAGAAAAACAGGCTGACCTAGAAAAGAAAATTAGGTGATGCTGTGGTGGATTATAAACGAAATAGCGACAAATAAAGAAATTCAGTACTCTCTTATGGATGCATACATACTTAATCAGGATCCAAATGCCATCGATCAAATCGGCAATCTGACTCGTATGTCATTGGTTCCATTAAATTGAATGATCCATAGAAAAATCCTTTGAAAAATAATAAAGTTATATTAAAGCTTTTATTTTTAATGTGAAAGTAAAGGAAATGATACAGAATGTGTTTATACAGTAGTTAATACTAGTATTAGGAAGTTTATAAGTTATTGAGACTTCATCTTCCAGTATAATTGTTTTCAACACCGCGAGAGTTTCCCTGTTTGTATCATTGCTTTCTTTAAAAAAAAAATAGGTGATAGAATTAGACAAGTTCATATAATTTATGTTTCTCCAGCTTCCCTGAGTACCATAAAGTAAGAAAAGGATCCCTTAACAATCTGAAATCAGAACATAAACAATATTTAGTTACAACAAATTGCCTGTTATAGATGCATATTGATATAGCTACTCGCGAACGAAGTACGATCAAAAATACGATGCAAGTAGTCATTGAGCACAATCTAGTGGCAGAGCTGCGAATTTTAGGGCACATCGAAAACGCAGATGTTTGTGTGACAGATCTTTACATTTTGGTGCAGTTAGTCGGTCGATTGTGAGACTTGATTGTGATAAGGTGTGCTGGCAAATGTGCATTAATATGAATTATGTTCATTATCAGTGGTAATCTAAAGTTTAGTTCGGGAACTGATTGAAGAATGAATATGCAGAAATTCAAAAGCCCCTGCCTTCCAGTTCTTATATGTAAAATCATTGAAATTCTTGTTCTAAGTACTTCTATAGTCTTAACAAATTTACGTAGAATGCATAATTT
The DNA here is from genome assembly GCA_963170755.1 of Amphimallon solstitiale. Classification (NCBI taxonomy): domain Eukaryota; kingdom Metazoa; phylum Arthropoda; class Insecta; order Coleoptera; family Scarabaeidae; genus Amphimallon; species Amphimallon solstitiale. The sequence continues at coordinate 117,431,469 of OY720677.1, forward strand.
ACAAGATATTTCCAAAAAATTGCTATTCGATAATAAGAGTAAAAGTGTTATTTTCGGTCCGACTTTTAATTTTTTTTTTATACAATGACTATTTAAAATCTAGCTTAAGCACTTTTATACTTATAATGTATCTACTTTTTTTTTATATGAGGGGAAAATCCTTTATGGACATCACCCATACTCATTGAGTGATAGTGTGGGACTCTCCAATTTGCCCTACCGACTAAAAACCCCCCCATTGTTCTCCTCTTGTACTTCCGGCACTGCTATATGCGTATCTTTGGACAGCATAGTTGTCTCTATTATATTGATTTCTTAGGTTCGCCGCACTCTCCACTACATTCTTTCCTTCTCAATGAAGGTGCTCACCACTCACCATTTATCATCACTTTCTATCATATGCTTGATTACATTATTTTTGTCTAGCGCTTGTTGCATTTTGCTGGTCAAAAGACCGCATGGTCTGGTGTACCGACCATCCCACAGCTCGGGCAAAGATCATCTGCTCCTAACTTGAACCTCTATAAGTACGTTCTAAAATGACCGTGTCCTGTAAGGAACTGCGTCATGTAGTAATTTGCCAATCTAAACCTACAGTGTACCCAGGCGTTCAAGTTGCGAGTCCAGGTCCTAGTCCAGCTAGCTGTGACCTCGAAGTCATTCCAATTCTTTTGCCACCGTTTCATTGATCTTTTTGTTTCCTTTGCCTTAGATGATAGTATTTGTTTTTTCATGGCGGAGAACATGCTCTTTCGTTTCTCTACCAAGAGGGAGATTGATGATATTCCTGCTATCACCTGCGTTGTTTCGGTAGACACTGTCCTGTAACCGCTGATCACCCTCAGCAACACTTCTCTTTGACTTTTTTTTCTCCGAGGTGTGTGCCCAAACTGGTATATAATGTAAAAAAACTGTTTCTCGATCAGAGTCAAAGACCTACTTCCAGTAGAAATTTGTTTAAACTTTGTATGCAGTTGACGAGATATTGTTAAAATTTTATTAAACTACCTACTATTTCCGGTGTACCGAATTTACTGAAAATCTAATCAGCTCTTAGAAAGACAATTGTTTATGATAGTTCTGACAATGTTTCATCATTTCAAATTTGACGCCATTTTAATTAATTGGTGCATGTTGGTTGCCAAAGCCGTATAATATTTGCTTGAAATGTTCACCGATACTTTTGCCTTTTGTTTTTGAGTCAAAAGCAAAAGGCAATGTATGGTCAAAAGTTTTGACCATACTTTGCCCATGATTGTACCGTGTAGCCAACTAAGAATGGCCGCCGGCTATATCTCAGAAACCAGTAGTCATATTGCTTCCGGGCAAAAAAAATTCTAGTAAAAGAGCCCAAGAGAAAATGCTGGAAATTATTTTGGAGTTTGTAAAATATCCGCAAGGGGGCGTAACAGTCAGGATCAATGTTAAAATTTAGAATTTCTTCATATTGTTACAAATTGAGTGGTATTGAAAATTTTTAAATTTTATTCCTTACACATTCTTTAATACTTTTAGTCTTGCACATTTTTTACTATCTAGTGAAATAAAGTGGTGAGGGCAGTTCAAATGTTTCTTTAAAAAAACTAGGATTACTCCCGTTTGGTCTAGCCGATTTGAACAATTTTGGTCTCATTTAAAAGACCGTTATTTGCGCTACAAACTGAACTTGTGTTTTAATATCTCGGACCTTTGCTGTCACCTGTAGATGGCGTTAACTAAAATATAAGCAAATATTAGGCTTATTTTCAAAAAAGTTAAATACAAATGATATGTTTCTTTTTAGATGAGATAATAAAGAATTAAAGCCTCAATATTTCGGTAAAAAAACCAAATTTGTATGTTTTTTACAACAGGAGATATTGACAAAAATAGATGAAAATGCATGAATTCTTTTGTTTTAATTGTCTTTTTTTACTACATATATATCTATATAATAAATTCTATTTTTTGTTTGTTTTCTTCAGTAAAATTCTAACACGCAGACCAAATAGTAAAAGTTCACAAAAGCGGAAGAAAACCAAAAGGCATTCCTGTAATACCGGTGCAAAATACATAAATATATTAAATAAAAAAAAATTATACCATTTCGTTAGTGCCTGTTTAAGAAACCAAAATTACATGAATGTAATTTTATGCTAAACGTTCGAAAACATGTATAAACAACCGGTATGCTTAATGCTTAAAAATATTAAAACAAACTGTAGGAGATAAAGCAAATCTAACAAGGCCTTACAAAAAATCTCGAAATAAAATTTATTTTATTTTTAACTTAAAATTATCAATGCTTACTTGTGATCTTTCATTATATTTTGGACCGTAGTTCTACAACTCTCAACTCTCTACTTATGGTTCTGGTCCCCACATGTGGACTAAATTCAATATATTATGCTAATCCTTTTATAGCATTTTCTTCGGTTTGGGCAGTAGTTTGGCTTCTATACACCGGAAGATTAATACTTCCGATGGTCCTAAGCCTTTCCGCTAACCTACGAAAAACACAGTTTTCCCAAACACAAAAAAGTAAACGAAATGAATCAAAAACTGACAGTAATATTTATTATTTTGACAACTCGTCGTTTTAACACAATCAGAGTTATTGTTTTATTTTTTTATAGCTTACTTTTTTATTTTTAATGGTATATTTTTTGGATTAAAATAAGTATTAAAAATAATCTTGCTTTATTAAACAGGGTCTTTCAAAATAGTTGAGCTTCATAAAAAAAGCCAGTAAGACAGGATAATTCATGAATATTCATCTATTTTGTCAACATCTCCTGTTCTAAAAAACATACGAATTTGGTTTTTTTACCGAAATGTTGAGGTTTTAACTCTTTATTAGCATATGTAAAAAGAAACATATCATTGTATTTACCTTTTTTGAAAAAAAGCCTAATACATATTTGCTTACATGTTAGTTAACGCCATCTACTGGTGACGGCAAAAGTCGGAGATACAAAAACATAAGTTCAGATTGTAGAGCAAATAACGCTCTTTTAAATGAGACCAAACTTGCTCAAAACGAGAGTAATCCTAGTTTATTTAAAGAAACATTTGAACTGCCCCCACTACTTTATTTCACTAGATAGTAAAAAATGTGCAAGAGTAAAAGTATTAAAGAATGTGTAAGGAATAAAATTTAAAAATTTTCAATACCGCTCAATTTGTAAAAATATGAAGAAATTCTAAATTTTAACATTAATCCTGACTGTTACGCCCCCTTGCGGACATTTTACAAACTCCTAAAGAATTTCCAGTATTTTCTCTTGGGCACTTTTACTTGAAATTTTTTTGCCCGGAAGCAATATTCTGGTTTCTGAGATATAGCCGGCGGCCATTCTTAGTTGGCCACCCGGTCGGTCTGTAGCTCTACAAAAACAGGATGCCATCGTATAGTTATTAAAATGTATATATTGCTCTTAGTATCAATCCAGTGTTCAGAATTCGCCAGGACATGAACTACCTCCTCATAAGTTTCTAAAAACATGTTCACCGAATCAATTTTGTTATTAATGCTATATTGTGATGTAAAATATTTATTATTTTTTCCTTCTCTTGCTCATTTATTTCGCCTGCAATGACCAATGTTCGAGGCTCTTTTCCGAAAATTCCTCTATGTGTTAATTTATTGAAAATCTATTCAGCTCTTAAAAAGACAATTACGAGGGACACTATTTATGTATTGGGAATAGAAAGAATAAACAAATGAATTTGATGAAAAATACCTTTATTGCTTTTCAAAATAATCGCCTTTAAGATCTATACACTTTTGCATGCGATTGAACCACCCTTCAAAGCACTTTGTCCAGTCAGTAGATGGTAGCTCTAAAACATGCGTTTTGAAGGCCTCAACCGCTTCTTCGGGCGATGAAAATCGTTGTCCACGCAGTTTATCTTTAATTACTGGTAAAAGGAAGATGTCGTTGGGTGTCAAGTCGAGGCTGTAAGGCGAATGACCTATCAATTCGATCTTTTATGTGTCCAAAAACTCGTTTGTTGCAAGTGATGTGTGTGAGCTCGCGTTGTCATGATGCAAAATGATTCGTCGTTTTGGGTTGGTTTCTCTCAATTTACCGAAAACTTCAGGCAAACAAATGGTCGTATACCACGCTGAATTAACGATCTTTTGATTTTCGAGAGCCACAGTTGCCACAGGACCAGTTTTCGTGAAGAAAAACGCCATCATTTGCTTCCTAACGCTGCGAGAACGAACAACTTTTGTTGGCTTTGCTTCACATTGAAACACCCAAACTGCCGACTGGCCTTTTCTTTCTGGCTCATAAGAATAAATCCACGACTCGTCACCTGTGACGATGTTGTATACCGCTTTGGATGCACCACAGTTGTATTTTGAAATCATTTTACGGCACCAATCGACACGAGCATTTTTTTGAGCATCTTTCAACAAATGTGGAATCCAACGTGCACACAGCTTCCGAACACACAAATGTTCGTTCAAAATCTTATGTATGCTGATCATACTAATGCTTAAATATTTCATGATTTCTTGAATGTCACATGACGATCTTCTTCATTTAGTTTTCGCACAGCATCGATATTTTCCGGCACAATGACCGATTTTGGACGACCTTCTTTAACTTCGTCCGTGAGCGAACTACGTCCACGTTTGAATTCAATGTACCAGCGATATACAGTGGGTGTGGATGGCGCTTCAACCCCAAAAGTTGAATTCAGTTGATTGATGCATTGTTCTTGAGTTAGACCACGTCGAAAGTCATAATAAATCATAGCTCGAAAATTTTCGCGAGTTAATTCCATATTTTGTCTGAGATGAAATTTTAAACACTGCAAAAAACACAAATATTGCTCGCACGTCAAAACTTTCTGACTACCTATAACGTCAAAAATGTCAAACTTTAGGATGACAATTTCAAATTTCACCCGGCAATACCAGTGTTGCCAATTCTCAATACATAAATAGTGTCCCTCGTATTTATGTATGACAGTTCTGTCAATGTTTCATCATTTCAAATTTGAAGGCATTTTAATTAATTGGCCCATGTTGGTTGCGAAAGCCCTATAATATTTGCATGAAACATTCACCGATATCTTTTGACCATACCTCGTAGGTTCGTAAAATTACAGTATAACTTACACTCATAAAAGTATCCATGGATAGAGCAACAAACTTTCCCGCTGTCATATATAAAGGCTTCTGACTCCGGGCAATAATAACTACGAGAGCTTTGGAAACCGGTATCGGTGCGCCTGGCCAATCAGCTTCAGCAACTGCTTTTGCAACTTCTGCAGCTTGAAGTGTTGCTTCGTTTCCCCAATAACAATACATTCCAATTTGACATATAATTATCCAATAATAGAAGAAATTCTGTATGAAAGGCACACTTCCCAATGGCATCTAGTAAGAAGAGAAAAGTAATAATGTCGTGTAGCTGTTTAACATGCGAACTTACCAAGGATACTTGATACAATAAGAAACACAACAACACGACGCTAGCTAATATAACGACTAGAAACATCCAATTACATAACTCTTCCATTTCTTCGGCCAATTGAAGAACTCGTAAGTGATGATCGATATATTCTCCGAGAATTCGACTCAGAATGATGCCTTCATTCTCTTTAGCGCCACCGTTAGCTTCGTTTATTGTTTTGGCTCTTTCTCTAATAGTCCTAAATTATAAGAACGAAAGTACATAAGCGCTTAGAAAAATGTTAAATATAAAGTGACTCACCTAAAAGCGTTATTTAAAATTCGAAATTGAACACTTAAGTGAGCTAGAATTGTGCTTAATAAAACGTAAGTCGTTGCTATAATAGCAGCGAACAATAACACACATGTTACTTCGTAAATACCGGCCAGTTCAAATAACGGGGAATCTGTAGTGTCTATAATAGTAATTGGAGTGTAAGGATAGCGCCAACTGGATTTATCGTCGAATATTCTTGATTTTGCAAACACTATCGCTCCGGAAGCTACAGTCACAGATACCACAAGAAAGTATACTACCAGCTGTGAAAAAAGATAGATATAAAAATGAGTTAAAAGAAACAGGACTGGGCTTAAATTTCGGTTGTTGGTAATTCAGAAAATTACTATTAATAATAAATAATGATAATAGTAAAATAATAGTTATTTATGTAACAAGTCAGTAAAGTGATACTTTATCGAACGAGTCTGATTTACGAGCCAAGCGAGTGAAGCTAGCGCGGCGAGTAACAGACGAGTTCCAAGTTGACGCGATAAAAACAGTGCACACTTGTACGACAGCGACACTGGCGACACTGTGACGACAGCTATCCCTTTCATGTCGGTCAGAGCAACACGGTGTGTTGGTCGCTGAGCGAATAGTGTGGCGCGATACTAACATATGTTCATCATATGAATAATGCTATTCAGAAATAATGTAAACAATACACAGTTTGTTACGCCGGCGTCTTTCTAGCTGACGAAAGAAACTCGACAATGATTATTTAATTTTAATCAAAAAAATGAGGTGTGGCCATCACACGACTTTCTTATAAGTATGAAAGTGTTACTTCCGGTCCGAATTTTGAAATTTCATTTATACAAAAAATATTGCAAATCTAGCACTAAATACTTTTGTAGTCTTCATAAATATATATAGAATGCATAATTTACGACATATTTGCAAAAACTCGTTATTCGGTAAGAGTAAAAGTGATACTTCCGGTCCGAATTTTGAATTTTTTTTATACGAATGATATGGAAAATTAGGTTCTAAATACTTTTATACCCGTAACGTACTTGTCTAAAAAGCATGACTTGCGAAATATTCGCATAAAACTGATTTTTGATAAGAGTAAAAGACCTACTTCCGGTAGGAATTTCGAAAAACTTTTTAAATAAAATTATTCTCAATTTTAATTTTAAGTATATATGAATTCTTTATAAATTTGTTTAAACTTAGTATTTGACGAAATATTGGCAAAATTCGATTTTTTTCGCTGAAGTAAACTGCTACTTCCGGTCTACCGATTTTACTGAAAAACTAATCAGATCTCAAGAGGGAGATTATACACGTAAATACAAAATTTGGAATTGATATCTACAGCGGTTTGACCGCTATCGTGGTCACACACAGAGAGAGACCCACAGGCGCACACACACACACACACACAGACACACAGACATTTTTTAAAAACCACTTTTTCGGTATCAGGGGACTTCAAAACGTGGACATCTGCAAAAATCTGGAGGTCGAAAATTTTCATCATCACAATACTTCCTTATACTACGTATAAGAAACTAAAACAGATCTTTAAATAATGTAATTTCCATGCTAGAAATATTCACACATTTTTTTAATAATCTGACAATCAACAACTGTCTAATTAATAATCTGACATGTCATTCCAATCTTGATTTATGTATCAGTCAGAAAAATTAACGTCAAATAAAATGACAGAACCAACTAATAAGGCAAACTTCAAACACCCGCAAACGCGTCGTTCCTCACGGCAACCAAACGTAATTTCTTCCAGCAAATGAAAATTATCTGAACTCATTCAGTACATCTCTTTAAATTTTGCCGAGTGTTGAGAGAGTTCATGAGTCACAACTGCCGAACTGTGTTTTATGTTCCTCACGTTATACGGGTGCATCCAGTACTTTCTCCTATTATTAGTACCTACGCTTTTTTTTTTGTTTTGCTGTAACCACCAGTGTACTACAACAACATCCTCTTCAGATGAACTCATGTTTAAAATGTCATAAAAAACTTACAACGACACATGTCACTTTGTTATTTTATCGCTTGTTGCATCGTATATCGTATCGCCCAAGTGTGCACCGCGCCCAAGACCATGTTGCATTCATGTCGCTTCGTATGTCGTATCGCTTGTTGCATCGCGTGTTGTATGTCTCTAGTGTGCACCGCGCCTAAGAGTTAGTTACAATACTTTTCCGTCGACCGTATATTTTTCTAAAGTGGAGAAAAACAGTTTACAACTTTTATTTTATTTATTAATGATCATTATTATAATATATAAAGTATCGAGGCAGAAGAACGCCGGAAACAATGTCCCATATAGAGATGCGGCTGCTCCAATTTCAAAAAAATGGCTATTATGGACGGCATCTTCGAAAATGTATTTACACCAATTGGCTGTGACGAACATTTACCATTTTTATAAAAAATAAAAAAGCGGTTGTGTTGGGTATGTACTGGCCTCAATGAGAAATAGCGTTTAATTAAACTGAGAAGGGTTTTTTGTTCATTGTCTACTATGGTAAATATCCTGTTTGTGTGTGTTTTAGATGCTTTAACTGTTACAAGATATTTTGATTCTAAATCTTGAACGTCATCCGTTTGTAATTTCAATAATTCATCTTTTCTCATTGCTCCAGATACTCCGAAATTCAACGCAAGCTACAAAATGATTTGTTATCCAACTATTGAAATTTTAACTTTTTTAAATTTACCTTTGTCACTAAAAACAGGTTGTCAGGAGTATCAGAAATAAATGCTTGTACATGTTCTTTCTCGAGCGCTTTTGACTTCTTCGGTATATATCCTTCTTTTTTCCTCTTGATAAACATTATTGATTTATTAAATTTGCTAATGTCTGTGTTATTTTTCAAAATCAGTGTCGATTTCAGCATTGAGTATTTTGGCCATAAGCTTGCAATTAGGCCTTTCTTTGCAATATCTGAGAAATATGCCAACAAAACCGTCTCTGAATAATGCTTTATTTGTTTCTCATTGCACCAAGATATAAATTCGGCATACGTTTTTTCATACAGACTTCTGCTCTTTTCCGGTAGTAAATTTAATGATGCTGAATTAGCACTTTCTGCCACTTCCGGCGGAGTTAATGTAAAATTTTCATCCACCTCCATTGCTTGGAAGAATTCAACGCAACACAAAACACTAAAAAACCGTTCGATTCTGTTTCACGCTTTATAATGACAGTGAATAGCGTTTTAGTTTGACGTTGTTTGATTTTGTTGATTTCCTTGGTTACCATGGAAACCATAAGTCATCAGTCATGGCTACGCTGACAGATATTAGCGGCAGGTAAAGTACTTTTTCTATTCCGGTGCTATAAAGTTCACTTTACGACACCCGTTTTGGTTGCATAAAGTATTACTTTATCGCACGCTAATTTTATTTTTTGAAGTTGGTAACAAAAAAAATGGAACCAAATCGTATTTAAATGTCAAAATATAAGCCTTTAAAGTAACAAAAATGTGCAATAAAATTGTACAAAGAATAAAAAGCACACATGCTAACATTTCACTTACTATTTAGCAATATAAATAAAATTGTTAAGCAGAGTTGGATGATAAGTTTTCGGATGCTACTATTGACATTTACTTACCATGCTGAATAGTACAACTGTTATAAAAGTTTGTTTTGATAAATATGTAGAGAGTTTGTGGACGAAAGATTTTGTAAATTGTCTTCTGCTATTTTGCGAATCTCTGGGGGCGTACAGTTATTTATTTCGTCCTTTTTGTTGATAATTTGAAATAATTTATTGTATAAATCAGTCTGAATTTTAAACACAATTACATATAGCACCACCTATATTCAAATATTTAAAACGTTGTACTTAAGAATCAGAGTAATCAACTTCAAAAAAGCAAAATTTCTAAAATATTCGAACAAAACATGTCTCTTATTTTAAGCTTTTTTGAACTTTTAATAACCGAAATAGAAAAAATAGTATAAAATACACGTTTCATAAGACATTTTGCGCACTTGAACGCGTGCGCAAAAATCGTGTCTTATGAAACTTGTATTTTAATATACTATTATTGTACAGTACGATAAAGTGTTTGCTTACCTCCGTAAAACGCTATGGTAACGCATCACTTTACTGACGGTTGGCGATAATAGTTATTTATGTAACAAGTCAGTAAAGTGATACTTTATCGAACGAGTCTGATTTACGAGCCAAGCGAGTGAAGCGAGCGCGGCGAGTAACAGACGAGTTCGGTAAAGGTACTTTACTGACGTGGTGCATAAAATTTTTTATCGCCAACCGTGAAAATTGTTAATTTAATAAATAAAGATATAATAACTTATGACAGTTTATGACAGTGACAAACGATTTATTTTTAAAGTCATCAGTCATGGCTACGCTGACAGATATTAGCGGCAGGTAAAGTACTTTATTGTACAGTACGATAAAGTGTTTCTTTACCTCCGTAAAACGCTATGGTAAGGCATCACTTTACTGACGGTTGGCGATAATAGTTATTTATTCAGTAATACTATGATATAGTCGGGTCGTTTTCGCAACCGACACGGCAAAAGTACGAACTTAAAACGCTGATTCAATACCACTACAAATTCCAATCAACCGGAACAATTTTAGAACAATAAAATTCAACCAACTAATTAATATTTTAGGATAAATAGCTACGGCTAGTAAACTACTATTACATGAAAGTCAGTTAGAAATTAAATATTATAGATAGAATTATTAAATATTATTAAACGAATAAAACACTTGGTTATATTGTTTCACTTAAGGACAGATTTATTGTACTCTGACACGTGTTTCGACCTCTCGGTCATTAACGAAGAGTTTACAGACTTAAACAGTTTAAGTCTGTAAACTCTTCGTTAATGACCGAGAGGTCGAAACACGTGTCAGAGTACAATAAATCTGTCCTTAAGTGAAACAATATAACCAAGTGTTTTATTCGTTTAATATTCATAATGTTTCACCAAGAACCAACCGTAGATTCTATTAATTTTATTAAATATTACTTTTCTATATCAATATTTTATTTAATACATGGCTATTCTGAGCATTGTTGTCAGATTTTTATTTTCACGAGCGGATGACACTTGAAAGCGTAGCGTATGACAAGCAGGTGACAAGCACAGTGACAAGTATTCAGTATAGCGCATAGTATAGCGTTTTTCGAACAATTACACATGAAACTTGGGCTACCATCACTCATATTGAACAAGAAATAAAGACGTCCTGGGATAGGGAAATAGAAATTGATAAAATAGATATTAATCCAGTAATATCTTGTATTAATGATAGCGGTAGTAGCGATTGTGAAAGTTATTATTAATGTTAATGAATGTCACACTGTGGTCATCTTTACTATTATAGTTTAAACTCTCCCCTTAATTACAGCGCGGAAGAACTAGTAATTTGTGATGGTAACCAGATGACGAATTAGCCAATTAGCGATGCGAGTTTGTGGTTAACGTGGTATCAATGAACGTGGTTAAGTTGAACGTGAACTGATTGCAAGATTATTTGCAAAGAGTAAGATTATGTATAAGAAACTGAGCGAAGAACTTTTATTTCACATAATTAAATGACCTTGCTATTAATAGTGTTTGAAATTTTACTGGCACATAAATACTTTGCAGTTTGGATTCTATAACCTACGATTATCTGACAAAAGAATACAAGCTAAATATTGTTAGAACGTGTTTTCCAATTTACTTATAGGAAGCATTAGAAACGGTGACTATTATTATTCTGAAGGAAATCTGTTCTTAAACAACGTCATTAAAAACTAATCAGCACACTTTCTTGTTCAGAAATAAGTCAAATATATTGATCTAAACCAAATTATATACGAGAAGGTAAGTTTTATTCAACACAAATGTTTGGTTTTACTTGTAATTGCTTTATGTTATTAAGAATAATCACGTAACTGATAAAACGAATATAGCTTATAAAGGATTGGAGACGGATTAAATTCAGTATCCATATCAAAAGTCAAAGACAGATTTTGGAACCTGTTAACATATTTGTTCATAATGCTTAGGCAGAAGATTACGATAGTTAAAATAATTTGTACTTATATTGATCAGTTGAAGAAAGAACTCTGTCTAATCGAAGAATACTGTTTAGAAAATTTTCAAATTTAAGAAGGTATAACCATGTTGAATGTAATAGAGGATGATTGATTTCAGAATAAAATAATGATCGAGCTTATTAATGTGACAACAGGATAAGCATTTGCATAGAGGGATGGAGTTAAAACATATCTCTGTTATATTATTTTTATAGTTTTTCTAAAATAACCTTTGTATATTTTCTGTAGGACTTTAATGTTGTAATTATTTATTGTTATTAATGGAATTAAGATTATATAATTTCAAAAATATGTGATAGTATTATAATAATATTAATGTAGTACATTATAAATTGGGATAGTAAAAATACTTGTTCATTATTGTATTATAATTTAAAGTTGCCTGGTAAGTTAAATTCTGATCAGAAGCAAAAGATTCAGCTTACGAATACTCAACATTTGAAATACTTTAAAATATGTTTGAATTGTTTAATTCTGCATTAAATATAATCTTTAACAACAACAAATTTATACTAGTTTAAAGCTTAAGCATATAATAATGATGTGTTTAGCTTAATCAAAAATGTTTGATTAGCATGCAAAAATTATGTTGTAATCAATGATATACCTACCTACGAGAAATGTTTCAAACAAGTTGCTTTTAGTACACCAGTGATAATGGTAATAATCATAGTGAACAGTAAGAATCTGGCAAACAAATGTTTTTATAATTAGTGTAATACTTTTCTGACCTCGCTGTTGCATGTAAAAATACTTTAATAATTTTGATGCATTTAATGGAAAAGCAATGTAGCACTATTAGTAAGGATATTGCTGTACAATTGTCTTTGTTACTAAATATCATTATTGTCTGTAGTAAAACTAACTCAAACATAATTATTAAATACATTCCTGAATGTTTAAATCAATTTCAAAAGTTCAATTTTCTCTGAAAATCTAACCTCTTTTATATTTATATCTAAGTACTAACAGCAGACAAGTTCATACAAATATAAAATAATCCTTATATTCTCCTTTTCAATAGTACTTAAGCAAAATTATTATCAAATCAATAGTAACATATTAGAATTATTGTGGGTAGTGCTAAAACCACAAGCCTAATTGATCATTTAGGGTTATAGTGTCAAAATTAATATTACTTGACAGATCAAATTTTGCAACGTCTCAAATTTGACGCCATTTTAATTTTGGTGGCGCATGTCGGTTGCGAGAGCGATTCTAGTATATCAAAAATTAAATTGGTCAATGTTGGTCATGGAATGCAAAACGTTTGTCTTAGTTTAAATCATGGTTTTGAAATAATTCAATCATTGTCAAGCTACACTGACATTATCAATAACCTACAAATGTGTTACCTACTTAGTTCAGCTGTAAAATAATAATGAACTACAAGTTATGAAATAAATAACGTTTTTATTAAACAGAAAAACTAAATTACAATATTTGTTGGAAATGTCCCCCGTTTTGTTCAATGCACAAGTTTACGCGCCTCCTCATGCTGTGAAGAGCGTTTTGCAGCATTTCTGGCGTTATGGTTGCACATTGCTGAACAATTCTTTGTTTCAGTTCTTGCAAATTATGTATCGGATTCGCGAAACTCTTATTTTTTAAATAAGGAAAGATAAAATAGTCCACCCCCTGGAATTTTGAAACAAAACAAACCAAGCGGCGACTAACTGTGAAAGTATTTATTTATTACGTATTCATAGTTATTGAACAGGAACGCGGCGTGTGCGGCTCGCGTAACAACCTACATGCACCGATCGTCGTCACAGATATAATGACGACTAACTTCCACCGAGAGAAACATACCCATGTGTGAGCAAGATCCCCAGTCTGCTCATCGCTGTTATAAGATGAATTTCGTCTCTGCGTTACAGAATAACACGTTTTCGCGGTTAACGTATGGTGAAAAAATCGCAACAAAAAGTCTTAAACGGCCGATGCCTCAATTATGTTTAGAAAACAAACAATCTGTTAAAGGTAAAGACGTTATAAGAAAATTCAAGATGAATATTTATCAGAAAAATGACTGGATTTGTGGATGTGAAATTAAAAATACTTTGTTTTGTTTTCCGTGTCTTTTGTTTTGTATTGAACCGTCTTGGTCAAAGAATGGAATAAAAGACTTAATTCATCTTAGTGCTAAAATTACGAAACATGAAAATTCCGAAGGGCATTTGAAAAATATATTTAGTCTAAGAATGTTAGGATAAAATAACATTCAGAATGGTTTAGATTCATCATATAGGCAAAATATAGAAGTCAGTGCTGTAGGTCTGCTAGGCCTTCTGCTGGATGGATTAAGCGATACCTTTAATGAAGTTGTTGAGCTTTTAAAAATTGTCATTACAATCCCAATGACAACGTCTGAAGCGGAACGCCAGATTTCACGGCTGAAGAGAATAAAAACTTTCCTGAGAAATACACTGAAAGAAGACAGATTAAATGCCCTTACTATGTTATCTTGTGAAAAAGAATTTATAAATGATTTCCCAAATTTTAATGAAAAAGTGATAGAACTGTTCTGCAAGTCAAAGACACGCAAAATGGACTTCGTTTATCGTCAGATGTAAACAAACTGTAGTGTTATATTTACTATTCCCTCAAAACAAACTGTACAATGAACAGTACCTGTCTGGAACAGTATGTCCGTGAAACTTATAAAGATTGGGTAAGCGTTCTTGTATTATACTTTTTAATTTTGAAATTATGCACTCTCTATGTGAACCACCCCGAGCCGCCACTGCATAATTGTCAAACAAGGTGATCTCGGAGGAAACTCAACTTCCGTATGCAAACTTATCAGCCGGTCATCAAAAAACTCGCGGAGAAAAGCAAGATTTTCTCGTGTAGTATGTGCTGTTGCACCGTCTTGCTGGAAATAACTGTATTGAAGTTCATCATCGTCTAACTGTTGCACAAATTCAGTTAAAAAAATATTTCTGTACCTTTCTGCGTTGACGGTGAAATTGAAAAAAATTGGCCCAATTATTCTTCTGCGAGAAACTGCCATCCAAACACCAATTTTCTGAGCATGTAGTGGCGTTTCAATAAAAATGTGCGGGTTATCAGTGCTACACATTCGCATATTCTGAGAATTGATGTATCCCGAAAGGTGGAACCAAGCTTCGTCAGAAAAAAAAAGTTAAGTTCAGCAGATCGTCATTCATTAAATTATTAACGAACCAATGGCAGTACGCAAGGCGTCTGGGGTGGTCTACAGGCAGAAGAGTTTGATATGATTGCATCTTATATGGATGCATGTTCAGGTCCTTCTTTACAATCGTTTGGTATGTTCCATAAGAAAGCCGAATTTCTTGAGAGAGACGTTTTAAAGGCTTTGTAGGCTCTTCTTCCATATGTTGACGAAGGTTATTAATAACTTCTTCTGTACGAACTCTTGGTCTACCATCTACCAGCACCTTTTTTATGCGTCACAGAACCAGTTTCGCGAAACACTTCAACACAATTTGTAAGGCATGCATAAAAATTGTCCGGTAATACTGCTACGGCTGGGAAGTGCTCTCGAAAATTGTCTAAACACAAACGTTGACTGTATTCCCAAGTTCAACTAGCACACCCGTTCGAAAATAGGCTTCAATCATGTAAATTTTGTGCTCTGTGGTGAGAACCATGATTCAAAAACCGTGCAGGATTACAAAACTTCAACACAATAACTTGACAGATTTTGACATTCAAAAAATTATGACATACCCACGATACAGTTATACCGGTATGCTTATAGCTACTGTATTTAGGACAGCTGACTCGTCGGCCATTTTGGAGATAAATGTCAGTCATATTACGTACTTATTTTTAGTTATTATTATATATTCTGGGTATTTTTTAAATATACGACTATTGTAAACAATTATACCTACATTATTTCACGTCCTAAACCGGCTTAATAAAGTCAATTATTCGAAGTTCTATTCAGCATTTACTATTAGCATACATATTTACCGCCTTAAAATTATCTCCAAAATGGCGGACGAGTCAGCTATGCTTTATATAGTAGTTGTAGGTATGCTCACTTTAGTTGTCAATGACGTCATTGAGGAGCAAGTCAGATTGATAGTTCTCATATGGGCTACATCATGGCTACATTTTGACGCAGTTTGAAGTTGTTTTATCGTTTTTTTAAGTAATACTCTATTTAATATGCTAGGTTGTGCTGTATACGGATGCCGTAATTACAGTCGAAAAAGTAGAGATAGCAACATTAAATATTACAAGTTTTCCAAAGAAGAGACGGTACGAAATGTATGGTTAATTGCGTGTAAAAGGCAGGATTTAATATTTTTCAAAAATGGTATTTCCACAAATTGATAATATAAGCAATTATTGAAGTACTCAGGCAAAGTGATATTTTTGAATGCAATCATAACTACTAAGATGTTTTAACTTTTTTGTATGTGTTTGAATTACGTTTTCAATACACAATGCAAAACAGTTTATTTTGTGAGTTCATTGTTAGACATTAGGTTTGTTCGGGTTTAATATTACGAACGGTTCTAACACAGTTCTGTTACTGCGCAGAACTGTATGCGTCATAGTACACCGTTCGGAACGGTCTGGGAACGGTTCCGAACGATTCGATGCCTTTATCCCGAATTAGTTCTACAGTTCTAGAACGGTTCCAGAACTGACAATCAGAAACCAAAACACGAAATTTTTAGTTCCAGAACAGTTCCGGAAACCCGAACACTTAACATATTTCTGCGCATGACGTGAACTGTTCTGGAATCGTTCTTAGCGAAACAAAAACAAACCTTATGTTATCGAGAGGCTATGCATTAATGATCTGTGTAAATATAAGCTGAAAATTGTAATTGAAGTATAGGTAAATGTTTCATTTAGTGAATAAAATCATTTCCAAAATGTAAAAATAGATATTTATTTAACATATATTTTGAAGCATATAATATTTTCTTTTGCAAACATGTAAATACTTTTTAGTGAATGGCATAGTTCTGATGTATTCGATATTGGTAATGTACAGCTACATAGAAGGATCTTGGGTAATGGAAGAGAAGATAAACCAACATTTGAATGAAGCAAATACATCTTCGCTGGAGTTGTTATGTTTAATATACATATTTTACAAGTACGTTTTCAATAATTATAAATTACCCACTGAAATACATAAAACTAACTTCAAGCCATAAATTAATCTTGATTCTAGATTAGACAATTGTAGTAGTCACGTATTTCAAAATTTTACCTAATAATATTAAGTTAAAATAAAATTGTCAAACTTAAATTTTATCATCATGCATAACAAAATTTTTAATTTCAAGAGATTTTATAAGATTGTTTTTGTGTTTGATAAAAATACTATATTTGAACAGAATACAAATGTTTGTAAAATGCAGATAATGTATTATATGTTGCTTAAGAAAGATACCATGGTAGTTAAGGATAAATGTTTGTAGAAGGTACGAATTCTAATTATGGTAGCTAATATAAAAAATGAGGTGTGGCCACCACACGACTTTCTTATACGTATAAGCGTTTCAAACTATACAATTTTAAGAATTTTTTTATACAAAACTTATTCAAAATCCTATTCTAAGTACTTTCATTCTCTTAATAAATCGCTTAGAATGCATACTTTGCAAGATATTCGAAGAAAAGTGCTACTCGCTAAGAATAAAAGTGCTACTTCCGGTCCGAATTTTGAAATTTCATATATACAAAAAATATTGCAAATCCGATTCTAAATACTTTTGTACTCTTAATAAATATATATAGAATGCATAATTTACGACATATTTGCAAAAAATCGTTATTCGGTAAGAGTAAAAGTGATACTTCCGGTCCGAATTTTGAAATTTTTTTTATACAAAAGATATTGGAAACTAAGTTCTAAATACTTTTATATTCGTAGCGTACCTGTCTAAAAAGCATCACTTGCAAAATATTGGCAAAAAACTGATTTCTGATAAGAGTAAAAGACCTACTTCCGGTAGAAATTTCGAAAAACTTTTTAAATAAAATGGTTCTCAATTTTAATTTTAAGTACATATGAATTCTTTATAAATTTGTTTAAACTTAGTTGTTGACGAAATATTTGCAAAGTTCGATTTTTTCACTGAAGTAAAGTACTACTTCCGGTCAACCGATTTTACTGAAAAACTAATCAGATCTCAAGAGGCAGATTATACACGTAAATATAAAATTTGAAATTGATATCTACAGCGGTTTGACCGCTATCGTGGTCACACACACAGAGACAGACACACACACAGACACACAGACATTTTTTGAAAGCCACTTTTTCGGTATCAGGGGACTTCAAAACGTGGACATCTGCAAAAATCTCGAGATCGAAAATTTTCATCATCACAATACTTCCTTATACTACGTATAAGAAAGTAAAAACGACATTGATAGTTTAAGAAGTTTATTTCAATTCAGTTCGAGTCAATGCTTTTAAAACTATTAAAGAAAATGCTATACAATTCTGTATAAGATTAAAATCCAAATACTATTCTCACTCCTTGCGTTAACGAAAAGCAGCCTGAAATAGTAACATGAAGCAATGCACTATTTTTTCTTATATACGTATGAATGAATGCAATGTATCTATGACGCCCTTTTTTCAAAATAGTCTTTAAATGTGTTTAAAAAAAAATAAAACGTCGAACCATTTTTTTCTTTTTCTTCCTTTATTTCTTAACATAGAAGAATAATTTTTTTTTGTTTAATAGAGCGTTTAAAACTCTTGCTCGCTATCAAGTCTTTTTTTTTTCAAAATTGATATTTTCTTAGATATTTGATATAAAAGAAATTAAAATTAGGCAGCCCACATTACACTCAAGGGAACAGGCAGAAGGTAGGGATAGATTTCCGACCAACAGTTTGTCTGGAGGGCGGGTACAAATGTGTAAATATTCGGGGATAAATGAATTTTTATTCTCTTGGATATTGTAGTGTAGATATATAATCTGGGCACTTTTACGAAAAGTGTTCGTGTCTCCCTAAAAAAAAAAGAGTTATAATTTCCAATATATTTATTCTATTTTATGCTGGTTCTTTGAAAGATATACCTCCACTTTTTTTTGACGCTGAAAATATTTCTTTTGCAAATAGAACACACAATTTGTTTTTGATTCGTAAGATGGGAATTTAATTCTTTTTCAAAATGTATATCCTTCTATTCTATTCTATTTATATGTACTACAAATCTTCTGCTAAATGTGTTTTTTTAGTTGATCAATTCCTAATTACACAAACTGTAGGCGTAGTATGCACATTATTTTTTGTCTGAACTCTCCGGAATACTTTGCTAACACAAGTTATACAGCAATGCAGAATAAAAGGCGGTAAATAACAGGTGCGTCATAAAAACACTGTTTGTACTTAGAGTGTGAATATTGCTTCTCGCAATTTGTTTACCTATTTTTTTGTTAGAAATAGACACACACATATATATACGTATATAATATGAAAATGAAAATAAGAAGAACTTATTTTTGCCGCCCTGTTCGTATTGATAATGTTCCTAAATTAAAACAATTTTTTCTTTTCTTGGCAAATAGCGGCCATAAATACCATAAATAAAACTACATTTTCTTGAGTGTTTCGACATTTATTAACATGTGTCTTTTTCGAGTGTGTGAAGAGCCCCCCTTTTTTTCGAATATCGTATATCTGACAGTTGTTCCAGGTTGTTCTAGGTTTGTTCTAAATTGTTCTAAAGTATTTTAAAAGAAATGTCAAATTTAGCCGAAATAATTGAAGCCCTTCTTTTTTCGAAAATTGAAATTTTAATGGTTTTTCCAGGTTGTTCTAGTTGTTCTAAACATTGTTCCAAAGAATCTCGGGAAAAAATCAAAACTGGCCGAGATAATCGGAAAAAACGAGATTTTGCCAGAATTTCGATTTTCGAAAAAAGAGGCATAGGCGAAAAATTGCTTTTTGCCATTTTTTCGGCCAATTATTATTTATTTTTGAAATACTTTGGAAGAGTTGAGAACAAACTTAGAGCAACCTGGAACAACCGTCAGAATTACAATTTTTAAGAGAGGGGGTGGCAAAAGCTCGTTTTTTCCGATTATCTCTGACAATTTTGATTTTTGTCCGGAGATTCTTTTGAACAATGTTTAGAACAACTAAAACAACCTGGAACACCCTTTAGAATTTCAATTTTCGAAAAAAGGGGGGCTGGGTGACTAAGGTATTTACAGGCAGGAAACACAAGAACAAAAGACTACAACTAGGGACGCTTATGTAAACTATACTGTGTGTCCAAAAAGTCTGGAAACACCCAAGTAAAATCGAAACGGATGATTTTTGAGAAAAATACAAAAACAGGTCAATTAGTATTTTCAAAAAACTACTGGCTGATGGCATCTGTTTGGAATTTTTGATGACCTTGAAAAAGTTATGATGTCATCAAAAAAAAATTTAAATGGCAACGTCGCATTTTTAATTTTATTTTTGATAGATCTTTTAATTGTCTAAATGACTATAAAAAAATTTTTCATTTTACTTAAGAAAATGACCGAGAAAAATTTAATTACTTCTTCGAAAATGGAAAAGTTTGTCTTTAAAAAAAAACATAGTTGGTTTAAAGTCGATTATTTTTCAAACACATTTTGTTTTATTTGTGACATTCTGTCAAATACGAATTGTGCGTAAGTTAAAAAAATCTGTTTAAAAATGGTTTTAAGTGAGAGGGAACGTATTCAAATATTGATGATGATTGGTTTTGGGGATAGGGCTCGTTCAGTTAGAGAAGTTTGCGACTTATTTAATACAGAACATCCGGAGCGTGCCCCAATTAGTATTTCTGCAGTGAGTAAGATTCACAAAAAATTTCAAGAAGGCCATGTTCGAGATCGCCCTAGAAGTGGTCGTCCAAAGATCGCAGAAGATACGCAACTCGACGTATTATTGTCAGTAGAGGAAACTCCAAATTCTAGTACACGGCAGCTTGCGCGGGAATTTAACGTGTCGAAGAGTACAATTGGTAATATTTTCCGGAAAACTAAGTATCATCCCTACAAAATCTGTTTGGTTCATGAGCTGTCTGAAGACGACTTCGACAGGCGTGTACAGTTTTGCGAACAACTGATGCCTATGTGTGATAATGATCCGTTTTTTATCAGAAATATCTTATTCTCAGATGAAGCTACGTTCACATTACATGGGACTGTTAATAGACAAAACTGAAGGTACTGGGCACGCCAAAATCCACGCTGGATGAGAGAGGTACGAACTCAGTATCCTCAGAAATTAAATGTATGGGCTGGTTTAATTGGTAACAGACCTTTTTTCTTCAACGGTAACCTGACGGCGGATATGTATTTGAATTTTTTACAAAATTATTTAATTCCGTCATTAGCAGAAATATTTCCGAACCATGAAGATCCTAATTTGTCCAGGCAAAGAATTTGGTTTCAACAAGATGGGGCTCCATCCCACTATGCGGGAAATGTTCGGCATTATCTCGAGAATACCTTCCCAAACAGATGGATTGGCAGGAGGGGGGTATCGAGTGGCCTGCTAGGTCGCCAGATCTAACGCCTATTGATTATTTTTGGGGGGATTACCTAAAAAATAAGGTATACGCAACTAAACCTGAAAATTTGGAACGCTTGCGTCAACGGATTGAGATTGAAGTACGAAGGATCATTCCTGAAATGATAGAAAACGTTCAAAATGAATTTTATTATCGTTTAGGGTATTGCCAAGATGCTCAAGGACAACATTTTGAACATTTATTGTAAGAGTTTTTGCTGATTTCTACGATTAAAATTTTCTTTGTTTTCTATAATGATTTTTTTTTCAAAATTTTTCTTAAGCAGAATGAAAAATTTTTTGACTGTCGTTTAAACAATTAAAAGATCTATCAAAAATAAAATTAAAAATGCGACGTTGCCATTTAATTTTTTTCTATGACATCATAACTTTTTCAAGATCATCAAAAATTCCAAACAGATACCATCAGCCAGTAGTTTTTTGAAAATACTAATTGACCTGTTTTTGCATTTTTCTCAAAAATCATCCGTTTCGATTTTATTTGGGTGTTTCCAGACTTTTTGGACACACAGTATGTACAGTTTAGTTTTTAGTAAATTAATAATTGATTGCTTTAAAGTAACAAAAAAAAAACAACAGAAACAAAATTTTGTCAAATATCTAGAATAAGTTAGAAAACAAAAAATTAATTTCCTGTTGTAGGAAATAATTTTCTACTAACTAGCACTGTCGCTTTAATTTTTCACTAAAACTGATATATTTTATTATTAATCTTATATTTATGTACTTTGTAAATTAATAATATTTGTGTATTCCCTTGATTCATTTAGGTACTAAATTAATATAAAATCCATTTTCTTTTACTTACTTCATACTTTAATATGGTTATACCTGTTACACATTATTTAAAATATTATATAATAAATAATATATAAATTAGTTATTTTGAACACCATATTAAAATAAAATATCATATGAAAGAACTATCAAGAAATCGAAAATCAATAATAAGAAAATAACTTGGTATGTCTGACCGAAAAATAAAAACCACTCATTTATCAGTGTGGTAAACAAGATCAGTAAAAAGCATTGGAAATTATCTTATATGTCTTGAATTTTTAGAAAGTATGGTTTTGATCTATAATAACAGAACAATGAATAAATGAGAAAACAATATAGAAATCTTCTATTAGACGGGTGTATTTCAGATATGTATATGTAAGAAAACACAAAAATTGTGTCACCAACTTTTTATTCAATAAGAGAATATTCATTCCGAAACCGAAACATATGTGTATTTCGCCAAACAAACACCCCGAGCCCCCCACTTGTATGTCTTCCTTACAGTCCCATTACATATAAATATGATGTTTATGAGATATTCTCTAAAAATTATTCCGTTGCAGTCTCCTAAGTGTAGGCCACGCCCTTATAGGAGAAGTATTGAAGAGGGGAAGTTACGGGGGACATTTTCACACTTTTAATTCAGTATATGCTATGCAACCCGTATTACTTAAAATCGCAATATTAAAATAAGTAGTCCGGAGCCTTAATGTGTTGCAGAAACAACTTTGCGACAACCAGCCTAGGCCTCCCCTGCATAATGCTTAATATGGGCTTTGTCACATACTGTAGACTTTAAAACTTGACGTTTAATTGATTTGACAATACCTGACATACGATGGCATTTAGTAGTTTTTAGTGTGATGACAGGCAGTTTGCTTTGAAAAAAAAAAAAAAACAAGAAACTCGTTGTCAATAGAGAGGTATTTATTTTATTTAGAAAGATGTCAAACTGAGATACATCCAAATTTTATTTGCGAACTATCTAATCTGTATATTTACTCTTTTTTAAAAATTCTTTGTGATTATTATGTGTGGGAGTCGAAGTCGAAGTCGAGGACGAAGCCGTCATCGTAGTACCCTAAAGGAAAATCAAATAAGGGAGGTGAGATAACCAGAAACCATTTTTACTGTTAATTTTGTAGTATTCCATTTTCCATTTTTACCTTGATAAATTAGAAATTGTAGCTTTCTAGAGAAAGCTACAATTGTTTTCTGGTTTATCAAGCTAAAAATGGAGAATGGAATACCTCTGAAGTAACAGTAGAAGGGGCAAATTGGTGTTGCCTTTCTGGCCAGGAAGAACAGAAATTTCGTACTCTCGCTTGCGCTTGCAGCGCGCCCAAGATGAAAAGACGAGGCCGCAAACGTCGCGACCGTAGCCGTAGTTGTGGCGGTCGTGGTGGAAGTCCTCGTCGCAAACGGAGTGGTCGTCGTAGTAAATAGAGAAAAATGAAAAGCAGGAGGCGTCGCGGACGTAGCCGCAGCCGCAAAGGAGGAAGTTGTGCCGCTGCTTTTGTTAAGTGATACTTATGGTGGAATTCTGTAACTTTCTCGGAAGCTCCGGCTATCGTAGGCCCTGGCAACGAAGTGACGTTGCGATGACGATTTCAGAATTTTTGCAGTTAGTGACGTAGAAGTGTCAAAACGTTCGTTAGAAAAGATTTTGTTGGTTATATTGTGGTTATATTATTATTATATAATTATTGTTAATATACTGTTCCTGTTGTTATATTTATAGTTTCTGTTAGTTTATTTGTTATAATTATTATTGTTTTATATTTGCAAATATGAATGGCGCTATAGCATTACTATTAGATGAAGATCACAACAGGTAGGTAATCGATAATATAAAATATATAGAGTATACATAATATTCTCTGTTTTCCTTATTTTAGAATTTATATGCGTATATTCCGAAAACGTTTAAGAGATCACGGAAATCCTTTTGAAATACCAAACAGGCATTTTAAACAAATGTTTAGACTGAATAAGGACACTGTTCAAAACCTGATCTAGTTATTGGATGGACATATTGAACAAACAAATATATCATTACATTTGAAAGTTATTATCATAAACATCACTTGAAATGCATATTAACTTTGTAGTGCACATTTGTATATTTGTTACAGGTCTTAACAACATTAAATTTCGTAGCATCAGACAGCTATCAGAATAGTGTTGGTATTAATAGCTTTGTTTCTCTCAGTCAGAGTTCAGTAAGTCGAATAGTTCATCAGGTCTGTCTTGTAATATCAAACAATTTATTCCCTGAATGGATAAAATTTCCCAGTGATTGTGAATCGGAGAATCGTGTCAAGCAAGGGTAATTATGTTGTATCAAAATATTCTAAAAATAATTCTTTATTTTGTTTTTATGATAAAAGATGGGAGACCGGAGATGTATTTTGTTTAATCGATAGCACCCAGTTCATATATTTACCAAGGGTAATTAAGGGTATCTTTTCTAAACGTTCTAAAAATTATTCTTCTGTATAGTTTTTATGAAAAATGGGGTGCACGAGATGTAGGTGTAATTGATGGCACACATGTTGATATACTTGCTCCACCTTTAGCCGATGAAGAACACTCTCCTTTTGTATATATATTTTTTATATTCACATACTGTAATTTTTTTTCTAAATTTCAGCACTACTTTTATGGTAAGGTTAATAAAACAAAATATATTTGACAATAAAATGTGTTTTATTTTTCAATATTTATACGAACAATCTCTATTTGAGTACCTATTATTCAAAGTTCACATTTCTAGTTCAGTATTATTATTTTTCTTTTTGATCTTTATTGTTAAGATTTAATACTAAACATATAATTCATATCCAATATTAGTATAATTATCCGAGTCAAATGTCTTCTATTGTTTTATAATACTTGCTGGTAAATTTATTAAACAATAATTTTTTACATTCTTTTGAGTTGAAAAAGTGCAAATTTCAGCCTAATGAATATTACTCTCCTGTAAAAACTGCAAATAAAGAGAACTTTCAATTACTATAATTTCAGAGGCTCGACAACAAAATCCTGCAATAATATCGAAATATTTGGTGTACCAAGTACAACAATACATCACAGGATTGGTCGATTTTCTAAATACAAAATCATGTATATCCTTCAACCATTTATATAATTTGGCCTATGCTATTAAAACTTAATGTTACCTTTTTGGAGCCTAAAACATTAATCGTTCAATATAGTTACATATTGATAAAATCTTTACCATTTGACTTACAAATAAAGAAAGTCATTGACTAAACAGGTAAATTTCCTCTTATCTTCTTCAACATAATATTAAGTTAAACATCTTCTCAATTTGATGTAGTTTTATTATTAGAAAATCTAATGAAAAAGTCAACTTTAAATTGTGAAGTTATTGTGAACACGATACCATAATATTCTTTATCGAACATTTAGTTTGTGCACATTTCACATGCTTTATGTTGTGTGGACATTGTCTGCTAGGTTTATGTATTTTTTGTGTTTAGGTACTCTTGTAAGAAAAACAATGTCCACTTTATAGGTATACCTGTCCTTGTTGGCTTTATAAAAAAATCACTTTTCATCATCCATAAATGTGCCTGAAAATCATTTATCTGCAAATTCACTATACACTAGTGCGATACTACGTCCTTTGAAACTCTCCTAATGATAACAGTTCGTGTTGAAATTTTCCAAAGTATTTCGTGCTATCTTGGCAGCAGTATAAATATATGTTTATACTATGTCTTGGCATTACAAAATGTTCCGTACATTTTCTTTAAAAAAAAATGTTAGCAATCGCTATATTATATTTCAACCAATTTTCTTATTAGTTAAAATTTTAAATTGAAATATTTTGGTATATGTTTACGAGATGATATGTCTGTTTACATGTTAAACATAAAGGTTATGTACAAAAAATCTTAAATTGACACTTCTACGTCACTAACTGCAAAAATTCTGAAATCGTCATCGCAACGTCACTTCGTTGCCAGGGCCTACGATAGCCGGAGCTTCCGAGAAGTTACAGAATTCCACCATTAATTACATAAATGTTTGTATGTATTTTGCCAAAATTTTGAATATATATACCATAGCATTTTATTTTTAACTCCTGTACCTTTCAAAACGACTGTGCTACTCTAGCGGTCACATCGACTGTTCTAGTTATTCGCCCTTTTTGGAGCTTGGTGTTGGACTGTCATAAAAAATAATATTCATACACCTTTTGACATTTGTAATAATTACCATTTGACTTTTATTATAAACCTCATTAAAACCACGATACACTTATATCGGTATGCTCACTTTAGCTGTCAATGACGTCACTGCGGAGCAAGTCAGATTGACAGTTCTCATATCTGCTGCATTTTGACACAGTTTTAAGTTATTTTATCGGTTTTCTTTTAAATAACATTTATTTAATATGCCTGGTTGTGCTGTATACGGTTGTCGTAAGCACAATCGAAAAGTAGAGACAGTCAGATTAAATATTACAGACTTCCCACGGAAGAGACGGTACGAAATGTGTGGTTAATTGCGTGTAAAGGCAGGATTTTATAAATTTGAAAAATGGTATATACACAATGCAAAACAATTTATTCTGTGACTTCATTTTAATACTGTGCTATCAAGATGCTAGAGTTATGCATTAATGATCTGTGTAAATATAAACTGGAAATTGCAATTGAGGTATTGATAAGTGTTTCATTTAGTGAATAAAATCATTGCCAAAATGTAAATACGGATATTTATTTAACATATATTTTGAAGCTTATATTTTCTTTAGCACACAATTAAATCTTATTTAGTGAATCGCACAGATCTGAAGTATTTGATATTGATAAGGTACAGCTACATCACTTTTAATAGAAGGGTCTTGAGCAATTGAAGAGAAGATAAACCAACATTTGAATGAAGCAAATACAACTTGGCTGGAATTTGTTATATTTAATATACATATTTTACAAGTATGTTTTTAATAATTATAAATTACCCACTGAAATAAAACTGACTCCACCGTCTTTAAGCCATAAATTAATCTTGATTCTAGATTAAACAATAACAGTGGTAAAGTATTTCAGAATTTTAAGGGGCTTTGTATTATACCTAATAATATCACGTTAAAATAAAATTACCAAACTAAACTTTTATTTCATCTTTATCCTGCCTTGCAAAATTTTTACTCGAAAAGATATTATTAGGTTGTTTTTGTGTTTGATAAAAACACTGTGCATTTGAACAGAATACAAATGTTTATAAAAAAAAAAATGTATCATATGTTTCTTAAGAAAGATAGGACTTCTAATTATGCTTGCTAATATAAAAGAACAACCTTGATAGTTTAAGAAGTTTATTTCAATTCAATTTGAGTAAATGTTTTTAACACTATTAAAGAAAAAGCTATACAATTTTGTATCAGATTGAAATCCAAATACTATTATCATTATACCCTTGCTATATATTAATGAAAAGCATCCTGAAATAGATACAATAATTTAGAAATTCTTAATAAGCAAGAAAACTACCTATGGTGTCATCGATGTATAGAATGCCTCATAATACTTTATGAATGTTTGCAGATGTACAAATGTGTTGCTCTTAATGTGACAGTCTTGGAAAAGGTACTAAATCAAATAATTCACTTTCATAGGTGGTCAGTAAACATCGGACACTTTAAAAGCTTCAAAATCAGTCTATGTCGATGTTTCACACATTTTACTGCTCGATCTTAATTACTTTGATCATCTGTGTATGTTTTATTAAAGCATCTATTTCTTGCTTTTTAAAGATTTTCAACTATCTTTTCTTTAAATCTGGGAACTGCATCAGAATTTAAATCTCTGTATGATTTACTGGAAAATTGCAGTAATTCTTGTTGGAGTGATGTAATGAAAACATGATTGCTTAAAATGAACGGAACAGATACATGCTACAATAAGTTGATTTTTTTATTATGAACAATGATAAAATCAGATTTCAGGAAATACTATTCTTCAAATTTATTAAATCCTGCCTTTTACACTCAATTAACCACACATTTCGTATCGTCCGTTCCTTGGGAAACCTCTAATATTTAATCTGACTATCTCTACTTCTTCGATTGCATTCACGACAATCGTATATAACACAACTAGGCATATTAAATGGAATATAATTTAAAAAAAACGATAAAACAACTTAAAACTGTGTCAAAAATGAGAACTGTCAATCTGACTTGCTCCTCAATGACGTCATTGACAGCTAAAGTAAGCATACCGGTATAAGTGTATCGTGGACATACCTAAATGTACGATGCACGCTACGACAATAATTTTAAAATCCATGACCACCATTGACCAATTTAATTGTTGATATCCCGGTACATTCATAGTGTTGAATTTGTCAAAAAATACATACACGCAAATAAAGCAATAAAACAGATTCACATTCATATGCGTCAAAATCTATGCTATTAGAAAGCTTCTTTGATGAGTATCTCAAATAATAGAAGCACCAATGTGAACATACCATACCTCTGGTCTCGTAATGACGTCGTAATTCTTCCTCTTTGTAAAATTCGTAGTTCTGCTTCACAAACTTCACACACTCAAGAACAACGTAAGTATTTTTTGTCTCTTAAAAATTTCTTTGCAGGAATAAGTCTTTGTCACACCAAAGACACTACACAGGCACGACTTCTGGAAGATGAACACCCTGGATTCATGAACCGATTTCCCCACAACATGATGCCAAACTAAGTCTTGATTGCACATAAGCATGATATGCAGATAACTTGTCGACTGATCCTGCTATGATACGTAATGCATAAATGATGATATCTTTGCCGCCAAGAGGTCAATATGTTTTTTCTTCAGTTCAATTGAGGATCCATTCACAATCCCAAGAACTTAACTGCCATATGTTCTATATTTAGCTGTTGATATCCATAAATAATTTTTATCGTGTCAGTGTATAGTCAGTATTTCATTGTGTGCTGCATCTCTTTTAGTCCTTAGAAATACAGAAGTGTCATCAGCGTACATTATCGTTTTAGTTCTGCAAGGGGAATGATTCACATATATTAAAAACAATAAAGGCCCCAGGACAGAGCCCTGGGGCACTCCCCTTTTTAGCGTCCCCCAATTAGAAGCAGCACCCGCACCACTATCGACTACGCACTGCTTTGTCTAGGTAAGACATAGGACTTTATCAATTGCAAACATTGTCCCCTCATTCCAACTCTTTCCAATTTTTCAAACACACAGTACTCAACACAATCAAATGCCTTACTAAGGTCCATGAAGATACCAATTGTACACTCATCATGATTCAGACTGTCAATTATCTCATGTATGGCTTGATAAGCAGCTCTGATCGTAGATCTGCCCGTGATGTAGCCATTCTGGTATTCACCGAATGCCAAAAGGAAATCTATTATACGTTTAAAAATAATTTTTTCATATATTTTCGAGAAATGAGTCGATATAGATATCGGTCTGTAGTTTTCTAGTTTTGTAATTTTTCCTTTCTCGTATTCTGAGTCTATACATTTATTGACTATTGGTTTTAGTATAACCGCAAGTTCAGGTGCACATTTTTTTATTATTTTTATAGGTATTTCATCACAAGCCACGCGAGAGTTATCCCTTTTAACATATTTCTCCTATATCAGTACGATGCAACATCAACGAGCGGTTGTTATAAGGAATATTGTCCAGATCTAAATCTTTTATCTTGGTTATATTAATAATAATAATAGTTTATTTGTTGTAATTACCGTTACAAGAAAGTCAGTAAATTAATTAAAAATGCACAGTTAGCTCTATATGACAATAAAACAAACAACAACAATAACAAAACAATAATATGTATATGTTACCGTAAATAGCCGAAACCCGTTTTTACGCGTACTTACTAGTAAAAATGTAAAGTAACTACGAGCATTTGTAATTTCGCGTTCTTACTAGGAAAGACACGAATTAAAATTTTAGTTCGCCTATTTACTGCAGCCTCCAGTTAGAACCCGTTCTAACTACACGCATACCAGTAACTACTGAGCAAGAACGGGTGGATGAATGATCAATGCGCTGATTGGTGACTTCTCATCACGTACTAAATAGTGAAGATGTGAAGCTGTCTAAATACACTGTAATAAATAGAGAGGTATATGAAGAATTACTTCAGGAAATAAAAGAAGCTAAACTAGCATCGAAGGTAACTTCATCGCTGTATCGACGTATGAACCGTTTTGACATTATAGGAATGGGCGGCGTTCAGCGAATAATAGCAAAGTCCAAGAGTGAGGAAATATTATATTACCTGGGCTGCGTTCACAAAACCTTATCGAGTTAACTATGAGTTAAAACTCTCGTTCATAAATTGTTTTACCAAACAAGAGTAAAAAGAGTAACCCTGCGTTTTTTCATTAATAGTTAACCTCGTGATTAGGTAACCATCACTTTGTAGTTAACCTCATAGTTAACTTTAATACCGTTTCTCATTGTTGGATGAACCTGTAGTTCTGTAACCTCTGGTTTGTCTATTAGTTTCTTCAGTTGGTATGCATGGAACTGTCAAAAGTGAAAGTTGTGTAGACGACTGTTGACATTTGGCGGTAAACAACAAGGCAACATAATCTCTAAATCAGAACGTGTTATCATTATCAAGTAAACTCTGATCGAAAGTAACCCTAATAAACGAGTTTTCGCATCGTAGCTTTGCCTTGCGTATAAATATGGCATCTAATAAAAGATGTTCAAACTTCGGTTCGGAAGAAGTGCAATTGTTAATTACACTTGTGAGACAACATCAACATGTAATAGAATGTAAAAAGAGTGGTCACCTCACCTGGAACAAAAAGGAGGAGACTTGGCAAAATATTACAAACATGTACAACGCTAGAAGTGGGAAGGAATTTAGATCTGTCGCTGCTCTTAAACAAAAGTATAATAATTTAAAAAAATTAGGTGTGGCCACCACACGACTTTCTTATACGTATGAAAGTGTTACTTCCGGTCCGAATTTTGAAATTTCATTTATACAAAAAATATTCCAAATCCAACTCTAAATACTTTTGTACTCTTCATAAATATATATAGAATGCATAATTTACGACATATTTGCAAAAAATCGCTATTCGATAAGAGTAAAAGTGGTACTTCCGGTCTGAATTTTGAAATTTTTTTTATACAAAAGATATTTAAAAGTATGTTCTAAATACTTTTATACTCTTAATGTACTTGCCTAGAAAGCATGACTTGCGAGATATTCGCAAAAAACTGATTTTCGATAAGAGTAAAAGACCTACTTTCGGTAGGAATTTCGAAAAACTTTATTAAAACAATTTTTCTCAAATTTAATTTTGAGTACATTTGAATTCTTTATAAATTTGTTTAAACTTAGTAATTGACGAAATATTTGCAAAATTCGATTTTTTCACTGAAGTAAACTACTACTTCCGGTCTGCCGATTTTGCTCAAAATCTAATCAGTTCTCAAGAGGGAGATTATATTCGTAAATACAAAATTTGGAATTGATATCTGCAGCGGTTTGACCGCTATCGTGGTCACACACAGACACACACACACACACACAGACACACAGACACACAGACACACAGACATTTTTTAAAAACCACTTTTTTGGTATCAGGGGACCTCAAAACGTGGACATCTGCAAAAATC
The DNA here is from genome assembly GCA_963170755.1 of Amphimallon solstitiale. Classification (NCBI taxonomy): domain Eukaryota; kingdom Metazoa; phylum Arthropoda; class Insecta; order Coleoptera; family Scarabaeidae; genus Amphimallon; species Amphimallon solstitiale. The sequence goes on from OY720677.1 coordinate 117,463,269, forward strand.
TCGAGGTCGAAAATTTTCATCATCACAATACTTCCTTATACTACGTATAAGAAAGTAAAAGGGAGCTAAAGAAAAAGTCGCGGCAGAGAAACTAAAAACCCATAAAAATGGATTGACAGCCACTAATATTACAGGTAAGAGAAAGAATATAAATATTATGTCATCTATACATCACAGTAAAATTTAACCTTATAGTTACGGGAAATAGTAATAATAAATCTTCGGAAGATGAAATTGGCAATAATAAGTCTGCAGACGAAGATGTTGGCAATAATAAGTCTGCAGAAGAAGATGTTGGCAATAATAAAGCTTCAGAAGACAATGTAGGATTGATAACTGTTATTTCTGAAAACTCTGACAGTCCTTTCATTAATTGGGATACTGTTTCAAATGAGTATAATAGCCAATCAGAAGATAAAAATGAAAGAAGCCCGCATGAGCTGGAGCAGCAATTCAACGTTTTGAAAAAAGAAACAAAGAGAAAACTAACAAAAAATAAAAAGGAGTTTACAATAACTGGGGGAGGAGAAGCTGAACTGGAAGAAATAACAGATAATGATCAAATTATCATCGACATGTTGGGAACTCAAGTTCATGGTTTACCCAGTGTACTGGATTGTGATGGTAAAAGTGCATTATCATTGTTATTGTTTGTACAGTTTGTTTTTTAGAAGAATCTGCTGCAAATGGTCCTTCACCTTCAAACGAAAATTGGTCGACATATGTTCCTTCTCAGTTGAAAACTCCCAAAAATAAAAAATTAGCAATAACAACCAACGAAAATGTATCAGCGAAAAGGACCAAATTTTCCAGCAAATTAATAACTGAAAAAATTTCTTTTATTCAGCTTCAAAAGGAAAAATTTCTGGAAGAACATGCTTTGAAAATGGATATTCTCGGTTTGAAAAAACAACTGCTCTTGAAACAATTGTCTGAAAAATGAAATATATTAACAGCATTACTAACAGTATTCTATGTACATAAATGTATTTCAAATAAACTATAATCTTGCAAAGTAGTCGTTAATTAAATTGTTTCGCGTTATATAGTTTATTCCATTTCGTCGTATATGTTGAGGAAATGGTGCTGGGATGTTGTTATTTACTAACTCTATTGCTCGAGCTTCATGTCTTGTGACGGGGGGTAATATTTCTCTTTCATCAATAGCAATATTATGTAATATTGCTGTGGCCACTATTACAGCTTGGATTGTTTCCACTTTTAGTTTTAGTCCTAAAGCCAGTCCGGGAAAACATTGCTTCCATACCCCATATGAACGTTCAACTACATTTCTCGTCCGAATCAACGACTCGTTAAATAAATTCTCAGCTTGATTATTTACGTTTTGCAAGGGAGTTATCAGGTAAGGTTTGATAGGATAACCACTGTCACCAACTAAAACTGCGCTACCGTTATAACCAAAAGTACCAGTTTCAAATGATCTGAATATCATCGAGTTTCTAAAAATATGGGCATCATGACTGGCGCCAGGCCACCTTGCTACAATATTCCGTATTTTCAAATCAGCATCGGCAATGGTTTGCACATTTATTGAAAAAAATTGCTTCCTGTTTCGGTAAGTTTCAGCATTTGGGCCACCAGGCGATTTTATTTTGACATGACTACAATCTATAGCCCCTATACATTTTGGAAATCTGGCAATATTAAAAAATTTCTCTTTACAAACGGTGATCTCCTCTTCAGCATGTGGCATGTAAATATGATCAGGTCGAAGTGTGGCAATGGCCCGTGATACTCTCTTAATTGTTTTGCTACAAGTGGACTTATGTACTCCTACAAAATCTCCAGCTGTTCTTAAAAAACATCCAGTTGCATAATACCTTAATGTTAATAATACTTGATTTTCGGCGCTTAGGGCATCATTTCTGTAAAGTGAGTGAGACAGTAAAAAATTACTTTCCAAAAAACTTTTAATGAACCTAACCTACCTATCTGTTGGATGTTCTACATCATGCTGTACTTCGTCAACAAGTCTCATCACAGTTTGTGGAGACAGTCGAAAACGGTCTACAAACTCATCGTGGTCCCACATTTCAAAGTGATTAATTCTTTCGCGTACTAGTTTTGGCCTTCTTACGATAACTTCTTCGTCACTGTATGCGTTCACATCATAATCATTCATATATTGTACTTGAGGATTAGATGTAAAACTTAAATAATACCATGAAATGTAGACTGAATTTTTAACTATCACTTTAACAACAGCTAATTTCTTTGGTTAGAAAAATTTAACAGTTAACCATAAACTTGCAGATAACTACAAATTGAGAAACACTTCTAATTCCCCAACCAAAGGTTATCATGTAACCATCAGTTAACTATCGATGAAAAAACGCACCCTTAGCCGTTCAATAAATAATAAGAGTTTACTCTAGAGTTAACTATTTCTACTCGTATATAACAGGTAGGTAAATTTTACTCGACATGCGCACTGACAGAATGATCATAGAATGATTATGTTCACTGAACATCGATAGCCGATATTTATCTATGGATATTATTATTATGTTTATTGTTGTGTTTATACTTGTCGAATACATGTCATTTGAGGGCAATGTAAATAAAGCGGAACTTAAACACAATAAGTATTTTACTATTACATTTTTCGTATAACAAAATATAGTAAATAATAACACCTTCGTTTCCTTCCTCTCCGTCATTGTTGATTCAAATCATTGAAAGTACACAATACTCTGGCTATAGTTCATAAAACAATCTTACTCTAGTAATACCTTAGTAAACTCTTATTTGACTTTACTCGAATCTAACTTTACTCTAAGTTGCATTTTGTGAACACAGCCCTGCCATTTAAAGACATTTTCGAAGCAGATCACATAGCAATTGGACATGGAGGTCGCGATAGACTTCGAATGGAAATAAGTAGAAAATATGCCAACATTACTACTAAAATAATTCATTTGTTCCTGTTTCCTGTCAATGTGTTAAGTCTGCAATAGTAAAAAATCTAAGAAGAAAAAGCTAGCTATTTTGAAGTTTCTAAAAATGTTTGCACAATGAGTTAAACAGCCGATGCCATGTAGATCTTATTGATATCCAAAGTCAAGCAGATGTGGAATATAAATTCATCATAGTTTATCAAGATCATCTAACCAAGTTTATTTTATTAAGAGTTTTAACATCTAGAGGAGCAGAAGAAATAGCTTATAAAACAAATGAAATATTTTTGACGTTCGGAGCGCCCTGTATGTAAGTCACGCCACAGTCAGAGCTAAGGCTGAGTTGAATAAGCCAATCAAGATGTTTAAAATATGATTACTGCGTGTATGTCCCATAATAACACCTTTAAATGATAAGAAGATCTACCATTTGTAGAACAACCGTGCGTTTCATTCAGGCATAAAGCAAACTCCATATAAGACTATGTTTCGAGTCTATAGGGTTGGGTTAACTGCATCCTCTTTGCCTATTGACGTTATTTTTTCTCTAGAGCGGGAAGAAGATTTGGAAAATATTATTGGTGAAGTAAAATTTAATATGGTGGAAATTCATGGAGAAGATTCAAGAAAGAAAGAGAACCAGAGGTAATATAATCTAGATAACGTCACAATACCTTTTTCGACGTTGACAAAGCTAAAGGTGCATTTAGAAATATTATAGCTGTTGTTTTTTTAAAAACCGACGACAACATGTACCAGTACTAAGGATTGCGCTACAGACCAACTGTACACTAGATCAGAATTAGATATTTCTAAGCAAACATTTATTGAGATTGATGTAGTAAAGAAGGATAAGCAAATATCTTTATGATATGCGGCTTCCCTGTGCAAGCGCTCAAAAAAGTGTCTCACTAATTTGTGTAAGTGTAAAAAAAATAATTCTTATGCAATTCAAAATGTCACAATATTAGCCCTTGTAATAATTAATAAGCCAGTTTATTTCTCATTAAATAAATTTGAAACCAATCGTACTTTATTATAAGAAAGAAAACTAAATAAAAGATAGTATTTGGTATAACTTCATAGGTATGTGCGCTTGTTAGGAGGTATTTTCATATCATGTTGAAAAATTGTCTATTAAATAAAGGTGTGAGCTATAGAAGTATGTCCGCTGTTAAGGTATATATTTCGGTTACTTACTGTTATATGTATAGTTAGAACGGGTTCTAATGCTACGTACACACGAGACACTAAAATGTCGACACTTGTGTCTAGAGCGCTCTACTGCTTGTTCACACGTCAGTGTAAATTTTTGTGTAGAGTAATGTCTAGAGCAGTTCAGTAGATTGAAGTTGCTACACTTCTCTAGCATGAGTTTATACGCGTAATAAATGTGAGAATTATATAGACACCTCTGTGCACTGTGAAAAAATTATTTACACTTCCACACTGCATAAGTACATAAATAAATAATGACGAGAATAAGGTGTCGGTTTGCGGTCGCAGTCATTATTAATTGTGTTGTAAAAAAGCGCAAGAAAAGGAAAAGGTGTTGGGTGAAAGAGTGGATTGCAAAGAGAAACAAATTTGGTGCATTTTCCCAACTATTATGCGAATTAAGGTTGCAAGATTCAGAATATTACAAAAATTTTCTTCGAATGTCTGATACGGATTTCAATTTTCTATTACAAAAGGTGACGCCAAAAATAGAAAAACAAAATACAGTAATGCGTTCTGCAATATCAGCTGCTGAGAGACTAGCCGTAACTTTGAAATTTTTAGCAGGAGGTGAGTTTCATACATGATACAAAATGTTATTAAATACTTTTTTTAATCTTTATACAATCAGGTGAAAGCCATTAATGTATTTGTTCCGAATACCCGTTTCAACAATTTCGACAATAATTCCAGAGTGTTGTCAAGCCATCTATGACGTTTTGAAAGAAGATTATTTAAAGGTAGGTTCTTCTATACTTTGAATTGGAATAGTAAACTGTTAAAATTAAATTGAAACTATTAACTAAACAAGTGCCGTTTGTGATAGTAGCTGATGATGCCTTTGCAATGAAACCATATATCATGAAACCTTATGCATATAGAAACCAACCAGGCCCAAATCGTGTGTTCAACTATAGACTCTCAAGAGCAAGAAGAGTAGTCGAAAATGCATTTGGACACATTGCAAACAGATTTCGAATTCTGAGAAAACCTATAGAACTATGCCCTGCAAAAGTAATCAAAATCGTTTCGGCCATATGTGTTCTGCACAATTTCCTCCTAACGCGAAGTACAAAACAAATATATGCAGGCCCAGTCAGCTTTGACAGCGAATGTGACGAAGGTGTTGTTGTTAATGGTAGTTGGCGCCAGGAAGGAATGCCTTCTGGGACTTTGTTTCCATTGCAGCCATTACAAGCTCATAATTATGGCCAATATTGTAAAGATATACGAACTGAATTCACGGAATATTTTTGTACGCCAATAGGAGAAGTGCCTTGGCAATACAGATATATATAAAATATTGTATTCTTGAAAATATACAAATAAATAAAATTGACTTACCAAACTTCCTTGGGTTTTATTGCACGTCATAGTCCCTACCAAAAATTTTAGTGCACTAAAGAACTCCCAATTTGATGTAAAAACCACATCATCTACCCCTTCTCCAGATTTTTTTTTCTTTATTTTTCTCATTTCGTTATTCATCTGAGTTCTTAAATTATGCAATTTTCTGGTAACCTCGGAGCAAGGAGCACCAAAGTATTCTGCAATTTTTGCTGTAGGAGCATTTGTTTTTGTTCTATCTCTGTAAATAGTAGATGACGTGTCCCACAACTCGGGACTCGCTTCTAATAATTCAATTAGTTTCTTTGTATTTTCTTTAGTCCACAAAGCGGACTGGATATTATTATTATTACTCATTTTAATAATAATAATAAATGATAATGAAAATATAATAAATGATAAAATATCTGTTAAAGTGTACAGCACTCTAGCAACTAGTTTCAACTCGTTGGTAGATCGCCACCTTGTCTCGACACTAAAGGAAATCGTGTTCAGACTGTAGTATATGTTGTGTCTACAGCGATGTAGCGACATCAAGTGTATGATCTAGCGACACTGCTCTAGGTGGTGTACATACGAAGACACTCAATCTAGAGATCTAGTCTAGACACAAGTGTCGACAATTTAGTGTCTCGTGTGTACGTAGCTTAACGGAAAGCTGCAGTAAATAGCCGAATTAAAATTTGAATTCATCTTTCCTAGTAAGAACGCGAAATTACAAATGATCCTAGTTACTGCGCATTCTTACTAGTAATTACGCGTAGAAACGGATTTCGGCTATTTACGGTAACATATATAATGCACCTTTCTAAGTATTTAAAAGCCATTAATGTTCTAAGTCACACTTTAAGAACTCTTCTATTGAATAAAAACTGTGATAACTTAAAATATCCTCTACTTTTTTAATGAATAATTTGTCCCTCTCTTCAGTATGGTTCTTGATTTTGTTATACAATTTGGGCACCCAATAGTCTATGTAGAGTTGTGTCGTTTGCAGGCGGTGATGTGGAATTTGGAACTCTTTTCTGTGGCGGGTTTCGTAATTATGATGCCCATTCAATATATTTACTTTTTACAAATTACAAAGTATGACGTGGAATAGATAGATTATTAGCTCCTCTCGTTTTCATATTTGATTTAGAAATTTCAGCGTACGTGGAAAAACATTGAATATTTTTATTACGAAATTGTAATAGTTTGTAGATATACAACGGAACAGTCAGAATTTTCGCTTCTTTGAAATAATTAAGACATGACGCACGACACGAAAAAGAAATATAGTAGAGCGGATAATCTTCTTTTGTGAAATGAAAACGTTATGAGAAAACGAACTCCGACCTCATGCCAATATTCCATACCCTATGCGAGATTGAACGTAAGCAAAATAAATGATCCTCAATGTAAATAGGTCTTTCTAATCGCATACTTTAATTGTATTATTAGATATGCCGAACCTGTACTTTAATGATGTCCATTATGGTACAGATTTTCATTATGATACAAGTTTATATCCAATAGGAATACAGATTTTTCATTACGATACAAGTTTATATCCAATAGGAATGCGACATTCCAATATTCAAACAATATTCAATATGGCGACTGCATATCTGACAGATATACAAATTAAATAAATGTGACAGTTCTCTGCAATTTACAAGTAAGTACTTAAAATTTGTGCTTTTTTGAAAATGTAAACGGTAAAAATGAGGGATAATGACAGTGAAATGTAAAATTTGAGTCCACCAGAAATTATGGAACAAGCCTTAGTAAACACGAACAATTTATTACTAACTAAATTCGCAAAGGTGCATGAAAAATTTTAACCTCAATTTATGAAATGGAATGTTCAAAAAGTAATGGTTTATTATGGGGTCGTAGAAAAAATAGTGTATGCAACTCGCATTTAATGGCTATTAAGACACTCGTATTCATTACAATACTCGGCTTCGCCTCGTATTGTAATTTTCTTACTCATGTCTTAATAGCTATCATTAAATGCTCATTGCATAATATACTATTACATTATTTCTTTAATTGGTATATTGCATAAAACTCGCAGCTTAGTTTACGGCTCAAATTATTTATATGATCGCACCAATTCAGAGAGTCATAAAAAATTATATCCAAAAATTTTGAATTTGATGATTGAGGCAGTGATTTATGATTATATTTCACGTATAGCGACTTTTTGCATTGATCATAGACAAGAAAGCTGGTTTTGGTTACATTTAAGTGGAGATTATTTTCGTTGCACCATGTCATCATGTCATGAATAATTTCTGTACTTCTCACTGATAATCCCTTATATGTTTCGCATGATAAAATAACAGACGTGATAAACAAATACCTTTTTTTTTTTAATTTGTTTTAATGTCAGGTTTAATCCCACAATCATTAAGCATCAATCGAAAGTAATTTATAAATTTACAAAAGCAAATATTGGCAAATTGTAATGATATTTTTTACTTACTTGAGTTTCCGTTGTCTTTATCATATCTCTGACATATATTTCCTCAACTTTTCCTCCTCTGTTACTATCTGGCGCAAAAGGTTTTTTATGTAACATTTTTATTATATTGCCTATTTTTTTCCTATTGTAAAATAGTAACGTCACTTTGATCAGACCTGTATTTTATAAAAGGTGATATATATAATTCCTGTTTACTTTTTGTAATACGATAGTTTAATTTGTTAAAAATATAGGTAATTATTAGATGTTTGTATACATATATTTTCCTTTACAACAGCCCCGGAATTTTTTGTAAGTGAAAGAAAAACATACCTTTAATATGAGTAAATAAATAACTTGTAAGAGTAACAACAGCATTCAAATTTCCCCATTGTACAAACAATTCCAGGGTTTCACCAAATGTGAAAAAATATACCAGAAAGAACAACACGATTCTTGAATATATTTTATACTTCCATGTTTCTTCCTCTAGTAATTCAATACCTAAAGAACGGAGTATATTCACCTAAAATGTTAGTTTTGTTGGAGACATTTTGAAGAAGAACATTTTTATCAATACCTCGACTCTGAAAAAGTTTTTCGGTAATTCTTTTTGTTTGAAAGCTCTTATACAGGATCCCATGGCTATTTCTCTTTAACTAATATGTCTCTGAGGTGTTTGATTGTGTATTTATATAGGTGTGTTCTTACATGTGTTTTAAATATTTAATTTATTTAGACATGATATTATGTATTGTCATATCATATATTATTTATAAGCTTATAGATTTACCTGTATAAATTGAACTCTCGGTTTGATTTCGATTTTTGGTATGTAGGTACTTGAAATTCGTTTGTGTAGAGGCTGAATAAAGTGATGTGGAAATTGTAATTTTATTTATTAATAAAACTTAAAAAATATGTATATTAACTTAAAAGAGTAAATGTGTTACTTCATGTGTGAATTTTGGGATTTTTTTTTATGCAAAAATTATTTAAAATCCTATTCTAAGTACTTCTTAATAATTCTCTATAGAATATATACTTTGCCAAATCTTTGCAAAAAAGTGCTACTTTATGACTAAGTATTTCCGGCAGGAATTTCGAAAAGCTTTTTTAAAAAAATTCTCGAATATAATTTTGAGTACTTTTGAATTCTTTATAAAATCGTTTATACTTAGTACCGTAGTTGCATTGGTAAAATTCGATCCCCCCCTTATACCACGTATAAGAAAGTAAAAGTTGTAATTAAGTACGACTAAGCATTTGTTCTAAATCTTTTAGGTAAATTTGACTCACTAGTAGGTAAATATGACCTTTTCGTAATACATACAGGGTGTAGATAAAGTCTGGAACAAAATTAATATTTCTGTTATCTTCGGTTTGATGGAAAAACCCTGAAACAGGTCGATTTTGTTTTTATCCCGTGCACTTTATAACATCGTGAATTTAATTCTGTCGTCATCTGGTTGCGCGCGGGCATGACGTCATTAGTTTTTTCAAATGGTAACCCGCCACATTTATTACCCCTTGTCGTTAGGTATTCCATTGTGCATGCAACGGTATTAAAAGTTTGGTACCTTACATAACAATTTTTGGGAGAAAAATGCTTTCGAATTTCAAAAAATTAAAATTTTATTTCTAATGAAAAACTAATCAAAAATTATTTTAAAAAATCAGATAAATTGTAATCCGAGGTTTATCTTGGATTGTCGTCAAACAAGACACCAAAAAAATGTCAACGGAAGTGTTCAAATTGTCCGCCATTGGCCATTTGACACTGGCCGAGACGGACGTACACGCTTTCTACGACACGTCGTATTGACAGTTCATTACTTGGTGTTTGAACTTATCCATTCACAATACTTGCTCCATTGGTAGTGTTGAACGTGCATTGCGAAAATGGCGAATTTGAGCGAAAAAGAGCGGATTCAAATTCTCATTATTGTTGGTTGTGGTGATAAAATACGTAGCCATGAAGAAGCCTGTCTGTTTTTCAATGCAGAAAATCCAAACCGCGCACCGATTTCGCGGTCAACGGTGAGCAAAATTGTCGCAAAATTTGCTGAAACTGGTAGTGTAAAAGACAGGGCTCGTCAAGGTCGACCAAGAATTGAGGAAGATAGAAGGGTCAATATTCTCTTGGAACTTCAGGACAACCCTCACACTTCAACAAGGAACATTGCCAGGGATCATGCAGTCGATTTTACCACAGTAGCCAAATTGCTGAAGAAGGAAAAACTTCATCCGTACAAAATCAATCGGGTTCAGGAACTGAATGAAGATGACTTCGACCGCCGACTCGAGTTCTGTGAATAAATCATGCTACGGTGCGATGAGAATCCCGGATTTGTCGACAATGTGGTTTTTAGTGACGAAGCAACTTTTACCTTGAATGGTGAAGTGAATCGCCACAATTGTAGGTACTGGTCGGGCGAAAATCCTCGATGGGTTCGAGAGGAGCACACCCAACACCGGCAAAAAGTTAATGTATGGGCGGGAATAGTGGGAGATCGCATTGTGGGGCCTTTCTTTCTGGACAGAAATTTAAACGCTGAAACATACTTACATTTCCTAAGATTTACGCTAGTGCCAACATTGGTAGAATTATTTCCGGATGAAAACACCCTCGACAAGCCTCACCCCAGAATCTGGTTTCAACAAGATGGAGCACCTCCACATTTTGGCTAGCGTGTTCGGAGTTACCTCGACGAAATTTTCCCCGGGAGATGGATCGGACGAAGGGGAACAATTGAATGGCCTGCCCGTTCGCCAGATCTCACACCACTTGACTTTTTTCTATAGTGTCATGTGAAATCAAAGGTGTACACCAATAAGCCAAATAACTTGGATGATCTGAAACATTTTATCCGCGAGGAAATGCGAAATATTGGTGCAGAGACAATACGACGTGTCGTAGAAAGCGTGTACGTCCGTCTCGGCCAGTGTCAAATGGCCAATGGCGGACAGTTTGAACACTTCCGTTGACATTTTTTTGGTATCTTGTTTGACGACAATCCAAGATAAACCTCGGATTATAATTTATCTGATTTTTTTAAAATAATTTTTGATTAGTTTTTCATTAGAAATAAAATTTTAATTTTTTGAAATTCGAAAGCATTTTTCTCCCAAAAATTGTTATGTAAGGTACCAAACTTTTTATACCGTTGCATGCACAATGGAATACGTAATGACAAGGGGTAATAAATGTGGCGGGTTACCATTTGAAAAAACTAATGACGTCACGCCCGCGCGCAACCAGATGACGACAGAATTAAATTCACGATGTTATAAAGTGCACGGGATAAAAACAAAATCGACCTGTTTCAGGGTTTTTCCATCAAACCGAAGATAACAGAAATATTAATTTTGTTCCAGACTTTATCTACACCCTGTACATAGAAAATGCGACAATTCTTTTTTAGAAATATATTTACTTATTTATATGGTTGCAACTACAACTACTATATAAAGCATAGCTGACTCGTCCGCCATTTTGGAGATAATTTTAAGACAGTAAATATGTATGCTAATACCAAATATAGAATAGAACTTCGAATAATTGACTTTATAAGCCGGTTTAGGACGTAAAATAATGTAGGTATAATTTTTTACAATAGTCGTATATTTAAGAATTACCCAGAATACATAATAATAGTTAAAAATAAGTAGGTAATATGACTGACATTTATCTCCAAAATGACCGACGAGTCAGCTGTCCTAAATATAGGTATAGTAGCTATAGTTGCAACTACAACGTTGCAACTTAGACGTCATAACAAACACCGCGAAATATACTATAGTCCGTCTCAACCCTATTATGCAGTACAGGTCTTATGGCAATTGATTTCATGGTTGCCACATCGTCTCATTGTATAATGTCATTACAGTTCCGGTTCAATAGCTGACATTTTTTGTAATCAAAACATAACCTATACGACTGTTTGTTATTCAATTGAAGCATACAAAAAATTAATAGTAATTTGAAACACTAAAAGGGGAGAATATATGGGAAGATGGATTAGTTAAAATATTTGTAATAATATAATCCTTTGGGATTGTTCTGTAGAAAATTATTTAAAATCTAACTGAATATAATAAGCCAGAGTAAATAAATTAATATTTCAAAGAGACACTTAAGGTATACAATTTTCTTCGTTACTCAATATTGACATCTTAATCAACTATCCACTATAAATTCAGACCAAGACAAAGTTAATCACAAATTTATTTTTCATAAAAAGACTTTTCTATTTATAAAAACAACTTAAATAATACATATTTATGAAAAGAATAACAATAACCACACATACACATGTACTTTTATTTTTTAATATGTTACATGACTTATATAGTCTTATTGAATATTAATATGTTAATCTACATTCCGTTATACACATTTAAAGACACAAATTCCTCACAAATTCATTTTGCAAAAACAATCTTTCCCATTTATAAGAACAAGTTAATAATACATGATATAACATCTATGAAAAAAATAACCATGACCATACAAAAGAGTAGGTACACATATTGTTTTATTTTTCTTCAATCACTTAAAGAATCTTGATCTGATGATGAATGTGTGACGTTAATTATAAACTCTTCAACATCGTCTTGCAAGTCGGCAGGGTGGTCAATGTAATTCTGCCAGTTGTCACTGTTACATTCTGATAACCCTCCACAATTAATTGTTCAATATCTCTTTGTTTGAATGTCGTATTGTGCATTTCAACGTAGTGCTTTACTTGTGCCCACACCATTTCAATTGGGTTTAATTCACAATGATAAGGTGGAAGCTGAGGAACATAATGCCCTTTACTCTTTGCTAATTCATCAATTTTGTTTCTGTCATACTGAGACCTAACCTCTGACACACAAGCCAGTAAATCTCTTTTTAACATGTCATTATCGAGTGCTATATTCTTCTCAGTAAGCCATTCAATAATTTGGTCTTCTCCGTGCTACTGCTGGAAACTTTGCTAATTTTCTCGTTTGATATGAGGCATTATCGAGACCAACAACCGAGTTCTCTGGTATATTTGGAAGCAATTTATTCTGGAACCAATCTCCATAGTATCTGCATCCATTTCGTTATGAACATCAGCAGTATTTTTCTTACAAAGAAATGTACATTCAGCACCAACAACAAAACCTTGCTCGCCTCCAGAATGAATTAATGGAAATCGAGGCCTAATACCACTTGGTGATTTTAAACCAGTGCTGAGTCCTTGTGTAAAAGCTTGTCGACTGCTTTGAACAGTAGCGTCAGTCCACTTTTTATTTACCGAGTGTCCTGCATTCACTCATGATTCATCAGTATATATTATAGTTCTACCTAAAAATAAAACAATCACAATCAAACACAAGCAAATAATAAATTGCGTAATGATCATAAAAGTATAACAAATTAAATGATAAACTATACCTTCGTCTCTGAATTTTCTGATGTCTCGTAAGTATTTATGTCTCCACCTAATGATGTCATCTCTTTCAATAAGAATACTCTTTCGTCCCACTTTTTAAAATTCAAAACTCAAATCATGTAGCAATCTGTAAAAAGTATATGTATATAGGTTATCACGTTAATCAGAATTATAGATCTAGGTATGCATACTTACTTTTAAATGCTTGAAAAAGATAATATGCTTGCTGGATATAAAGATGTCATTATTAAGAGACTACTAAAGATAATAAGAGATGCAATATCCCTATTAAACCTGTACTGCATAATAGGGTTGAGACGGACTATAGTTGTCGCACTAGACGGGGTAAATTGTCTCATTATCAAATAAACAAAGCAATAATAAACATTAATTCGTAGCACGTTTATTATGAGCCCACAGGCCACATTTTGTGCACTTTTTGGTTTGCTTGTTGACCACAACTTTCCATAGACTAAACAGCAGGTCGCGAGCTGAGAACTAGAGTGTTCTAACAGCATTTTTTTAAAAAAAAATGTGTTTTCTTGACAAACATGGATTTTTTCCACGCACTGTTCTATCTGCATTATCAAAATATAATTACAATCGAAGTTTCTGTTTCAAAAGATAGTTGAAATTTGTTCTACCTGCATGAAAAATTAAACTTACGTGCTTGACTGGTGTATCTGAAAAACCAATAGGAATGCAGTGATTCTCTAGTTAGAACATTTCAGCACCAAAAATCAGGATCTCTGGGATCATCCAGTCGTGTGCACTTGGTTGGTTAATTGGTTAACATTTCTATAATAAAAATACCCAGCGCATACCTAAGAAGAGAACCACTACCAAATCTGGAAAGTCTCGGCGGGAATATACATTTACTTACTACTTTCATTTGAAGGACGGACTACTTAAAGTTTGCAAGTCATTTTTTCTAAGTACATTAGATATAAGTCAGAGAAGAATATCTTATTTTCATTCAAATAAGCGTGAGGAAATGACAGGCAATCCAATAACAATTAAAAAGAGAAAGCATATCAAGAAGAAAGTTGCAGAAGAAAGAAGTCAGAGCGTAATAGATCACATAAACAGCATTTCACTAATTGAATCCCATTATTGCAGACAACGCACTAAGAAAGAATACTTTGAGTCTGGCTTAAATCTTAACAAGCTTTATGAGCTATACCCATGAATGATGTCAGGAACGATATGTCATACCTGTGAAAAAGAGCTATTACAGGCAAATATTTAATTTTGAATTTAACATATCATTCTGGATACCAAAAACTGACAGATGCGACATATGCGAAGAGTTTAGAGTTAAAAAACGTGAAAGTAACGATGAAGAGGAAAATGAGAACTTTGAGAAACAATTGCAACTGAAAAAGGCCTGTTATGAAAATCGACAAAAAGATCAAGGAATTGAAAAAGAAGGAGATCATGCTTATGATAACAGTGAAAATGTTAATAAGAAGAGCCAAGACAAAACCACCGCCATAATCTGTTTTGATATTGAAAATGTCTTCGCACTGCCAAAAGCAGGAATTTCCTGCTTTTTCTATAGCAAAAAATTAAACTGTTACAACATGACCGCCCACTGCAATTTAAATAGAAAGGCTTATTGTTCTGACTGGCCCGAAGGCATGCACGGATGAAAAGGATCTGATCTGGCATCTGCATTAATAAAGATATTAAACGTTGTGTGCCAAGACTTTCCGGAAGTCAATAAAATAATATTCTGGTCAGACTCATGCGTGTCACGGAATCGCAACTCGATAATGAGTTTAGCGTTATTAAAGTTTCTTGAAGAGCACCCCAGTGTTAATGAAATAGTTCAAAAATTTTCAGAACCAGGTCATGGGCAAGTACAAGAAGTTGACAACATTCATTCACAAATTGAGAGAATATTGCAACACCTTGAAATTTACAGTCCGTTGGGTATTTTAAGGACCTTGAAAACTGTGAACAGCAAGAACACATTCAAAGTGATTCAATTACAACTTAAGGACTTCAAAGATTACGAGAAAGGTTAAAAAGTATTCAATTTTATTGAAATACCTTATTGTTCAGTTAAACAACTGAAATACAAACAAGCTGAGCCGTTCAGAATTTATTGCAAATTGGACTACTCAGATGCCAGCATAGAATTTAAAGCAGTTCGGATCAGACCTAAAACCAGAAGCCATCCAACTAACGCTGAATTGCCCAAAATCAATACAGTTCCGAAACCAACCAAGTGCCTTCTCACTGAGGATAAGGTGTATCATCTGTAGAAATTGTTCAAGTTCATCCCAGAAGTGAACAGAACATATCTGAAAACTTTGTTTTACGAATATAAAGATGAAAAAATCATTAAGAAATTGGCCAAAAAGAAAAAAAGTGTTGAGAGAAAGAAGAGAATAATACAGCAAAAAAAAAGAAAACTACATAGAACGCTGTAAAAAAGGAAAAGGTGGCAAGAGTTAACAATAATAAATGATGAATTTATTTTTTATACTTAAAAGAGTAATGTTGTTTGTTAATAATAAAGTTTATTTCTTATTTCCATCAATCACTCATTATTATCGAGCAGATAGAACAATAATTATCGAATAATCAAACTATTTCAGATTTAAATTGTTCTAACTGCATTTTCATTTTTTTTGAAAAATTCTGGAATACCAATAACTGCCTTTTTAAAACCAATTTGATCCAAATTAAGTTAATTGTTATTCTTGCCTTTTTTTAAGCTACCTTGCACAAAAATTAAGCAAAAATTTCGTCTTCTAGATAGCTGTTTTTTTTTAAATGGCTCTGCTGTAAATTTTGCAAACTTGCACATAGAACACTCTAGTACTCAGCTCGCGAGGTGTCTTCCTCATGAGCACTCTCATCACTAGATGTTAGGGCTTGCTGCACAGTTTTGGCCACTCTTTGTTTTTTTTTTATAAACTCAGAGAGCTCTGATCGTTTCCTAGATTTTGTGCTTTATTTTTTTTTAATGCCGCCAATGCATTTTTAACAGGAATAGACACGGGAAAATGTGGTTGGAAATGCACGCGTGGAAATACAAAGAAAGGAGGAATAAAATTTCCAATTGCCGAAACCCCTAATGCGATTATAAGCAAGCGTCCACGCTCTGCTAAGATAATAGAACTCACTTGCTTAACTCCTCTTCTGGCAATGATATGGTCAGGTTTCTGCACGGCCATGATGCTAGTTTCATCGACGTTCTATTTACCACTTGGGCCAAAATGGTGACGATTCTGAACAGTGATCAAGTTTTCAAAAAACGCTGACACATTCAATTTATTGAATCTAGTTGCTCGAGCTAAACTAGTGGGTTCTGGTTTTCTGATGCTCTATAGTAGGCTGTCTTTTCATGAATACTTTAAACAATCGATTCCAACCATCTTGTTAGTAATTCACGTCTGTGGAATTTTCCTTTCTAGAAAAGTTACGTATTCAAAGGCAAATTTTCGGACTTGACGAGCATTTAATCCGAAAGTATATCGGACATCTTCATTAAATACGAAGCTAATTGAGCTTCTTTGTCGTCAGTGAAAACTTGACGAATTTTTTTGTACATCACAGGAAAATTCAGATTGGGATTAATTTGCTTTTTGTTATAGTATCTAAGTATCTAGCTAGGATTCTGTCTTTTGCCATGCTTTTACGGGATTTACCGTTTCTACTTACGTTTTAGCTGACTTTCAGAGTCTTACCTAAAAGTTAGAATTCAACCAATTAGTACAACTTACCTAACTTTACTTGCGGTAAACATAACCAATTGGTACTCTTTTAAAGTCATTATTCACTAAATACGAATGTTTTACTAAACAGCATGTTTACAGTAAATCCGTTTTATAAACCTAAAAGTCAAAATTACCTATTTACGAAAATTCTACCTACTTCGCCTTGACTTCAACTTCATTGCAATGAGTGGATTCAATATAGTTGCAATCATGAAAAACAGAGCAAATTCCAAGGCAGTGGAATATTGCTACGTACCAAATCAGCGAGAACAAAATGGCACACTGTTTTGGCCCAAAATTATTTTCATATATGACACATCACAGTTTTTCCATGTTTCTGTAGTAATCACTTGAGTACCTGTACGGACCTGTACGGTTGTTACCATTTTTCAGTGTTGTTGTTTGACATTTTCTTTTATAAAAATTCAGGTTGACACAGGGAAACTTTTAAGAGAATCTAGATTTTAGTCTAGAATAGTGTAGAGGTTTAGATTGAGCAAAGCAGTAAAACAATCACTTATTTTCATTGTTTATTTAATTTTTACCAAATTTAGTTAAGACAACACTTTCATTGAATGCTGTTTGATAAAGACAACTTAGTTTGTTCCGGATAACCTCACCACTTTTTACTTACTTACAATTAGTTATGATTAGGAACACTCATATTCATTCATGACAAAAATGATCCTTGAAAGTTAAAAAGTTTTTGACGATTTGTTTTATAGTTAAATATGACCAAAATTATCCGAGTAATTTAACTATGATTTTGAAGGCATAATTTGGTCGTTAAATGAAGTAGTACTTACTACTGCTGAAGTATAAGTTAGTACTAATTGAATTTATTACTTCATGTAGCTCTAAAAAGAAAAGAACCCTGTAAGACATTATTAGATTTAATACTTACTTCTATGTGACATAAATTAAGTCTTATTAAGTCCCAAGTCCAAGAAGATATTTTAGAAGTAAAAACAAAGTAGACTCAAGTGGGGCGTTTACCTATCGAAAATTAAGGCATGGCCGTTTCGCGTTTTTTAAACTCATTTTGTAATTTTAGAATCTCAAATTTGGGTTAGTAATGCAAAAGGCATAAATTTATAATGTCAAAGTCAGTTTTTGTACTAATTTATTTTATTAAGAAAGTTATGTGTTTTAGAAGTAACCACAAAAATACATGAATTTGATGTTGATCTACTAACTAAGGCTGGTACACAAAAGCAAAAAAACGACCTCTACGCGCCAGCTGCACATTTGATGTACGATATAAAGAAAAAATGAAATTTATGTAATTATTTTTAAAGGTAAAAAACATTAAACAGTAAACATTGTCACACACATTTTACACGAGGTTTTTCCAAGCTAATCGCGTCGTCTATCACCAATTTACGGTATCTCTACCAGTCCTAGCGAAGACGAAAATCGATCGGAATCGGTCAGCTATTACCTTGACTTAAATGCGAGTGACAGTTTAATTAGAAACTGTCACTCGCATTTAAATGTCATATATACCTATAATATTCGAGTGTATAATAATATAACAGTTATGGCCAAGCGAAAATTGGCTTATTATAAAACATTAACAACATTAACAGTTCCGTAAGTATTCATTCTTTATACATTATGTTTCCCACCAATAGTATTCCATTATCTATGACAGAATCTGTGAATAATACCGAAGCGCTGTGACAGAACCGAATATCGTCTACCTCCACCTACTCACACCCCCTTGCGTCTACCCGTCCTGCGAGTAATATAAGTTGCATAAGTTTCTATTTGTTGGTAAACGCCACTCTTAAGAGCCTACCGTAGTAGGTCGGTCACCATCTACGGTTTTTGCGGTGTGAAGGGGGAGGTAAAGCGAGGCGTAAACGTTTGGGTGGAGAAGCGACTGGCAAATAGGCAACACACAATTCAGACCTCCTTCTATTCACAGTTTTGTAATGTATAAGACCAGGCATAGGGAAGGTATATCTGGCCAACTGCAATAAGCTGAAAACCAAATAAACAGACATTCCATTCAACTTTTTTATTACATTAGGTACATTAATATAAGAGAATATACTCAACTAGTTTATAAAAGAATTACTGAAGCAAATATATTTTAAATGTGCCTATTTATGATTTATAGCATGATAATATTGATATATTGATTTATTAGAAAACATCTTTTTGCGGTTTTTATCCTTTTGTCTTTTATTGTCAGGTGAATGAATGTTTTATTCAGATCTCCGCTTTCTTTTGTCTTATTATTCTTGGTCTGGAATAAATATATATTATATCTGGCCGTTGTATTTACTCTAAATGTTGAAGTTTTTTAATCGTAATAATATGAGCCATGCCGTGGACATCTAAAATATTACAAAAACAGATGTTGTAACAGTTACAGTGCCTTTTTTTCTTTTTTTTTTATAAAATGTAAAAATATTTATATTCTCTAATAAGCAGATTTTGGATTATTGAATGTAATATTGTTCCAAATCGACAAGTGACAGTGTTGATTACCGAAATTAAATTATAAATATTTTTTCTCAGGTAACATAGGTACAAACTAAATTGTATCACCAAATAAGGAAAGTATTAATTTTTTAAATATAAATTTGAGCATACATTAAACAGGTTTGTAAAAGAAAATAGTAGGTATATATATACCTATACAAGCAAGTAGGTATAGGTATTTCAGATATCTGTCCGTGTTCATTTATGATTTATTACGAGATAACATTTTATTAGACTTTTTTTCCTTTTCTTCACTATTCTCCTCGCTTTCATAATGTATCTTATTTTTCAAGAGCAAGGTTACGGCTTTATTGAATTTGTACTTATTTTAATGATATTGGCCAGAAAAATATATATTTAGTTTTCTTGGGCAATAAATATATAGTATTATTATTAATAATTATTAAGTTGCATAATTTCATGCTTATTATTTCTCACCATGATTTGTATTTACCTTACATGTTGCAGCTGTTTAATAATCTGAGGAATGTTTAGAGAAAACTAAAATCCGATAAAAACAATTTTATTGTTATTTATATAACAGTGCTTGTTTTTCTTATAAAATATAAAAATACTTGTATTCTCAATTATCAAAATTTAATTATAAATTAGTAAAATACTACAGCAATGTCGTCCTTATTACTTACTTTCATTGCTAAATATGCTTTACCCTCAGCTTCTTTTATAAACCGGTTAATATGATCTATTTCTAAAATTGTGGATTTCTTAGGCTGGTCACCTTTACATAATCTTTTTAAACATGCAAGAAGCCTAGAGAATGTCTTTACTTTTATAAATATTTAAACAACATTGTCATATTGAATATGTGGACCACGAGGACGATGCCTTTTACTTTCTTATACGCAGTATAAGGAAGTATTGTGATGGTGAAAATTT
This sequence comes from Amphimallon solstitiale, assembly GCA_963170755.1. Classification (NCBI taxonomy): domain Eukaryota; kingdom Metazoa; phylum Arthropoda; class Insecta; order Coleoptera; family Scarabaeidae; genus Amphimallon; species Amphimallon solstitiale. The sequence goes on from OY720677.1 coordinate 117,483,751, forward strand.
TCGACCTCGAGATTTTTGCAGATGTCCACGTTTTGAAGTCCCCTGATACCGAAAAAGTGGTTTTTAAAAAATGTCTGTGTGTCTGTCTGTCTGTCTGTAACCATGATAGCGGTCAAACCGCTATAGCTATCAATTCCAAATTTTGTATTTACGTGTATAATCTCCCTCTTGAGATCTGATTGGTTTTTCAGTAAAATCGGTAGACCGGAAGTAGCAGTTTACTTCTGTAAAAAAATCGAATTTTGCCAATATTTCGTCAACTACTAAGTTTAAACAAATTTATAAAGAATTCATACGTACTTAAAATTAAGTTTGTGACAAATTGTCTTAAAAAAGTTTTTGGAAATTCCAACCGGAAGTAGGTCTTTTACTCTTATCGAAAATCAGTTTTTTGCGAATATCTCGCAAGTCATGCTTTTTAGACAAGTACGTTACGAATATAAAAGTATTTAAAACATAATTTTCAATATCTTTTGTATAAAAACGAGAAAATGGGTGTGCTTAAAACCACACAGCAGAAGTGTAAACTTCATCAAGGCGAGGTTAATAATACGAAATACAACTTTTTTTTTCGTTCTATATTACATTTAAATAATCGTCCGCGAAGTTACCAATTCGCGAACGCAACACAGTTCACGTAATACAATTTCGCGGCCGTTGCTATTGCAGCGGCCGTTAAAGTAAATACACATTTTGACACATGTTTAATCACACATTCTACGACTTATTTTGACAACTACAAAGTATTTGTAGTTTATTATATTCGTCTCATTTCCATGGTAACGCATGTAAAGCAAGTAAACCACTTTAATTTAGCACCTTTAGAACTGAATTAAATTAAATTGTGTCTCAATTTAAATTAAATCGATTGAAAAATTTAACGGTTGCCCAAAAAATTGTGTGTATATCTTGTCCGCGAGAACTTTAACGTACTCGAGATTGTCTTGCCTCGGCCGCAAGCATTATTAAGGAGATTTTCGGACGCATGTATATATATAAATAGACGATATGAATACTGGCTTTCGACTCCCGCCCTTGGTCTAATGGTTAAGGGCTGGCCTCTCACCCAGGCGGCTCCGGTTCACATATGCTCTGGGACATGAATTTATTTATTCATTTAAATTTCAATTTAATTGAAATTAAATACCTCTATATGATATATTTATTTATCTTGTTCCCTTAGCCGACTACCCGAAGAGCGTTACATATCCGAGCGTTGCAGGTCAGTCTTGTTCACTGCCTTCAATCAGCGCAACGCGACTAAAGAAGTTTACACTTCAAAAATTTCAAAATTCAGACCGGAAGTACCACTTTTAGTCTTATCGAATAGCGATTTTTTGCAAATATATAATAATATATATTTATCAAGAGTACAAAAGTATTTAGAACGGGATTTGCAATATTTTTTGTATACATGACATTTCAAAATTCGGACCGGAAGTAGCACTTTTACTCTTAGCGAGTAGCACTTTTTTTCGAATATCTTGCAAAGTATGCATTCTATAGCGATTTATTAAGAGAATGAAAGTACTTAGAATAGGATTTTGAATAAGCTTTGTGTAAAAAAAATCCTAAAATTGTATAGTTTGAAACGCTCATACGTATAAGAAAATCGTTTTCATCCCTCAATTACTTTACCTTTTGAACTGGGCCAATCGTCGACTCAAATGTTTCCCTTTCTTTTTATATTCTTTTTTATTTCCCATTTTATATATAGAGAAAAGCAAAGACACAAACGTTTTTATCACTAAAATTAGTAAAGCGTCTAAACGAAAAATCGTAAATGAACACAAATATTTAAAAGGCGTACGATCGTGCAAATTTTGCGTAGAGAGGGGGCATTTTCTTCTAAATAGTGACACACGTGTTTGTATTCACAGAAGAAAAACCATGAAAAGAAAAAGTGGCTAGACTTGTTCACAAAATAAAATAACCGGATTTTGTTTGGTTTTATTTATATCGAGCGATTATGACTTTACTTTGGAATCGCCAGAATGTCGATATTTAAGAAAAGGGGACTGGAAAAATATCATTTTTTCCTATTACCTCAGCCGGTTTTGATTTTTTCTTTGGAATAGTTTCATCAGCATTTGGTAACAATATCGTTTTGTAATAATAGAACATTATATTAGTTGGAAAAATATATATTTAATATTTACTTATTATATTAGATGTTTATTATAAATCACAATACAGTATTGTTATAGAATTGCATCATACAAAAACTTCTTTCAACACTGTAATGTGCGGAAAGTGCAAGTTATTCCGACCCTTCTAAAATTGTTTTTTTCCTATTGTTTTTGCCAATTTCGATTTTTTCTTCGAATGCGTTGGAACAATTTAGAACCAACCTAGAACAACCTGATACAACTGTCAGAATTTAGATTTTCGAAAAAGGAAGGGCTAACTTCTCACTTTTAGATTTCGTTTTTTTGCAATATATTTTGATATATGGAGTACGGTTTTGATGTAGTAGAACAGCGTTTAGAACAAATCTAGAATAACCTGGAAAAGCGGTCAGAATTTGAATTTTCGCAAATAGAGGGGCTATAAGAAAATCCCTTTACCTATTAACTCAGCCAATTATTATTTTTTATTTGAAATACTTTGGAACAGTTTAAAGCAAATCTAGAATAACTGTCAGAATTTCGATTTTCGAAAAAAGGGGCACTGGCGGTAAAAGTTGTTTTTTACAATTTACTTGACCGATTATGACTTATTTTTTGAAATACTTTGGAACAATTGAGAACAAACCTAGAACAACCTGGAACAACCATCAGAATTTAGATTTTTAAAAAATGAGGAGATAACTTCTCTTTTGGATATAGTTTTTTGCAACAATATCTTTTCGTATTTAAGAGACACGGTTGAGACACGGTTGAGACACGGTTTTGATGTATAGAACTGCGGATCCACACTATGAAATAACATAAATCTTTCTTAGATAGGAGATATAAGAAAGATTTATATTATTTCATAGTCTGGACTCCGAAGAGTGTTTGGTATGAGGTAATACACAAAGACTGGACAATTAATACTGACTGTCACACGTTTAGACAAAAACGCGGATGTCAAGAAATTAATCAATCTTTTTATTGCACCTACAAACGGAACATCATAAATAATAGCCTTGAAAAGTTTCCAGGGGACTACACGGCCACTTGCTTATTCCTCTACGTTTTCTATGTTTTTGTGAACATCTTTTTTCAAAAAAAAACATAGTTTAGGCCTACTGGTGATACCATGAGAACAAAAGCGCGCTTTGCTTTCTACCTCCAAGGTAGTGCGGAAAGTAGTGCGGAAAGTAGTGCGTTGACGTTTTATATGCCACATAGCGGTTATTTATAAAAAAATGAGGTGTGGCCACCACACGACTTTCTTATACGTATGAGCGTTTCAAATTATAGAATTTTAAGAATTTTTTTTACAAAAATTATTCAAAATCCTATTCTAAGTACTTTCATTCTCTTAATAAATCGCTATAGAATGCATACTTTGCAAGATATTCGAAAAAAAGTGCTACTCGCTAAGAGTAAAAGTGTTACTTGCGGTCCGAATTTTGACTTTTTCATATATACAAAAAATATTATAAATTCATTTCTAAATACTTTTGTACTCCTGATAAATATATATGCAGGAGTACACTTACACACTTACGATATATTTGCAAAAAATCGCTATTCGATAAGAGTAAAAGTGGCACTTCCGGTCTGAATTTTGAAACTTTTTTTATACAAAAGGTATTGAAATTATATTTTAAATACTTTTATACCCGTAACGTACTTGTCTAAAAAGCATGACTTGCGAAATATTCGCAAAAAACTGATTTTTGATAAGAGTAAAAGACCTACTTCCGGTAGGAATTTCGAAAAACTTTTTTAATAAAATTGTTCTCAATTTTAATTTTAAGTACATATAAATTCTTTATAAATTTGTTTAAACTTAGTAATTGACGAAATATTGGCAAAATTCGAATTTTTCACTGAAGTAAACTGCTACTTCCGGTCTACCGATTTTACTGAAAAACTAATCAGATCTCAAGAGGGAGATTATACACGTAAATACAAAATTTGGAATTGATATCTGCAGCGGTTTGACCGCTATCGTGGTCACACACAAACACACACACAGACACAGCCATAGACACACACACAAACACACACTGAGACATTTTTTTAAAACCACTTTTTCGGTATCAGGGGACTTTAAAACGTGGACATCTGCAAAAATCTCGAGGTCGAAAATTTTCATCATCACAATACTTCCTTATACTACGTATAAGAAAGTAATAAAAAGTTCGTAGAAGCTTTTCTGAAAAAAAATAAACAATGTAAAATATTAATAAAAAATATATGAATAACAATCAGTTGTAAATTGTAGTATTAAAATTTGCTTCAAATCAATGATTACGATGAATCCGACGTTGCAATTTTTATAATTTAATTTTGCTAATTAACAATATCAGTGTCGATTGTGAAGAATATAATTTTTAATAATTTAAAACGTGCGCTACTTAGAGAATCTGAATATTTTTACATTTTGTAAGAAACACCGGCACTGTTGCAATACAAAATTCATTTTGTCAGATTTTAGTTTTCTCTAAAACATTCCTGATATTATTAAAAAGCCTCAACATGTGAAGTAAATACAAATTATGATAAGAAATAATAAGAAGTACATACAATTTAGATAATTAATAATCATAATAATAATACAACTATATAATTATTGCAGAATAAAATTTATTATCTAATTAATTCCGGCAAATATCATTAAAATAATTACAAATTACATAAAACTAAATAAATGCGAGCCAGAAGAATGAGTGAATGAATGAGAAAGAGCAAAAAAAAATTTGGAATAAAGTAGACCCATAAATATTTTCCTGCAATAAATGTAAATGCCGGAGACAAATATCCCAAGTTTATTTGCTATCTTAGGTTTGTTCCTACATACGTTTGAATGGATCCGTGATTGTACGGAGCAAGCGCAGTGAATAATCACTGTTCCAACAACGCGAGCCGACAAATCCGGGATCAATTGCAATCTGTTCCAACATAACATGATCTAGTTTGAGGACTGTCAAAACATAGTCCGAGCGGTTTGCTGATCTTTTACAAACTGAAATTTATGGATACTTAGCGCATGCGCACCAATGCCAATTGTACTACGATATCTCTAACGCTAACTTAAGTTATTGTATTGGTAAAATAATTTATTACTTAAGGTATCTACGGCATTATTTGAATGTTTTGAATGAACGATAAACATGAGTGATAGTGACATTAGTTTCGACACAATGATTCTTCTTTACTTTCTCAATTTCTCTAAGTATGTAATACTAATTTTAATGCTAGTTTACTTGAATTAATATTACGATTTATCAAATACTTGTCAATCGCTGAACAAGTACCCTCTACCCACAAATATGATAACTAAAAGGCTAAAATAGTGTTCCAACACACTTTAATTGCAGTTTGGTCGGATACTGGTTTCTGATAAAACATGCGCAATTGCAATAGTCATAGATCGATCCAAGACTGATCAGTGATTTCTATGTTGGAACAAACCTCTCTAGTTGACCAGACATCGGGTCGTGTACGTGCATTCTCTAAAAGGCACACGCATTTTAAACACCTCCCCTTAATTGAGAACTTCCCCTTAAAGCATTCTAGTGTATCGACTCACCGCATGGGGCGCCAGCGCACGGTGTACTTTTTAATAAAAACTTTATAAACATTTTATGAAGAAATGTCACAATAAAAAAAAAATTAGAACATGCGAAAAATCCTAGAAAAAAATTCACTTTCTGGCAATGTAAATTACATTGCCGCAACTATCTTCATTTAGAATTAAAAAATACTTTTTTTAACTAAAATTTTCGAAAATAACATTGCCTTATTCTTTATTTATTTTCCATTCTTTTTTATAAAAACCATTTTTAATTTAAATTAATAATAACTGTAAGAAATTGTTCAACAAGAACGGACCACATAGTGGGACTGATGTAGCCTCTTAAAAAATGTCTTGACCTTTTGTTTGTTTATTCAGGATAATTCCATAGTATATGTTTCTATTTTTCGACCATTACTATCCTTGCAAATTTAATTTCCCTGTTAAGTGTGTTATTTTTTCAAAATTAAGTAATTAAAGACATAAATTAGGATTTTTAACTTTGACACGGTACATTTTTCTTGTCTAGCTACATGGGTCATTTTGAAATGCTTTCTTCATATATAAAGTTAGTTCAAAATTGAACTTTAAATAATTTAAAATTCTCCATAAAGTTACATGGAATGCATAATTAGAGAGATATATGAAAAAAACTGCTTTTCGATAAGAATAAACGTAACTCCGATCTGAATAGCGAAAGGCAAATTGATGTTTTTGGCAGAGAAAAACATATCTCTCCTTCAGTTTTCCTTGCCTAAATATAATCAGTAGCCGTAAGCACTAAGTGTCGGTAATGTATATATTATTTTACATATACATAAAGTCATATTGCTAATAATATGCCGATACATTATCTGATCTATTTTCTATTTACTATACATCAGAGTGGGGCAATTATTATAATGCACGCACGTACAATGGAGTCGGCTTAATTTGAATTTTAGGCATGCACAAATATGGTCGTTCATATTCCGTAGCAGAGTCGACTTTGATCGCAGAAAGATCTACGGTTAGTTGATTTATGATCGTTTCATTTCCTGACAATTGAAACCTGTCAATGTCAAACCGTTCTCATATATATATACATAAAGATATCAATTAGAAGTAAATTGTTAATAAATCGTTTTGCATTATATGCGTGGATTAATGATTTATTATTGGCACCAATAAGACAAAAAAATCATTAAAATGAAGATAGATTTATCTGATGGGATATATTTAGCAGTGGCATTGTTCGGTACCGTATTCATTAGTGACATGTCGAAAACAAAAGGAGATTAAGTCAGTGCGCCGTAAACTAGTTTTTCATTAATTTTAAATGCCATTAAGCTCCATTGTGATTTATAAATTCAATAATTAATAGTTATTATTTACCTACCTTTGAGTAAGTAAGATATATAGAAAGAACGAGTTTGTAGACAAATAAATTGAATATTGCCCACTTGCACTTTAAATTTGACTTGCTTCTTTATTAAGAATGAAATATAAATAAGTAAACGACAAATATAACGCTTGTCTTGTTTCCCAAAAATGTTTTTTTGGTTATCTCTATAATTTTCCAAATTTGGTGCAATATTCTTGTTTTGCTTTCTTAACTATATTAACTTCTTTTCGTTGTGATATATATATTTCCGTAGTTTTCCGTTGTAGTTACCCAGTTAACCAGTCTGTATTTCTATGTTTTAGTAAGTTAATGTTTTTATACACAGCCTTGTTGCGGCGTATGACGAAACTTACTTGCCAATAATAATTTGTTAGCAAAATTAATTTCAATTATTATTAATATTTTTTCATTGCGCAGATATCAGTTATCTTTAGTTTAAGCAATGCTTAGCTTCTTTCACATTTTCCTGTACAGCGGGGAGTTTAACCGTCTCAAGGCACGGAAAATTCGGCTCGAAGGACCAGTAAAGTCAAAAAGATGTAAAATCAAAGTGTTGTACCTAAGATATAAAGCCAACCAGTTCATATGCAAGTCACAAATGAGAGTTAGATCTCGGGTGTAAAATAAAATCACTACAACACGACTTTTAGTTATTTTTTTACTTATATTATATATATATATGTATAAATACAATGTAGTTTTGAGGTAAAATATTTAGTGCAACGGTGCTGAAGTTTTATTAAAACCACAGAGTTTTGGTCCTTCGAACACGAAACCGCCTCTACAGTCCATCACTAAATACATTGACTTTATGCAATCTAAACAGCACTCTTGTGGAATTTTATAGAACTTTTTTAAAGGGTACCCAATTTTCTTGATGTTCTTTTCATTTCTTTTTGTTTTTCGAAGTTCGCTTGACTAGTATAGTTTCTTTCCCAGTCTGTTTCTATTAAATTATGACTTTTAGCTTTCTCATTCACTGTCTTCCTTTTTTTTAGCTAACATTTATTCTTCTTTTCTTATCTTGCCCATTGATGTGGTTACTTGCAATTATCAGGAAAATATAACCCAAACTGTTTTTGGACAAAATGTTCGCAGCTGAAAGATATTAAATGAAAATATTGACATATCATTTCTGAAAGACTATATTCTGTAGACATGTAAAGCTTTGTAAGATTCCCAGGTACTAAGCGTTATAAAACGAACACCAAACAAAACTTTTTTAATGTATAGAGTAGTTTTGAGGTACAAGGACGTACAAAAGTGGCCCATAACCAATATCGTATAATGGTTTTGGTAGCATAAATTCCTGAAAAGAAGACTTGGGCAACAAATTCTAGACCAGCATGACACCATACTATCAAATGTTTGCAAATGAAAGATATTGAATAAAAATATTGATATATCATTTTTGAAAGACTATGTTCTGCGAAAATGTAAAATTTTGGAAGATTGCTATGTACTAAGCATTATAAAACGAACACCAAACGAAACTGTTTTAATGTACGTATAGAGTAGTTTTGTGTTATAAGAAGGCACAAAAGTGTTGTCTCACAGCCAACATCGTATAATGATTTTGGTAGCATAATAAATTCCTGAACAGAAGACATGAGCAACAAAATTCTAGGCCAGCATTATGGAGGAAAAAAGAAATGCTATAGTTTTCCTCGGAAGATACCCAAAACGTAGATTTTTGTCCGTGTAGATTATTACCTTTGGCAAAAATACAAAAAAGTAGTGCACTTTGTGTTATTGGAAAATGGAAGAGTTTCAGGAAAGCAGCAGGATATATTCAGAAGAGCTAACATCTATAACCGCATTAAAAATTATCACTAATTGGAGAGTTAAAAAGAAAAATCCGAATTAACAGTTTTTTTAGTAATATAGTTTTTGTTTTGCAAGTTTTACAGGCGGAATATTCTTACGTTGTCATTCTTATGTTCTTTTAATTTTTTTTTATGATTTTATCTTTATAAATAAAATTTGTTATTTTTATTTCAATTGTCGACTTATTCTTCTTGCCATTCTTATATAGAGCAACCACTTATAATTTCTTAGACCACCGCAAGACAAAAATCAAAAATATCAATATGGATTTATATACTATATTATTATGTCTTTCTTTTTTGAAAAATTTAGAATATATTGATATAACTCAGTTAAATAGTTCAAAAAAAAAATTAATTTAGATACGAAAATTAATACAGATACTTTTAAAAGTTAATAGGTTGTTATACTAAAACATAAATATGAAAACAAGTAGTGTGGTCACTTTCGGAATGGTCATTCTGTGATATCATATTGTCTATGATTTTGGAGTATTTCGATGAATACGTGCCAAATTTTGTTACTATGAACACGGGCGATACAGATTAATTTGCTAAACTTAAGTTTAGCAGAAAATAATCTGCAAAAAATATTAAAAACGATAATTCGTTGATCCAAACAACGAAATATTAGAATATATAATTCTTACTCATGAATTATTTTTGAGAAAATGTTAACAAAGTAGATTTTAAAATTTTCTGTAATTTTACTGTTAATAATTGTTCTTACATTAAAAAATCAAATCCAAAACTCATTGCATCATACACTTGTCATTTGAACCAACCTTGTATGAACTAAAACTATCTAATTCATATTTCATTAACATAAATATTAAAACCTATATATTCTAACACTAATAGCTATGTAAAACAAGTTCTGTGGGAAGGACAACTATTGTGGCGCTGCACATGTGCTACATAATTTAAAATCTCAATCAATACCACCACTATAATTATTTTATATAATTACTTGATTGCCATTGGAATAAATAATACCTATACAAAATTAATATAAGAAAGTTCTAATACGAATATTAAAGATACTATAATTATCAAAACCAACAAACAATAAATTTTATTTTGATTAATAATTAATCGGTTTTAATAACTGATTCAGAAGAAATTTCAATTTAAAATCGCGCTGTTTTAGGTTTAGTTCATGGCTTTTCCGCAAAATACGAGCACAGAAATACGTCTCCTGTGGTGAATTACAAAACGGTGCATTAGAAGAAGATGCATATATAGCTATTACGTCGTGCAGTACAACGAAAACTTTTAAACGGTATGAAATGTCAACAACTGTTTATATTCAAACTGACGGTTGGTTTTTATCGAATTTTAGCAATGTTTATAGTTGATTGTTGTCGGTACGAGTATTTTACCGTGGATAAGTGTATATATTAATGATTTTAGCGTGTTGTATCTTTTATTTCTGTATTTTTATAACCTATAAAATACATGTGCGATTACGTTTTGGCTGAAGGAATGCTCAAAGAATTACATTCATACTTATACATAATCTGTAGGTGGTCAACCTATTTATTCTTAATTTATTCAGTGTTTGTCAATTAGTGGTGTGATTTGTTATTCGTGGAGACTACTGTGATATATTAGAACAAGGAATTCATTATAAAAAAGGTTACCCGTGCCGAAAAATTTTGTTTGTTTTTTCCTGGGTGTTCCAAGATAAAATGCACGTGAGTATTCTTTTTTTTAAATTTATGCATGGACATGAACGTTTCTTTCAATGCCAGTCAATGTTTATAATTGATGAAATCAATTTTGTAACAAATAAGAAATAATAACGAGTTCAGCAACGTTTGGTTTTTATGTCATTTTTAGGAGCAAAGTATGTATAGGTATATAGGTAAATAAAACAAGATTGTTAAAAAAAAAACTAAAAACTGGAAATATATCCCAATTTGTTAGAGGGATTAGAACATGTACAATGAAATTGTAATGACCGGAAAATTGATAATGTAAAAATTGAGGTGTTTATTTCTTAACATTTTAATTTAAACGAGTTGAATTTGCAATGAGAAAGTATATTCTTTGTATTTAATCAATTAGTGAAGGCTACAGCTTTGGTTTTGCGAAGTTGTCCAGATTTTGCAAAACCTTGAAATTAGAGCACAAGTAAGTTTTTTAAACAAAAAAAAAAGAAATAAATAATATGTAGGCTGTTCTATAGAAAACTAAATTTAGATATTGCACAGATAATATAGAACAGCGTTTATAGTTGGAAATTATTTTTGAATGGGACGAAATGTTTTGATAGAATTTTTATGTGAACAACTTAGACCAAATAACATGTAACTTAAACATATTTTCTTCTCTCCATACCTATTTCCTCTCCAGCTTTCAATGTGTTTATTTTTCAAATCTTCGTTTATCGCTCCTCTCCACTTACTATACTACTTGTTTGGCATTTAATTTTTCACAAATTTATAGTAGAGGTTATATCTATAAAACGTGCTCGAAAGAACATTTCCAGCATGAGAATCTCGCTTATGATACAAACTTAATTAAAAAAGAAAAACAATTATAAAAATGTTCTAACATTTGACAATTCCGTTCTAAACATAATTGTCCTTTGTGTAGTGTCGTAATCGCACTGTAAAGTTTTTGCCTTTTAATTCTACCAAATGCAGCAGAAACAGCTTCACAAAGATCTTCGTTATTAATATTTTAAAACTGTTTTTTTCTGTTGCATTAGGTACTTGCAAATATTAAACTCATAGAAATTTTTCCAAAAATGCAAAATTGTTTTTACCTCTGTATTTCCGAAATAATTTTCAATAGAAGACAGTTGTAAATTCTGTTACGAAGGATATGCTAAATAACAATGACATTAAATGAACAAATTTGGGAGTGAAATTACAAATTTAACAGAGGTTAAGAACAAAAGAAACTAAGACGTAGCTCACAGATAAATGACGTGTGACTAACTAATTAAAAAAAAAAAACAGAGGTTACGTTAAATACTCAAAACTAATTATCTAGAAGAAACTATGGCGCCTGACACTAGAAAGTTTTAATAGACCCCAAACAAAAAAAACAAGAGCAATCACAAAATTCAAACCAGCACAGTATAGTACTGACTGTATATTACTGATGATTACTGGTGGCGCTGATGGCCGATTTACTTGACCAAAGATGCTACCAACTTTATACTTCGTCGCAGGTCTGACAGTTCTGACGTTAAGATGGCGACAACTGCAGATATGACGATCCATTTCTGTCCAGATAATGGTGTTTAAAATGGAGAAAATTGGTACATTCAAATTAGGTACGTGCGAACTTGGAACGCTAAGGAGGAAATATAAATAATTAGCAAGGGAATTTTAGCGATACCCACGTGCAATGTAATGAATAAACATGGCGAGATTAATTTTCCTGTCGAGGAAATTTGATCTTCAATATAAAATCACACGTAAATCCACGATCATCCACTAAGTTTCAATTAAAAAGTGATTTTATTTTGTTCGTGGTGTTGTTCAACTCGCTACACTCCTTTTGCCAACTTTTAAAATAAATTCTTACTTTTATCACTTGCATCATAAATATCTATTAAAACGTAACAATGTTTACTACGACATAACAACATTCCACACTTTTCATAAATCGTGGACTTCCTATCATTTAACCATATACCTCTACTCTGCATAGAAACCGCGCACTGCAGACATTCTTTCCACGAATACGAACTTATCTGCGTCGATTTCAATTCATCCGATAGTGGATGTGCAACCGATGTTAATCAGATTTTCGAGACTCGGTAATTTTACCAATGCCACACGTCCAGTTTTACACGCTTTTCATTGCACTAGTAGCCGTGTACCGTTACTCGTATGCACATTCTTAATATATTCAGCGTTTTTCACGGCTGACTCTAGATTTGGACATTTTTTATGCGCTATTTCTTTCGAAACGGCGCCACTGTCCGCATTCGATTTGCTCTTTAATTGCCGGTAACTTCTTTTATTTTATCGAGACGATTTCAAAATTGCAGTTTAGATTTTTATCTTGAGAGTTTATTGGAAGTTTAAAAGGGTTCGCGGACGAAAAGGTGTGACGTAAAAATGCCTGCGTGGAAATTAAAATTGTAATTCTTTCAAAATAAAATTTTAATAACATGCGAAAGTTATGGATTATTTAAAATGAATGAAACAAAGTAAATACCTAGGTAAATACGTATATACAGTACGTCCAACTGAGATTGTATGTTTTTTTAAATTTTGGTCGCAATATGACCAGAAATAGAATATGTAGGGGAAGGTTGCCTAATTTGAACCACCGCCTAAATTGAACCACGCAAATAAATTTTTTTTGGGAGGCAACTTCTACCATCTGATGGCCAACTATTGAAGTTTGTGATCGAAAACTTCTAGTCGTTCCATTACAGTGCCGTTTATAGTTTGCATTGGTTACTGGCAGCGTAGTTTGTATTGTAGTGGTGTTTACTGTAATATTTTACTTCGCGTACTTAAGACATTAACGAAAGGTTTATTCTGGTAAGTACTTTATGATATCACAGTTATATTTGTTATAGTGTTTTTGATATATCTTACAAATTTCAAATAAAAACAAGCGTAAATATAATTTTTAGGTTAAGTTAAAATTAAACTCGTGTTGTTCCCTTAATTGAACCTGGTATTGAATTCTAAAATTGAACCGGTTCAATTTAGGAAACGTGTGAGGGAGTTAGTTTAGTTTATTGAAAATTTCTATATTAGTATATTAAAAAATGTCTATATTATTTTTTCTTGAAGTAAATACTAGAGAATAAAATATTTTCAGGATTATGTCATCGAAAAAGAGAGGCAATTATGGTAAATGGTCCGAAAATGGAAATGGCCATTAAGGCTTACGAAGATGGAGTTGGATTAAATGAATGCCAGCGAAGATTTAACATTAATAAATCAACTCTATTAAGACATGTTCGACAAACAAGTAAAATCGCAAATAATTGCATAAAAAAAAGGGCACAAAAATTGTTTTTAATGTTGAAATGGAGGCATTATTAGTCAAACATATTCTAAAGTTTGAAGAAGTGCTTTTTGGTTTAACAATAAAAGATGTCCGAAAAATTGCATTTCAACTAGCAGAAAAGCACAAACTACCTCATAGATTTAATAAAACAAAATGCATTGCTGGAAAAAAATGGTTTTATAGATTTATGAGACGTCATAAGGAATTATCACTGAGACAACCAGAATCTACTTCGCTTGCGTGAGCAAGAAGTTTCAGCAAGGAAAGAGTAACAGAGTTTTACGATTTTTTGGAAAAGTTAGTTGACAAATACAAAATTGATGCGACTACAATATTTAAGTTGATGAATCCGGGTATTCCACAGTTCAAAAAAGAATGCAGAAAGTTATAGCTAAAAAAGGCAAAAGACAGGTGGGTGGAATTACCAGTGGTGAACGTGGAGTTAACACAACAGTTGTGTGCTGTACTAATGCTGCTGGCCTTTATATCCCCCCTATGCTAATTTTTAAGAGAAAAAGATATTCTCCTGAATTAGCAAAAGGTGCTCCCAGTGGAAGTATTTGTCACATCTCCGACTCTGGTTACATCAACTCCGACTTATTCCTAGTTTGGCTAAAACATTGTACAGAGTGGCTCCAACAAAGGTGTTCTTTTGCTATTAGATGGTCATACAACTCATAGTAATAACTTAGAAGCTTTAGAATTTTGTCGCGAAAATCATATTATCTTCTTCAGCTACCTGCACATACAACACACAGGCTCCAGCCTTAAGATGTAGCATTTTTTAAACCTCTACAAAGTTATTACGTGCAGGCACAAGATTCTTGGTTGAGAGCTCATGTTGGACAAGCAATTTCAGCTTACGATATTGCAGAACTTGTAAATGAAGCATATTGAAAGGCAGCGACTGTAGGAACAGCCGAAAATGCTTTTAAAGCACCAGGCATTTGGCCTGTCAATAGGAATCTTTTTCCAGAACACTTTTTTGCACCTTCCCTTGCAGTCGAGCCACAAATGGAAAAAGACAATAAGCAGCATGGTCAATCTTCATCTACTATTTTGTCCGAAATCAATCCTAACACATTCAATGAAAGTTTAGAAGCGATATGTACCCTTCCAAAGAATTCCCAAGTCAGCGGTACTGCAAAAAGACGCCAACACCACATCATCAGCTGTAGAACTGACTAGCACACCATACAAAGACGAATTGGTGGCAAAAAAAGAAATAAGGAAGAGTCAGAAGCAGCAAAAACAAGTAGGAAGTGCAAGAAAACTCAAAAAATTATTGAAAAAGTAAAATTTGATTTGTTCAATAAAACAGAAGGATTCATTAAAAACAAAAAACCGAAACAACACAACAAATTACAACACAGAAAAAATAAAAAACCAAGTTTAGATAAATCAACTGATTCAAGCGAAGAAGATAAAGATGCAATGTGTTTGTATTGCCACGATTCTTATTCCAACTCTGTAGCGGAAGAAGGGTGGATTAAATGTCAAGTGTGCTCGGAATGGGCACACGAGGAGTGTGCAGGAGTCGAAGAGGACGAGATTTTGATCTGTGACATGTGTAAAGAATAGCTTTTAATATGGGTTCAAATTAGGTTACCAGTGGTTCATTTTAAGCAACTGGTAGCCTAATTTGAACCGTTTTCCATAAAATGGTTTTTTATATTGTACACAAAAATGTTTTCGTCTTTGTTATTTTCTTTCTGTAAAAATAAATGTTTGTAAATTTGTCTATCGTTTGAGTTTAAAATGTCCGCTTAAGGTTGATTATTGTCGGAATAATGGTCATTTCTTTCAAAGTGGTTCAAATTAGGCAACCTTCCCCGATGTACTGCCAGGGGCCAATCTAAGTTTTTGGGGGCCTAAAGCTTGTGATTTTTTTTTTATAACGTCGTGTTATGTGAGCTGGTAATGTCGATTTCTATTGATAATATGCATACGACACCCAATCCTTGCTTATTCTTAATTTTACGATATTTGTTTTTTTATGTAGATCATTAACTGTTTTTCATATGTGTACAGTTGCGGGATCATAAAGCGGGACATGTCTTATATTCAATTGTTCTGTTATTTTTGTATTATAAGTTAGACGTACTTTTTGGCAGTTATGTCAATACACTTTTTTACACCTCTTTTCGGCGTTTATTAGTAATAGATCACTTTGGATACGAAGGATACCTTTATATCAAAAAACCTACTTTACACTAATAAAGCTTAACTGTCCCGCAACTGTACATATTATTTTGAGCATTTTGGCGGTCTAAAAATCGAGCGCTTTCCAAATATTTTTAAAAATGTGTGCTTTTATTTTCTAATAAATTGATAACATCCTGATCATAAAATTCAGTTAATCCTTTATAAACAAATACTTTGGCAGCGGGGTCTATGTTTTTTCATCATGTTTCCAGCAACGAAGTCGAAAATATAATCAATGGGTTAGCGAGTAAAAAATCTGGTGGTTATGATGTTGTACCAATTCAGCTAATCAAGTATTGTATGGTTGAGGTTTCGCATCTTCTGATTACACTGGTCTGCAAAAAAAAATTAATCAAGCCTCGGCACTATTCTTGGTGATTCTTATGTAAAATGACGTCCTGAATCCAAATATAACTGCCGTTTTCTTCCATCACCCACCATTTTCGTGAGAGCCCCGCACTCCTATTTTTAGCACTTTTCGATAATAATAAATTTATGGACATTGATTTAATTTGAAGGGGTAAAAAGAATATTTTAGCTGGAAACAATTATAAATAATAAAGATATGTACCATTATTTGGTGCTTGCTTTCCTTTTATACCCTGAGGTACAGCTGTCTCGTCCCAAAAACCAGCAGTATTCCGCCAACATGCTTGCATTCCACTTCCCTGAAAATCTCTTCTCCATCTTAGCGATGTCTTGATGGAACCGTTCCCCGTGTTCATCGGAGACTGCTCCTAAATTTTCAGGGAAGAAGCCAGGTGCGACTGAAGGAAGTGTACTTTAAGAGACATGTTACATCCCATGGCCTTGTACGCTAACAGCAATTCCTCGACGTGAGCGACATAATCATCACTTTTGTGGTTACCCAAAAAGTTCTTACAGACGTTTTGGAATGCAAGCCAAGCACGTTTTTCTTTTTGATTTAGGTGTTCAATAGACGTCGAATCTTGGAAAAGATGTCTAATTTGGGGACCTACAAAAACTCCTTCCTTGATTTTAGCTTCGCTAAGACGAGGAAATTTAGTTTTCAAAAATTGAAATGCGTCACCTGTCTTGTCCATTGCTTTCACAAACTGCTTGATCAATCCAAGTTTGATGTGCAAAGGTGGCAAGTAAATATTTTCCTTCGGGACCAAAGGGTCGTGGGCGACATTTTTCTGACCAGGGGTAAAATTTTCTCGCAGAGGCCAGTTCCGTATGGTGTAATGTTTGTCTCGGGCTCGGCTGTCCCATTCACAAAGGAAGCAGCAATACTTTGTGAATCCTGATTGCAGGCCCGTGACTAGAGCAACAACTTTTAAGTCAGCGCAAAGTTTCCATTTATAATCATGATAACTAATTTTATCAAGGATTCGGCTGATGTTTTCGTACGTCTCCTTCATATCAACAGAGTATGCAACTGGAACTGATGGTAAGTCATTCCCATTTGCCAACAGAACAACTTTTAAGCTTGTTTTTGACGAATCTATAAACAGTCTCCATTTGTCTGAGTCACATGGCATCTTTAGCTCTGTCATCTTTATCTTCCGAGAAAAGTAATTTTAGGCTCGACTGTCTGGTCCTGTAAGAAGATATTTTTACGCCCTTTTCTAAGAGATTCCACTGTTGAAGACGCGATCCAAGAAGTTGAGATTTAGTCTTAGGTAACTCCAAATCCCTGACGAGATCATCTAATTCCGATTGAGTAAGCAGGTGAGGTTGCCGAGAAACTGAATCAGCCGAATACTCTTCATCATCGGTGAACGTATCATTCGATGCCCCAGGTTGTAACTCAGAGTCTTTCAAATCCATTTCTGTCTCTAGAGTATAAGTTTGAGGGGGCACTGGGATTGGCAAAGACTCGTTGTGAGGAACAGGTCTTAGAGCTGAAGGAACATTGGGATACTGAATTGTATGCTTACTTTTGCTCGAAAACCCAACGGTGGAAGTTATACAAAAGTAACAGTCTGTAAGATGACAGCGAGGTTCACGCCAAACCATGGGCACAGCAAATGGCATTGATTTACGGGTACCTTTGAGCCATTTGGTCAAACTACTGTAACAAGTCGTACAGCAAACTGATGGAGCCCAAGTCTTGTCCTGGTCGCCAACTTGGCAATCAAAGTACAATTTATAAGCAGTTTTAAGAAGCGGAGAAAGGGGTTTTCGTTGCGCTTTTAAAGTAAATTCCCCGCAGACATAGCAGAACCTATTGGGATGATTTTTACATTCGCGTGGCATAATTAAATAGTAAATCAATACCTGATATTAACCACAAATCACACTTATGCACTTGGAAAAACCCAGAGTAAAAGTATTTTTACTGTTTTACACAAATAAACAATTCCGAAACATAGAATTACGCTTAAAACGTCGACAAGTTAACTCTACAACGGCTATAGATGTACTGATCGAAACAACGTAGTACTATAACGAGAAGAGCAATGCAAGCTTAAGCTTGTCGTAAATTCCTCCGCGAACCTGTGCGCGTGTGGTATTGAGAGCGCCAGCGCCGTGCAGTCAATATGCCTAACTGTTTCTTTATATTTTTATTAATGTTCTTCTATATTTGTATTTTATTGTAGTTTCTACATACTTTTATATATTAACAATGTTGCCATATACTTTGCTATAAATTTAATTACCTGCTTTCATGTATTTAAAATTGTTACAACTGTAAGAAACCAAAGTTTCTTGAAGCTTCAAGATAGGAGGTTTATTATGTAAGATTGATGTATTAGAGACTTTCATGTTTCAAGGATACCCTTATATGTTTTGACAAGTAATAAATAACCTATAATTATTTCTATCAAAATATGTAGTTTAATTGTTGAATATAAGTTAGATCATAAAAGTATGCTGAGGAACATAAATAATGATGAATCCAAGGAATCATACTATCACTCATTGAATACCTGTTAAAAATTAGAATGAACCCACGATCCTGCCAATAGTACAGTATCATTTGCTACCTCAATACAAATAACAATTTTCAAAAATTGACTTAATATATATATGTAAATGAAGAAAGGAAATATTACGGATCATAGAATAATCAAGTACAGAATTTAATGGGGTAACTCCGCTGAAAATGCAACTGCGGACACGTGTTTCGAACTACTTGGTTCTCGTCAGCGCAGTGTAGCCAAGAAATAGGATGGGGTAACCTTGGAGCTGAAAAACATCAATCAGAGACATACACAGGGGACAGACTACCAATTGAGGCTTCAGCTAGAATGTCCTCGATATTGAGGATGAATCTAACGTCTCCGCGAGGTAGAAATTGTCACCTCGCTTTTTATCTTGTGGGTTCAGATGACGCGCAGGTGGACAATGTCTACCTCGCCGCGACGTCATCCTCAATATCGAGGACACTCTAGCTGAAGCCTCAATTGGTAGGCTGTCCTCTGTGTATGTCTCTGATTGATGTTTTTCAGCTCCAAAGTTATCCCATTTTATTCCTTGGCTACACTGCGCTGACGAGAACCAAGTAGTTCGAAACACGTGTCCGCAGTTGAATTTTCAGCGGAGTTACCCCATTAAATTCTGTACTTGATTATATATATATATATATATATATATATATATATATATATATATTGTAACGAAAACAAGTCCACAAAAAAATAGAAAAGTAAACATCAGCGCAGCGACGTTAAAAACCCACTGTAAATAAATCGTAAATCATTCACGCCGTACGACGTAGACAGGCAAAAAAAATGCCTGGATCTTTTCTCGTATTTACTACGAGCATCGAGAAGACAGAAAGAATATTCTGGCATATTTCTAGGCTTTCTATATGCGGATATAAAAAGCCGCTGTGATACCGGAATGATTCATTCCTTCAATAGTCATTCATTGAATAGTTTTCGTACGGTTAGATAAACATAAATAAGTGAGCGGTGCAGTTTTTATTACAGTGCAATAAATACATAAATATTACAGATATAAATAGTAGTGATAGAAATAAATACGTGTGTTAATTTAAATTGTTAGTTTTAAGTATGTAAATATACAGACAGTTTTAAAACATTTGCCCGAGTTGTTTATTTCGAACCCGAAAACGCAACAATTTGGTGTCAGTATGGGTTGAACAATAAGTGCAAAAAGAAAAAATGGTTAACAAACGTTTGGAAGAATTAAAGGTCACCGAGTTAAGGGCAGAATTAGAAGAAAGGGACGCAGTTACGTCCGAAAAAAAAATAGAACTCCAGGACAGGCTTCGTGACATTCTAATAAATGAAGGTAAGGATCCCCAAAAATATTTGTTTCAAGTACAGGCTGATCAAAGCTTACTATGGAGACTCTAAAAGAAATTGCAAATAATTCAAAACAATTCGAGACTACTATGGAGACTTTAAAAGATGAAATTGCAAATAATTCAAAAGCATTGAAAGATGAAATTGCAAATAATTCAAAAGCATTGAAAGATGAAATTGCAAATAATTCAAAACAATTCGAGACTACTATGGAGACCCTTAAAGGTGAGATGTTACAATTCGAGATTACTATGGAGACTCTAAAAGATGAGATGTTAAATAATTCAAAGATTTTGGAAAAAACCTTAAGAAATGAAATTGCAAGTAATTCAAAACAACTCGAGGAAGACATTCAGAAGAATTCATCGAATTTGAGACAGGAACTTTCTGGGGCCATCGAAGCCGTAGAACATGAATTTGAGGAACGCATCTCCAGAATGAGGGACGAATTTAAAGTTCAGCTTCAATTGCCAGCGATGAACGACTGCAGTCCCCATGACTCCTCAAGCGAAAGCTTGGAGATCTGTCGAACAGCAGAACCATAAGATTATTTATTTTTCATGTTTTTGAGAAAATTTATAAAGGTTTTTAATATTGGCTTTTGTTCCGATGCTCGTAAAATAGATTGACTAGTAGAAACACAAAACTAATCAAACCAAAAGATTTTTTAAATATCTTCAAAACGAATCGAACAATTTTAAAAACTAAACTCCAAAATGTACTGTTTCAAAAGATCTTTAAAATGACGTATTACTCGATACCTCTCTCCATTTAAATTTTTTAAGGGGGAGCTCCCGGGGACAGGGGGTTAAAGTGGGTGAGTCAATTTTGGCATTAAGAAATGACCCCCACGATAATACTTCTTACGTCTTTCAGGGAATTTTTTATTGATTTCCAGATTTCCAGAAATTTAGGATGGAAAGTTTTGAAATAAACACCTGTATATAGAGAATATGTATATAATATGTATAGTTCAATAAATACTCGTGTATTTAGTTTTTCATAATTGGTAGATGTCCTTTTTCCTAGGACAAGAAAAGGATTATATGCTACTTCCTGACGAATTGTACGTTCACTAATCACTTAACTGGTTCCAATAATTACTATCTGCATTAGATTCCGGCTATAAGCAAAAAGGGGAACTGCGGTTCATTTGACCCCGATGAGTTCATCGACTGCCCCCTTCAATTTGTGGCAAATGATAGTCATTTGCGGAATAAATTGGTTAATTAGAGTTAGTGTTTTAGGGTGGCGCAGAGAGGGAGGGGGGAGGGAATGCACGGCCAATTGTGCCTGAAGAAAATCAGTCATCAGCGCGAAGACGAAACTAATACGCAATTATTGCGTGCGTGTGTTTATGTTGTTTTAATTTGGATCGTTAATAAACGGTAATAAACGTGACTTTTTTTAGGGTCAAACGATGCGAATTTACCGAGAAGGTTAATTAATGAAGTCCCATACAATGTGCTTTTGCCGTTTATCCAATTATTGATTGATTATCAGTTTTAATTCTGTAAGCCGATAAAGTCTTTAATCGAAATAAATTGTTATTGCTCAACCCGAAGTGTGAAGATAGCGTATAATAATAGCTGTTAAATTGAAAAATGTTTTTTCTTAAATTCAATAATAATTACATTTATGACAGTTATTTATATTCGTTCAGACATTGAGTTATGTACATGGCCAATAAATGATAATAATAATAATAATAATACATTTATTTATTTATTTAGAAGTACATTAGGAACACCCATTTTTCTCTGTCTACATAATACGGCTAAGCAAATATTACATTAAATTTGTCGTCTAATTTCCAACCAATCCACACAACAAACTAAAACAACCAAGAAATAAAAGTGCAATATACAAGCACATAAACAGTAAATATACAACGTGATTCACCGGGAACTGAATCGATCGATTGCGGAAAAACTATAGCTAAGAATGATTTGAAATTTTGACACTATACTAAAGTCGATGTGGGCCATTCGCCTAAAATTTTTCAAGATGGCGGCACTCCGGGCTATACCGGAAGTAGGCACTACCTTCTAATTTTAAATATAATAGCCTGTATATTTGTCAGGTTTTTAGGTTCTACGTAAAATTCTAAATTTATTTCATGTATAATGTCATATATTTAAGTCTAATCCTTATCGAGTTGCAAATGTATCACATGTTCTTTATTACATTCCCCATAAATAATAAATAAATTTAAGTAATAATCGTTGGTATAATTTAAGCGCCCCGGCATGACTTATTGTAATTATGATAAATGGTCATGGTAAATGACTTTTCTTCAACGAATGGCAATTTATAATTTTGTAAACACTGTCATGGCTAACTAATGAAAAAATGAGGTGTGGCCACCACACGACTTTCTTATACGTATGAGCGTTTCAAACTATAGAGTTTTAGATTTTTTTTATATAAAAATTATTTAAAATCCTATTATAAGTGCTTCTATTCTCTTAATAAATCTCTACAGAATGCATACTTTGCGAGATCTTCGAAAGAAAGTGCTACTCGCTAAGAGTAAAAGTATTACTTCCGGTCCGAATTTTCAAATTTCATATATACAAAAAATATTGCAAATCCAGTTCTAAATACTTTTGTACTCTTGACAAATATATATATAGAATGCATAACTTACGACATATTTGCAAAAAATCGCTATTCGATAAGAGTAAAAGTGGTATTTCCGGTCTGAATTTTGAATTTTTTTCTATACAAAAGATATTGAAAATTATGTTTTAAATACTTTTATACCCGTAACGTACTTGCCTAAAAAGCTTGACTTGCGAAATATTCGCAAAAAGCTGATTTTCGATAAGAGTAAAAGACTTACTTCCGGTAGGAATTTCGAAAAACTTTTTAAATAAAATTATTCTCGATTTTAGTTTTAAGTCTATATGAATTCTTTATAAATTTGTTTAAACTTAGTAGTTGACGAAATATTGGCAAAATTCGATTTTTTCGCTGAAGTAAACTGCTACTTCCGGTCTACCGATTTTACTGAAAAGCTAATCAGATCTCAAGAGGGAGATTATACACGCAAATACAAAATTTGGAATTGATATCTACAGCGGTTTGACCGTTATCGTGGTCACACACACACACACACACACACACACAGAGAGAGAGAGAGAGAGAGAGAGAGAGAGAGAGAGATTTTTTAAAAACCACTTTTTCGGTATCAGGGGACTTCAAAACGTGGACATCTGCAAAAATCTCGAGGTCGAAAATTTTCATCATCACAATACTTCCTTATACTACGTATAAAGAAAGTAAAAGAACTAATGCAAACAGTGTGTATTGTAGGAAATAAAAATACTAACTTGCCAATATTTCGAAAACTACCAATTTTTATAATAGACATATTTATACAAAGTGATCTTTAATTTTAATGCAGAATAAGATAAAATTATAAAAGTTGCCGCTTCCCATTTAATAAAATTTTCTTTTGGCAATTTTTCCAAATTCGTTTTCAGACGTATAATTCGCACACTCTGTATTATTAATTGTAACAATTTTATACAAATATTATCTAATTGGGCCATCTATTTGAGAGAATTTACTTCAAATTAAATAATAAATTTATTTTTCTATGGAAAATCAAATTAACATAAGAATCTCAATAAGTCAAAAGGGGTTAGATTTAGATATATGACATTGTCCATGAAATATATTTAGAATTTCACGTAGAATCTACAAAACCTGACAATATACAGGCTATTCTATTTAAAATTAGGAAGTTGGTAGTTGAAAATATTTTAGGCGAATGGCCGCCATCGACTTTAGTTAGTGTCAAATTTCAGATCATTCCTAGCTATAGTTTTTCCGCAATGGAACGATTCAGTTCCCGGTGAACCAGTCTGTAGATATACAAGAATAAACACAGATACACTAAGTATTCCCCCCCCCCCGCCACCATGATCTAGTAAGTTCACCAAACCAATGAAACTTTCAAAAGAGCAATGAAACAAATCCCCATAATTTGATAAAGAGTTTATCGGTGTAGCAATATAGTTTAATGGCGAGTTTTTACCATATTCAGTTTGATGGTGTTTACTCAACGGAGAATATACTCCCCTTGCAGGATAAATTACGTGTGAATTTAAATAGTACATGGTACTAGTAGTTAATTGAATTGAAATTTACATAAGTAATATAATAAATAAAAATAGCCTAATCTATTGCACTAGGGGTTATCAACCTAACTCACACAATGTCGGAATATATCTGTTGTATTTCATATGTGAGAGAGGTACCTTTATTAGTTTTCTGCTTGGGTATCGAAAAAGTGTCAGCCGAACCAGCCCGGTCAAAATAGACATTCAACCTAGACAAAACTCCGACAGAGCTAAAAATTTACACAGACCTTTGAATAGTTATTTTAAATAAAATGTGAAAAGTTCTCATGGATCCAACATGGGCTAAAATTTGTATTCAAGGTTAAAGGTCATGAAAATCAGTTGTTTTGCGAATATTTCTTAAACGGTTTTATTGTAAAAATAGTTATTATCAAATTTATAGAGCGTGCGATTTCCGATAAGAATGATTCTAACACTTTTTCTGCTACACGCGATTTTTCGCATGTTATAGCAATTTTGAAAACTGCAAACTTGGAATTCTCACTAATATGCACACCTTTCCACAGGTGTGGTGGTGTGGAAAGCGTTTTTTACGTGGTATCCCCTGTAGGCGTAATCCACGGTCTATGTAGACAATGAAAAAGAGATTGTGAAAGTGATAATGAATAAATAATTAATTTTTATTGATTTGGAAAAAACAGTGTTATCAATCGTCGGTTTCAATATATTCAGCCGCATTTTCTTCTTCTTCTGACTGCTGGATTTCTACATATTGCTCTAAGACATCAGCCGGATCTAGTAGTTCGTCGTTGATGTCATACGCATCACCAGTTGTATTAGGTGTCACATTAGAGCATGAATGACCGTGACAATTGCCACATACTGCAGTACAGAACAAGCCAACTTTTTTGCATCCACAGTTGAAATTGCAACCCTTGGTGCAATTGCAAAAAATCGTATTAAGTAATATTTCTGGAGCAGGTGGAAGAAGAGTTTGAATTGGCTCCAGATCGTTATTAATCCTTATCCATCCGCAGTGTTCAGGATTTAGTTTATTACCTAGCCATACCTGAACTTGATAATAGACTCGGTATAAATGTTGATAAGCAGCAGCAGATGTTGGAGGGAGACAGGACAATTGCATGACTTTATTGTGTCGGATCGGGTACTTTTTACGAAATTAGAAAATCTATAGCTGTCTAAAGAAGTAGTATTTTTTGGAGCACCATACATCGCAAGCAGCAAACGAATTCCGGGTCTAGGACAACTTGGCGCGGCCAACTTGGCGCGGCCGACTTGGCGACGGGACAACTCGGCGCCGCCGTGAAATATGTAGACGATTTAATATAGACCGTTTTAAATACATCATAAATCGACTATTCATCTTCAAGTCAATTCAAAATGAGCTTTGAAATTACGTTGCGACTTAATATCTTCTATTGTTGAATGTACGCTGGGTTTCCACTTAATGCATGAATAAATAAACGTTAGTAAGCGAAACACTATTTATTAACTAACACATAAAACTAACAAACACAAAAATACAGGTTGTTGTTCTGCTGAGGTGATATCTGCTTGGAGACTCTTGGATGGATACTGTGTTGTGTTTTTTCCTTTCCTAAATTGTTACATGTTCTCCCTCCTGTTTAGGGGGGTGAGAGTAATTAACGGCACTATATTGGATGTTGCAATAATGTATCCAGCTGGTCAATAATTTGGTCAAAATTCCCAAACACAAAGTGGGAAGAATGGATTAATTAATGGATTACAAAGGATTATAAGATCTAATAATTAACAGTAATAAATTGTAATGAGATGAAGGTATTGTATAACTGTCGCGAAGGATTACTGTTCTTTGTGATTCTAGGTATTAACCGTGCTAACACCGATGTAGGTATTAACGAACAATATCGTTATTGAAAAAATAATTGTTGTTTTGCTTGAAATAGACATTTACTTGATAAACAGTTCGGATTTTCCAAAGGTTGTTAATATAATTGTACAAGTAATTTAAATATAGTAAAGTATTTATATGTTTTAAATTACATTATTGAATAAAATAAACCTGAAATGGTAAAAATTTTAGAGTTACAATAACACCATGTAAATAAATGTGAATATACAAGCACATCCAAAATAAACAAACAAAACTAAAATTACTTAATTAAAGAGCATTTCCGGCAAAACGGAACTTCCATTTTGATGTGGTTACTTCAAAATACAAAGAGTAACTAACCCGCAAGGGTAATTGGGCTGTATATAAATACATTTTGAATGTGAATAGTCGATTTATTATGTGTTTAAAGCGGTCTGTATTAAATTGTCTACACATTTCGCAGTGGCGCCAAGTTGGCCGCGCCAAGTTCTCTCGCGCCAAGTTGGCCGCGCCAAGTTTTGGCCGCGCCAAGTTGTCCCATCCCGACGAATTCCGTTTGAGATAATTATATTTGGAGTAGAATCAATTCTTTCAAATGCTGTAGCGCACTGAACTAAATCATAATTCTTTTTGAATAATTTAAATACTCTGGTTTTATCTTTCTTAAAAAATGCAAACGTAGTGTCGCAACCGGTGATGGCATGAAGAAATAGTATATGAGCACGACAATTTGGATATTTGTTTGATGCCGCTTGTGACTTTCCTGGTTTAAGGAAGTAAATATTATTATTCATGGGAGCCCGTGCAATTAATATTATCAACAAATCGATGTCTTCACCAACAACGATGGTTGTATTCCTATTTGCTTATTCTATAGCCGTTTCAATGATAAGAACATCAGTATCATTATCAGCTTGTTTTACAGGAATATTCGCAGCATTGAATTTTTCAGATAGCATTTGAATAAATCGAGTCTTGTTATGAGTATTAGACAGAAACTTTTGTTGGCTAGTCGGTACAGTCATGCCAGATCCAAAGATGAAGAAGTTTTAGTAGCCCGTCGACGTTTTTCTGCGGCTTTAATATTTTTTTGAAAATCAGTATAGCCATCAAATACGACCATAATGTTGTGGCCGTAATGATTACGGACATAATCAATGTATTTATCAAAAATAACATCGAATGTTTCCTCCTGGTACCAGACAACACGATGTAAAAGAAAACCTCCATCGATGATATATGTGGCATTTGTGTTATTCAAATCAACATTTACAGATTGAAAGCATTTATAAATGGTTAATTTTTGTGTTTTACGCATTCCAATTGCATCAAAAAGTGATAACGGATTAGTAGCTAATTCATATTCAAAGAATTGTTCAAGTTGGTTCTCAAACGTTCTCGTTATACGTATACGGTGAAATAATAATAAAGGATCTATAGGTACTTTCTCATCATGAACTTTTACAGCACTACTTACAATTAAAAGGGGTAGTACTTTATCAGCACGTTTCAATTTTATATTATTGAAAGTTTGGCCTATGATCTTAGTCATAGAAGCAAACAAACGAATATCTCGATATATATTTTTCCCGATATATTATTCATATTTCTTCTATTTACGCATATTATGGTATGTTTTAAACTTTCAACTCGCAATAACATGCGAACGATCGTTTGTAGCGGAAAAAGTGTTAGAACCTTTCTTGTCGCAAATCGCGTGATTTGCGATAATAACTACTTTTACAATAAAACTAACCGTTTAAGAGATATTCGCGAAAAACTGATTTTCATGACCTTTGACCTTAAATAAAAATTTTAGCACATGTTATATCGATGGGGACTTTTCTCATATTATTCAAAATGACTATTCTAATGTCTGTGTAATTTTATAGCTCTGTTGGAGTTTTGTCTAGATTTGGATTTTTTTTGTGTCTATTTTGACCGGACTAAACTAAACGGGGGGGGGGGGGGGGGGGGCGTTGAGGCAGTCAAGAACGGTCAAATAGATAAATACATTTTAAAGAAATTTATTATGTTCACTATTTTTTTTTTGCTTTTTAATATAACAAAATACTTTAAAAATGCCTATTTTCACGAATAAATATTTTATCTAGCTATGTAAATTATCTGATTGTTATCGCGTTAATAAGCATTTTTAAGGTAGCTGTAGGTATACTTGTACATAATTTGTTTTAGTTTAGAATAGATTGATAAGTACATGTAAGTTGGTAGGCAAACATGTGGCTCATGTGATTTAACATGTTGCGACAAGAATATGGTAGCTTGAAATGACTTGTTTATGGAGCATATTTAATCCAAAAAGGAGGAAAGCCATATATAATAGGAAATGAATTAATTTTGCCGTTAGTCAAAGAAAAATTTTTTTATCATAAGACTCCGTCAGATATCATAAAAAAACTTCGTCTCAGTCATACTTCAGTGCAAAGAAGAATAGATTAAATGGCAAAAGACGTTGAAATATCTTTATGTTATTACTTAGGGACTTGCAAATTTTCCATTCAACTGGATGAATCAACTCTACCAAATAACGAAGCTCTATCATACGTACAATTTATAAAAGAAGAAAAAGTTCATCTAGAGTTATTATTATTTGCTAAAAATTTGGAATCTGATACAAAGAGATGGACTATATTTAATACCATGCAAAAGTTTTTTTCAAGAGAAAGATATTTCTATTTGCGATATTTTGTCTGCTGCTTCTGATAGTGCTCCAGCAATAACCAAGTAATACCAAATGTAATCGCTGTACAGTTTATTATTCATCGTCAGCATTTGGTTGCAAAAAAAAACTTAATGAACGTCTGCATACGTCGCTCCATTACGTTATTAAAGCAGTCAATAAGATTAGAATCAAGTTATTGAATGACCGATTATTTGATAAGCTTTGTAATGAAGAGATGATTAAATAACAATTGCTTGCTGCTGCACACATAAGTAGGTTGGCTCTCTAGAGGTGTTTGTCTGAATCGTTTATAAATTTATTTCACTTAGTACTGGACTTTCTCATACCTGTTTTTGCGGGAAAACTTACTCTATCCAAACTAAATCTGGGTAGATGTGAATACAACCAGCTTCCCACATTATCATCAGTCTGCAAAACCGGAAGATTTCCTTACTTACTGATAACACTTGGAAGTTCTTCATGTTGATTTTACGGAGTATTTCCAAGATATTTTAAACATGACGGTACCGAGTTTGGTTTTAGATCCTTTGGCTAACACAGATACTGAAGAATCAGCAAATTTGGAAGAGGAACCCTTAGAACTCACGACTTACGAATCTGCGCTCTGCGTTTGAAATTGGAACCAGACATTAACAAATTGTTCACTCCACCAGCCTCAACCATCTCACACATTTTTTATTTATTTATTAATTTTGTGTTTAACTCATTATTTTCTTTTTCTTATTGATTCTGTGTTTATTTTTAACATTTTAATAAACAATTTTATTAAAATAAATACATGCATATATAAATTAAAATTCATTTATGCATGCATAAAATTGATGCACACTCTGCCCTGGAGTCCAGCGTTCCAGCTACCAACGCACGGTGTAAAGGTAGCACTCCAAAGTTGGGTGACACAATGTAAAGAAACCCCTATCTCTAAATTAAGATATTTAATTTAAAGTTAAACAAATTATTTGTTTTGCCAACTCAACTCAAATTATCTCAGGGCGATTGGAGTTAATTGAAATGATTAAGTAAAAGGGGTTCCTGTACATTAATAAAAAAAATACCATTTAAAAATTTTAATAATTCTTATATTAAAATCAATGAATCCTGTATCTATAATTTTACAAACAACACAAGAAGTAACATATATTTAAAAAGCAATTCTAATACATTTTTTTTACAAACATTAAACTAACACAAACATGTAGGCCCTTTGTTCGATCAAATCGTAAGCTATAAACGCCAGAATTTATTACATACAATGCACATTCTAGATTATACGTGTTTATATCGATACTTGTGAACATATCAAGTTACTTTACACATATATTTGTTAGACGATATTTATTTAATTACTTTCTGTTTGAACTTTTATTTTTACAGTCTCTCCTCCTTTATTACATAAAACATTACAGTCATTAAACAATAATCATTTAAATAATACCTTATCTAAATTTTTCTTATTCATCTTCCTTTTTGTACTGTTTCCAACAGGAACTTCGGGCTGCTTATTATCGACGAAATCTTCTTTATATCTACGATGTTTTCAACGGCATCATCTGCCTGTTCTGCTATTCGAAATACAATCTTTATTTAAACAATATAACACGTTGCATAATTACTTCTTAGGTGCAACTTTGACCACTAATTTACTACGTTTTCTCGGTAGTAAATTATTTATTGAAGTTATATTAACAATGACGTAGTCTAATATTATGAGTTAGCCTTTTGATACGATATTTAACGTATCTTGCTGTTGACTCTCTCGTTTCTCACGCGTATTTCCCTTTTATATCAGAATGTCTGGGGTTCCCCGCTTTCCATAAAGTTCAGGGTTTCCCATTCACATTTACACACACATACACATTCATTTAGCCGCGGGATAGTATATTGCTATTGGAGTGTTTATTACATTAATATAAATTTTCGACGTCACCTTTTTTACTCATAAATATATATAAACCCTATGACTAATATCTACTTAATAATACAATAACACATTCATTGATTTTGAATATTATTTCCCTTCAAAATATTAATGAAAAAAATATACTTAATTAAATACTTAAAAAATATAATGAACACGTGTTTCGATCTTCTTAGATCTCGTCAGCGTGCGAACGTGGTTTGCTGTAATGCCAAATGATCTCCAAATCTCCCGCAATATCGTCCCCTTACATGACCGATACCTGTGAAAAAATATCGGCGACAATTGCCATGCAAAAGCAAC
Source organism: Amphimallon solstitiale (assembly GCA_963170755.1). Lineage (NCBI taxonomy): Eukaryota > Metazoa > Arthropoda > Insecta > Coleoptera > Scarabaeidae > Amphimallon > Amphimallon solstitiale. Next base: position 117,514,964 of record OY720677.1, read on the forward strand.
GCGTCAGGGAGATATGATCTATCGATAACTAAGTTATCATATTCTAGATCACTGCAGATATATGTGTGCATCGAAATATCTCGCCAACAGGTGGCGTACCGAATATTATACTTATATAACTTAAAATTCATATATGCTTGCATAAAATTGATACACACTCTGCCCTGGTGTCCGGCATTCCAGTTACCAACGCACGGACACGTGTTTTGATCTTCTTAGATCGCGTTGCGTCTACATAGCAGATGTCGCCGAGACTTTCCCATAGGTATTGGTCATGCAAGGGGACGATATTACGGGAGATTTGGAGATCATCTGGCCATTCCAGCAACCAAGTTTGCACGCTGACGAGATCTAAGAAGGTCGAAACACGTGTCCGTGCGTTGGTAGCTGGAATGCCGGACTCCAAGGCAGAGTATTCATTAATTATATGCATTCATATATGAATTTTAATTTATATAAGTATGTATTTATTTTCTTATCTGTTGGAGATTTTTCCAGGTATTCTTTTATCATTGAACAATTTTATTGTACACTAGGCTGTCTTTTTATTAAATTCTGTTTTATGATTTTTAATAGATAAATAAACAGATAAATTAAATACAGGTCCAGGGAAGGTTGGGAATCACTGCTTTACATGAATATTTATCTTAGATGCATATTTTTATTCATACAAATCCGATTTCACTTTTCTTTACTACTTCATGACAATTATAGCAGTCGTAGTTGTGTTGCGATTGTTCGTTCCTGGTTTTTTCTTCGCGTAACCAACCCATTGTATACCGTGAATACACACAGACCAGTCAAAGCGACTACACCCACCAGTCACTGTCATGCCTACTCATTCATCTAGCCTAGGACATCGTAGCCGCCGTTGGTTATGTAAACAAAAGGCGAACGGTGCTTCCGTGACGTGGCGTGACGTCATACTCCACCCCCGTTCTTTTGTTGATCTTCGAAATGAACATTTTTAGCAGCCCGTGAGTCAAGTTATACGTGAAGGTAGGCTAAACGCGATTGCATAATTACGTAAGCGCATACATAATAACACGCGTGGAATGAGTGGAACTGATTCAAGCATAAGTTGACTATCAGTGTTTTGAACAACATGAATGAAAACGTATTACAAAAACTACAATTTCATTTAGAGAAAAACGCAATACACAATACATTTATTTCCAAGGTCTGATTAGTTATTATGGAGAGAATAAAAAAAAAAATTAATGAAACCGTAAGAGTAGGTTGGCAATTAATTATCTTTCGTATAGGTGGCGATTTAATTGAAAATAGTTTTTCACAACATTAAGTGTCGTACGGTAGCAGGTGGTGATGAAAATACGGTCGTTCTGTCAAATATGTTCTTTGTTGCTGGCAGATTTTGTTTATTTATCAATAAATCACGTATTTTAATATTTTATAATATTTTTTTATTGGATAACGCTCATATGAAACGTAAATGTATAGTTTGGGCTTTGATTATGTATACTATAGATATACAACTGAGGATTAGTTCGGGTAGGTAGCCACCAGAGGGGTTCGGCAGTAGGATGCGCCCATTCATAAATTTCTCCCGCTAAATTTGTTATAGTAAAAGCAGTTCTTCTTGTAGTAATAAAAAGAAGCCAATGGGATCTTAAAGGAAGTGACGCAATTATCCAGTTACACCAATCCTGTTTGTTACAATTTTATAGGCGTTTTCCTTTAGATTTAAATATCTTAAAATATGTTCAATTGAGGGATATGATAAGTCTATTGACTGTCATTTTTTAAATTCCAAAAATAAGATGAAAATAAGTAATGATGTGATTGTGGATGTTATATGTTATTCTGAAATACATATTACAAGACGATGTAACGAAGAAATGTCATTTTTCCTATACATTTTATTTTATAATTGAGAATGGTTCAAAGTACTAACCTTTAATAAAATCCCAGCTTGGTTGGGAATTAGTTTGTTTGTATAACTTGTTGGGTATGTACTATCCTCAACAATAATTGATGATTATTCATCATAGTAGTTGTTGTTACGATTCAGGCCTGGATAAAATAAAAATAACTAGAACCATAATATACAGGGTGTACCACTTAAAACTCCCAGGTCAAATATCTCTGAAACGGATAAAGACATTTGAATTTTGTAAAAAGTAGTTACTAAAGAATGTGATCGACTCTAGTTTGCTCTCACAATTGTGTTTTATTATGTGAAGATATAGATGGCGCTGCGATGAAAAGAATTTTTTTGATCGCCTCAGTCTTCATTTGTTTTTTATTTGAAAGAGTGTTAAAATTAATGTAAATTTTATTATTTGTGTTAGTTTCCAAAATTTAATGGTTTCATGGATATTCGTGTTGAAAGAAAGTAAAAAGTAATTTTAAAGTTTTGTCTTTATTTTGTTTAAATAATTAATTTGTAGGGGAAAATAGCAGTAAACATATTCACAATTCTTGCTATTATAGTTACTTCACAATTTAAATTTTATAGTTTGTAGTTCCTTTTTATAAATTCCACTTCATAGGCACCCATAGGTATGTATGCAGAAAAGCATTCATGTCCGTGTTATATGTATGTATGCTTGCTTTGATTATTTAGGAAATATTTTGACATTAGCACTGTAATGTTAGCGGAAAACAACAACTTTATGAATCAGATCATGTAGAGTGGCGAATGTCGTTTTCACAACAAGGATACTTAAACATAATACTTGATATTGGTCAGAAGATAATCCTAGGTGGATAAGGCAAACAAGAAATCAAACAGTTTTTGGCGTTAACGTTTGGTGTGGAATGATAACGGATATATTTTTAGCCCCCACTTTTATCATGAAACATTAACTGGTGTGCGCTACTTACATTTCCTGCAAAATGAGTTGCCACTACTTTTGGAAGATGTTATGGAGCTGCGAAATAAATGTGGTTACATCAAACTGCTAATAATGTCAACATAGTTACTGACAATTTTAATCAAACGTTCCCACGTCGTTGGATTGGTACTAATGGAGTCCTTAGGTGGGCGGCTCGTTCGCCGGATCTAACCCCGTTAGATTTGTTTCTTGTGGGCTTACTTGAAAGCTGAAGTTTACAAGGAACCCATAACAGATATGGGCGACCTTTATAAAAAAAATTATGCAAGTGTTCAAAAAATTAGTAGAAATACATTGTTAAATGCTTGCGGAAGATAACTAATAAGGCGATATACGTTATGTAGCAATCAAGAAGGCAACAATTTTGAACATCTTTGTTAGTTATATTTGATCCTTTTAAGTATTTAAACAAAATAAAGACAAAACGTTAAATTTACTTTTACTTTCTTTAAACACGAATATCTACAGTATGTCCACGGATCGAGTTCCAAAGAGGAAAAACTTTTTTATTTTGCATTTTACAAGAAAAATCTATTCTTGATAAAAGTTTTTGCATGTCTCGAAACGGCCAAGTCAGTTTTAACCTTTTCAAAATTTCTTTTAGTTTAAGATAAAAATCGAAAAATTGGTCGTTTTATTTGAAAATTTTTTCATAAACTCAAAAACAAAAATGATATAACTAATAACTATTTTACTCAATCCATTCACCGCCCTTTTCAACGCACAATTCTAGCCGTCGGCGCAATTCTCTATAACTTCTTCGAATTTCTTCGAGAGTTAAAGACGTCACAGCGTCTCTAATCCTCTCCTTTAAATCTTCTACGTTCGGAGGAAGATTATTTGCATAAACTATTTGCTTCAAACGACCCCAAAGATAAAAATCAGCCATTGTTAAATCAGGGCTCCTTGGTGGCCATATCACGGGACCATTTCGACCTATCCAATTCTGTCCAAATTGCTGATTTAACCATTCAACAACAATCCTAGCATAATGAGCCGGACAACCATCTTGTTGGAAGTAACACCTTGCGAGGTAATTAATCGGCAGATCGTCCAAACGTTCATCAACAAAATTTTGCAGCATATCCAAGTACGTATGCTGATTGACAGTATTACCAAAAAAATATGGTCCAATGATACCATGGTTAGAAATTGCACACCACACATTAACTTTTGCCGAATATTGTCGATTGTGAGGCATGCGAAAATTCGGATTGTAATCGCTCCAATATCTCACATGTTGAGATGCAACAGTACCATTAGTAGAAAACGTGGCCTCATCAGAAAAAATAATATTTCGGTAAAAGTATTGATTATCCATAATTTGAGCGCCCATCCACAGACAAAAATACAAACGTTTCGCAGGATCTCCGGGTTCTAATGCATGATTAAAAATGGGCTTGTAGGGATGGAACTTCCTTTGTTTCAAAATCTTTTGAATGAGCGATTTACTAATTCCCAGATGGACTGATCTGCGCCGCAAAGAAAGTTTGGGATAGTTCCGTACTGAATCCATTACAAGAAGAGTGGCGGCGTCGTCATCATCGCGTGCTATATTTTTTTTCTTTACATCCAGTATGGAACCAGTGGATAGGAATTTTTTGACCAATGCTCGTGCACCTCTATTTGAGATGTAAATATTCGGAAACTTTTGATTAAATTCTTCGACAACTAGACGGATCGCTTTATTACCTTTGCCATAGCATTGAATTAGGTAAATTCGTTGGTCTTTTGACAACATTTTCAACTATTATGGTTGATTTTTCTAACTGACAGTTAATTAGATAATTAAATATGGATAATGACAACGCAACTTAATTTCTGGGACTTTAAAAAATTTTCAAATAAAACGACCAATTTTTCGATTTTTATCTTAAACTAAAAGAAATTTTGAAAAGGTTAACACTGATTTGGCCGTTTCGAGACATGCAAAACTTTTATCAAGAATACATTTTTCTTGTAAAATGCAAAATAAAAAAGTTTTTCCTCATTGGAACTCGATCCGTGGACATACTGTATAAAACCGTTAAATTTTGGAAACTAACACAAATAATAAAATTTACATTAATTTTAATACTCTTTCAAATAAGAAACAAATGAAGATTGTGGCGATCAAAATAATTCTTTTCGTCGCAGCGCCATCTATATCTTCATATAATAAAACACAATTGTGTGAGCAAACTAGAGTCAATCACATTCTTTAGTAACTATTTTTTACAAAATTCAAATATCTTTATCCGTTTCCGAGATATTTGACCTGGGAGTTTTAAGTGGTACACCCTGTATATATAAAATATGTAATGTCAAAACTGAGTACATTGAAGTGTGTATCTAATTACATTTTACGAAGTGAAAGATTATAATTATTTTATACCCATCATTATTAGTATGAAGTAAGTAAGAAGCAGACCTCCGGGCGACGACAAAAAAAACGTACCGGTAAACAAGTCGTAAATCAACTGCACTCATGTACTACGTCAGCGGCAGAAAGTCTGGAATATGGTAGAAGAGAGCCAGAATTTGCTGGTATATCTCTAGACCCTTTGTCTACAGATATAAATACCACTGGTGGGATAAGGAATTCATTCATTCAGTAGTATTCGTACAGTGCAAATAAACATAAATAATAATGGTGCAGTGTTATTCTAGTTCAAGAAGTAAATAAATATTACAGACATAAATAGTAGTAATAGAAATAAATACGTGTGTTAATTTATTCGTAGTAGTTTTAAGTGTGATACATTTATTTTATATTTTTATATTGTGATTCGATTTAAGTGTGTAAATATACAGACTGTTTCAAAATATTCGCACGAGTTGTTTATTTCGACCCCGAAAACGCTACACTATTATTAAAAGCAATTTTTAAAATCGCAGGTAAATACAAATTGAAGAAATGTACTTACTATATTGATAATTATTAAGAATGTAAATGTATAATGAAAGTTCCTGTGACTTCCCTGATGAGATGAGGTATTGTGGGTGTAAAAGCAGGATTAATTATAACACTTCTGCAGTAAGAAGGATAGTGTTTCTGTTATAATAATAAATTTATTGTATCAATAATAAGATTTACATACTATTTACACAATAGCGCATTCAAGCAAAAATGTAATGATAACGTCAACACATGTAATCAAAAGACCAATGTGTGAAACACAGACAATTTAAGTGCTCGAACTGCGTAGGCCTACTTACCCCATATTGGTTAAACATAATTGATATGTGACTTGATAGTCCATAGTATGTCGTTATTCCAGTAGACTGTCAGTTTTAAATCTGATACGTCTAATTGCATAAGTAGCAGAATTTATGTACAGCTTCCTTGTTAATCCTGTGTCTAGTCTAATATCAAGGAATTTTCTGTTCGTAGAATAATTGTTTGATCTACGTTTACTAGTAAAATAAATTGTCTCACATTTATCCTGGTTAAGTGATAAACGATTGGCTGTGAACCATTTAAATGTCTAAATTCTGTAAATACCAAAACCTTAAAATAATGTGGTATTTATAGTGCATTTGTTTTGCAAAACGTACTATATTACTGGTTTTAATGCCTCACATAAACCAGTCAAGTTGATGAAACCATGCAAAGCAACTTAATAAATGTTGTGGTTCGGATAGCTTTTAATTACTTTTTCTTGTTTTACATAACATATTTAGTCATACGAAATATATAGAAGACTGTTTTAGACATATCTGTTGAACACATAGAAGAAAATGAGAATAACCCAAACTCTGAACCCGAAACAGACTGACATTTTATGTAGGTATTTAATAAAAACGCTGGCTTTTCAATACCATTTCCTTATTTAGATTATCTTTCTTTAAAAAAATGAATACGTTTTTTAAAAGCCTTTCGTATAATGATATTTATTTTCTTTATTATGTTATAAAAGGGTAATTGTGAGTAAAATAAGGAAAACAATTAGTAATCCTACGATTCTTCAATAAAAAATTTACTGAAAGCTACTTTATCATAGTAATAGCTATATGTATAGGTTATGTTGACATGTAGTTCAAGGGCAAACGATGTTAATGGCAAATCAAACAAAATATACTCTTATGTAAAATTTAATAGAAAATATATTTAAAACATTTTTTATAAACTTCCGGATTAAATTGTGAGAGTGGGGATGAGAATCTTTCAAACTGTGCTTTCAAATAATCTCATTGGCTTACAAGTTTTCATTCATAAATATTAATTCCATAGAAATATTTACAGTTTTCTCTTGGTTGTATAACTATAGTATTACTAAACAAGGGTTTGGGTTTCAAGATATTTACGAGGATACTGAAAATCTTGATAATTTCGTTTTGCAAGATTGGCGGAATTGTCTTTTTCAAATTTTGGAACACGAGGATTAGCTTGTACCAACTACCACATATTTATTTCTCCTAACAGATTTGGTTGACATCGTCAGTTTTTATTTATCTATTATACGTATACAGGGTGAGTCAACGAACTGACAAAGTATATTTACTCTTTAAAGTTTACTATAATTAAAAATTCGCGTACTGTAGTTGATAGGATTGTCATTGCTATACAATTCAAAACTATATACGCGTATACAGGGGTGATCCATAAATCATTGGCACAAAGATGTACTTTTCTTAAATTAACACCCTATATATAATAATACTACTAATAATAATAATAATATATCTTTATTGCCCAACAGATTTTTTACATCTAATTACAGGACAAGAAAAAAAAATGCAATGAATCGATAACTACACAATATAAAATCAAATAAGAAAAAAAGAAATATATACACATATACATACATACTCATACATAACTCAATAATATGCACTACAAGAATTAAGACAGTGAAAAAAAAATGAAAAGAAAAAAAAAACCAGCCAATGCAACGTATAAGTAACCCTACTAATTAATTAATTGCGATAATGATGAAAAATTAATATCGAGATCATCCCCACAAGTGGCATTGCAACGACTACAGCCTCTATAGAGAGGCGATGTAAGTAAAATATTTGTTCTGGCCGTTGAAAAATAAAATACATTCCTCGTGCGACATGGGTACTGAGGTACAGCAAACATGATCTTTGCCAAAAAAATATGGAACATCTATATTATTGTGCAATACATCATAAATGAACTTAATGTCTGCTTTATGCCTTCGTATCTCCAAAGATTCAAAATTAAATTCTTCAAGAAGGACATCATAGCATGTCCCCTGAACGGGGTACAAACCATGCCTCTTGAAGTACAGATATTTCAAAAAGCGCCTCTGAACCCTCTCGAGTGCTTCAGAATAAGTTTTATATGTTGGCGACCAAACGAATAAAGCATATTCGAGGCGAGAGCGAACAAAGGAAAAATAAAGGGTAGTAATGGCCTCCATGGATGCAAACTGCCTGGTATTTCTAATAACAAACCCTAATGTTTTCAGTGCCGATGAAATAGTGCTATTGATGTGGTCTGAAAACGTTAATTTAGCGTCAAAAAGAACGCCTAAATCCCTAACCACTGAACAACGATGAATAGGAATCCCGTCAACGGCGTAATTAAAACATAAAGGTTCTTGCTTCCGACTAATCGTCAAAACATTACATTTAGAAATATTCAGGGGCAAATTATTCACCGTACACCATGCTCCACTTGACTCTGCAGAAACAAGCAATCCGTAATGGTGCGTATTCTCTGGAAGAGCTTGACATCATCTGCAAGTCTATGGCAGCCCAATTCAGAGCAGATGTCATTAATAAATATTGCAAATAATAGGGGACCTAGATTGCTACCCTGTGGAACTCCTGAGATGGCAGTGAAGTCCAGATTTAGATTTTGTAATTATTCGTTTAAGTTAAATATTTCGAGTTATTTATAATTAAAGTTAAAAAGTGACATTTATCAGTAAAGTATACCTTTACCGAACTCGTCTGTTACTCGCTGCGCTCGCTTGGCTCGTAAATCAGACTCGTTCGATACAGTATCACTTTACTGACTTGGTACATAAATAACTATAGTGATGTGTTTTTGGAATGAATGCTTAAATGATTTATGTGTACTTTTAGTTTAGTTTATTGATTTTAATTCTTACATCTCTTCTAAATTACAGTGTTGCCTTTCTTTTTTACTGTTGGACACACAATAGATGTATAATTAATATTACTATTATAATTCATTTTACGTTTATAATCTTCTGCTGATCGATAACATCGTTAATATATATCATACTAAAAAATATTTGAATTATCACTCTTTTGTGGTCTTACCTCAAAGGAAATGACATTAACATAACTTATTACATTTTTAATTGGACAATCTCCTTCGCATATTACCATCAAATTATACGTATGGCTACATATACGAACTATCGAACGTTTTCCATATTATTATAATAATCTAAGTATTACTGTCCCGGACGTATTTTTCCCATGTCCACAGACATACACACGAAAACCCATTAATTTTTTATGCCCCAGTAAGCATCGCGTTTATTATATTCAAACGGAGGATGTCGCGCGCCGTGTACTCGCTTTAATCTTTTGAAGGCGACGACATAATCATTGCTATCACCTCTTCTTCTTCTCCAGGACGAACGGCTGCTGGCGCAGTCGCACGACGGTCCAAACAAACCGATTCCACGCCGCTTTTCTACGCGTATCCGCGATCTAGTCGACTCTGCCGGCCTGCCTTGTCGGTTGTTTTCTAATGTGACCTCCAACAGGCGGAAATCGCGCTTCACTTCCGCGATTCGGACGCTGTACCGGCGGTACCTCAGGACCAGATTTTTGCCCCGCTTTCTTTTTTATATTATATGAAAAATTTGCTTTTTCGTTAATTATTCGATTTTTTCTGCTTGACTTTAATACATTTTGTGTCTAGTCCCTTATATGATTTGTTTTGTGGTGTGCGTTTTGTTTCGTTTTTCGTTTCCCCAACTGGGAGGGGAGTTTTTTTTGTTGTTGTTGTTGAGGGGGGTGAATACCCTCCCGGATCATTGTGCTTGGAGGTGAGTACACATATCGTTTATATAATAACGATTCCCAGTATAATTTGTTGTGTTGTGGTTGACGGTATCGATTGCCTAGGCATCCTAAAGGTTTCCTTTAACAATGAAACAAGGACTTAACGATATTGATTTAATAATTCGCGTTAGTTGGTGATGTTATGTAGAGGCTCCCTTCAGTGATGTTATAACCGTTGTTCTCTTCGCGTTCTCATAAACAAACAATTCGTCTTTTGTGATAAATAATTGTATTAAATAAAGTTTTACTATAATGATGTTAGATTCATTTAGTTTATTTTTATTTAAAAATAAATATATATAAAAGTACCATTTTATCAACATATTAGGGTCTTTAGAATAGAAATATGTTGCTTTAGTATGCAAAATGAGAATTCGATTTCTGCTTTTAGGGGAAGTAATAAATAACAAAACAAGGGTGGTTCTTGAATATAGGGTGCACCCTATTTGCAAAAGTTATTTTTATATAACTCGTCGTCTGGGAATACTTTAAGCATGAAGGCGTTTAAAAATCAAATTGAATTACACTAGAACTTTAATAAGAAATTACTCAAAAATGTATCCGGTTTCCATAAAAAATGTTTGTAAAGAACTCGAAATAGTCAAGCTTCAGGTGTGGTCTTTTTGCTTCTTAAACGTAATGGTAAATCAGCATTTATTGAAAGAGATACACATAAACAGGGGATTTGGGGGAATAGTAATATATTTAATTCAGTCCATCGTAAATGTAAGCTATAGAGCTAATAGGAAAAAGAATTATTCTAGATTTTTAAAAATTCTTTTTCAGTAAAAAATTCGTTCGCGTTTAAGAAAACGTTTTTGAAGATCCGCCGAAATTTCAGGAATTTTAAAATTAAATTTTTAAAATTGACGTTATTTTAGAATAAATACTCGTTACATACACATTCACTAATTATGACGCTGGTTATGAATTAAGAAATAACTTTTATATAGATTGCAGTCATTTTTCAAATTTAATTTCTTTGCCAAGTTTTATGTACCTACCTATAATTGAAGTTTAACTGTTACTTTGCTTATACAGTGCGTTCATGATGAAAGGAACAAATTCGTTTAAAATTCAGTTAATTATTTTGCAGAAAAACGCTCGGATAGGTCGATTAGTATTTTTAGTTTTGAATTTTTTGACATAAGAAACTTATATACAGGTGTCTAAAGAGGAACATATGCAGCAATCATTGTTTTTTTTAATGGAACACCCTGTATATTATGCCATTTTTGAATTGTAGGGTAAATTCTAAACACATTAAACACATTTTTGTGTAACATACCATATCCCCAAAATCAGCGGTTTTCCGAATAATGAGTTTTCTGATAAATTGAAATACATATAGGTAATGAAATAAAATGTCTAAATTGAACAACGACACCTTGAATATTTTTTTAAAAGCCAACAAAAACAACCTGGTATTGCAAATTTTATCTGCAACAAAAAACTCACTTCAAATTAATCTATTTTCATGTATTTTTTTTAATTTATCACATTCTAAAAGTCATTATTCCGAAAACCGCTGATTTTGGGGATATGGTATGTTACACAAAAGGTGTTGAGAATTTACCATACAATTCAAATATGGCATAATATATAGTATGTTCCATTTAAAATGATTGCTGCATATGTTCTTCTTTAGACACCCTGTATATAATTTTCTTATGTCAAAAAATTCACAACTAAAAATACTAATCGACCTGTTCGAGCGTTTTTCTGCAAAATAATTACTTGAATTTTAAAGGAATTTGTTCCTTTCATCATGAACGGACTGTATATGAAAGTAAATCAAAATAGTGGAACGTATAAATATTAGACAAATAATTTTCCTTTTATAGGGAATTTTTATCGTGATTTTTTACAGTTTTGTTATAGAACTTCATCAAGAAAGGCCATAATTTGATTTTCAATTCCTCCTACTTTAAAGTAAGTACATAAAAAAGTGTAATTCTTTTAAGCAAGTATAATACAAAATTAGACGAATACTTCATTTTAAAATCAATATCACCCTTGCACCAATTAATTTGGTAACCATGGATATCTGGAAACATGCGAACTGTTATAATAGGAGGGGGCGAGTCTAGGATGTGCGTCAAATTAGGGTTCACGGGCAGTTTTTTTTGTTGGTACAATTTAACTTTGATAATGAATTTGATACTTCAACTTCTCTGTGATTTTTAGTAAATATGCTTTCAGATCAGTCGACGCAAATATTTCGCTACCAATAATAAAAATTTATATTATTTAAGCACAAAATAAATAATGCAGGTCCTACAGAGGAACCTAGTGGAACTCCTACATTCGTGTTCTCAAATTCTGATCTGCATTTAGTCAGGGTATTATTTTTCGATTTATAGGGTTCAACATATAGTTACAAATCTACCTTGTCTTGCTAGCTGACTAGTTTATGCAGTATGTCCCCCCGGATCTACTTTAAAAGAGGGAAAAAAATGTTATATTTGATTTCTCAGAAAATTTCACTCTTGATGATATACTCTGCTTGTTTTCAAACCCACAAAACACAAATTACTTTTTATTTAACTCGAACGGTTCTCAAGATAATATCATTTTCTTGCTAGAAAATATACAAATTGAACTCAAGTTTTATTCAATAAATTTAACAAATAATGGTAAAATAAAATAAAACTCTCAAAAACCTCAACTATTAATTTTCTATTCAAACAATGCTCCTCCTTTTTCTGCACAGATTTCAATGCGAGCTCTAAATTCATTGAAACTTCGTCTTATTTCTAAGATTGATAAGGACTGAACTGGATTTTGTATTCTATTTTTTAATTGCTCGTTATCATTGTCCAGTGGCTTACTCTACACAATTTGTTTTAAACGACCCCACAGATAAAAGTCCATCAGGACATCTCGGTGGCCATAAAATGGGACTATCTCTTCCTATCCAGTTATCATGATGAGCAGGGCACCCATCGTGCTAAAACATTTCCATTCGGTAGTTTAACGGAAATTCATCCAGTTTTACAACATTTTCAAATATGAATTACGGTTTAAATTTTGATCAAAAAAAATTGGGCCAATAATGCCATGGTACGAAACCGCACATCACACATTAACTTTTTTAAAATATCGTAACGAAAACAAGTCCACAAAAAAATAGATGAGTAAACATAGGCGCGACGTTGATGAGAACGCTATGTAAACAAGTCGTAAATCATACACGCAGTACGACGTAGACAGGCAAAAAAAGTCTGGATCTTCGCTAATATAATGCCGAACTCATCGAGAAGAAAAAGAGAATTTTCTGGCATATTTCTAGGCTTTTTGTATATGGATATAAAAGCCGGGTACCGGAATGATTCATTCCCTCAGTATTAATTCATTGAATAGTAGTAGTACAGTGAGCGGTGCAGTTTTATTACAGTTCAAGAGAGACATAAATATTACAGATATAAATAAGTGGTGATAGAGACAAATACGTGTGTTAATTTATTTGTAGTAGTTTTAAGTGTGATACATTTATTTTATATTTTTATATCGTGATTAATTTTAAGTGTGTAAATATACAGACTGTTTCAAGTTAATTGCACGAGTTGTTTTATTGCGAACCCGAAAACGCTACAATATTATCTGCGACAAGTAATCCTAAAGTTTGGATTCGTCTCACTCTAATACCGGCAATGGTGAGACGAAACGACTCCGTTAGTTGAAAAGGTTGATTCATAAGAGAACATAATTCGTTTTTGAAAATTTAAATCTTCCAAAACTCCCCCCATTTCTAAACAAAAATCCTTATTTTTTTGGCCTAAATTGCGTTTTAAATGGTAAAATTTTGTTCTCCTTAAATATTCTTTGTAAATGACATTTACTTATCCCTGTTATTATTGCCCTACTTATTAAAGACAACCTTGGAGCTTCTCTTGCGGAATGAAAAGCGAGAACTGAAGCAGCATCGTCTTCATCGAACAATTTCTTTGACTTCTTATTGTTTAAAACCGAGCCTGTTTTAAGGAATTTGGTCACCATGTTTTTTGCTCCGAAATTTGAAATGGTAACTTCCGGGTATTTTTGGTTGAATTTTCTAAGAACAACTCGGTAGCACTATTCCCCAGTTCCGTAACATGAATTAGATAAATTCCTTGTTGTAAAGTCAACAGTATAGCATAAATACTGTTCAAATTAGCGAAGATTTAATTTGCAATTATACTAACTTATTAGATTTGTCAATTGCTGTCAGTTGTATTTTTCAATGAAATCCGCCTACTAGAGTTAGGTACTTCTAAAAATTACGAATAAAAACTTTTCAGTCCAAATTTTGAAGAAAAATGATATTATCTCGAGAACCGTTCGAGTTAAATAAAAAGTTATTTGTCTTTTGGGGTTTGAAAACAAGCAGAGTAAATCATCAAGAGTGAATATTTTTCCCTTTTTTAAAGTCGATCCGGGGACATACTGTATAACAGTAAATTTTGAACTAATACAGTTACATTTAATTTTTTCGAATATAACATCTGCAATTGTGAACAATTTCACATTATTTTTATATTTAGAAACAACAGTATTTTATCACAGGAGCTTCAACATTTCATATAAATACAGGATATAATGGATTGCTGGCGTTGATATGACACAATAGAACAGGACCTGGGGTAATTAAAACATGGGATGGTAATATGAGAACTAGCGTCATTCGAACGCTCCACGAACACGATACACTGGCATTATCGGGTTCCACTGCCACCGCAGGAAGTGAATTGAATTTGTTTTTGTCTTCGCGTTGAAAATAGAAGTGATACTGGTAGTAGTAATAGTAGTGTTTTTATAAAAACACAATTAAAACAACTAGTGCAACAACACCGGCAGATATAACAAGAAAAACATACCGCAGCTGTGGCAACTTTTATGTGAATTAGCTTAATTTTCAAACTGTTTGTGTTTATCGTTCTAAAGTGTAAATATTACACAGCTCTTGTTTTGTTTTCGTAACACATGATGGCTAAATATAACATCCAAGATGTGAGTGATTTTTTCCCTGTGCTGGAAAACTGCATCGCTATAATGAAAGATTGTTTTTAGTTACGATTTGGGTCATTGAAAATTAACAGAATTATGCATGTGTTTACGTTTTAATTATAGAATGAATCTTCATAAGTCGATTATGAATAGATTACGGAAATTGAAAGTCATTGGTTCATTATTAAAATGATATATTCTGGAACTGGTATTGTAACACTTAATGATAAACGTTGGGCGCCAAATGTGTTTGAGAAAAATTAGATTTTCAAATACATTTAGTTAATTTCCGTAATTGCGGCTTTCTTAATTTAGCGTATTGTATAAACATTTACATCATTTTATTCCATTTAAAATACTGATAAATATTCCTCATTAAATATTATACTGACCTTTCGTAATTTAGTGATGATGATTAGGATTACAATATTCTAACACTTTGTTTGTAGCTGCTTAATTTAAATGTTGAACTTTTTTATAATCCATCTGGTTGTGTGAACAGTAAATTGAGAAAATGTAATAACAAATAGCAGTTACGATATGATTGATCTCACGGTGATTGAATTCCCAATGCACAAAGGGAGTACCTACCTACAGGGTTTTATGATCTTGCAGTGTTTCTTTATTTAACTATTGGTGATATGCTAAAGAACGCCAGCTGTCAAAATTTTCGCATATACAAATGGACACCGACAAATGTAATAACATACAGGGTGTTTAAAACAAGTTTTTCGTGACTGAGCGACAAACAATACACTCTGTATTAGTGAGAGTAATTTTAGATTTCTGATTATTCTGTTGAAAATTATCCGGTGTGGTTGTGGTCTTTCCGGAAAACGCCGAGCGTAATTTGTGCATACATTTTCGGAGTTTCTATTTACTTTGAAATAAACTTCCAACATATCAACCTTTACTTCATTTGAAAAAGTATGTGCCATTATCAATTCTTATTAATTTCAATGCTTAAGCGGTAATTACTTATCAAAAATTACTACACAAAGTTCTAAATCTCCCACCAATTGCACTGCATTTTTCCATGTCAATAATGACAGAGCTTATTTATCGTCTGTTTTACGTTTTACACTAATACTTAATTTCATAGCCAACTAATTTCGTATTAGAATTTTAATTAAATGTTCATATCTCTCGTATAAATAAAGATTTATTAGGTATGTTATACATTATTGAAAAGCTATTTTTAAGGACTATCTAACTAATTAAAAATCAATACGGTCGCCATAAGAAAAACGAAATATAGCGCCAAGAACTTGGAAACAAATGAAAATCGGAGATTACTGTTAACATCAAAAAATTTGTCTTAAAAAAGTTTCTGCACAATGTTAGAATTTAAAAGCGATCGCATTAAGCGTTATGGAGTTATTGAGGAAAATTCAAATCGGCAAATATTGGTTTTTACAAAATATCTCAAAATTGTAAAAAGCCCGTGTTAAGGAAACTTCCTATTTTGAAAGTACCATAAATAAAACTCAATTTCAGTTCAAATACACATTTATTTTCGGTGTGCGCCGATATTTCGGGGTCGCTCTGCATCGAACATAAGATGTACAGCATATATACATGTGAATCGCTCGAGGAGCTATGGACCCCTATGTATGTGCAGATGCCAGACATTGCATACGGTACGCATACATAGGAGGTCTTGCAACGCCTCGGTGTACGGTCGTGTACTCGGGCCGACAGACAATAAACTCGTCCGCTGAGACTGTATACGCCCGAAGGTCGCTCCGCATCAGTATGTATATAAGTGACAATATAATTAAAAGTTAAAAAATAAAACATACATTACAAAAATATAATAACACATAATAATAAAGAAAAACATTCATATATAGAGCGAGAAACAATAATATAAAATAAAATAAAAGATGTTAAGTTATTAACACCCCGTATGAATGTGAAATGACATTTGTAGCGAGCATTGAATTCTGCATAACATTCCCCATTTAACCGTTGCTTTATCTCTTCTAATAACCGATATACCAATGGTGAGCATCGAAATGGGGACAGACTGTATATACAATACAATAAAACGTACATCATGTACAGGGTGTTTCATCGGTTGGGGTATCGCGAATTAAAGTGCCTAAATATAAAAATATCGACTTCAAATTTTAACCACTTATAGAGCTTTTAAACCGCTACCAGCAGGTTAGGTTGTTTTTGATAATATTATTTTAATTAATGCGTAAATTAAAAAAAAACGTATTATCAAAAATTAAAAGTGCTCAAAAAATGTTCAAATTTGAATGGTGATACGTGGAAATATCACCCATATTAACTTCACAATCAGAATTTTTATAAACGAAACCGTTTGTCAAATAAAGTCAATATTAAATAATGTCGTTTTTCTTACGACAGATTTATGGTACTTAACTTTCTAATTGTGCTGTCCGCAAACAGGTAGTCCTTTTAAATTTATGACGGATAATAAATAAAAATTTATGACGGATAATATTCAACCCTGAAGCCTTCAGTTGTTGTTGTAGTTCTACTAATCGGGAAGCGTTTCCAAGGGCATTCTGAACTTACATTTAGGTACTTTGTGATGTTAGTTGTGATTCTATTTTCACGGAGTCAACTTCATTTGTCATCCGTCATAAATTTTTATTTATTATCCGTCATAAATTTAAAAGGACTACCTGTTTGCGGACAGCACAATTAGAAAGTTAAGTACCATAAATCTGTCGTAAGAAAAACGACATTATTTAATATTGACTTTATTTGACAAACGGTTTCGTTTATAAAAATTCTGATTGTGAAGTTAATATGGGTGATATTTCCACGTATCACCATTCAAATTTGAACATTTTTTGAGCACTTTTAATTTTTGATAATACGTTTTTTTTTAATTTACGCATTAATTAAAATAATATTATCAAAAACAACCTAACCTGCTGGTAGCGGTTTAAAAGCTCTATAAGTGGTTAAAATTTGAAGTCGATATTTTTATATTTAGGCACTTTAATTCGCGATACCCCAACCGATGAAACACCCTGTACAGTGTGGAAATAAAGTAATGGATAAAGGCATATTCATTTTTTGAATAAAGTCTCGAAGGGGTGTAGGCCATTTGTTTTTCATGTTATGACGTCACCGGCTATTTTGATAAATGACAAGCTAAGAATATTTTTCTAATTGATTTCGATAGTACATACTTTCAATTCCCTATTCAACGGTGTGAAACTTTTAATATGTTACATTTGTAAAAAAAATGAGAAAAAGAGTCTAAATCAGAGTAATTTACCTTTTGCAAACTATTTTATTAATAAAAATGGTACTATTGAGCGAAAGACAGAATTGCAGTGTTAATAATGATTGGTTTTGGCGACAGAGCTAGGTGCAATTGGTTCATGAGTTGACAGAAGATGACTATGATCATAAGCCAGAATTCTGCGAAAAATGATGGGCATTTGTCTTTGCAATCCATTGTTTTCCCATCGTATTTTATTTTCGGATGAGGCAATTTTATTTGAATGGAACGGTTAGTAAGCAGAATTGTAGATATGGGGCTAGGGAGAACGCCCATTGGATGCAGGAAACTCATACACAATATCCTCAGAAAGTGAACGTATGCACAGGAATTATTGGTGACAGAATTCTAGATCCATTTCTTTTTTCAAACAATTTGACTAGAGAGAGATACTTGCAATTTATCAGTTGCATTATTTCCAAATGCAAACAGCCCTGACCTACCAAATTATAGTATATGGTAGCAACATGATGGTCTCCACCTTATTACGCAATTAATGTGTGACTTTACTTGTACCAAGGAATATGGACCCAGGAAGATGGATAGGAAGAAAAGGTCCGATGGAATGGCCGGCTACGTCTCCAGATCTAACGCCATTAGGCTTCTTTCTATGGGGGTACTTAAAAAGTAAAGTGTAGAAAATACGTCCTAATATTTTAGAAGATTTCAAGCATAGAATTCGACATGAAATTGGAATTCTAAAAATAAAAACAAATAGAATAGTTTTTATATGTAAACGTCAAAAAATAAATGATAACTCATCTTTAGATATGTATGTGAGTGCCATCTCATGTTGGATAGTTTGTAACAGAATTCATACCAAATAAGGTAGTTGTATGTAAATGATCTGATCATCATAGCATCTGTGTATAGTGGGTTGAAGCTGGTAGGAAGGTCAACATCTATACCTATAGATGCCATCTTGATAGAAATAGACCTATAGTATTATTGAACAATAACTGTAAAAGAAATTAAGCGGGTTGGGGGGCTTTGTTTATAAAGAAATACGTATAAGGTCAGTGAATGACGTATGTAGTTGTAAATTTAACATTCCTAGGTATAATTAAAAAAAACATTTTGTTATGAATAAAAATATTTTAGCTTTGCTCTGGACCAACAGGTATGATATCCTACATTGTATAATATAGGATTCTGTTTTAATACAAATATAGTAAGGTCAATTACATTAATTCTTAATCTTAAATCATATCATTCATTTTAAAGTTAAAATACGTTATTAAAATCGTTTAATTTATGGATATTACAGTGATTTAAATACTGTTACTTAATAGAGTTAGATACAAGAAATTACAAGGGTTTGGGAATATGATAATCGTGTGTTTATGAGATATGTACGTAAAATTAGTTAAAAAAAGATGTAATTAAATAGGCTTATTTTCATATTATATAAAAATTGGAGAGATATTTCAAGTATGCCTTGGAAAAAGAGAAACAAAGGAGGGTAGAAAGATGCTACAAAAGATAGAAGGAATTAGAATTTTGATACATAAGAAATTCTTATTTTATCATGAATAAATAAACAAATATACAGGGTTAGTTAAAAGTATGGAGACGGCGATTTATTGTCGTTAATATTCATTTTAGAGAATTATGTTCAATATAAAAGTTTGTTAGGATATTTTGATCTACATTTGAGAATATTTGATTTTTTTTTCTTCAATTGTTTTTTAGTTACGCCTGTCCGCGCAGTTTTTTTAAATGGGAACTAGTAAATTTTACTCTATCATTCGATAGAGAATTTTTTTCTCTTTGCAATAATATTTTTGTTTTTTTAAAATTCATTTTAATAACTTTTTTATAAGAAAAGGCCGGTTCAAGTGTTTCACAGATGTTCGGCACATCGCAGATAGACAGAAGCGATGCGATAAACAAACTTGAGCGACATAATTTTATCAGTGGTTATTGTGTACGTCAAATCTTTGACAGAAATAATTCATTTGTGCAATTTGTTGCTGTTAATATTAACAATGGCGAGTTTAAGTGAACATGAACGAATTGAAATACTTATGATGTTGGGTTATGGAGATAGACGCAGAAGTTTACAAGACGTTTGTAATTTATTTAATGATATGCATCCAAATAGAAATCCAATTTCTAAATCCGTTGTTGGTAAAACTTTAAGACGCTTTGAACAAACTGGCAGCGTTAAAGATTTGCCAAGGAGTGGTAGACCTAGAACAGCAAAAAGCGATGATAACAAACTGGATATTTTATTGGCTGTATCTGAAGATCCTCATTTATCAACCAATCAATTAGCGGCCAATTTCAATATTTCGCAGTCATCGATCGTGTCATTTTTAAAAAGTGAAAAGTATAAACCTTATAAGGTACACCTTGTACACGAGTTAACGGAAGATGATTTTGATAGGAGATTACAATTTTCTGAAGAAATGTTAAATATTTGCAATAATAATGACAATTTTGTCAACAATATTCTTTTCTCTGACGAAGCTACTTTTTGCCTTACCGGTGAAGTAAACAGACATAACTGCAGATACTGGTCATCGGAAAATCCCTTTTGGTTTTTGGAGCACCATACGCAGTACCCCCAAAAGGTTAATGTTTGGGTTGGCATTCTTGGCGGTTATATTATCGGTCCCTTTTTCATCAATGGCAATTTAACTTCGGGTCTGTATTTGCAGTTATTGCAAAATGAAATAATACCTGCTTGTGCTACGCTCTATCCACATGAAAACAATGAACACCTGCCCAATGACAGTATCTGGTTCCAGCAAGATGGCGCCCCACCACATTATGGTGTAAATGTTCGTCAATATCTGGACAACGTTTTTCCCCACAGATGGATTGAAAGACGAGGAACCATTGAATGGCCAGCCCGTTCGCCAGATTTAAGTCCTTTAGATTTTTTTCTTTGGGGATGCGTAAAAAACAAAGTTTACGAAGATAAGCCCGATAACGTCGAAGATTTACAAATCCGAATTACCAGAACGATACAAGAAATTCCCCGAGATTTTTTACAGAACTCTGTTCGGGGTTTTGTAAATCGATTGGGTCATTGTCAACTTACTAATGGACGACAATTTGAACACTTACTTTAATTTACTTTGTTATTAATTTGTTTAATTTTTCTTGTAAAAGTTATTAAAATGAATTTAAAAAAAACAAAAATATTATTGTAAAGAGAAAAAAATTCTCTATCGAATGGTAGAATAAAATTCACTAGTTCCCATTTAAAAAAACTGCGCGGACAGGCGTAACTAAAAAACAATTGAGAAAAAAAAATCAAATATTCTCAAATGTAGATCAAAATATTCTAACAAACTTTTATATTGAACATAATTCTCTAAAATGAATATTAACGACAATAAATCGCCGTCTCCATACTTTTAACTAACCTTGTATAAGTACCTTAGTAAGTAATAAACCAGAAGTATCAGTGCCATATTCTGAAAGTGAAATAAAAGGTATTCTCATCGTGGGAATTATGTATGGAGTTCCATTTGAGAAATCTCCAGCGATCTCATCGTAGTTCTTAAGATTTGGATGGAAAACTTGTCTTCTTGTGCCAATTAAAGGATAAACAATATTCAGAAGCCACATCAATAAATATTCATTCAAATTTAGAACTAATTTCCCGAACAAAGCTACAAAATAAAATAAAACTATCCATGTATAAAATACTAAACCGATATAACATAAGCTTATGAGAAAGATAATACTACATATTGATAAATAACTTAAAGCATACTCACATTCGTAAAAATGCAAGGAAACAGAAATATCTCCTTCCAAATAATATTTCAAATTTAATTTAGTAGAATGTTGACCGTTATAGGGCGTATGAAGCCATGTTTGTTTTAAAATATCACTTTAAATAATTTAATTATGTAGTTATGTATACTATATTCACCGAACCAATAGAGTAGCAAAAAACGCGTGATAAATGCGTGATTTTTAATACTGCCTTTCTATTGGCTCTGAGAGCTACATAGAAATCCTAAAACACACGATATAAATCATCTGCTTTCTGTGATTTTGTCACATGAATGTGACTATACCACGCAGCAAAATCACAATTTTAGAGAAGGATGAAAATACGTATTTGCTAATGTAGAACAAGTGAGCATATAGTGATTTTGCTAACATTGTCTGTTATTTTGAAATATATGTTATATATGTATACTTTTTGCTTTTTGCCTTTGCTATATAGTATTGTGTATTAATTGTATTGTTCCTTGTATTTGCGCTGTTTGTATTTGTTTAAGTTGTTATTATTATTATTCTCAGTCTTTTTAAAGACTCTATTAATGATTAAAGGTTTATTGAAGGTAAGATCTATAAATTGTAAACAAAGCAAATGGTTTATAGGTTAATTATGTTTTAGCTTTCCAGGAGTATTGAATTTAAGTTTGTTTTTACCTGTTTATACAGTACTGTGCAAAATGCAGCCAGAACTGAAGAAACGAGTAAAGAGACATTTTACAGTGCTAGAAAAAGAGACTGTACTGAATATATTTACCAAACGTCAACAGGAATGCCCAGCTGACTCTAAGACACGAATTGTAGATCTATAAATTGTAAACAAAGCAAATGGTTTATAGGTTAATTATGTTTTAGCTTTCCAGGAGTATTGAATTTAAGTTTGTTTTTACCTGTTTATACAGTACTGTGCAAAATGCAGCCAGAACTGAAGAAACGAGTAAAGAGACATTTTACAGTGCTAGAAAAAGAGACTGTACTGAATATATTTACCAAACGTCAACAGGAATGCCCAGCTGACTCTAAGACACGAATTGTAGACTTTACAGCCGAAGCTGCAGGTATCAGCTCTGCAAGTGTTTTTAATATTTTGCGAGAACACAATGCACAAGATGTGAAACCTCCAAAGACGTATACAAGAGCACGATCTGTCCTGGATAATATTGATGATGATATGCGCAATATTATTAGACGTATAGTACACTCATTTTTCTATAAAAATGAGGTGCCAACAGTGAATAAGATTTTATTTAAAGTAAATGAAGATGAGAACTTGCCAAATCTCAAACGTACAACAGTGTGGAAGTTGTTGAAAGAAATGAATTTCTATTTCAAAAAAAGAGCTCGTAATAGTTTTTTAAAGGAAAAATGTGAAATTGTTACATGGAGACGGCGCTACCTTCGTCAAATAAAAGAATTTAGGGAACAAAATAGAAAAATTTACTACCTAGAGGAAACATGGGACAATGAAGGCCATACTGTGCAAAAAATATGGGTAGATGAAACGGTAACAAGTCCAAGGCAAGCATTATTAGAAGGGCTCTCGACGGGTCTAAATCCAACTGGAAAGGGAAGACGATTGATTGTTCTTCATATTGGTTCAGAAGATGGATTTGTAGAAAATGGCTTATTGTTGTTCGAGTCAAAAAGGACCAATGATTATCACGAAGAAATGAATGCGAATATCTTTGAGGAGTGGTTTGAAAAGGTATTACCAACGTTGGAAGAAAAATGTGTTGTGGTATTAGATAATGCTTCCTATCACAGTAGAAAAATTGAAAAAAAATGGGCCCAAGTTAAAGGAGAAATTGCAAGGAAAAACACTACATTTAAATTAAAGGAAGTCAAAGAGCTGTTACACACATCATTGAACAGTGTTACAAAAGAGAACTGGTTGAATGCCATCAAACATGTTAAAGAAGTAGAGAAGAATATGTGAGAGTTAGACGTAATTGTTGAAAATTTACAAGAGAGTTTCATTATTAATTTGGAAAGTTCTGAAAGTAGTGAATGTGACAGTGACATTCAGTAATAATTTTAATTGTCAACACAGAAAAATTTAAAATATATGTTTACATTCATAGTGTCTTTCGCTCTTTCTTCTATATATTTTTTAAAAATGAAGTATATTGTGTATGCATTTTATTTATATATGTTTACTATGTATGTACTCTATTTATACACGTATAAAATATCTTATAAATTCATAATAAAGTAACTACCTATGCCCTATTTAAACTTGTAATTTATATTATATACACATGTGAATAAAGTCTTTAATACATTTGCTTCATTTTTAAATACCTATATTGCTTTTGTATTATTTGTTAAAATGCCTGATATTGATTATGACAAATGCATATGCCCAGCTGACTCTAAGACAGTTGACTTCACAGCCGAAGCTGCAAGTATCTGCTCTGCAAGTCTTTTTAATATTTTGCAAGAACACAATGCAAAAGATGTGAAACCACCAAAGATGAATCCATTCATTCTTGAAATTACACAATTTAATAGATGGTATTCCACCTGTGCCAAGTACGGTTATTATTGTATATTTGGTTTTAATATATATTTATTACACTAAGGACCGAATGACAGTGTTCAAGAGTCTCACCGCTTACATTTCTTAACAACTTATTTATTTTATCTGGAAAAGTACGTTTTTGATTCGGTGAAACATTTATAAGAAGTTAATTAAAAACCAATGGATGTGTAGTGCATTATTGTGAAATGTGAATCAATACTTTTGGCTCATTTTACATGCATGGCTGATAACAGCCGAACATTGTAGTTATGTTGGTGCATTATTATCTCAGTATACGAAGAAAAACAAAGCCAGTCATGCACTGATTAAGGATTAAACTTGCCTTTAAACTTACAATACCTTTACAAAACAATCAGAGGTTTGTTTTACAAGATTTATTTATTAAAATAGTTTCACTTAATTATTATAGAAGCAATAGTTAATAAATAGTAATAAGAAAATAAGTTTAATCATACAGAAATATTATGTGTAAGATTATAAAAGTTTATTATAAATATTTAGCGTACAATGTATAACAGTGTAGGACTTAAGAAAATGTAAATAGATTTCAAATATATTAATAAATAAATTTAACTCATTATTAAATTTTGTGTTTTGTCTGTAACGAAATGCCTATTTAAATTCTAAAATAATGGCCACGTACAGGAATAAATTAAGATTATATAGTGCCATAAATAATTATAAATACAAAATCATTTATGACTTACATATGTTAATTAGAACATTAAATACAATCACAATTTTATCTACACTGTTTCATTTTTGCATATTATTACACTTTTTTAACACGATACTGAAATGAGATATTTTAAGGGGCTAACGAGTTCTTTTTTTAGAATAACTAAAATTCTCTTGCAGAATTTCTAATGCTTCCTTTATTAAAAATGATCTTTCTCCTAGAACATATCCTGGGTTAATATTGTTGCAAAAATTACTTCTTCCATTCATTTTTCAGATGTATGTCATCCCGAGTTTCACTAATGTAGCACATACTTCCCCGAGGAGTTATTGCTATTAAAATTTCTATCGTGCTTATAAATAGAACAGTACTGCTGCTGAACTAAATTATTATCTGGTTTTCCAATGAAAACTTCAAAGCAGGCAATAATTACAGCTGTTTTTTTCTTGAAACACTTCTTTCAAACATACTGCAATACAGAATGTTCTGGTCACATAATTATAAGTTTTAGCCTTTGATAACTAAATAATGACCTTAGCAAGTTAATTTCATAAGATAATTGTTTAATAAGAGCACTTATAGTCAAATTTTAATGATACAAATCTGTTTGTTTACCAACAACGGCCATATTGAATTTGCCCTATTTACGAATATTTTGTTGATATGGGTTATGTTTGAGATTTGCTTATTTTAGTTATCTAAAAAGACAAAACATGCATTTTTTGTAAATTTAAATCGGTTTAGTATTTTATATAAACTAATAAATTGTTGTTTTCCAAAATTTGAACATGTAATTAAAAGATTTTATAAACTTCAATGTTAATGTAAGCACTCTTTTGTAAATTGGGCTGTGCACGTGTTACGGTCGTGGACAGCTCGTGATTACTCTATATGTTGGGTGAACAGAGTATAGAATAGAATTTCTTAAAACGTTGAACTGTATTACTTACTGACCTTAAGTAAGTTAAGTAAATATGACTATCGTTATTAATATAATTATCAAATTTAACATGCAACAATAAGTAATAATTCTTTAACGTATTGAGAAATAAAATTGTATTTCAATATGATACCAATATGTAACAATTAAAGTCTTGAAGCTTCAAGATAAGAATGTTTCCTATGTAAATTATGAACATAGTGATTTTTATATTCCCAAGTTGTTTTGTATCTGACATTCATTTCGAAAATAAATAACCTAGAATATTTAGAATTTAAAAATTTGAAGTTTAATTTTTAATATATAAGATTGTGATAATATAATTATAGCAGAGCTAATATAATGCCTAAGATGAATCTATACTATCACTCAGAGGATGCCTATTAATCGAAATTGACCCCCCCCCCCACATTGAGATTATTTTAAAAGACATATGCTAAATTAATTATTGTTATTAAATAGCATAATATGTGAATACAGTTATCTATCGTCATAATACTCTTGGAAATTGATCGATCTATGTACGCTATAAAAAGTTAACAAGTTCGTTTACAAAAGCAATAAGCTTCTCAATTACATGTCAACCATTTTAATCAAACTTATCAAGAAGGTGATTCTTCCATTACACACTTCGATGTAGTAAGGAAAACATCTGACGCATCCACAGTGTTCCTCCTATTTCTTTGTTTCATAGCCGTGAAGATATTTGTAATGCAGCCCCCCCGGTTTCGCAACGGGGTAGTTACTGGCTCACAGCAGCTGTCCCTCCAGCTCAAGGGTGGGACACGATAATCAATAATGCACCAGCTTGCGTTCCACAGGATCGCCGGAGTCCAACGAACCGCCGAAACACGAGCGCCAAACTAACCTCGCCCAAGTCCATAATATATGTTTTCTATACCTGCATTATTGTTACTTTGAATAGAGCTTTCCCGTTCTTTTTTGGAGACTCAATTAAGAAATGTATTTTTTTAACTGTTTATGTTGTGTTGTGTATAATTTAAATTAATATGATTTTGTTCTTATATTACTTAGATTACCACCCTAGATTCGTCAAGTCAGATATGATTGCTTTTCGATTAAATGCCTATACAGTAGAGTCGCGATAAGGTGAACTAATTCAGACAAGTCCAGTTCATTTTATCGCAGGTGTTCACTTTAATGAGGTTGTTTAAAAAACGACAACAAAATATAAATTATATTATACATACTATGTATATTTCTAGTGTTTAAGTATTATATGGATATAACCTATTAACCATGTAATGCACATGTATCTATTATATGTATACATATCATACTTACGACTACTAAACTGTATCGAAGAAAGAAGTTAATTTTGTTTGTTTCGTTTTATATTGTGTACTTCGTAGTATAGCTGCTTCTTGCAACCGTTTAAGCACCAAAATATCGTTAATATTATGAATATTTCTATCTGCCCAGATCAGACACGTATCAAATGCTTTACAGGCTTCCGAATGTGATGGAATAATAACTGGAGTTTCTGTAACCACGTTATCCTCCTCACTGCTAATTTGTTCAAAATCATTGTCTTGTGTATCTGCTTGTAGATCTTCATTCCAATCCAAAACTTCTGTAGCAGTGTAATTTACCTGAAATGCAGTTTTGGAGATGAACTTTTTTTTACATGAATGCAAAAACATTCCAAGCGTCTGTTGAACAATACTGTTTATTTCACGTGGGTGATATCTTTCTCTTAAGGTACTTAATGGAATGTCATCTTCATCCGGCTCATCAAACTCCAAAACAGGTTTCCAACATTTGACAATGGTTTCCATTGAAACTTTTTCCCAGACGTTCAGTAAATTCAAAGTAATTTTTTTTATGAGGCCCTTGACATCATCTGAATCATTTCTTATTATTGTTGATAAAAGAGAACTTCTATAATGTAACTTGGCAAGTCTGATAACGTTTTGATCCATTGGTTGCAGCAATGGCGTTACATTGGGAGGGAAAAACAGTGTTATTATTTTTCCATCGTCACTTTTTAATTGATCTTCTGAAGGATGAGAAGGTGCATTATCATTAAGAATAATATCTTTTTCATCTAAATGTTTTTGCTTCAAAAATTTTCTCACCTACAAGTTCATAAATTTGTATTAAAGCAAAAATAAATAAACAGAATGAGGAACATTTTACCTGTGGTACAAAAGATTTGTGAAACCAATTTTTAAAAATTTCGGTAGTCATCCACGCATTTTTAGAGTGGTCATAGTCTACTGGCAATACATAATTTCTAAAACTTCGGGGGTTTTTTGCAGTTCCAATTACGAAAGGTTTCAACTTATGTCGTCTCGAAGCATTAGTACATGCGACAAATGTCACTCTTGCTTTTTCAGTTTTTCGACCCGGGGCACAGGACATTGCATAAAAGTTGGAGAAACAGGACATAGTCCTATTAAAAAGAAGAAGAAGAAGAAGAAGACCCGGAGCAATTTTTTCATCTGAAGCCACGAATGTTTTATCAGGCAGCAGTTTCCAAAATAAGCCGGTTTCATCGGCGTTGTATATTTGATCACGTGAAATGCCCAACTCATCAATTTTTTGCTTCAAAATTTTCTTGAAAGGGTCAACTGCGACGACATTTGATGAAAGTTTTTCACCCGAAATTTTCAAGTGTCGAATGCCGCATCTCTTCTTAAAATTCTGCAACCAGCCTTGACTACTAGCAAAAGTTGTATTTTCTTCAAAGGTCTCGTGCAGTTGTTTCGCCTTTTCTTTTAGCATTGCACCAGAAATCGGTAAGTTTTTACTTCGTTGTTTCAGAAACCATCTATACAAAGCAGTTTCTATTTTGGGCTTTTCTGCTCGTTTCATTATTCTACGTTTAGTAATTCCGGCATATGTATTTGACAGAGCTTTTAGAATTTTTTGATAATTTTTTCTAATGCCACATATAGTGGATTTGGCAACTCCATATTCACGTGAAAGCGAACTTACACTTTTAACATCATTAAGTTGTTTTATTATTTCACCTTTCGCACCTAATGTTAAAGTCTTCATTGTTCTTAGTACACTTTACTAACTACACAATAACTCAACAAAATGCACGAGTAGAATGCAGGCGTTTAATCACAAACACGTTGTACTAACATAATTAGGGGGTTCCCCGATCGAGTCATCCAAGTGCCCGCACTCGCTACTAAATATAGGAGTACAAATCTACAATATGTAACTGGTTCATCTTATTGAGTTGGCTGTTGTTCGCCTTATAGAATACTGTGTATAAAAATTTATTTGTTCACCTTACCGAACTGTTCTTCTTATGGGGTGTTCACCTTATCGCGACTCTACTGTATTAGGTAGGTAATATCATGGAGAATAATAACTATATTATTATTAAGTCTTTATATAGAATATATTGGGTGCACATACTACGAAAAAACAATGTTTAAATGTTAGTTAAAATAAAACCATCATTTCACAACAAAATTATTATACCGGGTGATCCAAGTGTTATAGCCACCGCCAAAATGGATTTTATTTATAAAGAAAAAAAAATAAATTTCTGTAAAGTTAGATTGAAATGTACACTACATACTTAATAAAAACAATCCTGAAACTGTTTAAAATGCATCAGTGGCAGCCAAAAGAAAACCCAACAATAACAACAAATTTTTGGAATCGACTTTTTTTCATTATTATTTTACAGATTTTTCTTGAAACATATTCATCTAAATTAAAATAAAATTTGAAGTTTAGTGGAAAGCTTCTAAATTCTATTTATAATTTACAACCTGCCTGCACTACTAGAGTATTAAATATTTTTCTGTTGGGATGTGTTCGACTTGGAAAACGTTCGGCATAAAGTTCTGCTGTCTGCGTGACATTTCTCGTGTATTTCCCAAAAATTAGAAGCATTTCCACTTTATCTTCAAATGAATATTGAAATGGCATATTGTCATAAAATTGACAATTCTAATCACAGTCACTAGAGAAATGAAATTCGACCAACATCTTGACCGAAGGTCGGCTTGGTTTCTAGAGCGCTGGAGTAGCCATGGAGCGGGGTGCTG
Source organism: Amphimallon solstitiale (assembly GCA_963170755.1). Lineage (NCBI taxonomy): Eukaryota > Metazoa > Arthropoda > Insecta > Coleoptera > Scarabaeidae > Amphimallon > Amphimallon solstitiale. The sequence goes on from OY720677.1 coordinate 117,545,017, forward strand.
GTATCTCCCTCAAAGATCTTGACCATTTCGTGAGAATGTTTTTTAATAACGGCTATGAACAACTAAACTTTGCTGTTTCGATTAGTACAGGCAGGTTGAAAAATTATAAATAGATGCTTTCCACTAAACTTCAAATTTATGGAAAACTAAGCTAATTTTTTGAATTTGATTTAAATAAATATGTTTCAAAAAATATCTGCATCACAATAATGGAAAAAAGTCGATTTTAAAATTGAAAATTTTTTGTTAGTGTTTTTTTTCGACTTCCACTGCCAGTGCCAGTTTTTATTGATTATGTACTGTACCTTTCAATCTAACCTTATACAAAATTTGATTTTTTTTTTAAATAAATAAGCTTCATTTTGGCATTAAATCTTGGGTCACCCGGTATATTTTATATATACCTTAAAATATTTTAAGTATAATATTAAGTTCAAAACAAAAGTAATTTAGTATATTATTTTTAAAGAAATATTGATGGCTCCACACTTTATTTTAAAATAAAAAATAATTTAGGAAAATCAACTAAAATTTCTACTTGCGTTTTGCTCAAAGTTCTTATAAATATATAAGGCGCAAATTAAAAGAGCCAACAAAAGTCTGTTATAATACATTACAAGTATTTAAACATAAGGTTTTATTTTTTAGAAATGTCCACAGAAAATTAAATTAACCAAAATTCAGTTTATCACGTTAATCATCTTCTTTTTTCAGCATTAAGGCTTTCTGTGTTTCACTTTTACTGTATATTCGTTGAGGGTGCATTTAATTTATCGGGTACCGCGGGTGCAGTTTGCGTCGATATTATTTGTGTGTTGTTATTCAATGCACGTCTTTGATAAATCAGTACCGTTTGATCATACTGCATAGATAATAGCGATGGTTCTATTCTTAATTCACTTTTATACATTTCATTTTTTGCATTACAAAGTAATTCAGAAAGTTTGTTTAGTCTTCCACAGCATGTAAGTTAGAACTGAGGTGCGCAAAATAACCTACCCATACTGACGTTGTGCTCAAAAACGATTTGTAATTCCGTAAGATCCAAATTATATTGTGATTAATTTAATTATTGGGATATTCCTGAACATGTAATTCTATGGAGTATTTCCATTTTCTTGAATCATTTCGTTGACCGTTCGAATTTATTCGAAAGAGAATAATGTAAGGTTTTCGGGTTCGCAATAAACAACTCGTGTAATTTATTTATCTGTATATTCACACACGTAAAATTAATTACAATATAAAAATATAAAATAAATGTTTCGCACTTAAAACTACTAGGATTTAAATTAACACAGGTATTTATTTATATCACTTCTATTTATATAACACCGCACCACTATATTTATTTTGTACTACTTATATTTATGTTTACTCTTCGACTACTACTCAAGGAACTAATTATTTATGTTTATTTATCTTCGCACGAGACTATTGAACGAATCTCTTATTCCGGAATTGAATCATCCATCGGTTCAACTGCTTTTATATACGCATACGAAACATCTAGAATACACCAGAAAAACGCTAGTGTTCTTCTCGATGTTTGTAGAACATACGCAGACATTCTGTCTCTTCGCAGTCATTCTGTCTCTTCGCAGTACATATAAAATGGATGATTTATTGCTTTACGACTTGTTTACCAGTCGCGCCAAATATTTGCCTTTCTTTTTAAATACGTATCTACTTTATTTTTATTTTATTCTGGTTAGAAATTCTGTTTCAAACTACAAGCTACAAGTCCCCCCCCCCCCCATATTTGAATAATATTTTAATTTATTTTAAGGTGCAGTCTTCTATAGTATACCATAGGATACCATTGTTTTTACAACATTCATCGGTCTTCCTTGCTTTGTAGTTGCTTTTATTCTGATTTCAAAGTTCTTCAACTAAAACTTCTCCATTTTATAGTCAACATCAGCATACTTAATTACAAAAAAAGGGTCTCGTATATTCACGTGTTTCTTTAAACACGGAAGAAAAAAGGGTAAAATTACATCTTTTCGAGCTCCACAAAAGAGCCGTACTTCAAAATCATCCACCAGAAACAATCTAATTGACTGCCTTCATGCAAGAGGACCGGTTACCCTTCGGGATCATGCTGTAGTTGCCCCGGGTAGAAAGTGTACAGTCATGTAAAAGTACTCTCGAGTGATTTAACCCCGTTTGCCCGAGGGGATGTCGGAAACTTGTCCGTTTTAAAGGCGCACAGCGGCCCAATTATGGATGCCTCGTGAGTGCGTGTATATAGGCTGTTCGTTCCACCACCCCCGTCGTGTGTCGTTACATAGTCCCTTTATTGCAAGAATACATGTTATACACACTCACTAGACGATAATGACCATTAACCTTAATATAGCAAAGTGATTTATATGATTTATCGCATTGAATTATCTACAGTGAATACAATACATATAAAATTGTAATTGTCGTATTTATTTGCTGTACATCATCCTGGTGCAGTTTATATTCATTTTATTTGAATGCTATTTAAATATTTTCCTTGGCGTGCACTAATGAAAACAATTAACGAATATTTCAAAAATAAAAAGGTGATTTAACACAAATTTTGTGGTTTCAGTATTTGCTATGTCAACGAGAATCTGGATATTAACTCGTCATTACATTTTAATTGTTTGGAGAAACTTTCTTGTGAGAATAGTCATGCGCCAAATCTTTAGTTTTAATTACTGTGTGCATCGCCTTTTTTCCGTGTCATCTTTTGGGTGTTAGATGTCGCTGTGATACTCTCACTGCATTTAACATACAAAAATGACATAGGCAGCGATTTAAGTCTTGAAGCCATTGTCGAGAATCTCCACGTACACTGATGAGACCTCATAGGTCGAAACACCGGTGTCTGTGCGCTCGATTATCGCCAATGGCACTTAATGTATGTGTGTATCTCAAACACATGCATATATACATGTACGTTTTACGTATAAAGGTATATATGTAAGACACAGTAATTATTTACTGCTTGATGTTAGTTTAAACATCCATGTGTTCACACTTTTCATTTTCCTTTAGTTTTAGGGTCTCCGAATTCGCCAAAAAAGTGAGAGAAACCTCAGCATATCCCAACACTCACAGATGTGGTACAAACCATGAGGTTAACGTAGTATATATTACTTCATGAATCTAGCTTTACAAAAATAGAACAATGTATTTGAAGATATATTTTAATAATTACAATCAATACTTTCTTAGCTATACTGGACTGATGAAAACTAATGAGACATTAATGCATTTTTAGTTTAGACTCGTGGTCATTTAATACATAGGTTGGCATTGTCTGCTATAAAAGGCTGTCTGTCTATTACTGTTATTAGGTTACTATAAACCACTAAGTCAGTAGGTATGACATTTTAGATTAGTTTTATTCGTTTTTAGATATATTGTCTACGGATGGTGATTATAGGTAGATATATATTGAATACATATTTAAAAAATGAGGTGTGGCCACCACACGACTTTCTTATACGTATGAGCGTTTCAAATTATAGAATTGTAAGAATTTTTTTATACAAACATTTTTCAAAATCCTATTCTAAGTACTTCAATTCTCTTAATAAATCTCTGTAGAATGCATACTTTACATGATATTCGAAAAAAAGTGCTACTCGATAGGAGTAAAAGTGTTACTTACTTCCGGTCCGAATTTAGAAATTTCGTGTATACAAAAGATATTTAAAATTATGTTTTAAATACTTTTATACACGTAATGTACCTGGCTAGAAAGCATGATTTGCGAGATATTCGCAAAAAACTGATTTTCAACAAGAGTAAGATGTAAATTAGCAAAGTAAATATTTTTTAGACACCCGTATTACATATTACACGTTTTTATTTTACTTCAAATATATAAAGCTCTAATATTATCATAATTTTTTTTTGGATATTGTTATTCAAAATGTACGGCCAAAAAATAAAAGATACTATTTACATATATACATTTATACGCAAAGCATATATGCATGTGTTAGGATACACACATACATCTAGTGTTATTACGGACAATCAACGTACAAACACCGCATTTCGGCCTTTAAGGCTTCGTCAGTGTATATGCGACTGCCGGTAATGATTTATAAAGTAGGGTCGCTACTTATTTCGGTTTACATGGCAAATGCTCGTGAGAATATTACAGCGACATCTGCCACCCAAAAGCGACACCGCACGTACACTGACGAGGCCGAAACACGGTGTCTGTGCGTTGATTGTCGGTAATGACATTAGATGTATGTGTGTATCCTAACACATGCATATATCCTTTTCGTATAAATGCATATTGTAAATAGTATTACCTCTTGATGTTAGTTGTAGCATCTATGTATATAATACTTTTTATTTTTAAAAAGAAAAGATATGTGGGTATATACAACGAACAAGCATTAATAATAATTGAAATTAATTGTTTGTTATGATTAATTGCTGAAGACAAGTAAGTCATACGTCGAAACAATAATCCAAAATATTCAAATGTTTACGTCAAATCACAATTAATGCAATACAACCATTATTATTTAGTATATTTTCTAAAACAGCACTTAATGCAGTAAATGCGGATTTTTGTTTGGGGGAGACCATGCCGACTTGTCGAAATGAGGATAGTTTTCTAAAAATATTTTAAAATAATTTTGATAATGTTGGGAGTATAAAAAAATAATTTTTTAAATTTCAATATGAAACAGTCGAATTAACCATGAAAAGTCGCTTATCCTATACATTTTTTTTGAATTAATAATAAACGTTTTACATGTAAAACGTGTCAATTTGCTTCATCCTGTACACATGTAATCACATCATTTACGCTCAATAATATTGTTAATCGAACAGATAAATTAGAAAATCTACCGTCCTTAATTTCTCACACTCTCATCAGATTCGTTCCGTCATTAAAACTTCTCATTGAAAATAAAATAAATAATAAACGTTTTCCGCATTGCAAATAATGGTGACGCGAATTCTTCAGTTATTATTATTCTCGATAGTTTACCGTCTTCGCGGAGTGTAATTGCGAATATGCTCTTTCGAATTGATTTGTCACCGTCATGCGGTCCCAACTTAACAACACAACGACAACTTCGATCCTTATGAGTGCGGTGTATGGTGTGTGTACTTGTATATGGATAGGATTGACGTTTCGAATAATGCACGGCGTGATATATCAATTTATCTTGCAGATGGCATGCATGGAACGAGTTTCATTATGTGACCCGAGAGGTATTGAAAGTGTCGATTTCGCATTCGATTCGTCGAGTAGTTAATGACGATTGTGGTGTTGAAGTGTGTATTTTGTAGAGAATAGATGCAAGTGAAAATAACTTCCGTTGTTTAAAAAGATACGAACATATTAATGATTTAAATTTTAAATATTTATAAGTATAAAATCAGAATTAACTTCTCAAGAAAATTAATTTATGTTATACAAATAAAAGTTCATTCGTATATAAAATAGAAGGATTTTTTTAGAATAGTAATGAAATGTATAAAATGTTAGATAGGAACTAAATTTATTGTAATCTCATTCTTATTGAAAGATTTTAAAAAGTCGCAATATTAGTAATATTGTCAAGATATAAGATAGGCAACTTAAATTACTATACAAGAAAATGTAATTATCATGAATAAACAAATACGTATATGGAAACTAAGTAAAAATATCCTGGTTACGCATAAACAAATAGATGGTTTGTGAATTTTGACATGAAAGTAAAATAATTATGTAATGAAACGAGATTTTTTAAGTGTAAACTTCTATGGGCGCGTTGATTGTGGGTACTGAACGAGATTGAGCCGTCACGCTCGGCTATGTAACGCTCTAGTCGCCATGATTATCAAACGAACCGTAAATTCGACAAAAATCGACAAAACTGTGCAAAGAACTCCTGTCTGGATACGCCAAATTGAAAGCTGCACCTTGGCATTGGTGTACGGGCGACATTGAATTTCCGGTCGACGGAGAGATTTTCTTCCTAAGTGGAGCGGTTGTAAGGATATGGGCTTTTAAAGAAGAGCGTGTACTCGATGTTTTACGTCATGACGATTCACGTGGGCGGAACCGGCTGAAATCAATTTCTCTCTCTTCTGATTAAAATTTGGCACTTGGCAGCTTTTACGGTCGCCCATCACTAATTCAAATGTCGAAATATAACAAAATGGCCCAAGGATTTTTTGAAAATTGACGTATGAAAGTGAAATTTTAGATACGGGGTTGTCTTAGGTCGCCGATCACCAAACCATAGTCAAAATGTCAAAAAAAACGAAATGGCGAAAGATTTTTTTGAAAATTGACGTATGAATGCGAAATTTTAGATACGGGGGTGTCTTAGGTCGCCGATCACAAATCCAAAGTCAAAATGTTAAAATGAAACAAAATGGCGGACGAGTTTTTTGAAAATTGACGTATGGATGTGAAATTTTAGATATGGGGGTTTTGGGGGGTCACCGATCACGATTCCAAAGTCAAAATGTCAAAAAAAAACATAATGGCGGACGAGTTTTTTGAAAATTGACGTATGGATGTGAAATTTTAGATATGGGGGTTTTGGGGGTCGCCGATCACAATTCCAAAGTCAAAATGTCAAAAAAACAAAATGACGGAAGAGTTTTTTTGAAAATCGACGTATGAATGTGAAATTTTAGATACGGGGGTGTCTTAGGTCGCCGATCACGAATCTAAAGTCAAAATGTCAAAAAAACAAAATGGCGGACGAGTTTTTTTGAAAATTGACGTATGAATGTGAAATTTTAGATACGGGGGTGTCTTAGATCGCCGATCACGAATCCAAAGTCAAAATGTCAAAAAAAAAGTGGCGAAAGAATTTTTTGAAAATTGACGTATGAATGTGAAATTTTAGATACGGGGGTAGTGTGGTCGCCGATCACGAATCCAAAGTTAAAATGACAAAAAAAACAAAATGGCCGAAGAGTTTTTTGAAAATTGATGAATGTTTGTGAAATTTTGGATACGGGGGTGTATGTGGTCGCTTATTACGTCTTCAATTTGGCGATTCTTTCGGCGACCGTTACATGGGAGAGCCTTGATGAAGTTTTCACTTCTGCCGTGTGGTTTTAAGCACACTCATTTTTCTTTTTAGAATAAAGAAGAATTTATATAAAAAAGTTGGTATAAAAGAAATAAATAACTGATTTTATAAGTTAATTATCATCATCTACATGTTTGATAAATCGTAAACTTGTGAAACTTATATCTTGGACCAAAGTGATTACTGATATAGAAGAAGCCCATAACGTGTCTACAAATACGAGAAAAACATATTGGATGAATTTAACTTGGACCTTATATGCTGTATTATCCGGATCTTAAGAAACTGTACCTGTAACCCAGAATAGATGATTTTATGAAGAGGAGCAGTCCTAGACAGAAATAGAAAAACCGTAAAGTACAATTATAAACATTTAAACGAAAATTCTTTCATAATAGTTAATATCAAACATTGAAATATTATCTTTTAAGACAAAGATAATAATAGAATTGATAGTTAATTTACTGTAAAAATGTTTCTATTTTATATAAACATCATCTGAATAGTTTCTATTATTGTTTTAATAATTTTCATTAAGACTGAGAATTTAATTTTATAATTGAATTTATTGTTATGTGATTAACAGATTTTTCCATCAATACTTAATTTATGTAGTTCAACATACATTATTTTGTGTTTGTCAAAAAATATTATTTTGGAATAAATATTAAAATAACTTTTACAAAAGAATTCAATCCTGAGATTATTATTTATTTTTCATACTCGATTATAGTTGCTACCGACGAGCTTAGCTAGAAAGACAATAGTATAATATATTGTCTGCAGTATAAATATTTAAATTTAAGTAATTGAATCCCACCAAATGACATTAAAATTGTTTGCATCGTGCTTATTTCTTAATTGGAGATTGTGTTGATTTTGGTAGGTATGTAAATTCCTTGATTATAAATTTAGGGAAAGGGATTGAACTCGTAGTTTTCTCTTGAACATTGCGGGCTAAGTTCAGTTCAGTTTGTTAAAATCAATAGCTGGAAGTAAAACTATAAAAATATAAATAGGTCTATCTAAATGGAATTGGTATTACATAAAAAGGATTCTCAATTATACGAGGGCTGCTCTCTTTCCGCTGAGCTTGGCAAAGTAAAATACAATTTATTTACAAAAAAGTTTTATTTTTCCAAGTATTTGTCTCCATGGTCAATGCCTTTTTGCATAGTTAAAAACCAATCTTTTGGTCGTAGTTTGTTTATTTAATTTTTAAAGGCATCAACCTTCTTCGGCCTATGTAAAACGTAAATCCCGTAGTTTATCCTTTACCCCTGGAAATAAGGAGAAGTTATTAGGTGCTAGGTCTGGAATATATTGTGAATGATCCATTATTTCTATGTTTTTGGCACTCAAACACTCAGTTCGATGGAAGTGTGAGTCCGAGCGTTATCTTGATGCAAGTTGATCCTTCTTCTTGGACGTTTTTCGCATACATTTTGGAGAACCTGAGACAAACTGTAGTGTACCATTCTGAATTAACAATACGTCTATCTACCAGTGCTACAATTGGAAACATGCTCAGTAATTCCAAAAAATGTGGCGACCCTCTTCTTGTTTCTACTTTTTTTACGAACAATTTTGTTGGAGTCGACTCATTCTCAAAGACCTAAACTGTTGATTGTTGCTTTTTTCTGGGATCATAGCAGTATATCCATGTTTCATCACCTGTGATCATGTCGTACACCAAATGAGACGATCCACGGTTAAGGCGATCTAGTGTAAATGTAGTCTTCTTCTTGAATTGAAGTCAAGTTATGTAGAATCCGCCGAGAACAAATCTTACGGACATTCAAATGTTTGTGTAAAATAACGTTAATTGCTTTCACACCAATCTTTAAGGTGCAGAATGCTTCTGACGGTGGTACGCCGGCCTGCCACAATCATATTCCGAACAAGAGCAATAATTTTTTCTGTAACTGCAGTTTTTGGCTTAGGAGCTCGAAAACTGTCATTTAAGGAAAAACGACCGCGTTGAAATTCATTGTACCACCTCTTTACGGTAGCGAAGCAACAGGACTTGTCAACAAACATTCGACTGATTTCCTCAAAACATTCTTTACGGCTTAAGTCACGCTAGAAATTGTTAAAATTCACCGCTCGATAATGTTTCTTGTTCAGTACCATGATTTATTGGGACGCACGCGACGTTGCTTAATTTCAATGTTGGATACTATTAGGTAAATTTCATATGGCTGGGTTGGTATTCCGTTCTATGTACCAAATAATGAAAGTTATATACGAATCATTATAAAATAGCAAAGGAGGGTTATACTCCATAAGAGTCCGTACGTCGATTCCCTGTGATTTGAGCTGGACCTTCTATTGTGTGAATCATCATTATGGAATTCGCGGGGGGGGGGGGTACTGGTTGGGTTTCGTCATACTTATCAAATCGTCCGAAATACCGAAATAACAAGTACGAGGGCGTATTTTTATGTTATCTACCTAACCATGAAACAAAAGAGTGACCATATCTAACAAATTATTGAAAAATTGCTGTCACTGTTAGAAGTACATGTGCTAAGTTGTGTTTAGTTTATGCTGTGTATAGAGATTTGAGACGGTCCATTTCTCGATAAAATTAGTGAAACTAAAGTTGAACATTGCAGCGTAATAAAATTTCTTACAAAGGAAGGCAGTGGTCCAAAAGCAATTCATGAAAGAATGGTTGCTGTATATGGGGAAGATACACCATCTTATTTCCAAGTAAAATATTGCTCTAAACTCTTTTTATGGGGCCGAGAGTCAATCAATGATGACCCAAAGTCCGGACGACCCGTTGAAGCTCGAACTGAAAACATTTTGCGAAAAGTCGAAAATTTGGTACCTACTGAAAGATCGGCGTGTAAAGATCTCTGTCGTTGTCAATGAAGTCTGTATATCCGAAACAAGTGTTCTCAAAATTTTGCATGACGATTTGGGTATGAAGAAGGTGTCTGCACGGTGGATACCCAGATTGCTTACACCTAAACAAAAACTGTGCAGAAAAGAAGTTTCTCAAGAAAATTTGGTCAAGTTGGAAAGGGACAAAACATTTTTGTCTCGAATTATTACCGGGGATGAGACTTGGGTATATTACTGGGACCCTCCTACTAAACAAGAATCCATGCAGTCAGTTCATAAGGGCTCTCCACTACCAAAAAAGGCCAAGACACAATTTTCTGAAAAAAAAACTGATGGCAACTGTTTTCTGGGATGCTGAAGGAGTTTTGCTTATTGAATATATGCCGAGAGGGTCTACCATAAATGGAGAGGCCTACGAAAACACAATTAAAAATTTAAAAACTTCTCTGGAGGTAAAACGCTCGTATTCTTATCCACAAAAAATCTTGTTGCTGCACGACAATTGTCGGGTTCATAAGGCAAACAAAGTTCAGCAGATAATCACTGACTGTGGGTTTATAGAGTTAAGGCATCCACTTTATAGCCCCGACCTAGCTCCGTCAGACTTCTTCTTATTCAAAAATTTAAAAAGCATCTCAGAGGAAAGCGTTTTGCTTCTGATGAAGAACTCAAAGAAGCTGTTGAAGAATATTTTGCGGGGTTACCGAAGGTATTTTTTACTGAGGGTATGGGGCAACTGGAAAAAAGACGGAATAAGTGTATTAGTGTTGAAGGGAGTTATGTAGAAAAATAAAAAATGTTTGTTCTCTTACGTGCTTTTTTTCATGGCTAGGTAGATAACATAAAAATACGCCCTCGTAATTTTGACAGTGAATGAGTGGTTTATAAGCAAAACCACTCATTCACTGTCACCACACACAAGCGACATCATCGGCGTCTGCAGCTGAGCCGGATCCGTAGTGGAAACCAGTCTCGATGTATCATCAGCATATATACAACTAAATTGTCCACAAATAGGGAAATGTTGTTAATAAAGAGTGGAAATAGTACTGGTCCAAGAATAGACCCCTATAGGGAACACCCATACTTATAAGTAGTTCCGAAGACCGAGAATTAACAATCACCAATTTTGTCTCTAATTTTAACAAATTGAGTTACCTCAAACTAGAACCGATGTTAATTTAGATATTAGGGTAGACTCAGTGGCTGCCAAGCAAAGGATCGATTAAATTTTTGGGTATGCAATGATGATGTGTTTGTCTTGGAGGCTCTACTGTGACGAGATTATAAGCAAATTCAATAAATATGCTACCAAATAAGAAATGTAGAGTGTTTGTTGCATAGCAAGTACTAAGTCATCTAAATCTTGTAGACCTTCTTTCGAGAAGTATAAAATATTACCATTTCCTAGTCTTTTTATTTTGGAAATTCTTTGTTATATATATATAATATACATAGAATTCAGAAAAATTCATCTTTCCACCGATATAATACTAGAGGCACCCTGCAAACAGACTATGTATTACAAAAAGGGGATGCATTGTGTACTGCCTCATATAATTATTTTTACTCGTTGGCAGGTTTTTTTTTTATTATTTGCTTCCACTGGTTGAATAACTCTTCTATTGAATTAGAAAAAGGGCTATAAGCAAGAGGAAACACTGGAAAAAGAACCATGACCTCTAAAGAGGGCCAACACTTCCTCACTTCTATGAAATCTTACATCGTCCACAACAATAAAAACTCTTTCTACACCCTCATTATGTAAATGTTAAATTAACGTTGTGAGAAATTCAGAAAAGTGCAGTACATTAAAGGGTATATCTTGAATTTGAAACAAATACAAAGAATTTAGGTTCATTACAGCGGCAATAGAATAATTGCGCCCTCTTAACTGTGTTTTTATTTTTAATGCTCTGGTATTTTTCACAGATCTTCCGTATGAAACGCGAAATAGTTATTTACGAACCAAGTGCGAGAAGACTGTTTTCCCGCATGAGCGCACATTGTAAGCACGAGTGACCGCAGGAAGCGAGTGCTTTTAATTGCGCGAATGCGTGGAAGATGTCTTCGCGCAAGTGGTTTGTACAATATTTTTGTACGAACATCAAATTAAAGAAATATTATTGATTAATGTCATTAGTATCATACCTAACCTAAAATAGATTACCTAATTAATTAAGCATTTCATGTACGTAACTATTACTCACCTTTCCCTAAAATTAAGTTATTATATTCTTACACATGGCAAACATGAGATATTTATTCTTATATTTATAAATTTATAGTACATTTATTGCGTTTTTTGGTTTAAATACAAACAATTCCGAACTGCCAATATGAGTGTCGATGTGGTTCAAATAGATGGCGCTTGAATCTTGCTTAAGATGTCACTTAAAATGTCATCAAATAGATGGCGCCACAATTTTTTTGGCAGAATTTTTAATTATTACTCCTATTTCCCCAACTTTTAGTGAAGAATAGTGGAGGGAAGTAGTATTTTATAGACTAAATTTTATTACTACCAAGTTAGATTTTTTTTTAAATGTCCCAAAGTGCCAGTGTTTTTTCAATTTTTACAGTCGCCTCGACCCGGAAAACGTATTTCCCAGTCGAGCTACACATGCGCCAAATGTCACTTTACAGGCGGTGAGTACAAAAATATATTTGTATTCCGTATTCGGCAATGATCAACATTGTTTCTGTTTCCAAGATAATTCTGTTATACTGCACTGCCAAAGCCAGCTTGAATAATGTCCGGTGTATTTCTTTTTTCAGGAGCAAATCACACTTTTTTAACAGAATAATGAAAGTTTCTCTATCAGTCGTAGATAGTGATATTTGTTGAAGAAGTGGTCATTGGTTGAAGCACTTTTCTTGCAACTGGCGGAGGGTTAAAGAACAACCCAGGTCAACCCAGTCACAAATCTGTTCTTTTTGAGCATTTAATAATTTTCGTTGCCCATGTTCTTGGTGGATCACTTACTTTTGCCAAATTATTAGTTCTACTATATGGTGCATAAATTTTTCTAGCTGTATCCGGCAAAACGAAATGAAATTTTGAATTAAGTTGTGTTTTATATTACATACATAGATGTTACAGTGTGTTTGTATCTAAATACAAAATAAATTTCTCACTTTAGTGTGTAAATTGCTATATATTTTTTTGTAAAATGTAAAAGGTATACATACTTACATATAAACAAGAAACTCAATTGATATAAAAGGAAAGTGATTTGACAAAAAAGAATTCCATTTGACAAATAGTGAATAGTGATAATTAGATGATTTTGAAATAAATGATATGTAACGCACATATATTTGAATAAATAATTTATTTTGTATTTGTTTTCATTCCAGTAGGCTTTATTTGTTTTTACTTTATTTCACCTAGCATTTATTAAAATAAATGGTGTTATTGTTTTTAATACTGGCTTGTGCTTGAATTTACGATCGTTTTCTTAGAAAGAGAGACAGTTACAAAGGAAAGTCTGAGAAATTCGGACAAACCGCAAAAATCATAATTTTTGTATGCACCCTCGATCATGACTGACGATAGGAAAGACATATTTGGTTGATTCTTTTCTCGTTTTATTTGTTATGCTCCCGGGATGGAAATAATTTAAGTGAATGTTTTCAATTGAAAAAAAAATGTTGAAGACCTGGAGAATTTTTTTTTATATACGTATATAATCGATGGTGAGTCTGTTAGTAATCGTGTAACTTCTGAACGATTTGATTGATTGAGGTCATATTCACAAAATATATTTTTTTGTCATAGTTCGAAGCTATAGTAGGATCCCATAGGTGACGCTGTAGTCAATTTATTAACAAATCCTGTATTTATGAACCAAAATGACTCATACTCACAGCATATGTTGGTTTAGTTCAAAAAAGAAACTCACAAAATCTGAATCCGAAAGATGACGCTGTGGCCGAGTTATTATTATATACCAGGTGTTCGCCCGAAGGTGCTCACTATTGCTATCTTCGTTAATATCAAATGTACGAAGTCGGTTAAATTAGCAAACTAATAGTATTTTTTCCTCTGATTACAACGCTGAAAACAGAAAAACAATTGCGCATCTGGTTTACGAGTTATTTATAAAAATAATGTTTTTATAAATGGAACAGCCTGTATATTTTTACATCTTTGATAACTACACCAAATTTCTAGCAACAAATGTCATTATGACTTTTCCTCTAAGTTGAAAAATAAAGACTCTAGAGACAACAATTTTTAAACAGCACAGCAAGCACCTAATGTAATTTATTGAATGACAATTAACAAGTAATACAAAAAAAAATAACAAAAGCTTAACCAAACAATAATGATAAAAACTGCTATTTTAAGAGGTGTTCAAAAATGTCACCATTTACCTCTATACATTTTTCAGCACGCTTCTTAATGTTTCGGATAGCTTTTAGAAGCGTGCGACCATCAATATTCGTAATTACGTCAAATATTTTATTTTGTCATCTGTATCAACTTAGAGGAAAAGTCATAATGACATTTGTTGCTAGAAATTTGGTGTAGTTATCAAAGAGTAAAAACATTATTTTTATAAATAACTCGTAAACCAGATGCGCAATTGTTTTTCTGTTTTCAGCGTTGTAATCAGAGGAAAAAATACTATTAGTTTGCTAATTTAACCAACTTCGTACGTTTGATATTAACGAAGATAGCAATAGTGAGCACCTTCGCGCGAACACCTGGTATATACCGGGTGTCCCAGCGGAGCGGGAAAGTCCATTATTGGTATCTAATAATGTAGATAGCCAATAATTTTTAATACAAAAATTGTAGATAATCGTAAGCTCTACAATATTTTCATTATACAGAGTGTTCGACAACGACGAACCAACACAAATTTATGTTTTTTTTAAATGGAATGCTATGCATCTTTTTTAGATTTTATGATAGCCCTTGAAGGGCTGATTAAACTGACATCAACTTGTATTTGTTTATTTTCAACTGTTTCTGAGATATGGCGATTTTTCGTTAAAAATTGTACAACATTTGAAAAGTTGCTGTGAAATAACGTAGTGGAGATATCTTTTCAATACGTGAAATTAATGTTTATTTTGACATATCTACGCATGTTCTTTAGAATTACATACCATTCGCTAAACTTAAAAATTCTGAAAAAAATAAATGAAATGTACATTTATGTCATTGAAAAGTACTTAAAATTTACTAATTAAAAATATATACTTAGAGCGATATTGCAAAAGTTATAAGATATTTATTATATCTGAATAAACCCGATTACGACTTAAAAATATGAGTTGCCATGATTTGCACCACGACTATATCTAAAATTAATCGAAAAGAGTTACTTCTATTTTCCTTTTACAAATAAGTAATTTTTATTAAAATTTTAAAGCTCATGAAAAGTTTGAAAGTTTATGAATAATAATAATTCAATAATATAAAAAATATCGCAGGCGCTGTGTCAAAAATTGTTTAAACTTTAAACTTAGATTTTTAGCTTTATTTAAAGGAAAGTAGGCACATGAATTTACGTTAAGTGTGAAATGAAATATTTAAAATTGGAATTAATGGATATGATCTATGTTTTGGGGGGAGTGATTGTTTGCTGGCACAACGATATACAACCAAAAATTCCCAAATATAGGACTGCCATCGATGAGTGCTTTTCAAAAATCGTTAACGATTTAAAGAAACTGGCAGTATTGCGTATGAAAAAGGAGTCGTGCACTGCTGCTATAGAAAACGCAGATGCGCAAAAGGTTCTTTTGTTATGCGTTCAACAGAATCCTCATACAAGCGTGATGTTAGCAAAAACTTTATTAAGAGAACTTTAAAGATTTTTTATTTGTAAAAAGAAAATATTAGAATTAACTCTTTTCGATTAATTTTAATTATGCTATGTGTAATTAAGTCAAGCCAACTCATATTTTTAAATCTTAATCGGGTTTATTCAGATATAATATCCTATAACTTTTGCAATATCACCCACAGGCACTAGAAAGTATATATTATTATTTAGTAAATTTTAAGTCGTTTTCAATGACGTATAAATATATAGGGTGTTCCATTTAATTTTTAATGTATGTAATTCTAAAGAAGATGCGTAGATATGTCGAAATAAACATTAATTTCACGCACTGAAAAGATATCTCTACTAATTGAGCCCATAATAGGTATTTCATCATCAACCCTTATTACATAGCAACTTTCCAAATGTTGTACAATTTTGAACGAACAATCGCTATATCTCAGAAACAGTTGAAAATCGACATATACAAGTTGATGTGCTTTTAATCAGCCCTTCAAGGTCTATCATAAAATGTAAAAAAATGCGTGGCATTCTATTTAAGAAAACATAAGTTTGTGCTGGTTCCTCGTCGTGGAACACTCTGTATAAATTAAAATATTTTTAAATTGTAGATCTTGTGATTATCTCCAATTTTTGTATTAAAAATTATTCGCTGTCTACATTATTAGATACCAATAATGGACTTCACCGCGCCCCGCTGGGACACCCAGTATATGGATGTTATAGATTTTCTCAGAATTCCACCCACCATTAATACTCTATTTTTTCCTATTTAATAATCACACAGCTTTGCATAGCTTCTTACATTTATCCAAAACGATTCTTGACGACGACGGACAGCACGAGAAATCGCATTACACATTTATTATCAATACATATTACTCAAAGGTGTGTAATTTAGTTTTTTCCCATAACGAACTGCGTTCCATTACATTAACAAACAAATTGGTTCTAATTATTAGCTAAAAACCACTAATAACGGTTAAACCATAATCGGTGTTCGAGCATCTCGGCATGCTCAACAAATAAAAAGTAACACTTATCTTCTAATACGTATGCATGCATGTTGTATATAAACATGCATCTGCGGTCGCTTCGACCTAATTGATATGGATACTTGAAATGAGGCAGTGAGAGAAGGCGAATGGTAAAAGATGCACGGAGCCGTGTGTACTAAATGAAATCGTAATAAGAATGCAATGCGAAAATGGCGAGCAATTAAATTTTTAAAGTTGAAATGAGCTGAGCTGGGATGTTTAAGAAGTGAAGTGATGATTTACAACTATAATGGGTAATAAAATTATTAGATCTACTAAATACTAAATATAAGAAAAGCGTCGATTTTGTGGTTTATAGACGTATAAAATACAGGGCAATGCATTATTTCAGTAAATTAAATGCCCTATTCGGGAATACCAAAAGAATAAGTGTAAATTTTTAGGAAAATTCCCCGAAATTCTTAAATCACCTTAAAACAGATTCTGACTATAATTTTCTGCTTTGCATTGATAACCTATGCGATGAAAATTGATTGACATGATCTTATTCTATTTTCCGCGGGCTTGACATTAATAACTAGGTACTTCACTTTAACTTTCTTATACGTAGTATAAGGAAGTATTGTGATGATGAAAATTTTCGCAGATGTCCACGTTTTGAAATCTCCTGATACCGAGAAAGTGGTTTTTAAAAAATGTCTCTCTCTGTGTGTGTCTGTCTGTCAGTGTGTGTGTGACCAGGATACCGGTCAAACGGCTATAGATATCAATTTCAAATTTTGTATTTACAAGTGTAATCTCCCTGTTGAAATCTGATTAGATTTTCAGTAATATCGGTAGACTGGAAGTAGCAGTTTACCTACTTCAGTGAAAACATCGAATTTGGCCAATATTTCGTCAACTACTAACCTTAAACAAATTTATAAAGACTTCAAATGTACTCAAAATTAAATTTGAGAAATTAGGTCTTTTACTCTTATCGAGAATCAGTTTTTTGCGAATATTTCGCAAGTCAAGTTTTTTTTAGACAGGTACGTTACGAATATAAAAGTATTTAGAACTTAATTTTCAATACCTTTTGTATAAAAAAAATTCAAAATTCGGACCGGAAATAACATTTTATTGCTAGATTTGCAAAATTTTTTGTATACATGAAATGTAAAAATTCGAACCAGAAGTAAAAATTTTACTCTTAGCGAGTAGCACTTTTTTTTCGAATATCTTGCAAAGTATGCATTCTACAGAGATTTATTATGAGAATAGAAGTACTTAGAATAGGATTTTGAATAACTTTTGTGAAAAAAAATTCTTAAAATTGTATAATTTGAAACACTCATACGTATAAGAAAGTCGTGTGGTGGCCACACCTCATTATTTAATGTGAAGTTAGCGTTTTAAGGAAATCACTAATTTGTAAATCAAATTTGTCACTGGCGTTCCCTACAATATTTATTATTGTCATAATTGTAAATGTGGTTATAAATAATTATGCATTTATCAACTGCAGAGACATATTTATATTCAACTAATGTAGTTGAAGAATATTTAAATTAAGTTTAACAATATCACTTTATTGCCAAGAAGGGTTTATGTTTTGCAATAACGGCGGAATGAAAAAGGTGAATGGAAATACTCCATAGAATTGTGTATTTTAGAATATCCCCATAATCAAAATGAACATAATATAAATTAAAGCTTTATGGCTTACTCATACAGAATCAAATTGTTTTCAAGGTATATACTGTTTGGTAAGTAGGTTATCCTGGCTGTTGTGGAAGATCAAACAGCCTTCAGAATATGATGGTCTGAAATTGTCCTGCAGTAACACATTATTCAAGAAAACACTGTTTGACATTTTGTTGATACGTTGCGTGTCTTCAATAGACGGAATTCAGAACTATTTTCTAGTATTATTCATTTTGTGTATTCTATAGTTACATTATTTGCTGACTTTCAAAACTAATATAAAAAACCTAATAAAACCCTTATAAAAACGAATAAACTATCCGACTATGTATCTAATTCAAAACGCAGATATCACAGATGTAATAACTAGGCGATTTTGAAATAAGCGAAATGTAATGCACGTATATTTGAATAAATAAGTTATTTTGTATTTGTTCGAGTAGGTTATATTTATATTTACTTTATTTTACCTAACATTTATTGAAATAAATGGTGCTTGGCTTGTGCTTGAATTTACGATCGTAGTTTTAAGGCATAAGTCGACCAACCCCCGTCTCCGCAACGGACATAGCGGCGGCGAGCTATCTTGTCTTGTCGACCGTCAAGAAAGTTTTGAGTAAAGATATACTATATTAAGCTAGTGGTACAAAGATTTGGTTTTGAAAAGCGAAGCGCAAACAAGCCTTCAGAATAACTTTGTTATTAATATCTTTTTGTAGAATTATCATATTGCAGTATAAAAAGTTGAAAACCATAGTGTTATAAAAGTGAAAATGATTAACGTGAACGTGATAGACTGTGAAATAATATCAGAGGTTATTTCTACCGACTTTGCTGAAGTGAGCTAATAAAAAGTCCAAGACCAATCGAACAGTTTTGACAAGCTTAAGAACAAATTTCAATGCAAAGTATAAGAAGAAAATGAGGAAATAAGTGTTTAAGTAAAAAAGGTTATGGAATTTTCTTGTCGACATTTCTAATTAATAAAATTTCATGTTCTAATACTTGCAGTTGTGTTTTCATAACAGTATTTTTATTTATTATATATTCAGTGTATGTCTTCCATATTCACAAGAATTTTGAGCACTGTGTTAGTATATCTCTGGAACTATTAATGGTGTGCTAATTTTTTGAAATCCGTCTAATCATTTGACTTTAGGAAATATTTTGTAATAGATCGAAATACATGTGTATAAGTTAAGATATCTAGCACAAAAATATATATTTTCTATTTTCTGTAACCAAATGTTGAAATTATAAAGAATGTAATACTATACTACTAATTAAATAATAGTTAAGAGGTATGGTAATAAGTTGTAAGAAGTAAGTACAAAAGGTAGAGACTTCCTGCAACTTATTATCTAAGGCTGAAATTATTTAATTAACGAAGGGGTCAACGAGGTGCACCAAAGCAGCTTGCCGATGCTGACGGAATTACAATTATTCTTGTCGACATGAATCACTTATCATTAGGGGTTCACGAATGAGCTTTTGTCGCACAATTAATTGTAATGTTGAGAGCATCGTTATCTCGCACACTTAGAGCCGGTTTTTCAATTGTCAGTTAACTGAAGGTTTACAGAAAACTGTGAGTTAAATTTGCAAATGCGTATTTCAATCGCTAGTTTCTGCGTTGACTGTCAGTAAACTTGTGGTTTGCGTTACCGTAGAATATCGTGAGGTAAAGTGAAGGTTACGTATTTATGATTTTGTGACAAAAGAGAACGAAAAATACTCCAAAACTAGAAAAACTTATTATTGGTCTTTGATAATATGGATATATTATATGACGTACATGCATTTAGTAGTGATGAGGAAGTAAGAAGACCCAAGATGATCAGAAATAGAACTAATCATTTCGAAGAATGGGATGAGCACGACTTTTTTACTCGTTTTCGCTTATCCAAGAACACTGTGCAAAATATATTAGTGGAAATTGAAGACGTGATTGCACACCCTACTAGGAGGAATAACTGCTTATCACCTGAAAACCAGTTACTGCTAGTATTAAGATTTTATGCTACGGGGTCATTCCTTGCCACTGTTGGCGACTTTAGTGGAGTCCACAAATCTACGGCAAGTAAGATTGTTCGACGGGTAAGTCGAGCTCTTGTAGCTCTTCGCCCAATATATATACAAATGCCAGAAGGTGACATTGCAAGATTTCCACGTTGCATTGGGGCGATTGACTGTAGTCACGTGCGTATACAGTCACCTGGTGGAAACAACGCCGAAATATTTCGTAATAGAAAACAATTTTTCTCTATAAACGTGCAAACAATTGCAGACTCAGATTCGAAAATTCGGGATATTGTGGCACGGTGGCCTGGATCATCACATGACTCTCATATATTTAGAAATTCTGCTGTTTTCAATTCGTTCGAACAAGGATTTTATGGTCAGTATCTTTTAGTGGGAGATAGTAGATATCCTGTGAAATCTTATTTGCTGACTCCCCTCAGAAATACACACAATGAAGCAGAACATCTGTTCAATGAGTCGCTTATTAGAACACGAAATGTCGTGGGACGTTCCTACGGAGTATGGAAACATCGATTTCCCGCTTTGGCATTAGGTCTGAGACTCCAGTTAGATACAGTACGTACAAGCTGTGATTACTGCAACCGCTGTACTCCACAACATTGCTCGTGACCAGAGAGAAGAAATACCACTAGTAAATCAAGAACAAGAAGCTGCAATTGAAAGGGCCAACAATGTGGAAGCAGATGATGATGTACACAATATAAATCGAGGTGGAGTTAATAATATTGTTCGATTTAATTTGATAAATAATTACTTTGCCCGCTTACGTATTGTGTAATCTGACCAGATAAAATATATATTGTTAATACATGTTATGCAATAAATACATTTCGAAATAACAGTTTTATTTTTATTATGAAACAAATGCAAAACAACATCAAACAAATCAAACATTGAATAGATGCTAAAAATTTCAATTTTGCAAACAATTTCGCAATTGCTCTTCCTTCAGATCTTCATTTCCAATTTGCTTCCTTAACAAAACCATTCGAAGTTCATGTTCCTCTAAAAAATTTTCTTTTTGAAGTTTCGCAAATTGAAGTTTCTCTTAAATCAGAGCATAATTCAAATTAACATGTTTTTTGTCTCTTTTTTCTGCATTACATCTTAAAAGTTGTGTACGCAACTTTCCTGTTGGCTTTCTTTTTAAATCATCCGCCGAGTACTTGTCCCAGGTATGGCCACTCTCACGAAAATACTCTGGTGTTGAGGTGTGGATGTCTTCATCATTGTTAGGTATGACAGATATTTCTATAAGTACAACGTTAATGACAGCAATAAAAACAAAAACTGAACTTACCTTCAATCACAATATCTTGTGACAAATTTTGACTCACACTATCTATACATTAATAACAGTGTATTCTGTTTCTTCTTCTTGTCCTGGTTCGATTTGCATTGACCCATCAATGGAAACACTAGCCACTGCATCACTATCATAGGTGTTTTCAAGGCCCGTAATCTGTTCGTGTAATATTTCTCTTATACTATTATCCACGTCAGTAATATCTACTACTTCTGCTGCTCTACCCCTAGTTCTTCTCATCGACTGCTTCTGCAGGGAAAATTTCTGTTTGCTCTGCTTCTTCAGATTGAAATATTTTTCTTTTAGGATTTTCATTGCCCTAAAAATGGAGCTTCCAGCGTTAAATTCTTCTTCAATCTGTATCCAACATTGTTCCTTTTGCTTCCATGTTAGGGCTCCACTTTTCTTGCACTCCATAATATTTTTATATTTGTCGATTAAACTAACCAAACGTTGCTGTTCTTCATGCGAAAAGTGCTGTTTCTTTTCTTTCCCATCATTTTTATGGAACACAGGCTTCACTACGTAATGACAAAATGAAAAGCAGTCACATACAACAAATAAATCGTGGTTATGGTTGTAGTCTGATCACATGTACTAGTTCAATTTGTTCAATAATGAGTTAGAAATAGTTCAAATGTTTGCTTGGCAGTGCTACCAACAGTAACGTCCTACACACAAATCAGAGGTTTCATTACCAACACATGTCTGCCGATTGAAAAACGCTTGCGAGAGATTACCACAAGTTAACTAACGGTTGACGGTAAATTTTACCAACGCATTTACCATCGACGGAAAAACCGGCTCTTAGACTGTTTCGGACTTACCTTATGTCAGCTGCAACTGAATTGGATTATGCATCCCCTGTAGTTTTATAGATAACGACAGGTGAGAGAAGAGTCGAAGCAGATGTTAAGGGCTTTAAAATTGAATATATTACTGCAATGCTAATATAAAATTTAGAAAAATAGGAAAAGGAATTAAATGATGCCATGGCGGCAAAATATAATTTCTAGAGAAAATGTAAAATTCACAAGCTTAAATAATGTTGAAAATGCTATTATACTAAAGAAAAACAAGTAAATAAGAATAAAGCGCAATTTAGACGCTACATAGTGCAATGCAGAAAATCATAATTAGAATTTTCAAACACCGAGAAACACTAATTTTAAAATTAACGTAAATTTAGTAAATACGTAGGACTGCCGGCATCTTAGTATCTGTTACTTGATGTGATCAGTACGATTTAAAGGATTCAAACTCGTATCACCCTGGGTGGCCCGGAGGCAAGCGCATCTGTCTAGTGATCGGAAAATCGTTGGTATATTTTTATAATTATGTTTACCTAATTAAATTTGAAAATTATTTGAAACTATTAATTTGCATTGTATGGCTCAATTAACTGAAGCTTAATCTTTTTAACTATTACTTAAGTTAAGCGTTACTAAAAGTGTGGATTAATGTAACGCATACGTTTTTCATTTGTCGGGTAAGGTTAATTCACCTGTTTGACTGCTGCTTTAGTCAGTTATTAGCGCATGTTATTAGAGCACTTTCACACTCATTATCTATTTTTGAATTAAAATTATTTGTTATCGCAAAAAGTAAATCAATTATGATAGTTTAGAAACGAAACCAACCCAAGTGAGATTAAGAATAGAGCTTCATCAAAGATAGAACTACCTATTTTTAAATGCCCGACAAGGACAGTATATCAATTCGAAGAAAAAAACAGGAAAAGAAGAGCCGCATCACGTAACAATTAGAATAAATCGTACTTCATGCTCTACATGCGAAATTAATCAATTTGTATTCGACTTGATTGTCAACAACCTCATCATCATTATTGTGGTCATTACCGTCTCACCAACAGTAGACAGGCAGGTATGTTTAAAAAAGCGAGCTCTTTAACATGAATTCACACAGTAATTTGCTTCTAACTGTTTCTCTATCTCCGCCCTAGTGCTCGTTTGTAATTACGAACGCGAATGGTTCGCCTTTTGGCGTAAATAAAGACGATACGCTTTCCTACAAACGTACACTAACAGTAACTATAAAAGGATGAGAAACAGATGAAATAACACGTTGCTAAATTTGTACATAAAAGTTTACCACGCTGTTGTTATTCATTTTAGAAGAGAAGAATTTTTATAAAAAAGGGTAGTATATGAAAGAATTGAATTTTTGGACAATAGCAGTCGTAATGACAGCAACTTCTTCTCATTTAGGGCTATAATCTGCTACCTTGATTTTTCTCACGGAGTATCTTGGTTTAATTTATAATAATTAATCCGAATTCCAAACAGAAAAAAAAAACGAAACGTGTGTAATATGGACATCTACGTACATGTGCTTTTGGCTGGGTGATAGTCTCTACGTAGCCTGTCACCCCGTTGTAGCTTCTCGTATGGGGAACCGTCTGTAATGGTTTTGTGGTACACTTGACTATTAACTCAGGTATATAGAGGATCAACGGACATGTTATAATGAGATATTTTTGCCCGATTAATGGACCACCAATTTATAAAATCCCCATTTACTACTGATTCGTCACTAAATTAATTAAATTGGAACTTAATATAGCGTATAGAGGCCTCTCCCCAAAGAAAAGAGCAAAGATTAACGCAACAACATTTATTCTCACTCAGAGCGGCATATTATACATTATTTATGATATATACAAACTCACGTATGTCAATACAAATACGAGATTACTTAAAACTAAGCAATTAAAGTGGGAAGCTTGAAACGAAAATAGAATTAACTTAATAAGTCATAATTGACTACAGATATTGCATTAATATTTCTAGTATACAAAGAAAAAGAAAGCCACTCATGCACTGATTAAGGATTAATTATTTAAACATGTCTTTACATTTACAATAGCTAACAAAATAATCAGAGGATTGTTTAATAAGATTTATTTATTAGAATAGTTTCACTTAATTATTATAGAAGCAATAGATAATAAACAGCAATAGGAAAATAAGTTTAATAATACAGAAATATTATGTGTAAGATTATAAAAATTTATTATAAATATTTAGCGTACAATGTATAACAGTTTAGGACTTAAAAAAATGTAAATAAATTTCAAATATATTAATAAATAAATTTAACTTATTATTAAAGTTTTGTGTTTTGTCTGTTGCAAATGCCTATTTAAATTCTAAAATAATGGCCACGCTGTACAGGAATAAATTAAGATTATATAGTGCCATAAATAATTATAAATACAAAATCATTTACAACTTGGATATGTTAATTAGAGAATTAAATACAATCACAATTTTATCTACACTGATTAATTTTTGCATATTATTATACTTTTTTAACACAGATATTGGAATGAGATATTTTAAGGTGCTAACGATTTCTACCTTTAGTAAAAGCTGGAATAACTAAAATTCACTGCAGAATTCCTAGTGTTTCGCTTATTAAAAATGCTCTTTCTCCTAGAACAACATATATCCTGGGTTAAGATTGTTGCAAAAATTACTTCTTCCATCATTTTTCAGATGTTGTCACCCCGAGCTTCACTAATGTAGCATTTAGTTCCCTGAGGAGTTATTGCTATTAAAATTTCTATAGTGTTTATAATTTGAACGGTACTGCTGCTGTGCTAAATTATTATCTGGTTTTCCAATGAAAACTTCAAAGCAGGCAAAAATTACAGCTGTTTTTTTCTTGAAACACTTCTTTGAAACATACTGCAATACAGAACGTTCTGGTCACATAATTATAAGTTTTAGCGTTTGATGCACATCATACTTAGATAACTAAATAATGACCTTGGCAAGTTAATTTAATAAGATAATTGTTTAATAAGAGCACTTATGTCAAATTTTAATGATACAAATCTGTTTGTTTACCCACAACAGCCATATTGAATTTGGTTTGACAGGTCGTTGGATTGTCCTATTTACGAATATTTTGTTGATGTAGGTTATGTTTGAGATTTGCTTATTTTAGTTATCTAAAAAGACAAAACATGCATTTTTGTAAATTTAAATCGGTTCAGTATTTTATATAAACTAATAAATTGTTGTTTTCCAAAATTTGAACATGTAATTAAAAGATTTTATAAACTTCATTGTTAATATAAGTACTCTATCTATTGTAAATTGGGCTGTTCACGTGTTAGAGTCGTGGACAGCTCGTGATTACTCTATACGTTCAGTGAATGAAGTATAGCGGAAAACAACAACTTTATGAATCAGATTATGAGGAGTGACGAATGTCGTTTTCACAACAATGGTACTTTAATTAAGCATAATGCTCGATATTGGTCAAAAGATAATCCTAGGTGGATAAGCCAAACAAGAAATCAAACAGTTTTTGGCGTTAACGTTTGGTGTGGAATTTCAAACGGATATATCTTAGGCTCCCATTTTTATCATGAAACATTAACTGGTGTGCGCTACTTACATTTCCTGCAAAATGAGTTACCACTACTCTTGGAAGAAGTACCTATAGAGCTGCAAAATAATATGTGGTTACATCAAGACGGGGGCACCTGCTCATAATGCCAACATAGTTACTGACTATTTTAATCAAAGGTTCCCACGTCGTTGGATTGGTACTAATAGCGTCCTTAGGTGGCCGGCTCCTTCGCCGGTTAGATTTTTTCTTGTGGTGTTACTTAAAAGCTGAAGTTTACCAGGAACCCATAACAGATATGGGCGACCTTTATAATAAAATTTATGCAAGTGTTCAAAAAATTAGTAGAAATACATTGTTAAATGTTTGCGGAAGAGAACTAATAAGGCGATATACGTTATGTAGCAAAGACAATATTTTAAAATTACTCTTACTTTCTTTAAACACGAATATCTGTAATAATAAAATTTACATTAATTTTAATGTAAATTTTATATTTCAAATAAAAAACAAATGAAGATTGTGGCGATCAAAAAAATTCTTTTCATCGCAGTGCCGTCTATATCTTCACATAATAAAACACAATTGTGAGGGCAAACTAGAGTCGATCACATTCATTAGTCACTACTTCTGAAAAAAAATCAAATATCCGAGATATTTGACCTGGGAGTTTTAGGTGGTAAAGCCTGTATACGCAGGTAAAATAAACGTATGACTGGAATTGCTCCCAGTCATTAGTTAAGCGTTGGAAGAGGTGCTACAGGCATACCATGCCTGGGATATCCAATTCCTACGTCTGTTAGAGGCAGTCGCAGGTGGCTCTTTGCTGGTTCCGAATTATGGCTCCCATACTCTTTCCTTCAATGTGGAAATGGCTTTACGTAGGAACTCGCGTTGAATATTTGCCTTCGCCGGACCGAGATCGGTCACTGAAGCATATTCTACGAATTTTATTAGTCGACAGAAGACCAGAATTCTGTGGCGTAGCGTAGTGGGGGCGGCAAAATTTCACAATAAATAATAATACCTTGTAAAAATTTAAACCATTTCATTTCATATTTTTGTCTTGGCATTTCAATGGAACCCCAGTGGCGCATAACGAGAAGGCACATTTTTGATGACGAAACCAGAGATGCCAACTTGCTTGTGAAAATAATAATTGTAGAAATTCGTGAGCGTTTTCAGAAGTTACAGAATTTGGTGGATAAGTTTGCTTATCTAACGTCGGCTATGTTACTAGATTCGGACGATACTAAATGTAATCTAGACTACTGATTTGCCGAAATTGACGAGCAGGACTTCAAGTTGGAACGACTTCGACTGCGGACTTTTATTGCTGGCACAAGCAACGAAAATAAATTAATTAATGCGGACCCACTTGAATTATTAAAGTTTATTGTGAACTCCAACCTGGAAGATTCTCTGTCCAATATTATAATAATGCTCTGAATATTCCTCACAAGTGCCATAAGCAATGCCAGCTGTGAGAGGAGTTTTTCAAAATTGAAATGGATCAAAAATTATTTAAGATCAACAATGAGTACTTTCAGGCTAACCAATCTGGCTATCTTGTCTATTGAGCAAGAGGTATGTGATGCTATAGTCATTGATACTGCAATAAAAGACTTTGCTCTTAAAAAAAGTAGACGAATAAAGCTTTAGTTAAAAACAGATGCGTTGTTTTTAATTCTAACCATTATATTATTTTTCAATAAAAATATAAATAGTAACAGTATCGTTCTAGTTCTACTTGAAAGTCGATTTGTGTTTTATATTCAATTACAACAACGTAACCTTGTCGATCATCAAGGTATAATCATAAGTGTTCTATACCTGTTATATCAATGTAAGTGGAAATAACTAAATAAGGGGGCGGTGAAATTTTCCTCCGCCCCGGGCGGCTGACACCCATGCTACTCCACTGCCAGAATTACTGTTCCTTTTATGCACGTGAGGTGGTGGTCAAGACATCGATCACCGTAGCCCCCGTCAATGATATTTACTTTTTCTAACTACTTCAGTCGACAGTCTCTTAATATTTAATTTCCCGAAAGCACTGGCGTCCATTATAAGACCCAGTCGAGAGTTGTGATTTGAAGTAGATATCGTGTATATCCGTTCTGCTATGCAATAATTCCGGGAATTGTAATTGTCCCCTTTGCATACTTTCCCTCCTGACACAGACACCCTTGGTCTATGATTGGTACAGCTATTTCAAAAAATTGAATTACGCAGTATTAAAATTCAAATTTAGAATAAAAACTACAGGTAATTGAATAATTTATTCAAATGTATTAGAACAAAAATATAAGACGGCTTCGTTGACATTTGATTGCTGACACACGTGAATAATACTCGATAATGCCACAACTTGGTGCAGACCAAATAACCCAGACAAATTGGCGACGACTGGCGTTCCGGAATTGAATCATCTAATAGCGGTTTGCTAATTCAAAATTAGTATCATTTGGATAAGTGGTGTACCAACACGTATAATTAGAACGTATCACTTGAACCCAGTAAAATTAATCTCGAATTCACAACATAAATGTAAGTTCAATCGAACTGGGAATAAGCAAAATAATTCAGTTTCTGGACACACCAAAACCAACGTTGAATTGTGCATCATTGTGCATCATCTCTATTTATAAAAGGCTACGACGAAATAGAACGATACCATTCTTACATGTGTTATTCGTACTTAGATGAAAAACCCCCTCCATTAATGATCACATCAGTGATGTTGCAGATAAAATAATTGTACAAACGAATGCATAATTTACGAGATACAAGAAAAAACAG
Source organism: Amphimallon solstitiale (assembly GCA_963170755.1). NCBI lineage: Eukaryota > Metazoa > Arthropoda > Insecta > Coleoptera > Scarabaeidae > Amphimallon > Amphimallon solstitiale. The sequence continues at coordinate 117,573,944 of OY720677.1, forward strand.
GAAATTGTAAATGAACCAAATCTGATAATTACCAATTTATTTAAACACAGCGTTATTTAATGGAAAGTCCCAACCAGAAGGACAGGAGATCTTTAATTTAAACGCATAGATAATTCGGTATTCCGATTACAGGTGGCACATTAAGCTACATGAATAATAAATAAAATCTGAATTTTAATTTAACAAAACAAATGCTATTTACATATATACATGTATACGCAAAGGATATATGCTTGTGTTAGAATACACACATACATCTAGTGTAGACAATCAATGCACAGACACCGTGTTTCGGCCTTTAAGGCTTCGTCAGTGTCCGTGCGACTGCCGGTAATGACTTTTAAACTAGGATCGCCACTTATGTCGGTTTACGTGACAAATGCCCGTGAGAATATGACAGCGACATCTTGCTACCCTCTTGTTCTATAATACAAGGGGGCAGAGAGTATGGCGCCACCGCGATAACTAACCTTCTATTTCAGAGACTAAAAACTAAATTGAAGATACCAAGAAACGCTTATCTATTTATATCACTTCCAACTCATGCGACACTTATGGTCTTACCTTTCTCTCTTCCCTATAGCTACAGTCGCTAAGCGCAGGTTCGAATCATTGTACAAGTCGAAGGTTATAAGATGACTAGGCGCCACTCCCTCGTATATCCACTGTCTACCAACCTGATTTTTTAAACTTGGGACAAGGTTCAATGTTAAAACCCCCAGAGCAAATAATTGGTAAAACCAAACACACACACTTACAAAATTAATTCCAGATTTATTGTTTGTTTTTCAAACTTAAAAGGAGGAGTCTCGAAAATTATATAATATAGTTTCATAATACTGAAATCGTTACCCAAAATATATAAGATGATTAAGAAAATAAAACTATATCAAAAATATGAGACAAAATACCCACGTCAATTATTACTTCTTAAATTCCCACACAAATAGGTAAATATAATTGAAGTTAAATAAAGGTGGATCAAATCGCTATGCCTTCAGTTGTCGAGCTGCTTGGTCGCTAAATTGCAAAATTACAACACTAAATATGTGAAACACCCTGTATATCAGGGGCGATATGCCAAGCTGAAGGACGACTAAACGCTATGTCTTAGATGGTAATGGTAGTAGCTAGATATCTCGCCTTAGAAGAACAATAACTTAAAATAATACATCAACAATTATAAATCGTACAAAAAAAATACACCTTTTGGCCGATAACACAGACCAAGATTGTTAAATTACACAGGCTTATAACTTACAAATAAATTCCTAGGTGTGGCAATTAAAGTAGCTCACTGAATCTCAATGCATAAAAAAAATATTTGTAAAAATTGACAGTAAATCAAGCAAAAATCACTCGTAATCCCATAAGGAGATTAAAAATTAACACTAAATTTGAACGTTGTGACTGAATTGAAATTTAGTAGTAGCTTAAGTGGCCCTAAATTATAATTATAAAGTTACGATAAATTAATCTAAGTTTGATAGACGAAACAGTAACTAAATACTGGGAAGGCTCCGAATAAAAATATCTAGCACACACTGTGCTTAAATAACTTGATCGGCAGTGTGCTAAGCACACATGGTACATTTAAATAAAACAAACATACCTGGTTTAGTCCACACATTACAACAATTTACACAAAGTTTTCCGCTCGGTACAACCTCAAGTAATTTCCTTAGTTTTTAGGGTTACAGGACACATCCAGAAGGCGAAAGTTAAGGTTCATCACCTTGGAAATTATTCTCGGAACTACGAAGGTCTTCCAAAAAAAAAAAACATGCAAGACGTGGTTCTGATACAATGGCTGCTGTTGATTACCGTACAAAAACCGCAAACTAAAAGGGCGGAAACAGGAAAATACGCAATTAGAATTAATAAAATATTCGATAAAGATACTCACAGTAGCCAATGAGCTTCCCAAACCAAAATTACATCCTCGAACGAGATTTAAAACGTCATACAAAATACAATGCTTGGCAAAATTGGTAATTAATCCCACAGATAAATGGGTTCAAAACAGAGGTACACTAAATATCAAATTAATTTTTGCGCAAGACTGACTGAGAAGCTATTATACCACTTTTGCTTCGATAGGTGTTGTTAAGACAAGAGCTGGATTCGGAAAGGAGGAATAATTACATTCCAGAACATTTTAGAACATAAAATTTACCAAGGCGCCCTTTAACCGAATATAGGAAAACACAATAACAACTGACTAAAACAACTATTTTGGCTTACTAACGGTAATCTCAAAGCAGAGTAATTATACTATTATTTATAAATCCCAAAACAAAGCTTAAAATAAACAACAAGAAAATAAACAAAAGAATTTCCGATAAATAATTAAATATAAATTGGCACGCGCCATCTAGAGTTGATAAACAGGAGCTACAGCGCTGGTAAGAATACAGCACTCTCGCAAATTCGGCACCTACCCAACTACCCTATAGATGTCGGTAATATACCCAATCAATTATTAAATCTATATTACTAAGTCGATAAGTACAAGAAAATCAATACAGGCATTCCACCAAATGTAATTAAATAGAGAAGGCAAAATTAATATTCTCTAAATAAAGAGATAAACAAAGACAATAATTGTTTCCACGGAACTGAAAATAGTAAAAATTCTACCAATAAACAATACCAAAAGGATAACTAGCAATTCTAAATGTTACGTGAACGAGACATATATATACAGAGTACCTCAAAATAGTTTATACAAGGAAGATATACATTAAGAACGAAAATTAAATTGTAACAATCTGTCACCCAAAAGCGACACCGAAAGCGATAGTTTCTAGTTGCATTCTCACGGGCATATGCCACGTAAACCGACATAAGTAGCGATTCTAGTATAAAAGTAATTACCGGCAGTCGCACGTACGCTGACGAGGCCTTAACTGCCGAAACACGGTGTCTGTGCATTGATTGTCAGTAATGACACTAGATGTATGTGTGTATCCTAACGCAATCATATATCCTTTGCGTATAAATGTATATATGTAAGTTATATTACGACTTCACGTTAGTTGTGGCATTTATGTATTTAACACTTTTCATTTTCATAACAAAACAAATACTAATCTCCAATATACAGGGCTAACCAAGAATAATGAACTTTCACTATAGCTGAAAATTGACAAATAAATAAATATTTCATTGCGGAATGGACTCACTTAAATTAAAAATATATATTAGAGGCAAAAAGATTTTTAAAACGTAACAAAGTATGTAGTCAAAAATACGTGTGATTAATACCGAAGAAGCATCTACCGTAAGCTCATCCTCAAACTCCTTGAATAAGAAAATCAAACGTTTAGGTAATATATTAAAATATACTAGGAGAAGATAATTTAGGCCAAATTATACAAGAAATACCTGTATATACACTTTCATAGTTCGCCATTCCGTTTTACTCACCACATTTTCTTTCCGCTCCAGTCGCCTTTCTGCTCGGTTTTGCTTAAACACTGGCACAGAAGAGGCAAAAAAGAACGAAGCGAACGGATAATCACGCGACGAGAGCGCCACGGTGTGTCTTCATACGAAACGTGGGGAATCGCTGATAATGGAAGTGTGACCCCAATAATCATCGCACCGAAATAATTCGGTCGAAGGCACCTCAGGATTGCGTGTAATGTATACTTGTACATGGCGGAGTAAATCTAATAACGGGTTAAAAAAGGAAATAATGATGTGTGTATCGATCGTATGTTTAATGGTTAATAATTAACTCACGAAATTCTTCTCCACCACCAAAAAGCTTTTATACACATTTTTGTAATACCTATGAATTTATATGTGAGAAGAAGTAAACACCATATTTTCCATATGATCAAACATTCAGATGAAAATAATTTCAATTCGGAATCGACATTTTCATTCTTGAGAAACTAAACTTGGAGTCTGTGTCTGAAACTAAACAAAAACACTAAAACAGTGTGTTGTTCGGTATACGCTATGGTGTACTGACAACGTGGTTTTTAATCAGTTGTAATGGTACAGCCCATTTCTCTTTATTAATTTTATAAAATATTATTATTTTTATTAAGGATTTAATTAAGTATAATTGTTTATTAATATTTTGAAGGGAAATAATATTTAAAATCAATGAATGTGTTATTATATTATTAAGTAGATATTAGTCATAGGTTTTGTATATATTTATGAGTAAAAAAAGGTGACGCCTAAAGTTTATATTAACGTGATAAACACTCCAATAGCAATATACAATCCCGCGGCTAAATGAACGTGTATGTGCGTGGGAACCCCTGAACTTTGTGGAAAGCGGGGAACCCCAGACATTCTGATATAAAAGGAAGATACGTGTGAGAAAAGAGAGAGTCGACAGCAAGATACGTTAAATATCGTATCAAAAGGCTAACTCCTAACATTAGACTACGCATAAGAGTCATTGTTACTATAACTTCAATAAATAATTTACTACCGAGAAAACGTAGTAAAGTAGTGGTCAAAGTTGCACCTAAGAAGTAATTGTTCAACGTGTTATATTGTTAAAATAAAGATTGTATTTCGAGTAGCAGAACAAGCAGATGATGCCGTTGAAAACATCGTAGAAATAAAGAAGATTTCGATAATAAGCAGCCCGAGGTTCCTGCTGGAAACAGTAGAAAAAAGAAGATGAATAAGAAGAATTTAGATAAGGTATTATTTAAATGATTATTGTTTAATGACTGTAATGTTTTATGTAATAGAAGAGAAGAGACTGTAAAAATAAAAGTTCAAACAAAAAGTAATAAATATCGTCTAACAAATATATGTGTAAAGTAACTTGATATGTTCACAAGTATCGATATAAACACGTATAATATAGAATGTGTATTGTATGTAATAAATTCTGGCGTTTATAGCTTACGATTGAATCGAACAAAGGACCTACACAAATGTTTGTGTTAGTTTAATGTTAGTAAAAAAAAAAATATTAGAATTGCTTTTTAAATATATGTTACTTTTTGTGTTGTTTGTAAAATTATATTTTTTATTAATGTACAGGAACCCCTTTTACTTAATCATTTCAATTAACTCGAATCACCCTGAGATAATTTGAGTTGAGCTGGCAAAACAAATAATTTTACATTTTATTTCTAAAGTTTAAATTAAATATCTTAATTTAGAGATAGGGGTTTTTCTACATTGTGTCACCCAACTTTCGGATGGTACCTATACACAGTGCTACTGAAGATGACAACATTACTCTATCAGTTGATAGCTTTATATAATTCAGATATTAGAAATGAAATTTAAATGGGATTCAGTTAAATTATTGTACAATAATGTTATTGGTTTAAATGCTAATTTTTCATTACTGTTAATGTAAAATCGACCAGTTTGATCAAAGAATTCAATAATTTTTTTTATTTATGTGTATCTGGTTCTATCTATATATCATAATATGTATTTGATATACGGGCCGCTCCACCTGGTATCACCTGATTTTTTTTAAAAATTTATTAAGCAATGAAGTGGTTAACATACAGGGTGACTCAATGTGTAGCACTTTGCTATACTCTTGGTTATAATTATTAGACATCTTTGGAATTAGGAAATCTCACAATTGTTTTTATTATTCGAATAATTTTGATATTTTTCAAATTTCACCATCCTTTTTTTCTTAAATTTTGATTAGAAGCATTTCGCATTTAGGCCCTTTGCACGTTATACGTGACAGTATTTGACGTTCTACAATTTATGTTTCTACTTGAATTCAACACAATTGTCAAATTTGACAGTTATAATCCATAAGCGTGACGTAGAAGATTTTTCCGTCCTTCACTATCGAAGACGTAACCTTAGTTATAAGGACCCAAGGGAATCAAATATATTACATCCCCGTGCTGAACAATGATAGATAGATACAAAATTTCATTATATAGAGAAAGAAAAACAATAACAACCGCTGTGATGTATATTGTGTTGCATATTCAACACAATTACGAATACATTCATCACGTCTGCTTACATCCAATTGACAGTTGACAAAACATCAGTGACTGTCAAAAAATTAAAATATTAGTACCCTACTTCTGTAATTTTTTTAAAGTAAAAATGATGACTCGGACGAAAAAATGCTGTACGCCACACGGGAGCAAAGTAATATTACAGTCTCGTCTTCGCCTCGAGCGCAATATCCATGTCTCGACTGTAAAATATTACTTTACACCCTTAATAAGTGAATAATTGTTTACCTATGATTTTTAAATTATATATAATATAAAATGATGGCTTTCCATGCTATTTTATCATATTAACGATATCTCCATGCAAGTGTTATGATCATAAAATTATGGTTATTTTGTAAATTAAATATTTTAACAAGACTCGAGCGCTAGAACACACAAGGAGGACGTTTCCAAGTTGCCGATTTAAAACGTGAACATTTCTAAATCACAATGCGTAAATCAATTACAGACATCTATTTTAATGCTCGTAACAGATGTTGAAAGACCAAAATATATAACTAGGAATGATTACGTAAGTACATTTATTTCTGTACACTAAGGTAGTTGCGGGACTAGTTCTACACACTAGGGTTGGGCGATAAACATCGATGTTCATTGAACATCGATATTTTAGGATCGATGTTCGATGTTTTTTGCATCGATGTTTGCAACTTGGAATTATCGATAAACTATCGATGTTAGAAGAAATATAGTAAACATCGAAATTTTAAGCTTGACAAAATGTATTAACACTAATCACAAAAATAAAACAGCGTCCTCTGTTGACAAATACAAAAATGTTGCCTAATTAACACTTCACATACAGGCTATTCTTTAGGTGTTTTCGGAAATTAAACCCGGTCATTGGGGTTACAACACGGTTAGCACGAATGCGTTCGTTAATTCAGTCGGGTAAAAACAACCGTGTTCGTGAAATCGAAAAAGTAACCGGGTTCAACAACCCGGTTCGATTTTCATAACCCTGGTAAGTGAGTAGTGTAATGCGGGTTGTTTTACCCCTTCCACGGTCCATTTTTTCTGTCGTATTGCCAGTACAGCTAAATTATGGTATGAAGATAGCTATTTATAAGGTTATATGCAGACGTTTACGTTACGTTACTCAACGTGACCGCAATTGCGTTCGGAAATGTTTCATTTAACCGGGTAAAGTTACTGAACCTGTTAGGTACTTTCTAACCGGGTCAGGTTAATGCTATACATTTTCCGAAAACGCCTTTTGTGATTATACTATCCCAGAAACATTTCAGCACGGACTATACTATACACACAAGCCATGCATTATGCTATGAACTGTGCTATGTATCCTAAGGCGTTTTCGGAAAATGTATAGCATTAACCTGACCCGGTTAGAAAGTACCTAACAGGGTCAGTAACTTTACCCGGTTAAATGAAACATTTCCGAACACAATTGCGGTCACGTTGAGTAACGTAACGTAAACGTCTCCATATAACCTTAGGTATAAATAGCTATCTTCATAACATAATTTAGCTGTACTGGCAATACGACAGAAGAAATGGACCGGGGAGGGGGTAAAACAACCTGCATTACCCTACTCACTTACCAGGGTTATGAAAATCGAACCGGGTTGTTGAACCCGGTTACTTTTTAGATTTTACGAACAAGGTTGTTTTTACCCGACTGAATTAACGAACGCATTCGTGCTAACCGTGTTGTAACCCCAATGACCGGGTTTAATTTCCGAAAACACCTTTAAATAAGGCAGCGGTCAATAGAATTCAAATGTTAGACGTAGCCACTTTCGCTACAGTATTTTTAAAATTCAAGGACAAACATTAGATGGCACTGTTTAAGAGGTTGTTGTGACTTATTACTTTCTACCCATAGATGTAAGTTTGTCTACGAATAAAAGAAGTATTTAAATTTCACAGTGGTATATCATATAAATTCGAATATTCTATTTCAGGCTCTTTTAAATATTACTCAGTATAAATATTTAAATAATATATAATTAAATACATAAATTTATAGTACTTTTAATGTGCAGAATAAAAGTTAAATTATGTATGCAGGCAGAATAAGTGAAGGAGGTAAACGTATTTTCATAGAAAAAGAAGGGAGATAGACATTACCGATGTATACTTCTTCGGGGAATTCCCTAGTGCGTACAATCATACACGTATAGATGGAAGATGACACATCAGAAATATAAAACCATATCCATATGTATCTCGGTGTTTGTCTGCGTAGTCAAAGAAAATGCAAGACTATAAAATCCCAAATATAAATCCTTCTCTTAAAAGTTTTGATACACGTGATGTATATATTTTTTAAATGTCAGACGATTTAAGTCATGTGGTTGTTTCATGCGTAATTGCATTTTGTTTTTTTATATAGTTATTTTGACTAGTTTCTAACGTTAACTACATATTTATTATAAATGTATATATATGAGCCGCGTGTATTTTATTAATTTTATGAATAATGATATATCTTTTATGCCATTTTGTTAAGGACGTACATTAATTAAAGTTTTTGTTAAACTGCCAAAAAATAAATCTATAAATAAAATTATCGATGTTTAAAAACATCGATGTTTGGTAGTCGATATTTTGCAACCATCAATGTTGGTCAAGGATGTTAACATCGATGTTTGATATCGATGTTTGCCCACCGATGTCGCATCCCTACTACACACTGAGCGCCTTCTGTTATCTTAAAACTTAATTTTCACATACATCTTTTCAATTCAAAACTGAGTAGGGCTGGTGGTAGAGGGAACGCCATAGATGGTATTGGCGGACAGGTCTGGGATTTGAACCTAGTATTTTCGCCCTTGTAGTTACGCTCCCTATTCTGTGACTTAGGGCAGTACTTTGCGGTTTAATTAACCTTATCATGAATATCATGTCTTAAGGTTGTAGTAGTTAAAGGTATTTTCAGAATTTTAGATTAAAATATAAAAGTTCATGTCTGAAAGGGTGAATTAATACTTAACTAATATTAACGTATTTGTTGTTTTTTTTTCCTTTATTTTCCAATAATACATACTTGAAATAAAACAAATTATAAAGTATTTTTTGCACATTATAATAGTAGTCCTTTTCAGTGGAAATTATTTTCATAATATATTTAGGGGTTCTTGATTTTTAATAGTAGTGTAAAATATGAATACGCTCTTCTTATTACCTAAAAAGATACAATTAGAAAAGGATACTGATAGCATCAGAATTTCATAGGACGATAAGTTCAATTTATGCGAGACATTTTATTTTATTGTTGATATGACAACAGGTATGGTGATTTGATAAGATTTATCAACAAGAAGAATGATGGATGTAGAGTTAAAAAATCTAAAATATTCACAAGAGAGCAAGTTGATGGATTTTTGTGTACAGCTCCCGACGAGGTATTTTTGATGATGAAAGTAAGTTTTTTGATTGTAGTTGGTGGAGCTTGTAGAAGTAATGAATTAGTGAAAATGTCTATGGACGATGCTGAGATTTTAGAGAGTAAGACTGTCGTGACTCAAAAAAACAAAAGAACAGATTTTTTGCCTTTGTATCTGAGGATAATATTAATAAAGTGATGTTATTTAAGAAAGATGTAGCATCACATGTTACCACTAAAAGACTGTTTATCTCGTACTGAAATGGAAAATGTACGATTCAGCCTTGTGGTATCCATTTCTTTTCTAAAATACCTGAGAAAATCAGTACATTTCTCAACCTTGAAAATCCAACTATGCATACCGGTCATTGTATTAGAAGATCTACAGTAACTTTACTAGTTAACACACCGGTGGAGACATTTTAAATTTGCAAGAAGTGGGTGGATGGGAGTCAAGCAATGTTGCCAGACGGTATTTAGAAAAAAAACTTGATTAACAAAATTTCAATTACGCAGAAGATCCAGGTCGGGAACGTTTCAGTATGCAATGTGTGAAATACTAAAAAAATCAATGGAATGTTCGCTATATGCAAATAGTAAAGAAAAAAAAAAGTCTCGTTAAAATTAGACTTAGCCTCGTATTAATTATTTCTTACTCCAAGAAACGTTGGTGCGGAAAATATTTCTAAGTTCATTGCGTTTAATGTAACAGGCTTCTGAGCTCGCATTATAATTAATTTTATGATTTTCTGCACAGTTATGGGGCTTCTGTACCATAATGTAGTATAAGCATCTTCTGCCACTGCTATGCTCTATAATAAACACTTTATGTATCATTATAGTATATTATGTAATGAGCATTTAGTGATGGCTATTAATACACGAGAATGAAAATTACGATACGAGCCGAAGGCGAATACGAGTATCTTAATAACCATTAAATGCGAGTTGCATATACTATTTTTTCTACGACCCCATAATAAAACATTATTTTTTGAACATTCCGTACGTTTTTGCGAATTTAGCTGCTAATAAATTGTTCGTGGCTACTAAGGCGGCTTGTTCCATAATTTCTGGTGGAGTCAAATTTTACATTTCACTGTCATTATCCCTCATTTTTACCGTTTATACGAGGGACAAGCTACAATTATTGAGAATAGGAAGATTGATAAAAGTTTTGAGAATTTTTATTTTAAATATGTTCAAAGTAAATGCCATTTACAATAATGCACTTAACCATTCTATACTTCCGTAGTTTAAAAGCGTTCAACCAGCTGTCCTTAGGGATACTATCAAAAAAACACTTAACGGCTGTTAAGAACTTAACATATTTTATTTCATTTTATATTATTATTGTTTCTTGCTCTATATATGAATGTTTTTCTTTATTTTTATGTGTTATTATATTTTTGTAATGCATGTTTCATTTTTGTTAACTTTTATTTATATTGTAAGTTAATGTAGTTTTTACTTACAAATATTGTGAGCATACTGATGCGGAGCAGCTTTCGGGCGTATACAGTCTCATCGGCCGAGTTTATTGTCTGTCGGCCCGAGTACACGACTATACACCGAAGGCGATGCAAGGCCTCCTATGTATACGTACGGACGGCTGTGTCTGGCATGTGCGTATATGTAGCGACCGTATAGCTTCTCGAGCGATTCACATGTATATATGCTGTAATCTTATGTTCGAAGTAGAGCGGCCCCGAAATGTCGGCGCACACCGAAAATAAATAAATGTGTATTTGAACTCAATTTGAGTTTTATTTATGGTACTTTCAAAATAGGAAGTTTCCTTAACACCGGCGATGTCAATCTCTTCTTCAGACTGGAACCTTTTCCCTCTCAAATGTTTTTTGAGCTCAAAAAATAGCCAGAAGTCACACACCACCAAATCCCTGCTATATGGGACGACGCGTTATCATGATGTAACATGATCCCCTTTCTGGGCACTTTACTAAACACAGTAGGCAAACAATTTTCAACATACCATTTAGCGGTAATTGTCTTCTGATCTTCCAATTTAATTGCGGCCACCAAACCCGTACTTCTAAAAAAATACTGCGTACATAACTTTTTTCATTGCTCGTTGTTTTTTCACCATCGTAGGGGTTTTCTCGTCTTTATGTATCCAGACTCGGAACAGTGTGGGAACATCAAAAAACGGTATGTACGTTTCATCGCCAGTTACAATTTTAGAAATAATTTGATGGCCTCCAGCATTCAACATATCTAAAGTTTGTTGGCAAATTCTAACACGTTCTGCTTTTTGTAAAACTGTTAGATGATGGGGTACAAACCGAGATACAACCTTTTTCAAATGTAAATGTTCGTGCAATATTGATCTCACTTGCGAGGATCCAATCTTCAGTTTGGACTCTATCATTGCATAGGTAATGCGGTTGTCCTCTTCCACCATCTTCTTCACCGCAGCAATGTTTTCGGGGTTAACAGCAGTTAAAGGAGGGCCAGCTCCTTTTTTGTGTACCACTGACTTGCAACCTCGCTCAAATTCTGTATACCATCTATAAACAGTAGCCAATGATGGTGCGAGATCCCCAAATGCCGATTTTAAACTTTCCTCACACTCATACGCGCTCAAGCCTTTCTTGAAATCATAGTAAATCATTATCCGAAAGTTCTCTCGTGATAATTCCATTTTTCGGATAACAGAACCTTATTTCTATGGACTATTTCTCATGCACTATTCAACCAAACGTCACAAACTAAACTGCAATTGACAGATAAAATAATGCACTATTTAATAAACAACAATTTGTTTTGCACGGGTAACTAGATCTTTCAATTCTCAATAATTGTAGCTTATCCCTCGTATTTTCAAAAAAGCACAAATTTTAGCTACTTACTAGTAAATTGCAGAGAACTGTCAAATTTAATTAATTTTTATATCTGTCGGATATGAAGTGGCCATATTGAATATTGATGAATATTGGAATATCGCATTCCTATTGGATATAAACTTATATCTTAATGAAAAATCTGTATTTCTATTGGATATAAACTTGTATCTTAATGAAAATCTGTATCTTAATGGACATCATTAAATTACAGGTTCAGCATATTTAATAATACAATTAAAGTATGGGAGTAGAAAAAATCATTATTAGTTTACATCTGCATTTGGTTAATTATTTACCTCATCAATTAGACGCTGTCCATAATGACATATGTTAAAAAGTATAATAAGCCAACCAAGTAAGTGCATACCATACATAATACATTCTCTTACGTCATTCACCATCAGTATTGTAAACCCCAACAGACTGATCACGAGGGATGTCAGTGTAATATGCAGCACTAATTGGCTGCCGAAACAGTCATTTGCCCTTTCGACAAACCTATTCGAGAAAGCAAGAACAATTTGCGTTTATTATTCCATGTGACTTACTTTATCACAGCACAGTGATATTCAATAGCAGCACGAGCCAATAACTCATCCGCGGCTGAATGGCCTAGATCCAGGATGCATTTTCTGACTTCATTCAGTTGACTGATGGCGTGCTCTAAAATACCACAAATCAGCATTGTTATATTGACGACTATTAAAGCAACTACTCCTGATGTGAAGATCTCGTGCAAAACGACCATTTCATATATCGGAGAGACATCGTATCTGAATGGTAAACTGAGTGCCACGACAACTCCGCAAGGTTTATGGTTATCAATTTCGTATTGGCTCTTTTTTGCTTCACAAGTGGTTCTCGTTAAAAGGGGTGATATGCCATATATTAGTATACCCACTAGGCTATAGCCAATAAATAGTTTGGAGTGGAAAGTGGCTTTTCTATCGACTTTTTGCATGTCCATATTGGTATACCTGGCGAAATTGTCGATACTTCTTAATAAATTTTTGATGTCTTTCCTATTTTGTACGAAGCATATAACCATATATATTGCGCCTACATTGCAGATACCTCCTAAGAGCTGTTGGATTTTGAAAACAATATCTGCTTCTGAACCTGCAAATAAGAGAAATAGAATTATTCTACGCAACCCACATCCTTAAAGTTCTTTTAGGTAAATACTACTTTCCCTTAACAGTTAAAGTGCTTTAACGCTATATCACTACACGAAAGCAAATGTTATCTTTCCACTCGATGTTTATCATTCTCAAGTTGAATTTTATACGTTCGAATCGAATCGGCACTTCCTAGTCAACTTACATTAGAAGTGTCCACTAATTGCATTATTTTTTGAACCAAATGAGCGCGATTACGTGAGTACGGGGTAAACTGTGTATAAATATAAGAATTGAAAATATAAGAAGCAACCGGGTACATTGGGTACTGCGTGAACCAGCAAACCGTACAATATTTCATATGTCGAAGTTCTGATTGAGGAAAAGCGTCAAATTTTAATCAGAGGAAATTCAGAAAATATCAGTGACATTGTAAGATTTGTAAATAGTATGGTATACAGTCTGAGTTATAGCTATCTGTTTTGTATGTATGGATTTCTTGTATTTAATCCGAGGACCCTAATGCTTGGAAATGTGCTTGTCTTTGCAGCATCACACATACCATAGACAAAATAGTAAGAACTTACTCCTGTCAATAATTGCTTGCGACAAAATATGGTAGCTTTGTTAAATTGTTATCAACACAATAGAATCTTTGAAATTTAGCACCACCAAAGAAATTTAAAGCTCGGGCTTCTGCATGGAAGGTGACCATGAAGGGCCCTTAACACATCAATGTTATACCTATACAATACGCCAATCAATAAGACAACAGCTCCCAAGAAAGCTTCCACTGGTCTCATTTTACTTCTCCACAATGCTTGATTCCATATCGCCTAAGTAGTAATGTAAATCTTCAACAAATTAACTCGAGAAATTTAGAGCACCCACTCTATAGCCTAGATTATGGACATACTTTGAATGAAAATACCACCAAAAAATAGTTTATCAACTAGATGTAGATTTCGTATGTATAGCACACATTATCATTAAGGACAAACTTATTTCTTTTGATGTGGTGTCCTTGTTTCCGAGTGTTCCGATAGATACCACTGTAAACATGCTTAAAGACTGTATTGATTTCAATTGGATTTCATCTAATTTAGCAAATTAATACGTAAAACTGATAACACTTTGCATGGATCAAAACACTTTCTCTTCCAACAATAGTTTCTTTAAACAAACATATGGCACAGCAGTCAGTAATCCTTTATCTCTGTTCTTAGCAAACTTATTTCTGAATAACCTTGAGAACAAAGTCAAAACTAATTGTGACACCTTTCTCAAATTTTGGGCAAGATATATAGATGATGTTTAACCTGAATCTTTCAATATTGAGGTTTTCCTAAATATATTATGCGAATTGGAAAAAGAAAAGACCATGAGTAGATTTAAAAATGTGGATTTAAAATAATAAAATTGAATTTGATATTTACAGAAAAGAAACACACAGATAATTACATTCATAAACAGAATCACAAATAAATCGAAAATGACTAGTTAAATTTAATTGAGGAGCTTGCATGCAAAAGCGGATATATCCATGTTTTGTGCATTTAGATTTTTTGACAGAATTTTGTTAAGTTCGATTAGCTCTACAAACCCATGCAGTGTATTTGAAGCAATATCGGTTATAAGTGTGTTGAATAGCCCTCTGAAATGTAGGTTTTGCGACAAAACGGGCTATATATATGTTTTTAAAGCAAAGCCTGTGTATATCAGTTCACAGATGTCACTGTAAACCACTAATAGGAAGAATATACTGGTTCTGATAGTAGATGTTATAAAAACAAAAAAATCTTTTTAAGCTACAATTTTAAAGTACTAGGTGCCGCCAAAAATGATCAACAAAGTCGCTTCCCTGCAGCATGCAGCAGTTTATTAGTTTGCGTTTGCAGTTGCAGTGGCTGTTTTAATAGAATTATTATTATTTACTAAGTGGTGAACTCAGTGACGAGTGTTTTTGTAGAAATGGAAGAAGAGTTAATAACTGTAGAAGCAGGCAACAGAGGAACCAGAAAGCGATTGAAAGAACCTACGCGTCGACAAAATAAATCATCACAAAGGTAAGTTGTTGTTTTTCTTTCTATTTACTTACTGCATTAACACAGATATGGAGATTCAGATCCGCAGTTGATGAGTTTTACACGACCTTGTAACTACGATGGAAAAACATTTAAATGCAATAACGTGAAATTCAGAGACATCCACAATTTGAGAAAGACTGCAAAAACAAATCAAGATATCAGGGTGTGCCATATGTTGTCTGTTGCACCTGTTCAGCGACGCAGTATCATATTCCCTCATGGCAGGTAATGCTGCTGTAAGAGTGTGTCTCAAGTTTTTGACGGCAGTACTAGGTATTACAAAGCATAAGATAAATACCGTTGCCAAAGTACTTTTGAAAGGTGGAGTACCAAAGGAGACGAGAGGTGGCGATAGCATATTAAATAAAACTAAAGCTACAAAAGATTTGATTCGCAATTTTATCAACAGATTAAAAGGGAGAGAAAGTCACTGCAATAGGAAAAAATCAAGGAGAATCTATTTAAGAGCAAATTTATCTGTTGCAAGATTACACAAAATGTTTAATGGTGAGAATGTAGCTGAACATCAAGTCTCATACTTCATGTTCCGGAAAATGTTTCAAACAGAATTTCATATCGGGTTCTCTTCACCCGCATCTGATGTTTGTTCAGCATGTACAAGATTACAACAATAATATGAAATTGAAACAAAAGATGATAAAAGAAGACAACTCGCGATTGAAATTGTGTTCATAAGAAACCGGCTAGTACCTTCTATGATCTGGCTAGTGAAACACCAAGAAATAGTATCACGTTTTGTTTCAATCTGCAGCAAGTGTAGCCCCTACCACGTACGCCTATAGGAGAAGCCTTTTATTCACATCAGATAAGCTTCTACGCGTTTTGCTGTGTAGGTATGTCTTCACGAAACCCTAACTTCTATGTGTGGACTGAAGATTTAGCTGGACGTGGATCAATAGAAGTCGGCTCGGCTTTGCTCCACCACTTAGATACTTTAGATTATACTGATATACACCAAATTCGATTGTTTTGCGACGGCTGTACCGGCCAGAACAAAAACTCACACATTGTTCATACAGTTATGTTTTGGTTGGAAAATAAGTTTCCAAAACATGTTTCGGAAATAGCTAAGACATTTCCAGTACCATAGCTTCATGGCAGCAGACAGATGTTTTGGCAGAGTGGAGAAACTGTTAAGAAAACACCCTGTTATAACTTCGAAAGAGGAATATGTATGTTTATATACTGAAGTGGGAGAAGTAAAAACGCTAGGGCAGGATTGGGAAATCTACGATATAAAAAAAAATTAGATGTATATAAGAAGGAAAAAAGCTATTTCAGATGCTGAAAGGATTAGCATAAAAAAACAGCCGCCAACAAGCCAAGGAAAAGTCAAAATTACATTGACGACGTATGACTATTATAAAATTAATACACCGAAAGATTGCAGTGAATCATTAATAAAAAAAAAAGGAAAAGCTATGTAAAGATTGAGTTGCAACGAATGGTACTAAAACATTGCATACCGGATAAAAAAGAGCGTAGCCTCAGGAACCTAATGAAGGCAAATTTTGGCAACAATTGGGAATCACGTCAATGGTACAAAAGCCTACCGAGTATAGCCCAAGAGACAAACGAAGACAATTTCGATGCGGCTGGGCCTTGCGGTGAACAATGTGACTGCCTTTTTGAGGAACCGGCCATTCTTATTTGAGTTTTTGTAGTCTGTTAATTTTTTTCAATACACAATAAAATTGTTAAACAATTTGTCTAATTTTAGCCATATTTTTATATGTTTTGATGCAAAAGCGGAAATATCCAAACGTGTTTTGCATATTATAGAAAATATATAGCAAAAAAATAAAAATAAATATGCACCATCAATGCATTATAACTAGTTTAATATGTAGAGATAAACTTGTTCACTTTAACAGCTAGAGCCACATTTTTCTCATCTCCTGAACATTTTAATAAAATGGATATATCCGCTTTTGCACGCAAGCTCCTCAATTATCATTAGGAGGAAACGGAACTTGCTGTATATTTCTACATTGTCTTATTTGTGTTTTCCATAGTAGGTATGTCTTGAGGCCACTAGCGAAAGTTAAACATTACCAAAGTAAAAGAAACAACGAATTATTTTAGGACTTTTATCTCCAGGTCTGAAGAATTTTCTGCAGAGTTCAATTAGATTTATCATAAATATTATGCCTTTAAGCTTGTACTTTCAGAATTTTAGACTAAAATATCGAAATTCACGAAGAGAGGTTTAAGTTAAAAAAATCACTTATAGGAACAAATTTTCATTTATTTTTCAAGTTTGTCATTTATTTATCTATTTTTATAATATAAATTTATTTTTTTATTTTTTTCCTTGGTCTTCCGCATGTATCCTACGTTGTAATAGTACATCATTGCTTTCCTAATTATATTCAGGGATTCTTGATTTTTAAAAGTAATGTAAAATATGAATAAGCCGAACTTATTACCTAAAAGGATAATATAATTAGAAAAGAAGACTTGATTGTGAGAATCTTTTGCGAGAGTAAGTCAAATTTGAGCGAGAATTTTTTTGTCGTTACCATGATGGCAATGCTTCTACCCTGCGATTGCGTTGTTGGCAATTGAGTGTAGGTTAGTGAGGCTGCCTCGGACATTTTGCAAAACAATGTCCGTAGACGCGTATTTAGTTATCCGTATAAATCCGCTGTCCGTTTTTCTTTTTGGTATTTGCTGATGAATGATTAGTAACCAATTGCAGTATGCGAATGAGGTTTTGTTTCTATGATAAGAACAAATTTTATGTTAATATAGTAAAATGACCTTTATATCTATTATTATTAGGGCGCGGACACGAGCGAGTCATGACTTATCACCCATGGGCGCAGTATTGAAATGTTGTATTTTTAAAGAGGTTTTAATTTTATTTATATAATTGGATAACAAGTGGCTGGTGATCTATAAAATACAAAATACCTTATTATTTGTTCATTTTCTCTTCTGTAAGACTTGTTCTCTTTGAATTAAATACATCCTTGTAGATAAAAAAGTCCTTTCTACATCGCAACTGGTTATATGTGCGTACTGGAAATATTCTTTTATTTCAGCGTATTTAGCATACACAATTATCGCAATGTTATTAAATCTGGATTTCTATTAAAAAGTGCGTCTAACTTTTGCTGAAGGCCACATCCGAAGTCACTTGGAATACTTTTTAAATTATTAATAGCCACATCTAATGTGGTTAATCCATTTTTTAATTTGAGATTCGATTTTCAAAATATGTGATTAGTTTAGGCAAATTTCCAAAGTGTTCCTGTAGGAATAACAACTGATTTTTTAAATTTGGGATTTGTGTTAGATCCTTGTACTCAGAAATACTTCGAGCATCGTCATTTAAACATGTAACGAAATTTTGTAAACTATCGAAATTCTCTGCATAAGAACTATTTATGTGTATGTTTTAGCAAAGCTAAGTGACGAACGTGCGATATTTTGGCATTCTGTAACGATATTTTACAGACTTTGTAATAAATTTCGGGATCACTGACAATTCATTTTCATATTAGAAAAAGTAACATAAACAACGTTCTAGATCTAAATAAGTGATAACTAAAAATGTACGCGTATGTTATTGAAACTAAATAACAGTAAGTATATACATATTTACATTATTTCTCTTGCGAAATATAAGGTAAATATAATAAATTTTAAAAACCCCTTAGGCTATCTACGCCGATGTAGAAGAAATTTTACTCATAAATTCCTTATTTTATGGCTATTTTTTGCTCTCATTCTCGGACTCTTCTCGAGCGTAATCAGATGTTGCAGTTCGCCATATGATTTAGTGCTGTTCAGTAAATGTGTGTTGTTTACATTATTTCTTTGCTCCATTGTAACTCCGTCGTAATTTAACTCGGTCATGTCCGCGCCCTAATTATTGTTTTTAAATACTTAAGACTGCCTTGTGTATCAGTTTATTATGAAAGTATATGTGTGAACGGAAAAATATTTGTCTGCGTTTGTTGTTAAATGTAATCATTATATCTTTGTTTCATCAAATTAAATGTTACCTACTAACCACTTTCGAAGTTTTTCCAGAAAGGAAATTTTTGTCTGAATGGGATTTGAACTTTAGTCGTCTATGCCGCGAACTCGAGCGATGCCACTGAGCTACAAAGGCTTTTAAACAATTGAATTCGTAAATACAAACGAAATAAATATAATCAAATCAAAATCAAAATTGAATGGGTGATTGATTTATACACTACATGTTAGATTCAGAAAAGAATCTACAACAGAATCTAAATATATACCAATCAAAATTCAGGAAAATAAACATGGAAATTAATATAAGCAAAACAAAAACGATGATAATGTCAGAAAAGGAAAACAAACGCAAAATATGCTTAGAGGGAAGACAACTAGAACAAGTTAAAAGCTTCAACTATTTAGGCACAGTAATAGCAGAAAATGGAAGGATGGATAAAGCAATATCAGATAGAATAGGAAAGACAGGAATAATTTATAACATGTTTAAAGACACATTTTTTGGAAAAAAGGAAATACCAAAGGAAATAAAAACAGAGATATATAAAAAAAGTAGTAAGACCTTCACTAGTATACAGTAGTGAGTCTTGGACGATTTCAGATAGAAATAAAAGCGGAATAACAGCAGCAGAAATGAGATTCCTGAGAAAAATTGAAGGAATTACAAGGAAAGACAGAATTAGGAATGAGGTAATATAATACAAAGAAGGAACTTGAAACCGGTTAAGAGAGTTATTGAAGAAAGACAGCTGGGTTGGTTAGGACACTTACATCGGATGCACAGAAATAGACCATCTAAACAGGTGTATGAAGCCAGAGTACATGGAAAGAATAGAATAGGAAGACCTAGAATACAATGGGAAAAACAAGTACGACAGGCAGTCGCAGAACGTGGTGTACAGGGTATTCCACGAGAGCCGTTCGTTAGAAGTTTTCGTGGTTAGAAAAAACTTAGAATTCTGAAATTTTGGGTTCCAGGGTTATTCAAGATTCTCTTTCATTTTAAAATATTTTCAAGATCATACTACTTCCGGTTATACCGGAAGTCGCCATTAACTTCCTTATTTTAAATGGAACACCCGGTATATTATTTCATTTTTGGATTCCTGAGAAAATTTCATAGTGTGTTTTCATCAGGTTTCCCTATACCTATTTCAATTTTTTCTTAGATATCTTGATTTTTTTGAAAATTTTGACAGATGTAGCCCTGTTTTGAGCATTGCGCCCTTTAACCAATTTCGATTGCTGGAAAGCGCTTCTGGGGTAGACGGAAGCACAGGAATGATACTTTCGAATGCCATATTGACAACTGATTTATCGCATACAGGGTATCCAAAATTTAATGAGCAATTACATCATTTTAAAAGTTGAAAAAGCTCGTTTTTTCAAATGCGACATCCTGTATTTTATTGGATGGTCGGATGCAGAATTTAATTCTGCATCGATATGCTATAACATTCCCTATACCTATTTCCACTGGTTTTCTTGTTAATCCATATTTTTATCAAAAGGTGATCAATTCCAAAAGTTCTACCTAGTAAGCCTTGATTTTGACAGGAATTGAAACAATGTTGATTTAATGTCAAAGCAGTATCATCGTACAGACTCGTGAGGTATCTACTTACAGTTCTAGGGATTTTGTTAACTTGCTTAAGTACAGTTTATAATGGTGAATGTTGAAGAATATTCCAATAATGATTTATTAAATTTGTTTTACACGCACGGTGAATGTGGACGAATTGTTCGACGAACATGCAGACTATTTAATGAACGATATCCGGACCTACCAACAATGACTCCCGGAAAATTCGCAAGAATCGAAACTCGCTTTATAGAAACTGGAAACGTAAGGGCAACTCAAAATAACCTGAAGCCCGTAACTGATAATGAAGATAACGTGGTGAATGTGTTGGCGTTTTTTCAAGCTTATCCGCGGAGTTCAATTTCAACAGCAGCTCTGGATTTGGGTATTTCAAAAACATCAATCCACAGAATATTAAAAAAACATGGAATGCATCCTTTTTGTGAGATAACTGTTCACGGATTACATCTTGGTGATGAGGCAAGACGTGTCAACTTTTGCGAATTTATGATTTTGAAGATCCGAGATTTCTTCATCAGATTATGTGGACTGATGAATCGAAATTCAGCAGGCAAGGAATTACAAATCGCCGAAATACTCACTACTGGGCACAAGATAATCCACATGTTATTAGGGAACATAATCACCAAGACCGCTTTAGTTTCAATGTTTTTTGTTTAATTATGGACAACAGAGTGGCTTATCAAGTGTACGATGAAAATTTAAATGCGGCTAGATATCTGGAGATACTGAGAGGGTTTGTTAGTGATTTTCTAAATGCCCTACCTCCACGTGATAGAGCAAACAGTTGGTTTCAGCTTGATGGTGCTCCAGCACATTCAACTATAGCTGTACACCGGCAATTGTCAATGATGTTCCAGGATCGGTGGATTGGCCCGCGGAGACCTTGGAACTGGCCACCCAGATCACCCGATTTGACCCCCTTGGATTTTTACCTCTGGGGTCGTATAAAAGAACTAGTGTACTTTAGGCCGCTACAAACTAGAGAGGAATTACATATTGAACCGTGTTCACCATGCGTTTACTAATATAAGTCCAGACGAACTTCGGAGATCTGTTTCGCGAGGAGTATATGACGAGGAGTATATATAGAACAATTATTGTAATTTTACATTCTTTTATTATTTTTTGTCATTATGTTCCAATTTTTTGTTTTTATTTTATATTTCGTTCTAAATGTTATGTACTAATGTCATGTTCTAATTAAAGTAAATTTTTTACCGTTTCATTGATGTTTATTTGGCTTCGAAAGGCAAGCGATATTTCGGTTTCTGCCAAAAAACCACATTAAAATAAAAAATTTGGATTAAAAAGAAAACCACTGGAAATAGGTATAGAGAATGTTATAGCAAATCGATGCAGAATCAAATTCTGCATCCGACCATCCAATAAAATACAGGCTGTCCCATTTGAAAAAACGAACTTTTTCAACTTTTAAAATGATGTAATTGGTCATTAAATTTTGGATACCTTGTATGCGATAAATCAGTTGTCAATATGGCATTCGAAAGTATCATTCCTGTGCTTCCGTCTACCCCAGAAGCGCTTTCCACCAATCGAAACTGGTTAAAGGCCGCAATGCTCAAAACAGGGCTACATTTGTCAAAATTTTCAAAAAAATCAAGATATCTAAGAAAAAATTGAAAATAAGTATAGGGAAACCTGATGAAAACCCACTATGAAATTTTCTTAGGAATCCAAAAATGAAATAATATACCGGGTGTTCTATTTAAAATAAGGAAGTTAATGGCGACTTCCGGTATAACCGGAAGTAGTATGATCTTGAAAATATTTTAAAATGAAAGAGAATCTTGAATAACCCTGGAACCCAAAATTTCAGAATTCTAAGTTTTTTCTAACCACGAAAACTTCTAACGAACGGCTCTCGTGGAATACCCTGTATATACAATTGTGTGGAACAAGGAACTTGGCACAGAACAGAAACTTGTGGAAGGAAAGAATAAATGCAATAGTAACTTGAAATGTAGTAATAAAATCCGACACCTAACGGTATAAGGATGTCTAGTTTAAATAATAAATAAAATGTTAGTTGCATATTTTTTGAAAAACGTCGCTAAAAGTACATCCATATTTAGAAAAAAATAGTCACCATTTACATTTTTTTTTCCAATGCGCATTGCTACGACCGCTGCTAAATGCTTCCAAATGGAGGAATATCCATGATTTATTTTAGCGTATATTATAGCGTTTAGCGTATATTGTAGCGTGCTACAAATACAGTCTGTCCATAGATATAACGATTTCACTTCTTAAATAGCACTCGTTCTTCACTAAAGAAATTAACCCAACCCTTCTAATCCCTTTCGAATACGGGTGGATTAGAGGGACGTGCTCACAAAGATTATTATACCAAAAGTCTATTATAAGAACATTGGTATTAGAGTGTATGACATATTTATTTTTTATTTCATTTTTAGGGTAAATATATGTTTAACACAAAAATCAAATAAAACACTATAATTACTAAATTCCTGTAAGGAATTGTACCTTATCGGCTCTAAGTACTCATATACATTATCGTTAATTTATAACTTAAATACTGTTTCAGTCATCTACATGTATTATAAATTTCGGTATAAAGTTTGCGTACTATAAACACTCGTCTTCCATACCGAATATATAGCTTCTTATACGCTAATATGGAGGTAGACGTAATAATGTGTGACCTGCAGCAGCTATGCAGCATTATCAATAAAATATTGCTATTGAAATATTTTTGTATGCAAGACTTTCAGGAGTTGTTTCTTCGAATAATCTGCTTCAAAATAATGATCGTGCTCCTCTAAAAATGTTGATATTTCAAATTTTGTGCTTGATCCATTAGGTATATTATCTATAATAGTGACACTTTTTGTAGGTAAAGACGGTAGTAGTTTATTGACGAACTACCCTTCAAACAGTGAACTTGTCATATCTGCATGACAATCCAAGGACGGCGACTTTATGTCCTTTGCAGGCAGTAATACATCACCAACTCAGCCATCCACAGATCCCACATGTGCAATAATTATTCTTTTCCCCTTTGAAACAGGAACATTAATGGAACACATTTCCGAACTATTATCCCAACCTTTCTTTATAGTATCATGGCTGCCATACCACGTTTCGTCCAAGATACTAATAAAACGTTTCTCTTCTGCAAATGGTTTCACTTTCGTCAGATATTAACTATAATAAATTTAAAGCCGTTTTCCTTCATAATGAGCGACAACATAGTGATACAATACTGTAATCTATTTTTTTTCTTTCAAGGGGTTGCACAAATTTCGCGATGCAGGAACATGCACATACTAAGTTTCTTCCATTGTCTGGATTATCTGCTGTGTGCTAGTACTCCAATGTTTTCTTGCATTATCAACATCCTCTTCTGTCGCATCACTACTTCCACTAAGTGAAATATTGCTACCTCATCGTTTCTTGAATCTTCATTGGTACTCCACGGTCTTCCTAATTCAGAAATTTGAACGTCTTCCCTTTGCGACAACTGTCTTAACTGTCTTTCATCATCATCTTATTTATTATCTGCTTGTATATGTTGATTTGTATGACTTACTTAATTGAGTTAAAGGGATGTTAATATTTAAAATACCATTGCAAAGTTCTTTAATACAGTTAGAAGTATATATTATCTGTTAAATTAGTATTGTTTCCTTTAGAATAATAACGTTCAAATTGTAAACGCAGGATTATATTACACGAAACATAATTACTTCTCTGCTTAAGAAAGTCTGATTTCTCCTAATATATGGTCCATTACTTAATTTACAAGTTTTCTCGGTATCTGTGGCAGGAGGTATGGGATAATCCCGATAATCTTAAATCCTAAAAGGTCGAATTGTTATATGGATGGACAGACTATAACTGATCTTTTGGATGAAATAACTATATGAAATGAAATAGGACAATAGACAGGGAAATTTCGGAAAGAAGCTGTGTATTGCAGTACTAAAAAAAACTCGTTAAAATTTGACTAAATTTTGCCTTAAATATTTCTTACTCCAAGAAATGTTGGCGCCGAAAATGTTTCCAAATTCATTGCGTTTAATGTAACAGGCTTCTGACCGCGCATTATTATAAATTGTATGTATTTCTGTACCACTATGGGACTTTTATACCATAATGTAGAGTAAGCATCTTCTGCCACGCCTACGCTCTATAATACATTATGTACCAATTGAATCATTATTATTAATTTACATCCGCATTTTGTTAATAATTTACCTCATCAATTAGACGCTGTCCATAATGACAAATGTTGAGAAGTATAATAAGCCAACCATTTAAGTGCATAGCATACATAACACATTCCCTTACATCATTCACCATTAACATTACAAATCCCAACAAGCTGATTACTACGGACGTCAGCGTAATGTGCAGCACCAATTGGCTACCGAAACATTCATTTGCCCTATTGATAAACCTATTAAAAGAAGCGAAATTTAATTGCAGACTATTAACGTTTATAAGGGAAGGAGATAAATTGGGTTTGAAGATCAATGAAACAAAAACGAAGTTGATGAGAACTGGAATGAAAGGGAAAGAGAGCAGAGGAATTAAAATAGAGAACTTGACATTTGAGGAGGTGGATAAATCTGGGCATCGTAATAGCAAACGACGGAAATAGGGATGTCGAAAATAAAGAAAGAATGATGTCGGCAAATAGAGCTTACTATGCAAACAAGAAATTGTTGAAGGACAGAAATGTATCCAAAAAGAACAAAATAAGAATATATAATACCATGATAAAACCAGTGCTGATGTATTTGGCAGAAACAATGACAATGACCAAAAAAGAGGAAGAGAATTGGAGAATATTTTAAAGGAAGATACTGAGAACAATAATGGAGCCAGTTAAGACAGCAGATAATGAATACAGAATAAGAACCAATAGCGAACTGCAGAGCGAAATAGGGAGAGAGGATATAGTAAGAAAAATAAAGCGACAAAGAATAAAGTGGTTGGGACATGTATGGAGATTTGGGGAAGAAGCTACAACCAAAATATTATTAGAATGGAAACCGAGTGGAAAGAGGAGAAGAGGTAGACCGAGGTCAAAGTGGCTGGAAGAAGTGGTAGAAGATTTAAGAGGAGCAGGCATTAATAACTGGAAAGAAAAAGTAAAGGATAGAAAGTTATGGAGGGAAATAAGCCAGAGGATATAAAAAGTAGGATGGGGGCCGATCCACCCCGAGACAAAGGATCTATAAAGCCTCTAGAAGCGGTGTAGCTCCGATAGGGGCGTTTTAACCATTATATATATATATATATATATATATATATATATAATTATAACTTCAACTTAATATGTCTTTGTTCCTGGCCGTATAATTTAACAAATTATAATTCATTCTTGGGACTAGCGGCCAAATTTTAAGGAAAGAAAAACCAAATTAACGTTTCGACATCTTTTTATTTTTCGATGTCTTCTTCAGAACAAAAAAATTAAACTTAAATTAGTTATATAATACCCATATTGGGATTTTTTATTATTTGTCCGTCTACGACTACATTTTGTCAGTTTTGTTTAAAATAATGTAACGATAATTATTTGTCACTATTGTATTGATATTTCAATACTAGTCAAATACATACATGGTTTTAATTTTGACAAAACAAGTATATTGAGCAAAGCAAAAAATACCAAAGTACGAAACGTGTTAGAAATGATACATATAAAGAAGGAAAAACATGCGGTGAATGATCGAACAGACATCAATGGACTATCCGACATTTATTTCGGAATTTTTTGATTATTGTATTAATTGCTAAGTTGATAACGGCTTATTTTAAGTAACCCTTGTATATACGAATAAATATTTCTGTGTGCGTTTATTTTTGTCTGGTTTTTCTTTTTTCTCTCTTTTTCTTTTATTATGTTTTTGACACAAATGCAGATGTTGGAGTTTCTCTGTTCAAGGTTTAATACAAAAATAACATCGACCACGAATAGATTTTAGAATACACTAATTTTGAAATTACAAAACAATACTAACAAGAAAATAAAAGAGACAGCTAAGGGTAATAATGAAGAAAAGAAAAACAAATAAGTCTAAAACCCTATTATTAATGTGAAGATAAACAAAGCTAAATGTAAGTTGATTTTATAAGTATATGTTCATCGGTCATACAATGTTTATATATTATATGTGAAACTTGTTTTTATTTATTGTACAGAGTGTTTTATACAAACTAATGAAAGTCAATAGATCTAATTTTAATTATTTGTAAAGTATAAGTAAAAAAAATTAAATTGTCCTTTTTTAAACAATTTCAGAATGTCTGATGAAAACATGAAATAAAATGTTGAAACGTCACAGTTATATGTAGTAGTTTTCTTAATTCATGCCGCTATTCCCAAGAAAGTATCTTTTGTATTGTTGAAATTACGGCAAAGAAATAACCAATTGTAATTATATATATATATATATATATATATATATATTAACGTTTATAATTCCATATGACTTACTCTATCACAGCACAGTGATATTTAATAGCAAAGTGAGCTGATTGAACGATCTCCTCATCTGAGGAATCCCCCAGACTCAGAATGCGGAGTCTTACTGCCCTTAGTTGACTGATGGCATGTTCTAAAATACCACAAATTAACATGGTTATATTAACGACGATTAAAGCAACTATTCCTCCTGTTAGCATCTCGTGAAATATCACTATTTGAAACATTGGAGATACGTCGTATCTGAATGGTAATCTGAGTGCCACGATAACTCCGCAAGGCTTTCCGATATCAATTTCATACTGGCTCTTTTTTGCCTCACAAGCGCTCCTCGATAAAAGTGGTGAAGTAGTATATATGAGTATACCTACTAGACTATAGCCAATGAACAGTTTAGAGTAGAAGCTGGCCTTTTTATCCACTTTTTGTATGTCCATATCGGTATACTTGGCGAAATCGTCGATACTTTTTAAAAGATTTTTCACAGCTTTTCTATTTTGTACGAAGCAGATACCCATATATAATCCGCCTAGATTGCAAGCAGTTCCTAATAGCTCTTGAATTTTATAAACAATATCTGCTTCTGAACCTGCAAGCAAGAGAAATTGGATGTTATTATGCGAA
Source organism: Amphimallon solstitiale (assembly GCA_963170755.1). NCBI lineage: Eukaryota > Metazoa > Arthropoda > Insecta > Coleoptera > Scarabaeidae > Amphimallon > Amphimallon solstitiale. The sequence goes on from OY720677.1 coordinate 117,602,071, forward strand.
CCACAACCCTAAAGTGTCTTTAGGTAATGTCTACTTTCAGTTAGTACCATATCACCATTTAGTTTCGCAGCGCAAAAAATCATGAGAATATGTGCTTCTACACCAAAAACAAGAAGAAAGAAAACAATAGGTTCGAATCTAATGTAGTGCTTGGCAGAATGTGTATATTGGTTGGACTCAATGTATTATAAAAACATGCTTTTTATAGAATATTTTACATGTTATCGATGGTTTTAATTCGGCATCCACGGAACACATACATGGCACGTGTCACTCGACGAAATCAGAGAATTTAACTTTGATCTAAGATTTTATTGTCTCGAGACTGGTTATTTTCCTGAGGCTTGGCGTGAGGCTCTTATTCGCCCCATGCCAGAGGTGGGTAATCCCGAGACAGCGAGTGATCTTCGTCCATTAAGTCTGTTACCAATATTTTCTAAAATCTTGGAGCGCAGTTTATAACCAAATGTACCAGTATTTTTTGGATAACAGTATAATTCCAGATAAATCGGGCTTTCGGAGGGGGTATAGTGCTGCAGCTGCATTACTTAATTTGACGGACAATGTCTTTAGGGCCTTGGACGGGGGTATAGCAGCTGCAGTGGTCGCTCTGGATTTTTCTAAGGCATTCGACACAATCGACCATGAGCTCATGTGTGCCAAGCTGCGATATTACGGTTTGGATGATGTGGCTTTGTCTTTCTTTGGTTCCTATCTCTGCAATCGTCGTCAAAAAGTCATGATAAATAATTCTGTGTCCGACCCTGCTTGCGTAATTTCCGGTATACCACAGGGATCTATTCTTGGACCTCTTCTTTTCATTACCTATACAAGCGATATGTTCGATTTGCCACGGTACTCAAACATACAGGGGTATGCTGATAATACTCTGGTCATCCGCTGCTTTAATCCTGATGATACTCATTTGGCGGCTACAAAAATGAACAGCGATCTTTGCTCTATAAGTAATTATTCTAGGCAGCATAATCTGCAACTTAATTCAGCTAAATCAGCTGTGCTGCTCTTCTGTTCCAAACGTAAAAGACACCTGATTGAAATGCAATTCAATATTAATATTAATGGAGCTGCATTGTCCCCTGCTAAGTGTACAAAAATTCTAGGGTTACTGGTGGATACTGGCTTAGGATTTTCTGAGCATGTCAGCATGTTGATGCAGAGATCATACTTGCGCCTGCGAGCCTTGTATGCTAGCACACACATTCTGAGCACTAAACTGAAAAAGCTTCTATGTGAGTCCCTGGTTATGTCTGTCTTCTCGTACTGTGACTTGGTGTACTATCCGTGTTTGAGTGCACGGTTAAAGTACAGGGTACAGCTGGTTCAGAATACTTGTTGTAGGTTTGTGGCTGGTCTCAGGAGATACGATCATGTAAACCACAAATTATCTGAGATGGGTTGGCTCTGGGTGGAGAACACAATAAATCTGCGGTTTCTAATCTTTGTTAGGGGCCTACTTATCGCGGGCAAACCTAGTTACTTGTATGGTAAATTACTATTTCGCGGAAGTATGCGCAGTATAAATGTTAGGCACAGACATACTCTCACCTTGCCTCGCCACAGGACAGCCATGTTTCGGAGATCATTTTCATACAATGCTGTGAAATTGTACAATGAATTTCAGAAATATTTTGCTATGCATACGATAAATAAATTTAGATCCTGCATTAGGCAAGCTGTGTTGACGTAATTTTTTTTTATTTACCATTCATGCATCACTTTGTATTTTTCTTTCTTTGTATTCATACTTTCGTTTAAAATTATTATTTTCTTCATTATTTTTGTATATTTATCTGCCTTATTGAAATTTATGGAAGTTGTTTTATTATTATATTTTGATTATTTTAATTGCGTCTATCTTGTGTATTTGTATTTGTATGATTACGTTCTACTTATTCTGAATATACTGTGCTGGCTAGGTTAAGTGTAAGAATAGCTATAGCTAAACTTCGCCTAGTTCAGTACAGTGTCTCTATGTATATATTAAATAATAAAGTCGATTTATTATTATTATTATTATTATTATTATTATATTAGGCAGTGCAAGGAATTAGACATACATAAAACAAAGAAAATTTAGAAACCGAAGATAATGTGTTCAATAAACAGTTTTCAGTTTACTATAATGACTGAACAGTAGTTAAAATTTATTTTAATTTTTCATGTCTTTTATTCGTGATTTGCTTGAGTTATTTTTTTGTTTTCTAGATTAGATTTAATGACACAATTTTCTAGATTATTTATTCGTTTCCATTCTTGAATACATGATGATTTAAATATGCATAATATACAGGGTGAGTCATTAGTAGCCGCTTCTTCGATTGCTCTTTTGTGTTTTAAATAAAAGAAAATGCAATTAGTGGGGGATCTATGGTTGCTTGTGGCGCATATTGTAAAAATACTTTAAGCTCTGGCGCACTTCCGGTTTCACCGGAAATGCACGGAATTTAATTTTCTTAAATGACTCACCCTATATATTTTTCGATTTTCTTGTACTGCTTTAAATTGCCTGTTCAACTGTTTTTTCTTTTTCAAAGTTGAGCCAATAGTTTTTGAGTTATTAATTTTTTTTGAAAATATTTGACCAAAACACGTGTTCAGAAACAAATCATTTTCACATTGCTTTTAAAAGTAAAAACATTGACTTTGGTGGTGCTTGTAGCCAAGAAAATTCTGCATGATTTGGTAAAGTTGCCCTCGACAATACCTCAAGAAACTTTGTTTTTTCAAAGCCTACTTCCTGAAATTTTCACATACCAAAAACATATTTTTTTTAAATGGAACACCCAGTATTTTATTGAGTCATTTTATTCCTTTTTTTATTCTCTCTCATTTTTGTTAACAATGTCCTATACCTATTTTTTCTAATTTTTGAGATAATCACTAAACGAGCAATTAGCGGTCAAGTAAAGAATTACGGGCGCTGTTCTCTGCACCCAAATATTGGTCCAATAAAGGCTGGAATGCGGCTGACTGCCTGAGTCAACTGTTAAAGATAGTCGGTATACATTTATGTCAAACTTATAAAAGCATCGCTATTAGTTATCATCCAAATGAATTATTCTTATGACGAGTTAATTGATATGATTGACATTTTGGGCGAATCTGAAAGAACCTCTTTGTTAGCATCCAGATTTTATGCACAGCGATCCCTGGTAGAAGTCAACCGAAGCCAGAAACCTTTGAAAATATAAAGTGGACGGTTTGAGTTAACAGAAAGCATTGAATATGAAAGAAAGAGCGGAAGAAGCAAAAACTGGTGAGGATGAGACGTTTATGGTACTTGCGAGTGTAGTTGAACACCCCCATACTGGTACTACGAAAATTAGTCGGCAGTTAGATGTAAGTCAAATTTGAGAATCTAGAATAATTAGGAAATACGAAATTCACCCGTAGCATATTCATACACAGGGTTAGATGAAAGACATTTTCAGAATCGCTTACATTTTTGTCAATTGGCAGCAGATAAATTTGCCTTTCTCAATTTTTTGTTGTTTACCAACGAAACCTTCCTTTCAAGTGAATACGTTCATCGTCACAATTTCCTTCCTTATAACACATAAAATCCCCCACTTTATCACACCTGTAAACTTTCAAAATCGTTGGTCATTAAAACTGTGGGGAGGAATAGTGGGTAGTTACATAATTGGACCTTATTCATTTGATGAAAATGTTAATGGAGGAGAGTATCTTCGCTATCTACGAACGGATTTTCAAAACTTTTTGAAGACATCTTCTAATGTGTCAGTAAACATAACCTTTATTTTATTTCGATGTTAACCAACAGTGTTAAAAATGAAATACTGCAACTGGACATTGCCGGAATTAAAAAATTGAAATGCGATGCTCTTCATTCTATAAAATTATTACTTTTGGGATAGTTGGATATAACATTTACTTTGTTTGACAGTTGACTAAGGAAGTCGGACGCCATCCCTGCCTTCCATTGGTTGAACGAATATTTTGGTGCATAGAACAACAGCGCTCGTAGTTCTTTAATTGACCGCTAATTGCTCCTATAGTGATTATCTCAGAAATTACAAAAGATAGGTATAGGACGTTGTTAACAAAAATGAAAGAGAATAAAAAAAGGAACAAAATGCCTCAATAAAATACTGGGTGTTCCATTTAAAAAAAATAAGTTTTTGGTATGTGAAAATTTCAGGAAGGAGGCTTTGAAAAAACAAAGTTTATTGAGGTATTGTCGAGTGCAACTTTACTAATTGATGCAGAATTTTCTTTGCTACAAGCACCACCAAAGTTAATGTTTTTGCTTTTAAAAACAATGTGAAAATGATTTTTTTCTGAACACGTGTTTTGGTCAAATATTTTGAAAAAAGATTAATAACTCAAAAACTATTGGCTCAATTTTGAAAAAGAAAAAATTGTCGAACAGACAATTTAAAGCAGTACAATAAAATCCAAAAATATATAGGGTGTCATTTAAAAAAATTACGTTTCGTTCATTTCGGGTGAAACCGGAAGTGCGCCAGAGCTTAAAGTATTTTTACAATATGCGCCACAAGCAACCATGTATCTTCCACTAATTGTTTTTTCTTTTATTTAAAACACAAAAGAGCAATCGAAGAAGCGGCTACTAATGACTCACCCTGTATACAAATATAAGAGGAGTTTTAGGTTCATTTGATATGGTATCGCAGTGTAATGTGTAATCGCGTTGTTTCAAGTTTTATGCCGCGTAGGAGAGCTTGTGTCATGAAAAGGACCGGTGCAACGTCTCGGTTAAATCTCCTGTACCATCCTTCGACGATTGTCGCTCGCTCACCATCTTCATTGTCATTTTCATGTCATTTGGCTCGTATTTGTACTATGGCATGTCCTGTCGAGCACTCATTGGTCGGCAGAATTGGCGCGGCTTGTCACGCACCTATTGGCCCGTCGATTCCATGTGGGTGGGCGTCCTCGCTTGTTCGCTCTAGTGCCCTGGATATTGTTGAAACTGAATACGTCGTTCCGTTAGAGCTGTTTTCCAAATTTCCGGAAGACATCTTGCATCACCTGTCTTGTTTAATTAAGATCTTCGACCTTGGCTAGCATTTCTGTTCCGTGGAAATCGATGCTATGTGCCGTACCTGCTTGATGTTAGTTCTTTCTTAGCGACTGTGTTTATATGTTCGTCTTGCCGTACATTTATTCGCCGGCTTGTTTGTCCGAAATAGCTACGTAGTTTCTTGACAGTTTTGTCCGTTGTTCCCTTCACGTACGGTAAGAATATTTTAGGCCAGTTGTTGTCTTGTTTGGTGAAGTTATGCCCTTGTGTTTTGTGTTGTTTGTTCTATACTTTGCGGAACATCGAAGACCAACTCCAAACAAAATAATAGAAGAAATATTGCAAAAGAAGAGGCTATACAACATTTCTGATCGACATCTAACAATAATGGAGACATCAGTCCTAGCCGAAGGCATCATCTTCACCTTCGCTCCGCAGAAGATTCTTACAGAAAACATAATATGTGGTGTAGAAACACCATTAACTAACACTAACACCAATACTGCGGACATAAGTCAACAAGAAGTTACCACTATTTTACATTACGCTAAACCACCTATAAGTAATATCTCAACAGATGGAACACCCGACGAAAACACTATCGTAATACTATTTAATACATCTAAGCTAGTGTATTCAACATGGCGGAGACAAGTAATGTTAAGTGTTCCGAGAGTAAAATAACTGTAAATCATACTACAGAAACAAGAAAATGGGTGTACTTAAAACCACACAGCAGAAGTGCAAACTTCTTGAAGGCGAGGTTAATAATACGAAATACAAGCGTATAATATTCAGTAACGTATTATACGACTGATGCGTCATGCTCTCCTATGTAATGGTCGGTTGGACGTATATATATATATATATTTAAATAGACGATATGAATACTCGCTTGCGATCCCCGCGCTTGGTCTAATGGTTAAGTGCAGGCCTCTCACCCAGGCGGCTCCGGTTCACATCTGCTCTGGGACATGAATTTATTTATTCATTTAAATTTCAATTTAATTGAAATTAAATACCTCTATATGATATATTTATCTTGTTCCCTTAGTCGACTCGAGCCGACATTACCCGAACGAGCGTTACATATCCGAGCGTGACGGTCAGTCTTGTTCAGTGCCTACAATCAGCGCAACGCGCCCAAAGAAGTTTACACTTCAAAAATTCTAAAATGTTCCAACGTGTGCCAAAATATATTACATTATACGTGTAGTACAGACAAGCCGTCGGAATTCAAATTAATAGAAAACAATAAAAATATAAAATGGATGTGCGACGAATGCGCAAACATAGGCTGCACAGGCATGGAGGTAAGCAATATTATTCTGTATATAAATAAACTAGAGGAACATATTCAAGGAAATACAAAAATAATAGATACATACTCACAAAAAATAGATGACAAAGTAAAGGACATCAATACACAAATACAAAAATACAAAAATAGATCAAGGCTCTGAGAGTAATATCAATACCAGTAAACCACAAACATGAGCACAATCGTTTTTGAATGAAACAGAAAACTTGAGAGAAAAAGAAACAAAACAAAACATAGGCAAAAATACATCTCCTTCAAAAAATATAAAAAACGACATAGAAGATATAAATAAAACTAAAAAAGATACTAATGTTAAAATACAGGCATGTGCATCAGCAGCTACAATTACAGCAGCAGAACAAACCGCAAATAAAAAGCTGTTTACAATTATTAAAGGTAATAAACAAAATACTACCCTAAATGCGGTAGCAGCAAGGAAGTGAATATTTGTATCAAATCTAACGTATAATACGAGAGAACAGGACGTAATAAAATACCTGAATGATAACGATATATCTCCTTTAACGTGTGAAAAACTAGAATTAAGAAACGAAGATATAGCTGCCCTCAAAATTGCCGTAAGGGCTGAAATATTTGTTCCGGAGCTGTGCAACAACTGAAAGTAGGAAGAGCTGTTGCAGTTCATAAAAAGGGAGATCCGAATGATTGCAGCAATTACAGGCCCATCACTATTCTGCCTTCAATTTCCAAAATTTTAGAACGGTTGATAGTAAATCGTCTACTAGAATACTTTGAACGAAAAAACTATATATCTAATGAACAGCATGGATACAGGAAAAACAAATCCACAGTGACTAGAATACTGGAGGTGATGGAGACTGTAATTGACGCCTACGATAATAAAGAACGATGTGAACTGACATGTTGTGACCTCAGTAAGGCTTTCGATATGGTAAATCACCAAATTCTACTACAGAAACTATACTGTTATGGTATTAGAGGTACACCACATGATCTACTTGCCTCTTATTTGAGGGGAAGATGCCAGAGAGTGGACTTAAATTGAGAAATATCAAATACCAGACCAATTCATAATGGGGTACCACAAAGATCGATATTGGGACCAATTTTATTTGTGATGTATGTTAATGATCTCCCAAAAAATATAACACCTAAACAAAGTTGTCTCTATGCTGATGATACATCTTACGTAGTAACTGGAAAGTCGATTGACGAAATTGGAAAAGAGAGCGAACGGGTAATGGAATAAATAACAAAATGGTTCCAAGATAATGAACTAAAATTAAATGAAGAGAAAACTTAGCATCTCTGTTTCTCAGCAAGAAATATAACAGTCATCCCACGCAATTCGATATCTGGGGCTCACGATTGACAATAAACTCACCTGGGACATGCACATATCAGAATTACCTAACCCGCTAATGATAGCTATATACAGCATGTGTCAATTTTCATTAGCCATAGGCGATCAATTCATGCAATACGTGACAACGTGGCACCCCTACTTTCCTCTCCAATGCCAGCGCGACCGATACATGCTCGAAAATACAAGTTAGCACTAACTATTGGACCACTGACTTGGGTGTTTGTAATGCGTTCAGAAATAATATTTACGAGTTGCAAGGATTTGTTTTTCTTTTTCCTTTCAGTAAATGCAGAGTATTATTAAGCTGCGTTCACGCTGCATGACACAAACAAAACCGTAATTCTAATAAAATTAAAAAATAACCACAATAAGGTAAATAAAAAAGGATTCTGAAAATAATAATAAACTACTAGATCAGGAGATCGCGGCGGCCATTTGATGTTTCCCGTTCCAGTAATAAGACGGCTTTTATTGCAGACTAGATCGCACGTGTTCGCAGCTAAACATTGAATGTAAAATCTGGTGGGGAGAAGTGGGAAGATCGGAGAAAATCGTTGTGATGTCGATTGTTGCCGGGATTGGTGACGGACAGTAGGGGTACAACGTTGCCACGTATTACTTGTATACGTATAAATCGCACGTAAACATTGAATCCCTATACCTAATGATATTTGACACATGCGGTATACCATAAGAAGACTGAAGACAATTGCTACCCATGCCGCTTCAAAATCTGCTAAGCTACGGAATTTTGTTTTGGGACACATCACCTGCAGCAACAAGAATCTTCTGCGTGCAAAAAAAAGCTCGATTGTAATTTGAAATATACGGATGGTTGTAAGGAACATTTTAAACAAGAAGGAATACTGACCATGCCTTGTCTATTTATACTTACATGTATAAAATACGTTAGAAAAAACCAAGAAAAGTATATATTGAATGGAGGGCATCATAAATACGAAACCCGCCACAGAAAAGAGTTCCAAATTCCATATCACCGCATGCAAACGACACAGCGCTACGTAGACTATTAGGGCCTAAACTGTATAACAAAATCGAGAACCATATTGAAGAGAGGGACAAATTATTCGTAAAAAAAGTGGAGGATATTTTAAGTTATCACAGTTTTTATTCAATAGACGAGTTCTTAAAGTGTGACTTGGAAAATTAATGGGTTTTAAATACTTAGAAGGGTGCATTATATAAACATTATTGTTTTGTTGTTGTTGCTTGCTTTATTGTCATATGCAACTAACTGTACTGACTTTCTGGTAATGGTAATTACAACGAATAAACTATTATTATTATTATTATTATTATTATTATTATTATTATTATTATTATTATTACTGCTACACTATTGTAATACTACTTGCAGATAAAGGGAATGCTACTGTTGTAGTGAATAAAAGCGACTACGATAGGAAAAAGGCTGAACCTACTACAAGAAGAAACATATTTGATTGCCACCTCTGTGTAAGTAAAGATCACACCTATCAGTGCGGGAAGCATACCAAAAATATCCAAAATCTGTTCTTATTTTTCCGACACGAACGCAAACATTTTATTTATTTGTCTTATCAGTATTGTTTAGATTCTAGCTGAAGATGGCCATGGGCCGAAACATGTTCTACTAGAGCATATAATAAAATTAATGTGAGGCTTAAAAGAGGATTTATTTTTACCCTATTACTATTAGAATTACCTTACGATATGGATTTCTTTCATTTATCAGTATTTATCATAAATTTTGTACGTACGAATCAAATCGGTATTCCATAGACAAGCAATAAATATATTTGACTTAAATTTTATGAATTTTGAAGTTTAGCCTATTGTGATCCGGCAACTGCGAATATCATCGTAATGTATGGATATTTACGTGATATACTACAGAAACAAAAGAAAAATAGCGTCAGACGTAAGAATAGGAAGTGAAATAAAAGGATGGTTAGTGTCGAGGTAAGAGTGTATAGGAATTTTGAAGAGCTACCAACTTCTAAAATGCTATGAAGGCAAATTAAAATTAAGCTATGCAGGATAATAAGACAGATAGTTCTCTGTGCGAGTGAATAGTTAAATCATGACAATCACAACATGGAACAACACCAGTCCAAAAATTAATTTTTTGTGGAATTAAAATAAATTCTACGCAGTCTATTGTATGCTAGGTAATTTTTGATAAGGTACGGTATCGTGTACGGTTAGGGATGCAAACATCGTAAAGAAAAGTGAGGTGTGGCCACCACACGACTTTCTTATACGTATGAGCGTTTCAAATTATAGAATTTTTATATACAAAAATTATTCAAAACCCTATTCTAAGTACTTCTATTTTCTTAATAAATCTCTATAGAATGCATACTTTATGAGATATTTGCAAAAAAATGCTACTCGCTAAGAGTGAAAGTGCTACTTCCGGTCCGAATTTTGAAATTTCATGTATACAAAAAATATTGCAAATCCAGTTCCTTAATACTGTTGTACTCTTGATAAATATATATAGAATGCATAACTTACGACATATTTGCAAAAAATCGCTATTGTAGCTCTTTTGCTATGTTTATATCTGTGTTTATGCCTGGTGCTCAGTTCTACCTCGGGGTCACTCAAGTAGGGGGATAATAAAACGATAGGGTGGTAGTTTTACATCTAGACTTTAATATATTCTATGTACAGGTTGCCACTGATGTGATCTATTTGGTTTTGCTTTGTACAGTTGTATATCCGGCGGCGAAGTTTTCGGGGGCGGCGGCGGTGTCTTGGGCAGGACCGGGTGGCACTTCCTACTCCGGTTCTGAGGTTAAGTAGACCGGCAGGGGTTTCTTCCTCCTGGGGGCGGCGAAGTCTTCGGGGGGCGGCGGCGGTGTCTTGGTCAGGATCGGGCGGCACTTCCTACTCCGGTTCTGAGGTTATTTAGACCGGCAGGGGTTTCTTCCTCCTGGGGGCGGCGGCGGTGTCTTGGTCAGGACCGGGTGGCACTTCCTACTCCGGTTCTGAGGTTATTTAGACCGGCAGGGGTTTCTTCCTCCTGGGGGCGGCAGTGATGGTTTTGGACGGCGGCGGCGGTGTCTTGGTCAAGACCGGGTGGCACTTCCTACTCAGGTTCTGAGGTTATGTAGACCGGCAGGGGTTTCTTCCTCCTGGGGGCGGCGGCGGTGTCTTGGTCAGGACCGGGTGGCACTTCCTACTCCGGTTCTGAGGTTATGTGGACCGGCAGGGGTTTCTTCTTCCTGGGGGCGGCGAAGTCTTCAGGGGCGGCAGCGATGTTTTTGGACGGCGGCGTGTTGTTCGGGACCGGGTGGCACTTCCTACTCCGGTTCTGGCGTTACGTAGATGGGCAGGGGTTTCTTCCTCCTGGGGGCGGCAGCGACGTCTTTGGATGGCGGCGGCGTCTTGTTCGGGACCGGGTGGCACTTCCTACTCCGGTGGTGACTTCTTCGCTAGGTTTCGGCGCAAGGGGCGGTAATTCCAGCACCCTCGGGGAGGCGGCAAGTCCAGCCTCCACTAGTGGGCGGATGATCCGGCCCTTACTGTGGGAGCGGCTGTTCCAGCTCCACACGTCCAGGAGCGGCAAGTCCAGCTCCGGCGGTTGGGGACGGCTGATCCAGTCCCGTAAACGAAGAGCGGCAACTCCGGCTCTTCTACTAACAGAGGGGCTTCTCCACCTCTAACTCAAGAGCGGCTATTCCAGCTCTTGTGTGTTTCTAGGCTGTCAGGTTCTCCGGCTCACCCAGGAGGACAGTTGAGAGCTAGAAACACTCTGCCTGATCTGACTGCGGAGGGCTCTTTTATATTGCCCGGTCATCGCTTCCGGCGATTAACCCCCGACGTCACGGTAGTAGGGGTGCGTTCTTCGGCAGTGGGACTGGCTTCGCTGGCGCTACTAGCGCTGACCAAGGGTAAGTACGGGGAGTATCGTAACTAAATACTCGTGGTGCTACACTATTCGATAAGAGTAAAAGTGGTACTTCCGGTCTGAATTTTGAAATTTTTTTTATACAAAAGATATTGAAAATTATGTTTTAAATACTTTTATACCCGTAACGTACTTGTCTAAAAACTTGACTTGCGAAATATTCGCAAAAAACTGATTTTCGATAAGAGTAAAAGACCTACTTCCGGTAGGAATTTCGAAAAACTTTTTAAATAAAATTATTCTCAATTTTAATTTTAAGTATATATGAATTCTTTATAAATTTGTTTAAACTTAGTAGTTGACGAAATATTGGCAAAAGTTGATTTTTTCGATGAAGTGAACTGCTACTTCCGGTCTACCGATTTTACTGAAAAACTAATCAGATCTCAAGAGGGAGATTATACACGTAAATACAAAATTTAGAATTGATACCTACAGCGGTTTGACCGTTATCGTGGTCACACACAGAGAGAGACACACAGACATTTCTTTAACTTCTTTAATATGACTATATCTAAAGTGTGCACAAAAGGCTAGACATGTGCACAAGCACAATACAGTTCACATGCACTCTGTACTACTCTAACTATGAGAGAAATAAAAGGAAATCAAAATGAAATAAAAAAATCCAGTTATTAAATTGTATTTATATAGTATGTACTTTAGTGAATTTTGAAACAACAACACTATTTATTGAGTGCAGAATTTAGAAACAATAGCTTGGACAGCCTTTTCCCTTTCAAACGGTTTCGCTGCTGCGTGATAGTTACTCCGGCTTTGGAAAAGAGTCGTTCGCTTGGGACTGAAGTAGCTACGATTGGTAAATATTTAGTAGCTTGTTCATACAGTCCCGGAAACAAACTCTTCATGTCATTCCACATTTCGATCGGATTTTGGGTAATAGGAGCAACAGCTGATCCGAGATACATTTGCTCTTCAGTCTCCGTTGTTGTGATGATGGAGCAAGAGGACTGTTTAGACTTAATGTTCTGGTGAGACAAATGTTTATGATATATCCAAATATCAAAAGCCTTTTCTTCTTTTTCAGAATCATCGAAAGATTCTGACATATTGGCGACATTTTTTTCATCTCTTATGAAACAATTTCAACAAGAAATTATTTTGCTTTTAGCCACGGCATCTTTAAAATGCAGTAATTTGAATCTTGGATCTAATACAGTTGCCAGCGCCAGAATCGAATTGAATTCAATTTTATCGAATCGTCTGCTCATATTCCTTTGCAATACATTTTTTAATTCAACTAAGGTGGAGTCTCGCGGTGTACATTTATTCAAAGCTTGGATTAAGCAACTTATCAGCGGTATGACCTTGCTAACAATAACATAGGATTCTGCGGAAACCTCCCTAGTAACGATTTTAAACGACTTCAGTAGCTCAATCACCTCCTTAATATTATTCAGCTCAGAGCCAGTGATCAGAGAGGGAGCATCTGGGCGTGTGAGCAATATTTCGCTTAAAACAGGAGCTATCTGGGCGAATCTCTCCAACATAGAAGCCCCTGTATCTATTTGTTTATGGCGCAATTCATCACTGGCGTTAACGCTTCTTTTAATGAATTTAACAATGTCGGGCACATTGTTGATTAATGCTGAGACTTTACCCGATTTTAAAATATACATTTTTTTTCGATCAAACGTTCATCGGCCAACTTAATGTCGAAATTGAGTACGGAACTCCTAGCCCGACCGGCAGAAACCATCTTGCATTTTTGACATATCTTTAATTGTGTGTAACGATGAACGTATGCGAGATAGATAATCGAATCAAAAGTTTACAACACGGCTTTTGAAGACATAAAATTATAATTATACATGTTTTTGAATCCTATTCAAAACTTACCTCGCACTATCTCACTAATGAAGTCTATGTTTCACAAATAAAAAGTTTTACAGCACCACGAATGCCACGCGCTAACGCTTACAACATTAAACTGAAAAACTAAACTCAAAATGCATTCAACCTCGTCTAACGCTAATAATCAAGAAAATATTAGTTTACTATTTGATCAAAAACTTCGAGAAGTATATATGTATATAAAATGTAAAACTTGTGAAATGATTGACACTTTTTTTCTTTGCTATATTCATTATTCCCAAAACCGGTGTAAGCTATTTGTGTTGTGATCAAAGCCAAGCTACCAATCTGTCAACAAATTACTTAACTACCTAGAAAACTAATTCATTCGGTATCCCAATTTAAAATTTAGAATTTAAAATAGTTTGTCCATTGCTGTGCCACAAAAACATCGATGTAAAACATCGCTCCAAAAAACATTCAATACATCGATGTTTTTTAACAGAAACATCGATGTATCGTTTGCATCCCTATGTATGGAGTGAAATTTTGTATTTAGATTAGATATCCATATATTATCTAAAAAAAAATAAAAACCTGTTTTGCAAAGAAAAAAATGGATTCATTTTAATTTAACATTAATCGATTAAAAAAATGATTATAAATTTTGCTAAAATAAAACTATAAAGTAATCAGGGGCTTAGCAGAGTTTAAAAAATATTTATCTGTCGCTTTTTAATGTCAAATATTATTGATATATCAAATATTTTTGCTATTGAAAGAGTCTGTCATAAAGAACATCCTAATAATATGATATAAACTTACTAAAAAGTGATGCACAGCATTCTACAAGAAGTGGTCCCCAACTCGGAAACAAAACAATAGTTAATAAATAAGTTTTTATGCTTTTCCACTTGTTTTGATCATTTTCACTATCTTCCAGCCATAACTGCATAATTTTCAGTATCTTTACGTTAAAAGCCATGTACTGATATTCAGCTTCTTTGTACATACTTGTGATTTTAAATGGCGTTGTTAGAATCCTCTGCTTTTATAACTTGATTTCGATTGATCTCCTCTATACATTAGTATTCTTATTGAGTTAGAATGAAGATGACAGCTTAATTATGTACATCTTGACAGTGTAATATCTAAAGCTCTTTGTATTATATATCTATCATGTCTATCGTGTTATGCTGGCAAAATATTTATACGTTTGTATTGATTTTCCGAACATGAAAGTTATAAATATATTATCGAAATGTATGAAATGAAAACACCAAAATAGATTGTTTTTGAAATATTAAGAATACAATAGTAGTTAGACCTCGTATCTTTATTCTAAACAAGTTTAACACAGTTTTCAACCAAGACTGTAAACGTGGTAGTGCTGGCAAATCATTATTACTACATACATTGTTCCGCAATTCATCGATTAAATACATTGATAGTGTAGTATCTTAAGGTCTTAGTATTTCTTTGGGGGTCCCCTAGGTAAGTGTACTGAGTCCTTTGTTATTTCTTACAAGCAATGCTGGTTACATTAGTATTTTAGTTGAAGGCCATGTTAAATTAGAAAATGAGGATTGGTTATACACCAACGAACGGTTTAATTTTAAAGAATGGTTACCGTCTAGAGCCATAAAAAATGCATGAAATTAGGGAATTCTTTTTGATATAAAATAAATACTTTTGAAAATTAATTTTAACGTATTTTATTCTTCTGTCAAAGGAGAGTAAATTACAATTTTATTTATAAAAAAAAATGCAAACTGCCGACTCCAGCTATCGTCATACAAAGTCACGCAGAGCGTATTTTGGTTAGCGCGCAGCACTCCACAGCCTTGCCAGTTTATCTGAGACAAAAATGGGTTCAAAATTATTAAACTAGAATAAACTCTCCATAACAAAATGGCATCCGTTTGAAGAAAAAACAATTTTTTATCATGTTTTTTGCCCCAATTGACCAAAAATATTTTTAAATCAATTTTTGATAAGAATCACTTCCTCTTGTCCCCGCAAATTGAATTTCCTCTGAATTGCGCGAAAATTTATATGAATCGGTTCATCCACCGAAGCTTTAGACTCACTAAAATTATCCATTCATTATCTTTGCGTATTATTTTGAAACAAATGTGCCTTTATCGTCAAAAAACGAGGTAGCACGTGCCATCTCATGACGTAGTGAACGTGAAAATCATTTACAGTCAATTAGACGCGTTAATGGTCGTTAAACGAAACGTGACGCATCGGCAGGTATTGAGATTGAGCTTACATACTCGTACGTATGAAGTTAGCGAATAATTAATAGTGGATTTATATGCGAAAATGATTTTGAACACGTTGGTTAATCGCCATTTTCATTAGAGGACTGTTTATGCGTGTCATTTGCCTAATATAGAGTCTGTTCCGTATAAGTATGGAAGATTGACTATTTATGAATGATATACGGTGCTTTTTATCAACTGTGTATTAACATTAGCTTTATGAATGTGTTCACGTTCGACTTACTTCCAGGAAGTAGTGCACGCAGTATGAGATCTACATAACATTATATATAATGTTTCAAATGAGTTTTTGCACGGTTGAGTTTTTTTGCTTTATTTTTTTTAGATAGGTAAACATTTTTATTCCAAAAAAGCACGTACATACACACAGATATACTGGAGACGCGTTAAGTTCCGTTGCACGTCATCGATGACGTTTACATGTTGTCATAGCTGTATTAGAGAAACTAAAAAAGTTACTTTGTTAAATTATACTTGAGGGCATTTATTTCATTAACTTAAATACAAAATTTATAAATTGATCGTAATATACGCATTCATGGCAAATAAACACATAATATCCGTTTCAATATTAAATTTCTTTATTACATATGTTTAATAGACTAATAGTTCAATTCGGTGTTGGCAGATAAATACGGCAGGTATGGCAGGTAAATAAATAAAAATGCGTTGTGTGTATATTCTTGTTGTCAAATTTTTCATGTTTAGTTTTGTTTTGATATAAATTGCTTAAAAACAGTGCTTCTTAGAAGTGTATTTACTATGTATTTGCGTCCATTGAATATAATGCCGAAAGGTTTCTATAAACAGTCGAGGCTTTTTACAAACTTTTCTATAATCATGTGTTAAATTAAATGTGAATAGTAGCTTATTTTAAATTATATTATGGATACGTAATGAAACATTTAAGGTTTTTCGACAATCTAAATCAATATAATAAATAAGTTGAGAAAGACTGAAGTCTTAGAGCATTTCAGTTACTAAATAAATTACGTTATACTTATTGTATTGTGAATAATTTTTTTCTTTGGTTATATCAAATGTCACTGACAGAAATAAAAATAGATCCGGCAACATATACAAGGTGAGTCATCATGGATCTAGTATGACTTGCAACGGAATGTAACGCGTTTCCACCATACATATATACATATACACATATACTGTACATAACATGTCCCCTTCGGTCCTCAACCTCATTGTAAGATCCTCGTTTTTCTAGTTTCCCGCATGAGCGGTATTGAGGGCTCCTGTGCGTTATTCTTCTTCTTTTTTGTTTCTGGATGTCTCTCAGGTTTCTTCTCGATTTCATTTATATTTTCAGTATCCTCCTCTTCATTTTCTTGTGAAAGTTATGGTCCATGTTTTTTATTTTTGATGTTAACTTGTTGTAGTACTTTATCGCATCTGCTGTTGGTATTTGTACGCATCTTACTATTCTTATTCTGTGTTTTTTGCTCTTATGTGTGTGTGTGTGTCCTCTCGTTCGGTAGTTATATATTTCATTGTTAGTTTGTAGTTTTATTTTTGTTTTGATTAGTCCCTTGTCTATTTTATGTATCAGTAATATATTTTTAATTCTTATAAGTTTTTCAATATTTGGTATTCCGTATTCCAGTGATATTATATAGTTGTTTTGTTGGAGTTCTTTTTTTTTAGTCGATATATTAGCTTTATGAATCTATTTTGTTGTCGCTGTAATTTGTTTATATTTTTTGACGTTGTTTGGGCCCATATATTAACGAGATAATTCGTATGAGATGCAAACATGGCGTAGTATATTGCCGGTCTCATGCTTGGTGGTATTATATTTTTAATTTTATATATTCCAGCTATTGCTTTTGAGTTTTTTTTGACAAGGTTTTGGACATGACAGTCCCACTTTGTATATCTAGTTTTGGTTTTTTGTGCTTTATTTGAGAAGATCATAAAGCTTGTCTTATATTCGTTTATTGTTATTAAATTGTTAAAGCACCATTCTTCTATTTGCTTCATATCATTATTAATGTTGTTTTCTATCATGTGGGGCTTTTTGTTACTGTATATAATACAGGTGTCGTCTACGTATCCGTATATTTTGCCATGAAGTGGTAGTTCAAATATATCATTGGTATATGTAAAGTAATGGTGGTAAGTTCCCGCCCTGTGGTATTCCATATTTGGCAAAACGTACATCACTTTCGAGTTTGTTTATTTTTGTTTTTGTGAGCGATTCATTAGATAAGTTTCAATTATTTTTTTTGCTCTGTATTTTTTTATACCTATGCTCTGCAATTTTTCGATAAGTTTGGTTTTGGATATTGTATCGAATGCTTTCTTCACGTCTATGTATAGTGCTGTTGCTATGTTTCCCTTCTCTACTTTTTCTGTAATTTCATTTATAAAATCTGTTGCTGTAGATGTTGTACCGCAGTTCTTCTGGAAAGCATATTGGTTCGAGTCCACAATTTTATTCATTGATAGATGATCAGACAACTGAATTTGTAAAGTGTAGATAGTAAGGAGATAGGACGATAATTTTCTACATTCTGCTTGTTGCCTTTTTTTGTATATGCGCACAATAATAGTTTTTTTTAGATATTCGGGGAATTCTCCATCATGTATAACTGTTAAGAACTTAACATCTTTTATTTTATTTTATATGATTATTTCGTGCGTTATATATGAATGTTTTTCTCTATTTTCTATGTGTTATTATATTTTTGTAATGTATGTTTTATTTTTCAACTTTTAAAATATATTGTCACTTATTGTATTTTTTACATACAAATATTACGCATACTGACGCGGAGCCGGCTTCGGGCGTATACAGTCTCACCAGCTGAATTTATTGTCTGCCGGCAGAATACATGACTGTACACCGAAGGCGATGCAAGGCCTCCTATGTGTACGTACGGACGGCAGTGTCTGACATGTGCGTACATATAGGGACCATTAGCTCCACGAGCGATGCACATTATACATGCTGTAATCTTATGTTCGATAAGAGCGGCCCCGAAATTCTCGGCACACACCGAAATAAATAAATGTGTATTTGAACTGATATTTGAGTTTTATTTTACGGTACTTTCAAACTAGGAAGTTTCCTTAACAATAACGTTCTTAATTAATTTGGTCAAAATTGGTGATAGTACGTTTTTGTTCCTTTTAACTATTGCTGTTGTTATTTTATCAAATGTTGGTGCTGTGTTGTTTTTTAATTGATTTATTATTCTTGTCACTTCTCTCAGTTACCATTCTAAATTTTATTTGAGGTATTTGTTTCGTCATCTTTGTTGTTAATGGGGCTTTTGTGTTTTTTGACATTTGTTCTTCTGCCAAGGTTTGACCTATATTTGCGAAGTATTTGTTGATTTCTTCTGCTATTTTTTTGGGCACAGTTGTTATCATTCCATTTTCTTTTTGTATTTAGCTTATATACTTTTGTTATTACTTTGATTTTGGCTGACTTCTTTGCTGATTAAGTTCCATGTCTTTTTCGGTTCTGATTTATATTTCTTGAATTGCTTCATGTAATATTCTTTCCTAGTGTTTTCTATAACATATTTTGTGTGTTTTTACTGATCTTTGTATCTGTTTAGATTTCTTCGTTTCTGGTGTGTTTATTTACAATATTCATTCGCAAGATGGTTGAGTTTAAGTTTACTGTTTGTTGAGCCTAATTCATGTATTTTACCGACCTCTGAAGGATAAGTAAAATTAGTATAAAATGTATGTTATTCCACAACAGTAAAGACAAAAAAGGTGGACATTTCTATTTCCATAGCCGAAAGGTAAACAATCTAAGTCAATGAAATGAAATTTTCAGTAGTGAGTAGAACAAGTGGATATACTAATGAATAATAAAATTTGATAAACTTCCCATAACTGAAGCAATGTGTTATTATAGTATTTTAATTAACCCTATTAGTTCTTTTGATAGCCATTTTATATTATTGCTAAATATTTACCTGTACTTTAATTTTGGACTTTTTACCTTTATTTAAAAAAGCAGGTAATAATATGGCAATGGTCCAAAAGCAATTCATGGAAGAATGGTTGCTGTATATGGGGAAGATACGTAATCTTATTTCCAAGTAAAATATTGGTCTAAACTCTTTGGATGGGGCCGAGAGTCAATCAGTGATGACCCAAAGTCCGGACGACCGGTTGAAGCTCGAACTAAAAACATTGTGCGAAAAGTCGAAAATTTTGTACTAAAAGATCGGCGTGTAGATCTCTGTCATTGCCAAGGAATTCTGTATATCCGAAACAAGTGTTCTCAAAATTTTGCATGACGATTTGGGTATGAAGAAGGTGTCTGCACGGTGGATACCCAGATTGCGTACACCTAAACAAAAACTGTGCAGAAAAGAAGTTTCTCAAAAAAATTTGGTCAAGTTGGAGAGGGACAAAACATTTTCATCTCAAATTATTACCGGGGATGAGACTTGGGTATATTACTGGGACCCTCCTACTAAACAAGAATCCATGCAGTGGGTTCATAAGGGCTCTCCACCACCAAAAAAGGCCAAGACACAAATTTCTGGAAAAAAACTGATCGCAACTGTTTTCTGGGATGCTGAAGGAGTTTTGCTTATTGAATATATGCCGAGACGGTCTACCATAAATGGAGAGGCCTACGGAAACACAATAAAAAATTTTAAAACTGCTCTGGAGGAAAAACGCCCGCATTCTTATCCACAAAATAACTTGTTGCTGCACGACAATTGTCGGGTTCATAAGGCAAACAAAGTTCAGCAGACAATCAATGACTGTGGGTTTATAGAGTTAAGGCACCCACCTTATAGCCCCGACCTAGCTCCGTCAGACATCTTCTTATTCAAAAATTTAAAAAAGCATCTCAGAGGAAAGCGTTTTGCTTCTGATGAAGAATTCAAAGAAGCTGTTGAAGAATATTTTGCGGGGTTACCGAAGCAATTTTTTTCTGAGGGTATGGGGCAACTGGAAAAAAGATGGAATAAGTATATTAGTGTTGAAGGGAGTTATGCAGAAAAATAAAAAAATTTCGTTCTCTTATGTGTGTTTTTTCTTGGCTAGGTAGATAACATAAAAATACGCCCTCGTACAAACAGTGACCGTTATGTGACTACGTTGGAAGGCTTTGTTGAACCCACGTTACGACAGCTTGGCATTTACCCTACAAATCTGTATTTCCGGCAGCATGGAACAACAGCCCACACCACGCAAAACAGTATGGCTGTTTCTCAAATGTTTGGAACTGTTATCTCTCGTTTCGGTGAAATCGCTTGATCTGCTCTATCTCCCGACCTCACTGTACCGGTCTTTTTCCTCTGGGGGTTCCTGAAGGACCGTGTGTTCCAGAAGTGTATCACGAATATTCAGGAACACAAGCAAGCCATTGACGAGGACCTACGGAAGCGCATCTTCAACAACTTTAAGAAACGTTTGCGACAATGCATTGATGTAAACGGAGGCCATCTTCTTGATGTAATTTACAAAACATAATCTTGTAATCTGTGGTAAATAAATGGCATACTTGGTCGTATTTATACAGATGTCTACATTTTTCTTCCCTGCCTCCGTACATAACATATGACTGTTTGGAATATGTCAATTGACTCGGCGCTACTCAGTATAATATATGAATATGTATAACCTGTGCACGGCTGTTCTTAAACTCAATCAATAATTTATACTTTTGCTTCATCAAGTAAAATGATATCCACTTAATCATTAATTGTTCTTACAAACTTTTTTCAGAAAAAATCATGACTTGAAAGGGATTTCAACTTGAGTCCTTTGCGTCGCTACATCTAGCAATCCCACTGCACTATAGAGGTTTTTAAACATTTGAATTCGAAAACAAAAACGAAACAAAAAACCGAGTCAAAATCAGAGTTAAATGGAATAGTCATGTGCGCAGTATTGTATTCGATTCGCATGTACGGGTTATTATTCGCTCGGGCGATTGATGACCACTCGCCCATGGCTGGTGATTATAAACCTCGTAAATAATATCCAGTGAATCGTTGAATAATATATTATATTTTTTTATAAATTGCATATTTGGTACATATTTTAGAAAAAATGTGTAAAAAGTCCGTATTTTAAGAAAATTTAGTCATTATTTACATATTTTTTCAGTTAACTCTGCTACGACCGTTGCATTATATAAATAGTAATAACGTAGTAAAAGCCTTAACGCCACTTTAAAAAAAATGCGGGCTAAATACTTGTCTGAATGACAGCCCGTGTCGACAGCATCTAACAATACCGCATTTCTAATTCACATAAAATTATTATTATTATTATTTATTTTTCTTATTGCGGTCAGATACTGTCGTGTACCAGTCATAAAATGCAAAGTTTGTGAGCGCATAACGGAACAGGAATTCGCCTTGCTCCACTTGATTATTCGCCTCATGAGCTGGACAATCGTCGACCGTTGCAAGTGCTCGTTCAAATTTGGAGTTGTTTTGCTTTTCTGGCCGCATCGCGAATTTGCATTCTTCAATGGTTTCACGTTACGTCGGCCCACGGTGATTTAGCGAATCTGTTACGTAATAACTGAAATTATAGCCGTTCAGTCGATGTTCGTCGATAAGTGGTGATGGATCGGTGTGAAAATTGCTCAGAATGCGTTTCCGGTTTATGTAAATGCTGTAGAAATTGCCGACATATCTTGGGGATGTTCTGGCGTTTATGTAGTACTGTAAGTACATCAGCCTGTGTTGAAAGTTTAAGGTGTTTCTGATATTTTCGCCTACGCTGTATAACTAATGTCTATATTCCGTTGGAACTACGCGTTTTAATGTATTTTATATTATACTACGCGCGATTAAAATGCACAATATAAATTCGTTCAAAACAAGAAAGAGATAGCAATATTTCCGAGAGAAACAAGACATCGTAGGGGGATTTAACAAAAAATTAATTAGCAAACGCCTTTAGCGTCATTCTTTTCTTAGATTTCGCTGTCACTTTATAGTTTCATCAATAATACTAATGTTAAGTTCCTGTATTATATTGTTGCGTTTTATTTTTATTTAAATTTTTCTAATGGTTCTGGCTCTGTGTGAAATTAAGTACAATAGACACGTACATAAAACCTTTGTTCAGTATCTAGCTAATTGAACAAATTGAAGTTAGCAGAATATTATAGTCCCAATATTGGATGAAATAGTATTATTTTCGGGTTGGTTTGATAGTTTTGTTTTGCGTTATGATCAGCCAATGATCAATAATGAACAACAATAAATTAATATCACCATGATGTAAAAATAGACCATTTGAAATTTTATATATTAATTAATCAATCAAAATCAATTGCACACAAGGAATATAATATAAAAGTACATTAAGATTCATTGTTAATATTGTAGTAGCTAGTGTATTATATTAACTGCACATTATATTGTATATTATATCAGAATGAATAGATTGAAGTTAGTCTGAAACTAAATACGTAATATTTTTCAAATAGTATATTTTATGCTGTAGTGGCAATGACAGTACAAGGAGGAAATGATTGATTGAAAATGTCAAAAATGACATATTGATTTTTAAATGTAGAATATAATATTGAAATGTCTTATAGCTTAAGGTGATTGGTAGTAGAAGGTTTTTAAAGTATATTTGCAAATTAAAAATGCATTGTATATGTGATGGTTGGACAGTGTTAAAAATGATGGCTGGATTTGTACGAAATTGAATTATTTAGTTACGATATCACAAATATTTGTTGTTACAATACTGTACTGCAAAATGTTTAATTTTATAGAAGAATAGTAGTAGGTATGGTTGAACTCTAACAACCGACATGCGCCAATAATTTAAAGTGGCGTCAACTTTGAGATGTTGCAAAATTTTATCTGTCAAGTAATACCGGGATATCAACAATTAAATTGGTCAATGGTGGTCATGGATTTTAAAATTATTGTCGTAGCGTGCATCGTATATTTAGGTATGTCATAATTTTTTGAATGTCAAAATCTGTCAAGTTATTGTGTTGAAGTTTTCTAATCCTGCACGGTTTTTGAATCATGGTTCTCACCACAGAGCACAAAATTTACATGATTGAAGCCTATTTTCGAACGGGTGTGCTAGTTAATGGAACTTGGGAATACAGTCAACGTTTGTGTTTGGACAATTTTCGAGAGCACTTCCCAGCCGTAGCAGTATTACCGGACAATTTTTATGCATGCCTTACAAATTGTGTTGAAGTGTTTCGCGAAACTGGTTCTGTGACGCATAAAAAAGGTGCTAGTAGACCAAGAGTTCGTACAGAAAAAGTTATTAATGACGTTCGTCAACGTATGGAAGAAGAGCCTACAAAACCTTTAAAACGTCTCTCTCAAGAAATTCGGCTTTCTTATGGAACATGCCAAACGATTGTAAAGAACGACCTGAACATGCATCCATATAAGATGCAATCATATCAAGCTCTTCTGCCTGCAGACCACCCCAGACGCCTTGCGTACTGCCATTGGTTCGTTAATAATTTAATTAATTTTAATTCGGGATACATCAATTCTCAGAATATGCGAATGTGGAGCATGATAACCCGCATATTTTTATTGAAACGCCACTACATGCTCAGAAAATTGGTGTTTGAATGGCAGTTTCTTGCAGAAGAATAATTGGGTCAATTTTTTTCGATTTCACCGTCAACGCAGAAAGGTACAGAAATATTTTTTTGACTGAATTTGTGCAACAGTTAGACGACGATGAACATCAATACGGTTATTTCCAGCAAGACGGTGCAACAGCACATACTACACGAGAAAATCTTGCTTTTCTCCGCGAGTTTTTTGATGACCGGCTGATAAGTTTGCATACGGAAGTTCAGTTTCCTCCGAGATCACCTTGTTTGACAATTATGGAGTATTTTATCTTTCCTTATTTAAAAAATAAGATTTTCGCAAATCCGATACATAATTTGCAAGAACTGCAACAAAGGAATTGTTCAGCAATGTGCAACCATAACGCCAGAAATGCTGCAAAACGCTTTTCACAGCATGAGGAGGCGCGTAAACTTGTGCATTGAACAAAACGAGGGACATTTCCAACAATTATTGTAATTTAGTTTTTCTGGTTAATAAAAACGTTATTTATTTCATAACATGTAGTTCATTATTATTTTACAGTTGAACTAAGTAGATAACACATTTGTAGGTTATTGATAATGTCAGTGTAGCTTGACAATGATTGAATTATTTCAAAAGGACGATTTAAACTAAGACAAGCGTTTTACATTCCATTACCAACATTGACTAATTTAATTTTTGATATCACAGTATAATTTCCTCTGCATTTCAACATGTGTTATAATGTTCATCCTAATAATATAAATTTGTCAACATTGTTTGCTTACTATAATAGCCAAGTATTAAATAAAATATAGGTATTCAAATAGTATATTATGCAACAAGCATTTAACGATGGCTATTAAGTCACTAGTATGAAAATTACGACACGAGCCGCAGGCGGGTGTCGTAATGAATGCGTGTGTGTCAAAATACAAGTTTCATAAGACACAATTTTTGCGCACGCGTTCAAGTTTAGAAAACAAGGCGAGTTTTCTAAAGTACAAGTGCGCAAAATGTGAAACGTGTATTTTATACTATTTTTTCTATTTCGGTTATTAAAAGTTCAAAAAAGCTTAAAATGAGAGACATGTTTTGTTCAAACATTTTAGAAATTCGTTTTTTGAAGTTGGTTACTCTGATTTTTAAATAGAACATTTTAAATATTTGATATCGGTGGTGTTATATTTATGCCATAAATTATTTCAAATTATCAACAAAAAAGACGAAATAAATAATTGTACGCCTCCAGAGATTCGCAAAAAAGCAGAAGACAATTTACAAAATCTTTCGCCAACAAAGTCTCGACATATTTATCAAAAAAAAACTTTTATAACAGTTATACTATTCAACATGGGAAGTAGATTTTAATAGTAGCATCAGAAAACTTATCATCCAGCTGTGCTCAACAATTTATATTATTAATTAGTAAATAAAATGTGTGCTGTTTATTCTTTGTACAACTTCTACTGCACATATTTGTTACATTAAGGGCTTATATTTTGACATTTAAATATGATTTGGATCCATTTTTTTTGTTACCAACCTCAAAAAAAATAAAATTAGCGTGCGATAAAGTAATACTTTATGCAACCAAAACGGGTGTCGTAAAGTGAACTTTATAGCACCGAAATAGAGAAATTACATTACAGGTAGCCCTTGGTTTAGGCCGCAGTTCCGTTCCTACAAAAGCCGGCGCAAAATGAATCCATATTTACAGTGATGTATATACATTATTATACATACGAGGTAGGTCTCAGAATTAATGAGAATGAATTATTTGCGCTAAATGTGACAACGACTGCAGCCGATTGGACTCGACTACATGTCAGTGGAGGGGCTAACAACGCAATCACAACAGGTGCAAACCTTTTAATCTAGTTTTAGTGGGGTGAGCGCGAGTTGTTCACCCTTAAGTTTTAATATCACGTTACATGTAAAATGCAGGCAAACATCGAGCAGCGATATGCAAGTAAATTTTGCGTGAAACTGGGAAGAACTGCTTCACATACACTACAAATGTTAAGAACAGCATACAAGGTACAAGGTTTTCAAAGATGGCCGCGATACCATTGAAGATAACCATCGCCCCGGACGGCCGTCCACGTCAAAAACCGATCAAAGTGTGGCAAAGGTAAGTTCTGTGTTCGCACGAGACACACGGTTGACACTCAGGTTGATGGCATGTGAGGTCGGCATGAGTAAGGATACTGTTCATCGAATTGTGACAAAGAAACTAGGCATGCGGAAAATTTGTGCAAAATTGGTGCCCAAAAACTTGTCGGATGAACAAAAGGAAAATCGCTCTCCATTAGCCAACAACTGCTGGATCGCTTAATAAACGAACCCAACTTCATGCACAGAGTGATAACAGGTGACGAATCATGGGTATTTGAATATCATCCAGAAACAAAGCGACAAAGCGCGGAGTGGCACATACCTGCAACACCGCGGCCAAAAAAGCTCGCATGAGCAAATCCCGAATAAAGTCCATGCTTATCGTCTTTTTTGATTCGCGTAGAATTGTCCACAAAGAATTTGTACCGCCAGGCCAGACAGTGAATCAAACTATTGATCGCGAGGTCCTTGAACGTTTGCGAAAAAGAGTTTTGCGTGTGCATCCTGACATTGCCAGTTCGTGGATCTTGCATCACGATAATGCCCCCAGTCACAGTTCACTGTCGGTTGGAGAATTCTTGGCAGAGAAAAACATTCCAGTACTCCCACACCCGCCCTACAGTCCAGACATGCTCCATGTGATTTTTTCCTTTTCCGGCGCTTAAACGGCAACTGAAAGGCTCCCATTGCGGAACAATAAACCACATACAAAGAGTCGCGACGCAGGTTCTAAACAGCCTGACGGAACAAGACTTCCAGAATTATTACCAGGAATGGAAAACTCGCTGGAGACGCTGTGTGCATTCCCAAGGAGTATACTTTGCAGGGGACAATATTAATTTGTAGATACATTCAATAAAACACTTTAAAACTAATCATTCTCATTACTTCTGAGACATACCTCGTACATATCCAATAATATTAAACAGAAAAAATAAATATATTCAATAAAAATCTTTGTTTTAACGAATGCACATCATTGCGACTTAGTAAATACTTCAACACTGAAACGAGAATCAATCTAGCGTGGGGATAGTCGGGGGATTACTCGATTATGTACACGGCGAAATTGCAAATTACTCAGCGGCGTTATTGTGAATCGGCGTAAACCAAGGGTTACCTGTGTATTTTGATTTTTTCGTGATGTTGTATTCAAAAGTATGGCATTTTTCTTCAGTATACATTCGAAGTCGAGTTTCAAATGACTATAATATTTGCTAGAATTTCTTCTTTATTAAAGGTGCACACTGTATATTCTTTAAGCCAGTAAATAATTTCCATATCTTTCCCGCCAAACATATATTATATTTATTAATTTCAATTTTAAAGACTTCATATACTTGTAATTACTAAGGCTCGGATTATATGCATAAAAAAACCCTAAAATATGCGCATATATGTATATGCACTTGTTTTTACAAAAATATGCACGAGATATTAAGAAATATGCTCTAATATATGCCAAATACGCATCGATATGCAAAACTTTTAACATTAAATAATCAAAGCCCATTCCTAATTAACAAACACGAACATATTTATTATACATTTTAAAATACAACATTTAGCAATACACCAACTTATTTACAAAAATCTTAATATTCTGCTATTCTGTGATTAAAAGACACTAGCCTAATACCTATAATACATAATAATTATTAATAAGACGAGAAATATATTTATATTGTAGCGTTTTCGGGGTCGAAATAAACAACTCGTGCAAATATTTGGAAACAGTCTGTATATTTACACACTTAAAACTAATCACAATATAAAAATATAAAATAAATGTAACGTACTTAAAACTACTACGAATAAATTAACACACGTATTTATATCTATCACTACTATTTATGTCTGTAATATTTATGTAATAAAACTGCACCGCTCACTATATTTATTTGTACCGTACGAATACTACTGACTGAATTAATTCTTTCTGGACACCAGCCGCTTTTATATCGGCATATAAAGACTCTCGAACTATATGCGAAACCTCTCGCTTCATTCTCGATAGCCCGAGAGAAGAACCAGACTTTCTGTCGCTTACGCATTACATGTGTGTGGATGATTTATGACTTATTTACGGTTCGTCACGCCGATGTTTACTTTTCTTTTGTGAACTTATTTCATTACAATATACATATTATATGCCTATTTCTGCATATATATATATTAATTTATCTATTGTGATACTTAATAATTACATATTAATTATTTATTAATTATTATTTTAAAAAGAATTGACAATTAGGTGTTTCTCTAAATTTTCTATTTTAAACGAATGTCCCCGATTGTCTAGTAAATGTTTAAACGACGAAAAAGATCGTTCAACAACGACGGAAGTAATGGGCGCATATTTTAAATTGCTTACAATATATGGATCTAACTCAAGTTCATCAACAAATTCCCCTTTCAAAATTTTGGACACTTTTGACAGAATTTTGAATCCTTCCTTTTTAAAAATTAATTCTCCAGTTCCTTTAGCAGCTGATAATTATGTGTGACACTTTATTAAATTTGCTATTGCACATAATTTTTATGTACGCTGATTGATTTAGTATGCAAAAATATGCCGAAATATGCAAAATATGCATTTTTAACTGGCTTATTATAATCAAAAGACATTAGATGTGCATAGAAAACATTCAATTTTGTTGATATACCTCTTACTAAGAAATATGCATTTTGCATATAATCTGAGCTTTAGTAATGATCTTTTCCAAACGAATGTAAATTTGAAGTTTTATCAGTTTTTTGACACACAGCATTTGCGATAATTTCAATGTATTGATAATTCATGAATTTTCCAGTTTGTCACTTAATTCATTTTAAATTTTGGTGAAAGTTACTCCCTCCGTCCGAAAATATGGTATACATTTTGTAATTTATTTTTGTCCGGATTTATGGTATACATTCAATTTACAATTTTAATTAAGTACTAGAGTATTAAACATAATTACAAATAAAATTTAATTGATGAGGGATCGAGCTTTGTCTATGGCTTCTTGGGAACACACTAAACTAGATGGTAAGCGTCCTTCACGCCAAAGCTTGGCCTTATTGATGTGGGGAATCTTATACGAATTTCCTCCTTCAATCAACATAGTTGATTCCATACAGCTCTGCAATATTAGAAAAACATTGTCAAGGGTCTCTCTGTCTAAATTGTCGAAGACTTTTTTAACACATTCGATCAATTCATCAATTTTGTGAATAGGGCATGTGTAAAATAATTTTTCATGAAATGACGTTTTAACTCTATTGACGTTTTTGACACAAACCAAATCGGACATCAGCCAACTATGTATTATAGTTGTTTACCTAGCATAAGAACTGCCAAATAAGTATATTTAAACACTGTGATTTACATACCGTGTGGCCGCCGTTCATAGCGCGATGCATGTATTAGTAACTACTGGTCGACTATAAATGGGCGTGCCAACTTGAATTGCCACACCGACAGCGGGCGTATAAGTTATACGTATAAATGTATTCGTAGGCAAATCAAGTGAAAAGCAGTGTAATAGGTATTGCGTTTCCGTTGTTAGTAATTATTTGTAGTTGTTTGAAGCATCAGATAATCACTGATAATATGTCAGTGAAGTAACTCATTACAGCTTCATAAACAACATAAAAGAGCAAAAATAAATAATAAATAACTCCTAGACTTTAAAATAAAAAAAACTTCTTAACTAAAATAATATTTTTCAACAAATATTATAATCTAAAAGCTTAACTATAATAAAATACTGATACATAAAATATTTACTTCTTAAAACAGAATTGTAATTCAACATTGCAATTAACCTGTAATTAGCTAAAAAAATGTTATTCTTAAGCAATAATAAAACTCGAACTGACGCCCATATGTGGAAGCGACTGCCCGACTACACCGCATAAATGTTGATTTTTTGGACAAATACGAGTGCATCATAGGCATATGCGATATACTAGCTCTGTTGTAATCCAATATAACACTGCGTCTACTTGTTTACCGTTCTAATACACAGACATCTCTATCTGTTTCGCTTACTCTACAGGTATCGCGATAATGCAGACGCACGCGGTCTTATGGTATACACATTTATACGTAAAACGTATATGCATGCATATATGCATGTGTTTGAGATACACACATACATTAAGTGCCATTGCCGACTGTCAAACGCACAGACACCGGTGTTTCGACCTTTGAGGTCTCGTCAGTGGGCGTGGAGACTGTCGACAATGGCTTCAAGACTTAAAAAGCTGCTTATGTCATTTTTGCGTGTTAAATGCAGTGAGAGTATCACAGCGACATCTAACACCCAAAAGATGACACAGAAAAAAATATTATATTTAATTATAGTTCGTTACTAATGTCTCATTAATTTTCAAAAAAATTTCAAATGTACACCATATTTTCGGACGGAGGGAGTATATATTTTGTAAACAGAAAATATTATATAACTCTTTTTGACTATTTTAAGGATTGCTATGTGTATTGAAAGTATTGGCAACCACATTTTTAAATTAATAAGTCAGAATTGGTTTTATTCCGACATAACATTCTATAAATTCATTTTAAATAGTAAATTTTTAGTACTTTTCACTGACAATATAAGTTCATATTAATAAATTAATAAGCTTGTTAAATTATTAACTTAATATTTGCCCAGGATAGCGTTAGCAACTTGTTTATTTCTTCTATGTAGATGTAATATATGGAGTGCCTCAGGCGAGAACGAGCCACCCGATATAGTTCGCCATCCGTTATTAATATTTATATATATATGTAGTATTATTTTACTCCTGAAACGTAATTCGACACTTTAGCGTTATCGATCCTGTAAGTAGAACTGTAAAAAAAAAATTACGCGGTGAGGAAAAATCCGAGCTGTGCCTCCAAGGCCTTCTTTCTCTGTATTCTATGCGCGTAGAACGGTATCGTGTGAAAATGGCCCGTGGCTCGCACGATAAAATTCGTTCGCGTAGCAGGTGATAAATCGCTGAACGGCTTTCGCGCGTTTTTTCCTAATCCCGTGCGAATCACGGAACACTAGTTCAAACCCAAGAATCAGACACAGAATAAGAAGTGTATACAGAGACGGGGATACTTTATTGAGAATCTATTATTATTCTGCTGGTGAGCGTGGATGGCATTCTTCGGAGCTGCTTGAGGAAGAAGATTTTAAATACACGCGCCATAGTTCGTTGCCTAGAGAGTAATGTTTTTAGGGCTTTTCAATACTTAATACAATATCGTGGAAATAAATTAGATACGGAGTATACAGGATGTTATAAATTAAGTCGTCGGCACTATTACTTTGTTATTAATGAAGCTAGAGTATCGGTTAAATTAGCAAAGTAGTAGTATTTTTATCGTGAACAATGATGGCTGAACCGAGAAGACAGTTGAACTTCTAATTTTCGCGTTATTTACAAAAGTTACTTTGTTTAAAATGGAACACCCAGTATATTTTTGCATATATTGAAAGAATGAATTGTTTTAAAAAAGAAAGCTTTCATACATTATTGACAAAAAATGAAAGTTGCGGCAATTATCCACTATTTTGTACAGCAATTCATATCAATAAAATCAAGATGGCCATTATAAAAAAACAGCAAATATTAAACAAGCATTGTGTATTATGTATATTTATTATAATAGATGTTCGAAGACATCACCGTTTTGTCCAATACACTTCCGAATTCGTTTATGTACATTGCGAGTTACTTTTAAAATCGATCTTGCGTCTATGTTGTTAGCAACAGTAATTATTTTATTTTGCAGCTCTACAACGTTTTTATATCTCCCTTTGTAAATTTAATTTTTTAAATATCCCCAAAAATAAAAGTCAATAGGGTTTAGATCCGGGACCGTGGTGGCCACTGAATTGGTCCATTCGTACCTATCCACTTGTTCCGAAACATTTGGCTCAAAAAATTTTGTACTTCGCGATGATTATGCGCTGGTGCTCCATCTTGTTGAAAGTGTATTTGTTGCCGAGTAGTCAAGTCCAGGTTATCCAATAATATTCCTAAATGTTCAGTCATGAATTGTAAATAATTTTGTCCGGTTTATGTACCATTATAAAAGAATGGCCCGACAATCGTCGAGCCAATTAATCCACACCAGACTTTAAAACTAAACCGTATTTGTATAAATTTTCTCGTGACCAATAGTGATGGTTTTTTCTATTCCAAATTCCAGAATTAGAAAAATTCGATTCATCGCTCCACAAAATATAACGAAATGCATTTACATTCTGCGCTGAATAATTAAGGTACCAGTGACAAAACGTTAGTCTCCTCTCTTGATTACCCGGGAATAATGTTTGCACTGGCTGGTACTTAAATGCGATATATTTAAATTTTTTTAATATTCTGTGCACACAATTAACGTTTACATCCAATTCCCGAGTAGAATTATTGGGATGCACTTCGAAGTAAGCCAAAACGCCAATTTTCTCACTAATTACGTAGTCCTTTCTTGTTTTAGTTTTTTTGAAAACATCATTTTTTCTGAATTGTCGATACAGTGTTTGATAATAGCGTCGATCTAGCTGCGGGCGTAGAGGATAACAATCAGCGTAATATTTTTGAGTCCTTACAGAGTTTTTACGACACACGATATACGCTTCTAATATATCACACTTTTCCAAATGATTAAATACCATTGTCAATGACTTTTTAAAGGTACAACACAAACTTAAATCTTTCCAGGTACTTCCCCGATCCGCCAGCAGCTGCGCTATCTCCTGATTCCATACTCTTCTTGGTATACCTCTGTTTCTCCTCTGGCTTTAAATATAACAACGATAATGCGAAGAAATGATGTTGTACTTATCAACAATAAATCAATACTAACTTAAACATAACCTAAGAAACAAAATTTAAACATACAAAAAGCACTCCCACTCCTCCGAGTGTGCGTCATTAGTCATAGCCATCTTGATTTTATTGATATGAATTGCTGTACAAAATAGTGGATAACTGCCGCAATTTTCATTTTTTGTTAATTGTTTCTAATTTGTTTTTATTTTGATTATTATTATCAATTTAATTTTATTTTTGTCCTTAAATCTCAATGATTTTTGTTTTTGACTAGTGATTTCGAATGAATTATGAATAATAAAAAAAACAAATGCAGACTTTCCTGCTAATTTTCGATTGACACATCTGTGTTGCGATTTTTTTTTTCACGGCACACTTGAAAATTTCATAATAAGCGGATTAAGGTTGCAGATAATTCATTTTTTTTTAAATAAATATCAACTAATTGATAACTAAATGAACATTACTAGATTCAGAAAAAAATTATCTACCAGACTAAAGCAATAAAACTAGAGGTGTTAATAAAAAA
Source organism: Amphimallon solstitiale (assembly GCA_963170755.1). Lineage (NCBI taxonomy): Eukaryota > Metazoa > Arthropoda > Insecta > Coleoptera > Scarabaeidae > Amphimallon > Amphimallon solstitiale. The sequence goes on from OY720677.1 coordinate 117,635,806, forward strand.
AAAAACGTATTCAAGACAGCGTTTAAAAAATTTGGATTATGGGCAGTTTATAGAGTTTGTCAAACCATGTTTATACTTTTTTATTTATAGAAATCGGATAATGAATAAAGAAATTACGGGATAGGGCGCTTTTTAACAAACAACCTGTATAGCATTGTTTACGACTTTATGAATACACAAAATTTGAATAGTCAATACAAAACGTCATTTTATAAAGACAAATGAAGGTTAATATAAGCAAATATTTAAAAAAATGTCTATCCAGCCTTGTTCATATTTGACACATTTTAGACATATTGCTATGACCTCCACATCATTGATATAATAATATTAAGAATTAGTTTAGTTATTGAAAAGGAACACTAATTTTATCTTTAAAAAACGTTTATTTTAAGATTTAGGCATTAGTCGAAACAAATAATAATATATAGAATAAATTGCCTACATATAATGAGGCACTGATGTCCCAAAATAAACATGAATTGTTGATATACATCAGACAAATAAATGTGAATTTAAATATAAATAATGGTACTAATTCAAAAGAAAGTTTTTGATTATAATTCATAAGATATAGTAAATACCTGTCACATAAATAATTGTGTAAAAAGGATATAACTCAAAACATTTCTAGTACGAAGTGACAGATCGTAAATAAGAATGTTTTAGGTAAACAGTAATTGTATGAATTAAAAATACACTTGTTAGTTCTTGTATGCATAACACAAGGGCTACAAAGACTATGGAAATGGCCATGTATGGTTTAAAAAGCTGCAAAAGAAAAATGCAGTGTCAATATTGTTCACAGCTTTCTGCAAATCAATGTACTATCAGAAGAGAGGGCATGGATAGAATTTGGAGACAATGTGACGGGGACGACTGATCTTTGTGGTGCATTCTCCGTGAGAAAAATTCCAGCTGTGTATAACGTGTTCCCGGTACTACCTAAACGAGGTATTTCTAAAAGAAAAATAAGGATAACTATAGTAAATGGAAAAAGAAAATATATGACAAACAATGAAAAAAGCAATGCCTTCATATACAAGTACAATGAGCTACTATACTAAGAAGAAAGAAAAGATATACCTACCGAAGACGAAACATAACAAGTTTGTGAAAAACTTTTAATAACAAACAATTCAAGGTGCCGCCATTAGTGTATAAACTGTCAAAGACGATGTGCATGTTGGAGCGATGTGGCAACTTGAAGAAAACAGACAAGAAAGATTTTATCACAAACGTTTCAAAAAATCAATGCCAACCTAAATTTTAGTTTGACGGGGGAGGCGCTACAAATTGCCGATAACAATTGTTTTTTTTATATAAGCGAAAAACATGAATCGACTTGTTAGAGATTAAGTTTGTATTTCGAGCTAGAAAGACGTAACATATTTTAAAAAGAATAAATTTTTGGGATAGCGAGGGTGAGAGTAGGGTCGATACACCTTTCAACTCACGATTAGTTTATTTGTATTAGGATTTAGAGTTCAATTTTAATTTAGTTTTCCTCTTTAAATAATTTTCATTCGATTATTTTTTTTTGTATTACTAATTTTTAAGATGGAGGATATGAATAAGGCAGAATTTGATAAAATATATGACGAAATAAAGTAAGTTATGAAATAAATGATTCAATATGGGGATAATTAATGGTGTGAGACGTGCTGAAAGTACTATGTGAAAATATTTGCTTTTAGTAAAACGTTGAGCATTATTAATTAGATGAATATTGTCTTGTTTAGTAATAATAATTATTTTTTTTTAAAAAGTAATGAAAAGATAGTTAATGGTGTGAGACGTGCTGAAAGTACTATGTGAAAATATTTGCTTTTAGTAAAACGTTGAGCATTATTAATTAGATGAATATTGTCTTGTTTAGTAATAATAATTATTTTTTTTTAAAAAGTAATGAAAAGATAGTTAATGGTGTTAGACGTGCTGAGAGTACATACTATTTGAGCATATTTGCTTTCAGTAAATCATTAGGCATCATTAATTATTATATAGTCATTTTAAGTTAATATTTCAAACAAAATAAGTACGAATAAATGAGGATGTTTTTGATGGGCAGGTGCTAAGCCGCCAGAGGTACAATGTGAGAATGTTTATAGCTAGCGATTAGTATAGGCCAATTTCAGAGCATTCACGTTGCAAAGTTCTAGATTACCAAGGCACTATGTGAAAATGTATGTTTTGGTGAAATAGATTCGTATTAATAAAATTTCTTATCAAGAATCAATGATTTTCTTTTATTTAAAAGAAGAGGATAATTATTCTTACAACTATCATTATAGACATATAAGCCTTACACAAGCATTATAACTGGAAAATGGGTAGAAATGTTTTCTTTCTCATTATTTGTAAAATAAAAATAGATATAGATACAGTATAGGAATGCTATTTACGATTGATATTCTAATAAAATATAAATATATTTTCTATATTAGATTGAGACCTTTCGTTTAATTTTTAACCTTATCCCAAACAAACACTGAATAAGAGGTATACCAGAAAAGAAGAAGCAAATCACTGCAAGAACTCACAAGAACTTTTAAAAAATACTATGCTGTTAAGGAATAAGCTTACAAGTAGACTTATAATAAATTTTATCATACACCAGCATTTTTTGCAGTCACAGTAATATGTCACATTTTTGGAACAATGTTCTAAATTTATCGGTAAATATGCGGTCTAGAATCATAAAAATTATAATCTTCTGAAATTAACACTGATATAATTACTATATTACTATAGTATTCGTCTAAATTAGCTAGTTTTGGACACATACGTCATTATGCGTATGGACACATACCGATTTATGCCTGCGAATATTTCGTTTCCGGCATGAGACGACCAAATAAAAATAAAATAATAAGAAACACTTAATTTATTAATAGCCGGCGAATGTGCGTTCGTTGCATGCTGTAGTTTGTTTGGGGCTTGAGGTAGGGACATGGTGACGGGATAAAATATATGTATATACATACATACGCATACATATAATATTTAAATGAACGCGCGGTATGTCTCGGTGTTTAGCATTCGATTCAGGCGTAATCGGGAGTCAATAAGCTTAAGTGGGGAATTTGTATTTATGCCTACCGGGTTGATTTACGAGCGATGTTAATTTGTTGCTAGGAAGTGTCAACTGTTGCGTAATTTGCCCCTTAAAGCGGCTTGAAAAAGTACGCCGCTGGCAGGGCGATTATTAATAATAATTACATACAATGTTGTCTGCAAGGCCTTTAAGGTAACGCTCTTCCGCGATGTGAGTTTTTGTGAATTTCTTATTAGAAGAATATACGAGTCAATGATAATACTTCCCCCTTAAGTGTTCTTTTTTCTATGATTGATTTAAAATTTAAAAAATATATTGTATGTTTAGGTACATTTCCTGATCATATAAGTAATAAAATTGTTTTTCACACATTTTCTTCATCTTTATTAATTATTTATAATCTAAAAATAATTACAGTAATATTTAATAATTATTTATTTGATTTTGCATTATTAATTTTCTAAACCCATAATGCGATTATTTATTTAAAAATAAAATATTACTATATACAAACAACAATAAATATACAAAGTTTTAAACAATTTGAACAAACTCAAAGTAACACGGCGTTTGAGGTAGAAATCCGCGAGTTTTGATGTAATGTTTAAAGTGCTTGATGAAAAAGTCCCCCTTTTCTCACTTTGCGAGCTTCTTTTATATCTACAGATAGTTGAAAAGCGCACTTTTACAGTGCCCTCTGTCTTTCTATTTGTATATGTTGGTACGCCTATTTGAAGATTTGGTTGTCCTTCTACAAATTTCTTTTTATGGCGGCCGATTTTGCGGTTCAATAAACACCTTTGTATTTATAGAAATCCATGTTATTTTCGAAAAATGTTACTTAATATTTTATCAGTCGCGACTGGTGAGTTCGTTTAGGTTTAGGCAAGTAGGTACATAGACAAGACTGATTCGTTTATTATCGGTGAAATGCTCGGTATCTGGGAGTATATCACCGATAATAAACGAATCAGCCTTGTCTATCTAATTGCCCCACCTAAACGAACTCACCAGTCGCTACTGCATTTTATGAACATATTTTCTAGTATCTAAGGCATGTATTCATTATACTTGTAGCGATGTATTTGCATTAATTTATTTGTTTTTCTTAATTTTACTAACGTAAACAAACATAGGTTAAAACAATATTGTGTTTGTAATATTTTTTCTTCTATCGTGTAAATTAATTCTTGTTTTTCTTTTGTTCTTAGCAATAGGATACATTGTATATCCATTCAATACTATTCGAGCATTTTTTCTTATTCTTCCTTTCATCCATTATGCTGGAACGTCTTTTGTTACATCTTATTTTTTGTTTGTATTCCTGTACTTAAAACCGTGTATGTGTAAATATGTATTTAAGTAATCTTTGGTAACTACTGAATACATTAATGCAAAAATTATAATAATAATAATAATAATAAACTTTATTGACACAAAACATATATACATATATATGTGCCAAATGGCGAAGTTAAGCTATTGCTGTTCAACTTAACCATAAACCTAACCTAACAAATCATAGTGAGAATAAATACTAATTATAACACAGGCATACACACAAAAACACTAAACTAGATACAAGTATAGTCATGCATTAGAAATAGCAACTCAAAGCATAACAACAAAATAATAAATGTATTAATAATATTAATAACCTAATAAATACAAATCTGAATAAGTGACAGAATGAAGATAGGTGGACACACAAACGCGCAGGTCACAACAATTGGAGCAGGTGTCGCTTCAAGTTAACTTTAAATGAAGCAGGCGACATACTTTTTAAAGAACTGGGTAGGGAGTTGTAAATTTTTATAATATTGCAGCTGAACGACTTACTGTAAAGGGTAAGTTTATGAATTGGCGGCGTCAGCAGGCCCCACCGCCAAACATCGCCAATTCTTTATAAGTTAATTGAAATTCACGAATTTACATTTCATACAACCACAGTTTATGCATATATTTCGAACACTTCTAATGGACTTTCTGCATTTTAAATTAAATAGATTAAAAGTACATAGTATATGTAGAATAATAAAACAATTTACTTCACGCAAAAATAGTCAAAAACACAAGGCAGCACATTTTCAAATTTTGTCGTTCTTCATGGATTTACCCTATGAACCGAGAGACGGCTGTCGCAAGTTTCTGCTTCTACGCCGTCTGGTAGGTAGAGGGGACGTTAATGCAAGCAAGGAAGTGGATATAAGACGGGTAGGTTCGGGGCGTTTACGATCCACAGCGACTGATAAAAATGCAATTTATTAAAAACGAAAAATTGAATTTTGGACAAGAAATGATGGCCGAGAAACCATAGTGTACTGCAATGAGTTGTGCGATCTGTTAGCACCATGTTTTGGGGTTCTCGTTGGTCTCGGTGGAGACTTTTGGTGGTGACAAACAGGATGGGATAGAGAGTCTTACGACTGTGAGAGTGGTGGTTGGAATATAAACACTCAAAGCACACACTGACAAGAACAAGTAGATTAAATAAATAAACATATAAAATAAACAGTAAAGCAACGAACATAAATACAAAGAAGAAATGGTTCGCTAAAGTGTTTACACAATGTAACATTGGGGTGGGTTAAGTTTACATGTGGCACTGTCATTTCGCAAAAAGTCGAATGGTAATCGTTGGCAACAAAGACTGGTGGCCTTGACGATCGTTGGGCCGTTGGTGGTCTTGAGGATCGTTGGGCCGTTGAAGGCTTTCAGTGTCGTCGGGCCTTGGTGGTCTTGAAGATCGTTGGGCCGTTGGAAGCCTTTAGTATTGTAGCGAAACAAGCCCACAAAAGAAGCAGACATCCGGGCGACGACAAAAACGTACGGATAAACAAGTCGTAAATCAACTGCTGGTAAACTAGTCGTAAATCATGCACTCAGCGACAGAAAGTCTGGAATATGGTAGAAGAGAGCCAGAATTTGCTGGTATGTCTTTAGACCCTTTGTCTACCGATATAAATGCCGCCGCTAGGAAAAGGAATTCATTCCTTCAATGGAAATCATTGAATAGTAGTCGTGCAGTTCAAATAAACATAAATAAGTGAGCGGTGCAGTTTTATTAGATAAATATTACAGATATAAATAGTAGTGATAGATATAAATACGTGTGTCAATTTATTCGTAGTAGTTTTAAGTGCGTTACATTTATTTTATGTTTTTATATTGTGATTAGTTTTAAGTGTGTCAATATACAGGGTGTTCCTAAATATCATGTACATAAGGAAGGGGGTAACTATTTGGTTTATTTTGTGCCTAAAATTTCATATAAACATAGGTCTGCAAACGCTTCGTTACCAATATACAGGGTGTTGAAATTTCAAGAATTTTTCACTTTTTACTGTATAGCTCCTGCAGTTTTTGAGATATTTTGTTCAAATTTGGAAGGTAGGTTACGCTATAAGGCCTGCATCATTAGCCATGCCAAATGATTATGTAAATCTACAGGGTAATAATTTTTTCGGGGTCATGCTCTCTTTTCTCACCCTGAACTTTTTTGCGATGCGCCACTGCTAGATTCTAAAATACGCAATAATTTTTCTGTCTTGTTTAGAAACTTTTTGATCTCTTGTATTTTTTTCTTATCTCTGACCGTTATCGAGAAAAAAAATAGAAAACAATTTTCTGTAATTCGCCAGAGAAAATTAAATTTTTTAAAATGGTCTAGCAGGCTGTGGCTTTATTCAGATAATCACTTGAGTTTATTAATTTGACAATTGACATTAGAAATCGTAACTTGTGTCTGTATAAGTAAAGTTTTAAATTGCAAACTGTAAGGTGTAAAAGTGTTTTAAATACTCGATATAATTTTGTAAATATGCCAAATTTCACGAATTCTGAAATGGCTGACATGCATTTGATCTACGGCCTTGCGAATGGGAATGCAAGAGAAACCAGGCGTCTGTACAGGGTGTTTCATCGGTTGGGGTATCGCGAATTAAAGTGCCTAAATATAAAAATATCGACTTCAAATTTTAACCACTTATAGAGCTTTTAAACCGCTACCAGCAGGTTAGGTTGTTTTTGATAATATTATTTTAATTAATGCGTAAATTAAAAAAAAACGTATTATCAAAAATTAAAAGTGCTCAAAAAATGTTCAAATTTGAATGGTGATACGTGGAAATATCACCCATATTAACTTCACAATCAGAATTTTTATAAACGAAACCGTTTGTCAAATAAAGTCAATATTAAATAATGTCGTTTTTCTTACGACAGATTTATGGTACTTAACTTTCTAATTGTGCTGTCCGCAAACAGGTAGTCCTTTTAAATTTATGACGGATAATAAATAAAAATTTATGACGGATAATATTCAACGGCATTTTGAAAACAGAAAACACTAGCAAAACACAGCTTAAACAAATGAAGTTGACTCCGTGAAAATAGAATCACAACTAACATCACAAAGTACCTAAATGTAAGTTCAGAATGCCCTTGGAAACGCTTCCCGATTAGTAGAACTACAACAACAACTGAAGGCTTCAGGGTTGAATATTATCCGTCATAAATTTTTATTTATTATCCGTCATAAATTTAAAAGGACTACCTGTTTGCGGACAGCACAATTAGAAAGTTAAGTACCATAAATCTGTCGTAAGAAAAACGACATTATTTAATATTGACTTTATTTGACAAACGGTTTCGTTTATAAAAATTCTGATTGTGAAGTTAATATGGGTGATATTTCCACGTATCACCATTCAAATTTGAACATTTTTTGAGCACTTTTAATTTTTGATAATACGTTTTTTTTTAATTTACGCATTAATTAAAATAATATTATCAAAAACAACCTAACCTGCTGGTAGCGGTTTAAAAGCTCTATAAGTGGTTAAAATTTGAAGTCGATATTTTTATATTTAGGCACTTTAATTCGCGATACCCCAACCGATGAAACACCCTGTACATGGAGCGCTATCCCAATAGAATGATACCCGATCATCGAATATTTTCAAATATTCATAGGCGTCTTGGAGAAACTGGAACTTTTAAAAAGAATACTAATGATGCAGGTAAACCACGTACTGTTAGAACACCACAGAGCGAAGAGGCTGTTCTGAATGAAATAGACAGACATCCTCGCACCAGCACCAGAAAAATCAGTGAACATTTAAATATTAGTCATCAAGTGGTTTGGCGTATTCTACGTGTTTCCCTGCTATACCCTTACCACATTCAAAGAGTGCAGGCTCTTCTTCCCCGAGACTTCCCTTTAAGGTTTGATTTCTGCCAATGGTACCTTAATAAGATAGCAGTAGACCGCATTTTTGATTGTAAAATCCTTTTTACCCATGAAGCGAATTTTTCAAGGACTTCAATTATGAATTTCCACAACAACCACACGTGGGCAGATGAAAATCCACATGAAATTGTAGAAACGCATTTTCAAGAACAGTTCTCATTAAATGTATGGGGTGGTATAATTGGAGATAATTTGATTGGTCCTTGTTTTTTGCCTGGTCGACTTACTGGTCAGTCATACAGGCTGTTTTTGCAGAATGAATTGCCTTTATTACTTGAAGACTTACCCCTTTTACTTAGAAATCAAATGTGGTATGTATATGCACGATGGCGCCCCATCACATTTTTCTATTTTGGCTCGGGAGTATTTAAATGAAGTATATGAGAATAGGTGGATAGGACGAGGTGGACCTCAGCCATGGCCCCCTAGGTCCCCTGACTTAAATAGTCTAGATTTTTTTTTGTGGGGACATCTCAAATCTCTAGTGTATACAACACCTGTGAATACTGTTGATGACTTACGAAATCGAATAATCGATGGATTTGAAACGATAAGAAATACTCCAGGAGTATTTGAGAGAGTGCGAGCATCAATGAGAAGAAGAGCAAACGCCTGTATAAGGGTTGAAGGAGGACACTTTCAACAATTGTTGTAGCATAGTTTCATTGTCATTGTTATTACTTAGGGTTTTTTATTGTTATTAGTTATGTTACTTTGTATTGTAATAAAACAATCCTACGAAAACCGGGTCATCCTATTTTTTAACAGGTAGTAGCACCTTAACTCTTAAAATTAATAAACTCAAGTGATTATCTGAATAAAGCCAGAGCCTTCTAGACCATTTTAAAAAATTTAATTTTCTCTGGCGAATTACAGAAAATTGTTTTCTATTTTTTTTCTCGATAACGGTCAGAGATAAGAAAAAAATACAAGAGATCAAAAAGTTTCTAAACAAGACAGAAAATTTATTGCGTATTTTAGAATCTAGCAGTGGCGCATCGCAAAAAAGTTCAGGGTGAGAAAAGAGGGCATGACCCGGAAAAAATTATTACCCTGTAGATTTACATAATCATTTGGCATGGCTAATGATGCAGGCCTTATAGCGTAACCTACCTTCCAAATTTGAACAAAATATCTCAAAAACTGCAGGAGCTATACAGTAAAAAGTGAAAAATTCTTGAAATTTCAACACCCTGCATATTGGTAACGAAGCGTTTGCAGACCTATGTTTATATGAAATTTTAGGCACAAAATAAACCAAATAGTTACCCCCTTCCTTATGTACATGATATTTAGGAACACGCTGTATAGACAGTTTTAAAACATTTGCACGAGTTGTTCATATCAACCCCGAAAACGCAACAGTATCTTTTAGTATTGGGTCTTGGTGGCCTAGAAGAATCGTTGGCTCTTGTTGAGCTTGAAGAAGTTGAAGATCTTGAAGCAGATCTATCTTATTGAAGATATGTTGTTGTCTTTTCGGTGATCTGGCCCAAGATGATCGTTCATCGATCCACGGTCCGTTTATACATCCGCGTGTTGATGTTATTTTTAGAAAGTTGACGTCATTTTATGTCATCTCTCTTCTAATTGGTCTACAGCCCGACGAATTGTGCATTCCGAGGTTCACGCACGCGACCTGGAGGCCTTTCAACGTCGTCGTGATTTTTGGAGGGGCTTTTAAATGGCGGTTCGTATGTACCAACTTTCTCTGTCCTAAGATTCCGTTACCAGAACATCGAGGAAAAATAGTTTGTCTTGGTGTTGAATTCCCATAGTAAATTTAATATGAAAATTCAAGTACTCCAGCAATTCTACAAAAATACCTTGGGGTCCGGCTGCCGCCAACATTCTATGTACCCTCAGCCAACACCATTCATTATCTTTTTTGGTCGTTTCTATAGATGTGTAGAAACGCCAACGATTTAAGTTCAGATAATGACTTGTTCAATATGTCGCGTCTAGGGCTGAAGTACGTGTTTGAGGCATAAACTGCAGTGAACCACTTTATTGTTCATTTCTTACCATTAACATTGTTTATTTATGTTGTTATCATGTATGTATTTACATAGATTAATGTATAACTGTGTACAATAATTTTGTTTTTGTACTCTCTCTATTTTATTGTATTATCCTGTAATAAGTAGCTAATACTGTTGGATATTAACCTATAATTTTACTTTCTTATACGTAGTATAAGGAAGTATTGTGATGATGAAAATTTTCGACCTCGAGATTTTTGCAGATGTCCACGTTTTGAAGTCCCCTGATACCGAAAAAGTGGTTTTTAAAAAATGTCTGTGTGTCTGTGTGTCTGTCTCTCTCTCTGTGTGTGTGTGTGACCACGATAGCGGCCAAACCGCTGTAGATATCAATTCCAAATTTTGTATTTACGTGTATAATCTCCCTCTTGAGATCTGATTAGTTTTTCAGTAAAATCGGTAGACCGGAAGTAGCAGTTTACTTCAGCGAAAAAATCTAATTTTGCGAATATTTCGTCAACTACTAAGTTTAAACAAATTTATAAAGAATTCATATATACTTAAAATTAAAATTGAGAATAATTTTATTTAAAAAGTTTTTCGAAATTCCTATAGGAAGTAGGTCTTTTACTCTTATCGAAAATCAGTTTTTTGCAAATATTTCGCAAGTCATGCCTTTTAGATAAGTACATTACGGGTATAAAAGTATTTAAAACATAATTTTCAATATCTTTTGTATAAAAAAAATTTCAAAATTCAGACCGGAAGTACCACTTTTACTCTTATCGAATAGCGATTTTTTGCAAATATGTCGTAAGTTATGCATTCTATATATATTTATCAAGAGTACAAAACTATTTAGAACTGGATTTGCAATATTTTTTGTATATATGAAATTTCAAAATTCGGACCGGAAGTAGCACTTTTACTCTTAGCGAGGAGCACTTTTTTGATAATATCTTGCAAAGTATGCATTCTATAGCGATTTATTAAGCGAATGAAAGTACCTAGAATAGGATTTTGAATAAGTTTTGTATAAAAAAATTCTTAAAATTGTATAGTTTGAAACGCTCATACGTATAAGGAAGTCGTGTGGTGGCCACACCTCATTTTTTATTATTATTATGAGTTTCCGCATTTGCTAAGGAGTACGAATTTTTTATTTTTTTTGTAGGATTTTGTTATGATTTGCATCCGATCTATTGCCTAAATTGTCTTTTTATTGTTTGGAATTAATCTCATTTTTTCGCAGGTATATTTATATTTTAAGACCGGGAATTTTCCAAATTTCAGTATTTAAATATTTATTTTGATAAATATTTAAATATTCGAATTATTTATTTTTTGATATACAACATTCCAAGAGCATACGTCGACTTCATTGACACAATCTACTTGTTCATTGGTGAACAAAATATTCAAAGCGTTTTTTTTGCTTGATTCATGTTACTTTCATCAAATTCAACTGATAACCCTCCTTCGTTTTCCAAGATATCTTTTGGGTGCCTTTTTGTTTTGAGCAGAGATCCAAAAAATCTTTCCTTCTTTTTAAACTTTGGATCTATAAATGTACTAACGTCAAATTTTTTAATTGATGGAGCACCGCTAACTGAAGGATTTCTAGAAAAGACTTTTGTGAACATTGATTGAAATTCCCGTTGCACGGACTTCATTTCTTTTACCGCTTCTGGGTCATCCTTGTCAATCTTTGAAATGAAATTCTCCATCAAAGATTGCAAAATAGGCATCACCATTGAAGACATCGGTTGATATTCCGATGACAGTAACGTTGTAGCCAATTCAAAGGATTCCAATATTTTAAGAATATTTTCGATAATCCTTCATTCATCTTCAGAACTGTTTTTTCTAGAATACAGAAATAAAACGGATGTTTTCCTTTTTTGCCTCTTTGGCAAGGAAATTTGGTGAGGTTATAAAGTATATTAATATGAATTATAGACTTTATTACTTGATCGTGCTAAAATATGAGAATACCCAGTGGTTGTCCTAATTTCTATAATCTCAGTTCTCTACGTGGGACTGCCAGGTGGGGTTTGTGATAATATGAAAAAATCGGGCTCTAAATACAGTAAATACTGTTGCTCTCTTGATAGATCTGTAAAGCGTGTAGTCTGCGATATATTTGCAAAAAAAAAACTGTTATCAGATAAAACTGAAAGTCCTAACTCTCTGCACGAATTTCCAAATTTTTTTTTATAGAATAATTATTCAAAATCTATCTCTAAACACTTCCACATCATACAGTAGTGGTCTAAAGTAATACTTATTTGTTTCATTTGGAAATTGGATACGATTTAATTTCAGATATTCGAATAATTTCGTTTTGATATTATTCAGAGTTGAATAATTATTCGAGTATTTGAATTATTCGTATATACATACCAACAAGTTTATACATACCTTAGTATATTTTCACTCATATTCATCAAAAACATATCTGTTTCATAAAAGAAAAATAGGTTTTTATTTATTATTTTTGATATGGAAACCCGAAATATATTTTTTGTACTCGCTTATCAAAACCTGTCATTTCACGATTGGATTTGCGTGCGTAAAAAGTCACTTTAAACACGAGTGCCTAAAAGTAAAGTTGGTACTTTCTAGAACTTGATTAATTTAGTGACATTTTAAAATCATAAATCCCTAACCTTAATAATATGCTACCCAGTTCGTTGTTTTTCTATGAAAATAAAAGGAAATGAAATAGAAATTGTTATATTTGGAAGGTATGTAATCCATTGTCAGAACAGCAACAAATATTATATAAATTACCATTATTCATTCTTTTCAGAAATTGAAACGGAAAAATTATTAATAATTTTGATTGGGCAATTTTGACAACCAGAGATTGATACCCCAGGGATTAACTGGTTTGTTTGAATTGATCTTGATTGCGAAGGTTGAGTAACGTTGATTGTATTATTACATATATTTTGTATTTCAGATGTCGAACAAGTTGCAGGCTGAGTCGATATCTCTAATGGGGGTCATTGTTTTAGCCAATTGAATTCTACTATGCAGAGAATTTTCGATATATCCTTCTGCAACCGTAGATGATTTTCATCCACCATGCCTTTTAATTGAAAGCAAGTCACCTCCTTGGTTTGCCAACAATGTCGCTGAACTCCTTCGGAAACAGTGACCTGTGACGTTACTTGCGCTATCAAGCTGAAGGTACTCAGCTATTCGCATTGGAATTTTGCCAATTGTATTAAGACCAACAGGTGAACAAACACACTTGCCATTGCGATATGTTCAAAAGAATCGCTGCTGGCTGTCCGGTCTTAAATTTGCATATTGCCGAATTAATGCAATCCATTCGGGCTTAATGATTGCATATGTACGCCTGTTACCTGTTTTAGTTTCTGGAATTGTTACGATAATTAAATTCGATTTAAATTCTATGTCTCGCAATGACATTTTGCAAAGTTCTTCACGTCTACACGCTCCAGAATATACGGAAATGACTTTACCTTCATTAGTAGGAACAAAGAATTTGGTGCTTCAACAATAAATTTAGTAATTTGTTTTTCGGTTAATACTGCTGATTTTTTAGGCTGATGTTGCTTCGTTATCTGTTTTAAATACGCTATGAGTTTTGCATATTTAGATATATCCGTATTATCACATATTATTAAGCATGATTTTAACATAGAATAAGTGGACCATAATGATTTATTTGTTTGTAAATTTTGAAAATAAGCTAATAAACAATTGTCGGAGTATTTTTGTATATTTTTAGATCTAGCCCAAGTTACGAATTTAGTACAAGTGTTTTTGTATACGTTTTTTGATTTCATGGGTAATAAATTATCCACTGCAATATTGGCAGCTTCGTGAATTTCAGGCGGTGTACATTGCATTTCATTATCAGAATTCATGTTGTTGGTGAGGTTTTTATTTTGTATGGAATTTTTTGAATTTGATAATTTTAAATTAAATGTCACTTCAAATAATCAATACTGCCAACTCATTTTTTTTAAATTAATATCAAGAGATTAGTAGTGTGTCATAAACGAAAACGTATTTAACAATATGTATTATTATTATAGTTCTCGTACAAAAAATATTGTAGAAACTTCGTCGTGAAACATTTCGCGAATTCGTGTCCATAAAACTGGTCACTCATTCGCGCAATATGATTTCACGCACTTGGTTCGTAAATAACTATTTAACTATCAGTTTTTCTCCCTCCTATGTATCAGTCGTTTCTTACAGTCCCAAAACGATTTTTTGTCACATGAGGATTATGTATTTCTGTGTATTTCCACCTTATCTGTACATTTAGCTTCGCCCATAATATTTTTTCCCCTACATAGGATGGCCTTATTGGTTGTTGACCTTTACCGGATATACATTTCGTAAAATTAATGCAGAAATTTGACGTCTCCAGGGTTAACGACGCGTATCTATTGTTGTATATGTTATTAATTGTATTGTGATGGCCCATTTTAATGACGTGAAATTAAAATACACTAATCAATCTATAATTTTTAATGTAAAGGGAATGCATTAAAGAAATTAAAATCAATCATGAAATCTCTTAACAAAGAGATTATTAAGACTTGAATATAGAAAAAGACATATTGACAACGTATATTCTTACATGCCCATCCGATACATGTAATTAGATGATTAAGAGAATAACAACTCGTCCAATATCTCTCGTTCGAACGGCATACAATGGAATAAAGATTTAATGAACACATGTTTAAATGTAAGAAAGTATCAATTACTTTGTCATTCGTGTTTTAAATTAATAAGACTCATGCAAGAGAAATTAATACGTATGTCAGTCAGAAGTAACATTATAAGAGCTTCTTCTGTAAGTATCGCGTCTCTTTTTATGATATTTGCATTGTACCAGGTTTCACTTATTTTTTTTATGAATTGTGATATGTCCTTCTGTAGGCTTTCTTCTTTAAGTGGAGATTTATTTAATTATTGTACTGCATTTCTTGTCTTTAGGGCAATGGACTCACACTAACGTAAAGATTTAAAAGTTTGCTGTAATTACAATTAAATATCCGTCAAATAGTATGTATTACATTGTAGTAATTAATAGTAATTTTATTTGTTTGCGTGTGAGATATTTCGTAAATTCGAAAAATCCTTAATTTAAACACATGTTTATTTTCACTTCCCTTCTACAGACATGTACAAATCACAAAGTACCGATTTATCTTCAGATAAAGATTTTGTCGACTTACGACTACTGCCGTAAAATTAATTTGAAAAATAGATTGCCATTGCTAATTAGCGAGACGTGGACGTGTTTCGATTTACTTGAATCTCACAATCTATTTTTTTTTTTTTGATATTTTTATTGTCCAACATATATTGCACACCTAACAATTAGTGCAGACATTACAAAAATAATGTTAATAGTAAAAGATACAGTAAATTCTAAAATTATATTTCTCGAAAACGACGTATTAGATGGACATAATTTTTGGGTGTGTTGTTCACAATTAAAGGATCTAGTTCAAGCTTATTTTATTTCTTTTCAAATCTTTGTTTTGGGTGGTTTAACGCGAAATGAAGTTTATCCGAAACTATTGATAAGGATGCATCATCGTCATTTTCCAGTATGAAACAATTTTTTTTACGTATTTTTAAAATCCGATCGTATAGGTCGTGTAGATGATCCATGCGAGGGTGGTTCAAAAACTGCACCAACACCACAAATCATTCAGCAAGTTAGATGATATGGATTGAAATATTAAAAATCTGCTCGTATAGGTCGTGAAGATGATCCATGCGAAGGTCGTTCAAAAACTGCTCCAACACCACAAATCATTCAGCAAGTTAGATGATATGGATTACATGATCTACGCGTGAAAGTGCGTGAAATAGCTGAGGCTGTATGCATGGCAAACGAACGAAATTTTTTAGAGAAAATTATATGTAAAAAAATGTTGTGGAAGATAGGTGCCGCGTTTGCTGATAGTTACAAGTTGGATCATTTAAACCAAATTAAAACGAATTTCTTGCGTTGTTTCATAGCTGTTGATGTAACGTGGGTTCGCTACTATACACCAGAGTGAAAAGAACAGTCAAAATAATGGCTCGAAGCCGGTGAAAATGCACCATAAGGATATGATGACTACAGTTTTTTTGGGATTACAAAGGCGTTTTGGTATCGATTACCTTCAGAAAGATAAAACAATACACTCTGGATGTTATCGTAACTTTATGGATCAGTTGAATTCGAAAATTCGTGAGGAAAGACTTATTTTAGAGAAGAACACAAGTCTTTTGACGATGGCGAAGTTCAACTAATTAATGTACGAATTGATTGAACATCCAGCTAATTTACTAAATCTAGTTCTCTCAGACTAACATGGCATCGAAAAGAAATAATTATTGGATTAGACTGTCAAATTGAAATGTACTTTTACCACTTCCACATTATGACATTTATTGTTTGACATTTTCATTGTAAACAAAATTTATAAGATCCAAATGAAATTGCAACAAAAAGTGAAACAAATAATTCATTTTATCGCCAACCGTAAGTAAAGCGATGCGTTACCATAGCGTTTTACGAAGGTAAACAAACACTTTATCGTACTGTACAATAAAGTACTTTACCTGCCGCTAATATCTGTCAGCGTAGCCATGACTGATGACTTTAAACATAAATCGTTTGTCACTGTCATAAGTTATTATATCTTTATTTCTTAAATTAACAATTTTAAGGGTTGGCGATAAAATTTTGTATGTACCACGTCAGTAAAGTACCTTTACCGAACTCGTCTGTTACTCGCCGCGCTCGCTTCAGTCGCTTGGCTCGTAATCAGACTCGTTCGATAAAGTATCACTTTAATGACGGTACATAAATAACTATTATCGTATTATCATCATCTATTAAGTTCATTTTATGTTAAACATTTATTGATAATTATTGAAAGTATAATATTACGAAGTTACCTTGGTTACTCATAGTATATTAGATAGATACAAAATTATAATATATTAATTTTTCTATTCCGGTGCTATAAAGTTCACTTTAGGACACCCGTTTTGGTTGCATAAAGTATTACTTTATCGCACGCTAATTTTATTTTTTTGAAGTTGGTAACAAAAAAATTGGAACCAAATCATATTTAAATGTCAAAATATAAGCCTTTAATCTAACAAACATGTGTAAGAAGTTGTACAGAGAATAAAAAACAGTGTTACGAACATTTTATTTACGCTAATTAACAATATAAGTAGGATGATAAGTTTTCTGATGATTCTATTGAAATTTACTTCCCATGTTGAATAGTACAACTGTTATAAACGTTTACTGTAACACTAGAAGATTCGTGTGCATTAATAGAGATTCCGGGCAGATTTTGAGATCACATTATGTTTTGTGTCAATTACTGTTGATTCATATTGACTGGCACATCACTGCCAATTGTATCAGAAGTCGATGGATTGTGAACTTTCTTAATCAGGTTTTCTTCTAAATACCCTCACAGGCAACTTTGCTTGACTCCCCCCATTCACTCAGTTCTTGCAAATCTAAAATATCTCCACTGGCGTTAACAAGCAAATTTGCTGAAGATCGTCTAATACAATGACCAATATACATAGTCGGATTTTCAAGGTTGGGAAATGTAGTGATAATCTCAGGTGTTTTAAAAAAGAAATAGATACCACAAGGCTGAATAGTACATTTTCCATTTATGTACGAGATAGACAGTCTTTTAATGGTAACATACCATTCCCGACTCAAAAAATCACAGGAAAAGACAAAAAATCTTTTCCTGTGATTTTTTGAGTCGGGAATGGTAATGACAGTTCTCTAAAATCTCAGCATCGTCCATAGACATTTTCAGTAATTCACTACTTCTACAAACTCCACCAACTCCATTCAAAAAAGCTACTTTCATCATCAAAAATACCTCGTCGGAAGCTGTACACAAAAATCCATCAACTTGCTCTCTTGTGAATATTTCAGATTTTTTAACTCTCTATCCAACATTCTTCCTTAATAAATCTTATCAAATCACCATACTTGTCGATTTTCACTCTTTCATTCAGTTCCAAACAAACTCGCAACATGGAATACTACGGCCACAAAGATGAAGGAGAATATTCATTTGAAAGTTTGACAAAATAAGCGAGTATAATCGTTTCTCCAGCGCCTTGAACTTGTTCCTTGTCTCGCCACTAACAAAACAGACGGTATTCATTTTCGTAATATATTTTTGATTGATAAGGAAGAATTAAGAAAAGAGTTAACACAAATGAAAAATGGAAAAGCTTCGGGACCTGGAGACATTCCCATTGAGCTGGTGAAACACGGACCAGAAGCTCTTCTGGAGACCCTAGTAGACATTTTTAATAAATGCCTGGTAGAGGGTCAAAATATTCCAGAAGACTGGATTTGGCCTACATTATCCCCATATACAAAAAGGGAGACAAAAAAGAGTGCGGAAATTACAGAGGAATTAGCATAACTAGCTCACTGGAACGGTTGTATAGTCGCATATTGAAAAAAAGGATAGAAGAGAAGTATAATGAGATTGAAGAACAAAGTGGATTCAGGGCAGGCAGATCATGCACGGACAACACATTCACTCTTCAACAAATAATCGAAAAACGAGCAGCTCGGAACCTCGCCACGCATCTAGTATTCATACACCTGGAGAAGGCCTACGATACAGTCCCCTTGAAACTGTTCTTCAATGTTCTGACGAAGACAAACCTTAGCAAAACATATATAAGAGCACTGCTTAATATCTATAAAAGTCCTCAAAGCACGGTTAAAATAGGTAATACTCTTTCGGAGACATTCACAGTAACGAAGGGTCTGAAACAAGGATGTTGTCTTTCTCCTACCTTGTTCAAAATATATATCCAAGAAGCACTATACAAATGGAGACAGAAGTGCACAGGAATGGGACTGAAGATTAACGACCATGATTTGACAACGCTGTTCTTCGCGAATGATCAGGTGATAACTGCAAGCTGTGAAGAAGATGCAGATTATATGCTCAGGAAACTCAGAGATGAGTACGAAAAATGGGGAATGAGCATGAACATGCCAAAAACGGAATATATGCATATAGGTAACGAAGACGAAGACCTGGGTTTGGAATTAAGACAAATGAAAAGATGCTACGAATACAAATATTAGGGAAGTATCATCTCTAGTAAAGGAACAACAGAACATGATATTGAATATAGAGTCCAACAAGGTCGGAAGAGTGTACAAATACTGAATGCAATACTGTGGTCTAGAAGAACAACACTGAACACCAAAATGACAATCTACAAAGTAATTGTAGAACCTATCCTTACATACGGGGCCGAATGCTGGCAAATGTCTGAGAAAGGAAAGAAAAAAGTGGACACTGTTGAGATGGACTACATGAGAAGAGCCTGTCGCATATCAAGAACTGAACATATACCTAATACGGAAATCAGACAAAGAACCAACAGAATACATAGAACGTCAGAAAGAATAGAAACGAGGAAACTGATATGGTACGGACATGTAAAATGGATGGAGGAAAACAGATGGCCAAGAAGAGCTCTAGAATACAACCCAACGAATAGAAGGAAACGAGGAAGACCGGCAAAGTCATGGATAAGTGGGATTATGGAAACAATGAAAGACAGAGCAATAGATGAAGACATCTGGAGAGACAAGAAGAGATGGAGATCAAAATGCGGGAAACGGCTGAGGCTGTAGGACCCCCGCTTATACACGGTGGCCAGAAAAATGCGGACAAACGCCACGCAGGCCAAATCTTTGTTTAATTCTGAGTTGACAATCTTAATTGAAAAAAGTAGTAGTGCTTTTTTTTTTTTTTTTTTTTTTTTGTAAACCGTTGTTATTAATCGATTAGTTACATCAATGCATTTGAGATAATTCCATTTCTAAATTTCACCACAATGATTTTACATAGATAAATTTGACGAATTTTGCTAAATTTTAGCCGTACAACTTAATGTTTGATGGTCTCGTATGCCGTAAGGAAGGACCGTATAACTTTTTTGGATTAAGATTATCGCCTCAGAATTGAACAAAGAATCGTTCTACCTGGCGTTTGTCCGCATTTTTCTGGCCACCGTGTATATACCATAGTCGTCAAATTTTAATTTCGGTTTGCATTTCTATCATATGCAGAAGATGACCTTATGATATGCCTGCTTGCTAACAGTGGTGGGAGAGCAACGCAGTGGCGGGGGACCCCCACGCCTTACATTTCATAGCAAACGTTTGTCGAGTGTGGCAGCCTCGCTTACGTTTATCTTTACTTTATTTCGTCGCGCTCTTTTCCTCTTTCTACTTTCGTATCAGAAATTAAAATATGTCGACCCCGGTATATATTTTTGATTTCTCTGACAAAAAAAAAACAATCCAGTCTTGGCTGCCTCTAGAATGCTTTCAGGAATATCAACATTTTCCAGGATTTTTTTCAAAACCGTGCAAACTTTTACGTATTTTTTTTATAAAAAAGTGACATTTGTTGATATGCTGTCTTTTTTTCGTCGTCCAAGATACGATATGAATATAGGAATTACATTGATTTTTTAGTAAATCTCAAAATCTGGTCTTACACTTTTCGCTGCCTCAAAAATCAATAATAATCATAATAAAATTATTATTTTGTTTTCGACTTTTATGATACGAGGAAGCTTTGAATATAATTTTAATATCAGCGATCAAACCATCTTGAACCCTGCACAACGATTATTATAAATCGCATAATATTCTCGTTATATTAGTAACTGTAATATCGAAATCAAATCAAAATTTACATAAAACTACAGAATGTGTTAAAAATGTTGTTAATATACGTTTAAACACAAACGTTCAAATAATAAATGCCATTACGTGTAAGTGACTAAGGTACATTAAATTTTTCAATATACGTCAATTATAATTTTTTTCGATGGCATGATATTATTTCTTCCCAAACCTAAATTATTGGCTGGAAAGCTATTGCAACCATGGATGGATATTTTGGAAACCTTCCAGAATCACACTTTCATGATGGTTGGTATTGAATTATTAGAAAATCATTCGCATAAATGTATTGAAGCTTTAGGAGATTATATTTAAAAATAAAACATATCTCACGTAAAAAAAAATTCTTTTAATGTTAGGCCGATAACTTTTCAAACCGCCATCGTAATGTTACTGATTCTACATTGAGACGGAATGATCTTGCTTCCTTGCAAATTTCACTAAATATCCTAACGTTTACTGAGCGTTAATATATTCATAGCGGCCCAGTGTGTTTAAATTGAAAGAGTTCCTCCTCTTTTGCATCTTATAAGGCAATTCTTGTCTTCTTAGCCTCAGGTTTATTATTTCGCGTTTACGTTCATTACAATAATACTATTCCGATGCACCTTCTACGTAGAGTTGTGTGTTTGTATGTCGCCGTAACCGTGTCAGACAGTCAACTGCACGATATAACAGTTGTAGCAATTATTATTCGCCTTGCCGCGGTTGACTTTTGTCGTCGTAGTTGAAATAAGTGTTGGCACAATGTCCGCAATTATGGCACCTCGCTTAATCCCATTGAAGAATTTTAATTACGCGCCTTGCTAGTTAGTTCGTCAGTTCCTGGTTTTTAATTTTAGAACGGCATAATTTTCTTCATCTTGGACTAGAAGAAGCGGACACGACGAAGTCGAATTCCGAGAAAGTCGCACAGGAAATGTTATTAATGTTATAATAGTTACACAGTTCCTTGATAAGATGTAGGGTACATATTTAATGTGACAATTAATGTTACTCAGTCGCAAGACATTAAAATTATTCTAAGAAGAAATCATAATGTGTAAAACACTTTTTCTTTTGAAGAAAAGATAGAAATAACTGTCAGAAATTGCTATTTTTATATATTGTTTATTACTACTTAGACACATATTGGAGTCACGAAGTGAATTTAAAAAAAAGAACACTACAATAATATGGAGAAAGCTTTCAAATTTTTTTTTTTTTTGGTGAACTTTTAAATATATATCTGGAGAAATTCTGACGCTGTTTAGAAACCTTTGCCTTGAGATACCCCATAACGTAGACCATTCAAAGGCTTTTCGTAAAGAGACTGGTCGAACGGGGAACATCTTTTGCAAAACGACGCGAGAACGACAAGTTACAGAAACAGTGACGCCATCCTCTTCAAAAAAAAAGGCCCCATCATAACTCTAGAGAACAAAGTTCACGAAACGGTGACTTTTGGTCAGTGGTGGAATTCTCTGGGGTTTTCATTCTGCTTACTCACTGTGCCAAATAGATGACATTGCGCTTAGTCGCTACTTCACACAATCTCTTCATCATCCAGAATCTGCTGGACTCAATTCTTGTAATCTTTTCACTTTCCGAGCAGAACGCATTGGCGACCACTTTATTGACACTCTGAGTACGGCGATGTTTTCACGTGTTTTCACTGTGCTAAATCAGTGCCGATCTAATTCCTCTTAAACTTTAAAGACGATATTGAATCATGTTGTGCACGATTTAAAGATCTACTTGCAGTTTATATCAATACCTAAAAGCTGTTGCATGTGCAATAGATTGATTCATTTAGTGATCAGAATATAGATAAAATACCTTGAATCGTAAAACTAAAACAATACCCACAATAACACTTAAAGTTTTATACTACCAAATGCGAAGGCCTCAGATTGACAAAAATAACTTTATAATACAACAAAACTAATAAAGAACATCCTCACACTTGGAAAGCTTTTTATCTTACACACTTATACAAAGTATACCAATAACTCAAACTTTTATGGTCCAGTGGTCTTGTACGATCCACTTGATTACCCGTTCTTACACTCACTGTAGTACAGCTGCTGATTTAATTGCGTTGGACTTAGACAATTCTTGCATGGCACACAGATGATGCCTTTACACTTGCATTGGATTAACATAAGACTACCAATGTTCTCTTAGTTCGGTTGGTGTGTATGTCCACTAGGCATGAATCGATGCTGTTCGCTACATGCGCTGGAGATTTATAATCGGCATCTTTGGCATTGATTCTTCTAGCAACAACAGCACACAATATTTTCTATATACCCCTCAGCTTATGTAGTCTATCACGCTGTTCAAATAGTTATCTTCGTAGTGGTAATAGTACATTGTATATAATAACATCAAACAACGTTATTAGATATTCAACGTCGAATGGAAAACTCACCCCAAAAACCAATAGCAAGACTGTCCCAAGTTTCAGTTGTAAGTCGGAACATATCCTACTATTTTAAAACAGGACTTAAAGTTGTTTGCATATAGAATTGAAGCAATTTCGGAACTTAAACAATTAGATTTTGGTACTAGAACACAATACTGTCAATGGCTTTTGAATAACATAAATTCCATCTTTCAGGATATTTAAACAAGCAAAATATGAGAACTTGGTCTGCAGAAAACCCTCATAAATTTGTGGAAATTACGCTACATCCACAAAAAATAGGCGTTTGGCTAGCAGTTTCAAGAAGACGAATTATTAGGCCTATATTTTGTAAAGTAACCATAACAGCTGAACGATATCCAAATGAATTATTACAACCTTTTATTAATGAACTCCATGATGTTGAACTTACGGAAGAATTTTTCCAGCAAGATAATGCACCAGCGCACAAATCTCGAGAGATATTAGCTTTTTTGCCTCAATTTTTCGATACAACAATTATTAATTTTCCACCAAAATCTCCGGAACTGACAATTGTAGATTATTTTATTTTTCCATATTTAAAGAATACCATTTTCAAAGACCAGACATTACACAGTCGAAGAGCTTCGTAATGCTGTAGTTACTTATGTGCTGACCAGTGATGTAAGTCGGTAAATTACCCCGTATATTACCGAATTAATTACCGTCATTTACGCTAAATTACCACATAAAATTTTCGTAAATTACCAACAAAGTAAAACATCATCTATATACACGTATGACATTGCACACTCGGTGATTTGGGAAGTCCCTATCTAGCAGATGTACAAGCCCGTGAATCAGCCGTTTATATAACAAATGAAGTAGTCTTTCAAAAGATTTCGGTGTATAAGTTAAACTATATAAAGTTTGTGAATATACTACACGTAGTACTGTGCCCTGGGATGGGGCGTAAAGATAAAATAAAAAAAGTTATTTTAACAGCATTTTCAAAATTCACAGAACATTCGAAATTATATTCGTGTAACTTCTGTTCGCAAAGTTATGTTTTAAATGTAACCAGAATGTCCAGTCACTTACAGAATAAGTGCATACGTTGTCCTCGTAAAATAAAGAATGAAATACTATCAAAATCAAGAGCATTAAGTGTTAAGAAAATTAAAGCAATAAATAAAGGTGAATAATTTTGATTGATTTCTATTGGGTTTTATGGAAAAATATTTAACATTTTAGAGATTCCGGAAAGAGAAAGTTCTCCGCAAACAGATTTAGAAGACG
This sequence comes from Amphimallon solstitiale, assembly GCA_963170755.1. Taxonomy (NCBI): domain Eukaryota; kingdom Metazoa; phylum Arthropoda; class Insecta; order Coleoptera; family Scarabaeidae; genus Amphimallon; species Amphimallon solstitiale. Next base: position 117,660,541 of record OY720677.1, read on the forward strand.
ACGATGGAGAGACGATTTCAAGCGATTCTCGCCCACAATCTGCTGCAAGCACCACAAAATCCGCTTACAGTGAAAATTTGGATTTTTTGTGTGGATGTAATGAATAAATCAGAAGAAGAGGAAATTTGGGATCTCTTAGCAACAGCATGCTTTGCTAGTAATACTCCTTTAAATTTTACGGAAAATGTTCATTGGCAAAAATTGTTTAAAAAAATGAAACCTTCTTTACGATTGCCCTCTAGATATCAGTTATCCAATGCGCTTGTAGATAAAAAAAAACACTCTCAAATAAATCAGTTAGTTAATGAAAAAATAGCAAAGTCTAAAACAATTGGAATTCAAGTTGATGGGTGGAGTAATATTAGAAACGAATCCATTATAAATATAATAATTAAATGTCCAGAACCAGTTTTATTTAAAGTAATTTACTGCAAGGAAAATCGCCACGATGCTGCATATTTTTGTTCTTTGCTTAGTTCTGTTATAGACGACTTAGGTATTGATAAAGTTATAAGCATAGTGACTGATAACGCTAGCAATATGAAATCAACTTGAACATTAATTAGTGATATGTACCCGTCCAATTATTTTGCTTGTTATGGATGTTGTGCTCATATTTTAAATTTATTCGCACAAGATATTTTAAAATTAGAAGTGTTTGCATGTTTAATTACTGATTGTAAAGTCATAGTAAAAACTATTAAAAAATGGCACATTTTGAATGCTACGTTTAAAAATATACAAGATGAACAGCGAACATTACAAAAATCAAACACACTAACATCTCTTAAACTACCTGGCTAAACTAAATGGAGCTCTAATAGTTTCTGTTTAGAAAACTTAAGAATAAATAAAAAAAATTTAAAAGAATTGGCTATAACAGAAACTATAGCTAATACTTTAAACAAAAGTATAAAAAATAATATTTTAGATGATCTGTTTCCGTAATTTTAAAGAACATACAAACCTCTCAAACCTTGCATATCTCATGTAGTTGAATATTTTCAAGACCTAAATGAGCAACTGATTGCTGCATGCCCAGTAAGATATACTAATAGCGGAGTAGCCATGGCAACCAAACGACCCGAAAAATCGACGAAAATCAGCATCGCGGGGCGCAAAACTCCTCTCTGGATACGTGAAATTGAAAGCCGTCCTTTGGCGTGAAGGTACGGGGGACCTTGAAGGGTTCCTCGACGGAGAGACTTTCCTCCTAAGTGGAGCGTGTGCAGAGATATCGCCCGTTGAAGAGGAGCGTGCATTCGGTGTTTTAACAGAAAAATGGCTTACGTCATGACGATTCACGTGACAATCAAAATATCCCGAGAAACGTCAAACTTGCAGACAAACTCAGTTGTGTCCACAGATTCACTTTTAAGCGTGAAATACGAAATTTGGAAGGTTGCGAGGGTCCAACTAGGACCGGGGTCTTAAAGAACGGGCTTCTCGGGATCTTTTACATGCTCATTTCGAGTCGACAGACGCACGCAATGAAGGACACGAACACTTTCAAATTCGTTTGCAGAAGGATTTGGTCAGAAAAATGGCCGAAAACGTCACAGATTCAATGTGCATGTTTCAGAACTAAATGCTGTCTTATCACATTTAAAATCACGGAGACAAATGGCTATAACACCTATGCATTTGGCTGCCAATTTACTAGATCCAATATTTAGTTAGTGGATCTGATATAGCAAAAATTATGACTGAGGTTGCTTATTACAAATCGAAAGAAGAATTGTTTTCAAAAGATTTTATATGGCAAGCATTGGAGACAGGCAAATTGAATTCTGTATTATGGTGGAAATCACTTTGTTGTCCTACAGCTTTAAGTAAAGTCGCAATAGAAATTTTGAACAGCCCACCAACAACATGTGCGACGGAGAGAAGTTTTTCAATGTTTAGTATTATACACAATAAAAACGAAATAGATTAACTAATAAAAGAGCTGCTAAGTTGGCATATGTGAATTTAAATTTGAAACTGAAAGAAAATCCGGCACTGAAAGATGAGACAGAAGAGTTGGAATGTTCTGATTCGAAATGCAATATTGAGTCTGAGAGTGGATCTAGAATAGTTATGTAATTAATAATGGTAATAATGATAAATCATTGTTTTGTTCTATTTTTGGAATATTGTTTAATTTTAAAATATGTTAATATTACCATGGTAATTTACTCAAAAAATGGTAAATTACGCGAGAATAAATCTTGGTAAAAAAAGTAAATGGGTGTGCTTAAAACCACACAGCAGAAGTGTAAACTTCATCAAGGCGAGGTTAATAATACGTAACGGTCAGTTGGACGTATGTATGTATATATATAAATAGACGATATGAATGTTGGCTTACGATCCTCGCGCTTGGTCTAATGGTTAAGTGCCGGCCTCTCACCCAGGCGGCTCCGGTTCACATCTGCCCTGGGGCATGAATTTATTTATTCATTTAAATTTCAATTTAATTGAAATTAAATAACTCTATATGATATATTTATCATCTTGTTCCCTTAGTCGTCTCGAGCCGACATTACCCGAACGAGCGTTACATATCCGAGCGTAACGGGTCAGTCTTGTTCAGTGCCTACAATCAGCGCAACGCGCCCAAAGAAGTTTACACTTCAAAAAGAGCAGTAATTTACCACGGTAATTTACCAAAATCATAAATTTAGGTAATTTTACATCTCTGGTGCTAACATAACCCAAGAAACCTTAATAAATGGCTTTGAAAGTATGAAGCGTAGATTTCAATTTTGTCTTCAAAATAATGGTCAGCATTTCCAACATACGCTTTCGTATTATTTTCTTTTGACTATTGTAATAAATTTTTTTTCAAAAACTAAATTACAAATTATTACACACATTTACAAGACATAACCAAACTATCAAATTATGCATGTGTGTCTGATTACGTGCACTGTCACCAACCATTAAAAAAAACATGGCCGTCTCTAGCGAGGAAAGTGTTTGAAGACACGGTATAATACAAGGCAGAGTATCAATTTAAGCCCTGCCATAAATATGCAGTTTATTCCCTCAGCCAAAGCAACACGGAAATACTTTTTCGACACCTAAGACAATGAACACGCTTCTTTTTCTTCAGTCCCTCCAACAATTTCCTGTTGCATTACAAGTTACCATATGCGGCCGATGTAAAGTTCAACAGATAATCGTTCTTCCTCCTCAGCCAATTTTTCCCATGCCGTGTCTTCAATTCTTCTTGCACATTATACATTTATACATCACATATGTATGTACATGCACTTATATAAGCGTGTACAGTTTACTTACAACTTACGTACCGGCCAAGAAGTGGAGGTGACGATACTCCCACTTCATCTATTATAACGATTTGTTCACGTAAGAGACCAGCCCTGTCAGGGCGCAGCTTTTCTGTTAACTCATCCATATCCATGTGGGAAGTGCTGCGGCATTACCTAACCACCCATGAAGATTGGATTAGCGGTGAAGAAATTGAAAGAAAAATATTATTGGAAATGGAAGGAACAAAAAAAAAAGCGCAGAAATAAATATATGCGTACTTATTGTATGGGTGATCATTATGCTATGGTGGGTTTCATTTTGATCGATTTTCAATAAGGTATTGACGTTGTTAGGCAGGAAACTTTGAATAATTGAATACATTTAAGATCATCTATACTACACAAACCAGTATATTATACAAGATATATAATAGAAACAACTGTACCTTGTCAAAGTTGATATATAATTGTATGAGAAACGACTTCTTCATTCATGGTTCCGTTCCTATTTGGAAGTTTATTAATATCTCTTAAGAGATACGGCATGCGGATAAATGTAATATGCATGAGCAGGTAAACTTGTTAGGATTATTTTTGAAACTGATATCTTATATTAGCAATAATTTTTAAATACGAGGGTAGTTCAGTCAATAAAAAAATAATGAGGAATATATTATTAAATATGCCATTGTTTCACCAACCCTTGTATACACTGCTCATAGGTATCTTGTGGCAATTAGCTGAGGAATTTAGTCACAATGTTTTGTACATTTATCCCTCAATGCCTAAAACGGCTATAGGATTAATGCCCAAAAATTCGCCAACATTATCCGGAAGCAAAAAAACCACGTGAAAGTTCTTTCAACGTTTTCGTTTTATAGCTTGATAAAACATCTTTAAAGTTTCATTTTATGGGTTAGTATTAATGTCCACCCCAGCTTCTTTAAACTGTATCTGCATCACAAGGTGGTTGTGCTTTAATTTTTTTGGTGGTGATGAATAGTTTGAAAGTATCCGCTGTATCGATGGCGACCTATTGTATTGTAACGTTTTCGGGTTCGCAATAAACAACTCGTGCAATTTATTTATTTAAAACAGTCTGTATATTCATACACGTAAAATTAATTACAATATAAAAATATAAAACTAATGTATCACACTTAAACTCCTAGAATAGATAAACACAGGTATTTATTTCTATATAACACTCTAATATTTATGTCCGCATATTTAAATCACTTCTATTTATATAACACGGTAATATTTATGTCTTTATTACACTATATTTATGTTTATTCTTCGACTACCACTCAAAGAACTATTTATTTATTTCTTATATTTATTTTTACTTTGGTCTGTTCCGCGCGACTAATACTTAAGGAAGTTCTTATTCCGGAATTGACTCTTCTCCGTGACCCAGCCGCCTTATATACACATACGAAACATCTGGAAGCATTCGCGTAAACTCCCTCTCCCTCTCGATGTTTGTAGAACATTCGACAGACATTCTGTCTCTTTGCAGTACAATGCAAATGGATGATTTTTGTTGTCGCCCGGATGTCTACTGGTTTCGTTACATTGCCCCCTTCTTAAAAACTGCGTTTCGTCCCGAAACACGCTATTCCATGTTCTTGTCGCTGGCGGATGACGAAATCCACACCCGGACCCACGGGTGCACCCAGCCGTCTTGTGGAAATGGCAATCCACCGTCCCAGGCGGCACAACGGGCTGATTGGGTCGACAGCCGCACACGACCATTTCCATACCAGTATACCGAAACACTACCTCCGGCATGTTTCCTACGGTTCTCCATTCCAAACGGTCTAATCCGCAGCCCAGTTTCGGAATTGCCAGCCTCCTTATATTTTGCTCGAGTGCTCGTCCTCGTGAATCGACAAGGGATTCCATAAGTTGGGTCTCAAGGTTTTCCGGTAATTTGTCGCACATCCGCCACTTCACCGCTGTCACGTCCATGGTATAGGGCCAATTGGTTGAAACGCACCACCCCTGGCTCACTATGGGGTGTTAGTCTTATGCTATAAACCACGTTATCTATTCGCTCTAGTATTTCGCATGGTCCCTCCCAGTATTGTTGGAGCTTTGGGGACAGGCCTCGGCGACGTTGAGGATTATCTAACCAAACAAGGTCTCCTTCTCGATAACCACCTCTCTCGGCTTGCACGTCGTAACGATTCTTCGTCCTGTCGCTGGCATCTTGAGTGTGATGGCGTACTCGCTCGTGGGCATCCTCCATCCTACTGGGTCCGCTGACGTAGTCTTCTCCATTTGGGTTCTCCACAACACGCTCGAGTAAGCCATCCTCCACCTTCAGAGAGTCCCATTGAGCCCAGTAGGATTCCAGTCCCTGTGAACGAGGAGCTACTTCTTGACAAGCCGGTCCGCGACCAGTACCTTTCCAAACCATCAATGAACCAATGTCTTCATCAGCTTCTTGACCGATCCGCAAATTGTCAGGTTGCCACTGATCGTCAATCACGGTAATTCTAAATGTGTTGGCCGATTTTTCTTCTAGTCGGTTGCTATGCCTGCAGTCTTCTGGACGTGGTCTCCTTGCAACAGCATCAGCGTTTTGGTGATACAGAGATGCAATTCGCGCTATTGATTTTGAGGCTCTACAATACTGGGTCGACGATTGCCTCCTCTCATCGACCCGTTTCATTTTTCGCAGCTCCGCTATGGTTTTCTTGGGCTCCTTCCCGCATTTACTATGCACATGGCCCATTTCCAGTTCCAATTCCAGCATCGGAGCGTTCTTCTCTTAGGTTGCACCTGATTCACTAATCGTCGGACTACCTGTCCCAGGTATGCATGCCCATACTTCATCTCAAGACGCTTGCTTAATTTAAGGAAGTCTTGACACTCTTTCGGACGCAAGGTCTGCAGAATGTCACTGGCCTCTCTTAACGACACAATCAGAGCAGTAGCTTTCTCTGGGGATGTACACCCATTTGCTCCTGCAGCGGCTTCGAATTGTTTCCGGTACGTCATCCATGACGTCTTTCCATAGAAGGTGGGAGGTTTTACCTTTGCCTTTGCTATTCGGGAGATCTCCAGGCTTCCGCTTGAGGCGTCATGGGGACAGCAGTCGTTCATCGCTGGCAACTGAAGCTGAGCCCCAAACTCGTCCCCCATTCCGAACACGCGCTCCTCAACTTTCTGTTCTACGGCTTCGATGGCCCCAGAAAATTCCTGTCTCCCATTCCATGAATTCTTTTGAATGTCTTCCTTAAAAGTAGTCTCGAGTTGTTTTGAATTATTTGCCATTTCATCTTTTAGAGTCTCGAATTTTTTTGCAATTTCATCATTTAGAGTCTTGAAATGTTTTACACTTGCATCTTTTAGAGTCTTAAAATGTTTTACAATTTCATCTTTTAGAGTCTCCGGTATGAAGATTAGATCAGCCTGTACTTGAAACAAATATTTCTCGGGATCCTTACCTTCATTTATTAAGAGGTCACGAAGCCGATCCTGGAGAATTGTTTTTTTTCCAAACGTATCTGCGTCCCTTTCTTCCAATTCTGTCCTTAACTCGGAAGCCTTTAGTTCTTCCAAACGTTTGGTAGCCATTTATTTATTTATTTAAAACAGTCTGTATATTTATACACGTAAAATTAATTACAATATAAAAATATAAAACTAATGTATCACATTTAAACTACTAGAATAGATTAACACAGGTATTTATTTCTATATAACACACTAATATTTATGTCCGTATATTTAAATCACTTCTATTTATATAACACGGTAATATTTATATCTTTATTACACTATATTTATGTTTATTCTTCGACTACCACTCAAAGAACTATTTATTTATTTCTTATATTTATTTTTACTTTGGTCTGTTCCGCGCGACTACTACTTAAGGAAGTTCTTATTCCGGAATTGACTCTTCTCCGTGACCCAGCCGCCTTATATACACATACGAAACATCTGGAAGCATTCGCGTAAACTCCCTCTCCCTCTCGATGTTTGTAGAACATTCGACAGACATTCTGTCTCTTTGCAGTACAACGCAAATGGATGATTTATTGCTTTACGATGTTTACCAGTCGTGCCGAATATTTGCCTTTCTTTTGTTGTCGCCCGGATGTCTACTGGTTTCGTTACAGTATTGTCGAAAATAATAACATTAAGTTTCTTCAGTAGCAGTTATTGACAAGGGAAGGTACCTTTGTAACTATACTCGGTGAGGTGCGGGAAAGATAAGCTTAATCACCAGCATTTTTGGTCTTCAGACAACAGACAATTGGGCACCTTTGCTGTAACCCAGGTTGTTTGCGATACGACGATGGACGGATGCTACACTTACACTTATATTTTCTAAAATTGCTTTGATTGAAATTCACTAGCCGACAAAATTCTCCGGACAGTTTTTGTTATGTTTGTTGATTATATGTTACAAAATCGTAAAAGAAGTCTCTAAGTGAATTACTTCAAAGATGTTATGAACAATATGGTGGCTTCAAAATTAAAAAAAACATGGATACCACATATATGTTGTATTTTGTGTTGTAAAATTAACTCAACAAAAACAAGATCTCTTCTGAAGTCCTGCCTGAAAGGCCAATGATTTGGCGTGAACTAGCAGATCACGTCAGGGACTGTTACTTCTGTCTTGTAAACATTTAAGGGTTTTCAAAAAGAAATAAACATAAAGTAATATATCCAGACATTCCATCTCTAAGCAGCTCCAATGCATTAAAATTCTTCTGCAAATTCCACGGACGAGGAATGTTTTGAATGTGTCATTTTCAAGTGATCTGACGTATGTTCCTTCTCACGAATCACATCTCATTACTCAATCAGATCTAAATGATTTGATATGGGATTTGGGTTTAACCAAAGAAAAATCACAAATTTTGAGATCTCGATTAAAAGAATGGAATCTTTTACATTCCACTACAAGAATCTCTGTATTGAAGAATCGTCACGAAAAATTTAGTTCATTTTAAAATGTTGAAAGAAATTCCTGTAACTGTACTGATGTAAATCACCTTTTGCATGAAATGAGTATTGAATATAACCCTGCAGAATAGCGATTGTTTATGGGCTCGTCGAAAACAAGTCTCAAAGCCGTTTTTTTTTAACAATGGTAATTCGAAACCATCAATTCCAATGGCTCATTCTACAAACACAAAAGAAACGTATGACAGTATGTCAACTATATTAAATCTTATTGAATAGTCTTATCATCTTTGGCAAATCTGTGGTGACCTTAAGGAGGCGGGTCTACCAAATATTGTTGTTTTTTGTGTCTGTGGAATAGCCGAGCAGTTCAGCATCATTACCAAATAAAAGAATGGAACCAGCATTTGTTCCTCGAGAATTAAATATAAAATTTGAGGCGTTCGTGGATTTTAATTTGGTGATTCTAACCCCCTCTACACATTAAATTCGGAATTATTAAACAATTTATCGAAGCACTAGAAAAGGAAGGCAACTAAATGGGATAAGATTCCAAAGTCTGATGCGAAAATTCGCGAAGGAATATTTCTTGGTCCACAAGTTAGGAAGCTGTTCAAAGATGAAAGTTTTGAACGTACCATGAATGATTTAGCTGGCACCATGGACTTGGCAAATATTTTCTGGGAAATAAAAAGAGTGAAAACTACCAAGATATCGTGGCGAATTTGCTAGAAAACTATAAAAATTTAGGGTGCCGGATGTCGCTCAAATTTCATTTTTGGCATTGACATTTGGATTTCTTTCCTGCTCAAATTTCATTTTTGGCATTGACATTTGGATTTCTTTCCTGCTAATTTAGGAAAGACGAGTGATGAACAGGGAGAAAGGTTCCATCAAGAGATTGCAGAAATAAAGAAACGATATCAAGGTCATGATGGGATTTTTTTTTCTGGTTTCTCATTAGAGAAGGCAACAAGCAACATAAAAGGAAGAAATATCTTTATTTATGCAAAACCTTGATATATCAGCAATTTTCCTTTGTGTGCAGTTTTTGTATTCTTGATACTAATTAAACATTCAAGTATTTGGTAATGAGCTTCAGGTATCTTGGTGTCGAGGTAACGAGTCAAAGAGACCTGCGGGCGGAGGTTCAACAACAGGCAATGAAGGCGACACAAGTAACCGGGTATGTAAACACAATGGTGTGGCGGAACAAATACCTTCCTAAGGAACGTAAAGTACGAGTATACAAAGCTATGGTTCGCCCAATACTAACATGTCTCCACGGAGACAAGAGCAGATACCAAGAAAACTAAACAAAAAATTAGAGCAGTAGAAATGAAGATTCTCAGAAAAATAGCGAATGTCACGTTCGAGATAGACAGACGAGTAGATCCATAAAAGAAGGACGTGGAGTGCAGGATGTGGTGAAGTGGAATAAGCGAAGAAGGAAGGAATGGAATGACCATGTCGAGAGAATGCAAACCAACAGACTAGCATATATATGCAAACATGAGAGACCAAAAGGAAAGAGACAACAAGGACGACCTCCCAAGAGATGGGGATAAAGTTGGTTTTCCTCATCCGCTGAATAGAAACAGGCCAGGCAAACAGGGGATGATCCTAGTTAAAAGAAGAAGAAGAAGCATTTGTTATGTCAAGATTTTTTTAGTTATCTATTTGTTTTTATAACTTCTGTATAAGAAATTCTTATTCTAGATACAATATTGCTGTTTATCTACTAGAGGAGTATGATTATAACTCTAAAGCTAGACGTGGTGGAATGATTTGGTTTTTGGTTATGTTTTCAGTTAAAGACTGTAAGAATTGAATTTTTACAACAGCTATTAAAAGAAAATTTAAAATTGTCGGCTAGTATAATATTATTGTCTGCATAGCACATATCTATAAACGCACTCGCCGGTTGTTCTGAATTTAACTGACGTCGTGACAACATGTCGCACGCTGATGAGTTCTATGTAAGCTGAACGCGTGTACGTGAATTATTAGTAACGATGTCGTTTGGGAGTGAATGTGCATTGCACCCATATACGAATTAGTTGATGTATGCATTTGCGAGTCTGTTATTAAATGATTTAATTTTATTATTTGCGTTAAGTGAAATCTTTTGAAAATAAATATGTCTGTTTTAATAAATTAATAGAGGTACAAACTCCTATCACAATGTGTATTCATCTATCTATTTGGTTGATGTAATATTTGACATATTTATATTCATTATATTGTGCGATTCATTTAGAATTGTTTATGTATACGGAATGCATCGGGAACTGACGACGAGTTCAAGCGATATAACAGCGCGTGCATCATCGCGGGATATGAAACGAGAAAACTTTGGACCTGCTACTCGCTCAGCGATCATTCGCAACCGTGTAATTAATCTTCGTATTTAACAGTTATTCAAGTTATCTTTCGCCGCCGTGCTTCAGGTTTAACATACACACCACCATTCGTACGAGACAAGTCGAAATCCGAATCCCATAAATATTTATGGAAACCAATTCTCTTACTCTTTCTGTTCTTGTTCTCTGGCCACTTTCGACCGTTTAGTCAAGACAAATCGATTATACAGTGCGAGAGTCTGTTTAAAAACGGACGATACAAATTAAAGAAGGGAACGACCAGAAGAGAAGCAGCACGCTCTCCATTCTTTCCTCGTAGGTACAACATATGCACATACATAAATAATTCATCGTTGTTGGGAAATAAGGCGAAGACAAATTTCGGAATTGGCTCCCGATACTCGATTATTCCCTCTCATTCGAATCGCTTGTTTATCGACGGTGTCGTACGTCGTCGCACTTAAAGCGCTAATTGATAAATGATAGCAGCGTGCTGGCTGCATTCTTTAAATACACTTGAACGAATGATGCGCGACGTGAACGTTTTTGAGTTTATATTGTTTTATTGAACATTGACCTGTTGAGTATTTGTTACATAAATAGATAAGAATGCATGTATTTATAACGAGAAGATCTATGTACGTTTTAAACATTCATGGTGGATAAATCATTGTGTTATTTGCTATGTGTGAATGTAAGTCTTCCTTGATGTGATTAAACTTATAAACCTATAAAGAAAAAAAAGAATATGATTCACGAAATATTCCAGTAAATCCGTCAGAAAATAGAGGTTTGCTGTGCAAAAGATCGGGTAGTTTTGAGTTTTGCGTATTGCTGTGACTCTTGCAAATTAATGATTGCATAAAATATATTAATTAATTTCAATAATAAACAAGAGCAGAATCAGGCATATACTTTAGTTCTAGGCCTTATGCTAGACCAAAGTCTTATAATTTTCTGCAAAACAGTAGGTTTAGCAATTTCACAAATCACTAGCTCAGTTTTAAAATTATTAATGAAATTTTCTCTTAGAAAATAATAACGATGTTCCTTCTCCAATATGAATGCTTTCAAGCGAGTGTCTTTCAACTCGTTGAACACACCCCTAACATACACAACAATGTGCTCATCCCTTAATGAATATATGTCTTTAAAATTCAAATCAAATGCCTTTGTGTATTCAGAATCATTGACTTAGTCCTGATTAGTTCTGATCAACGCCTTTGCTCGCTCCCGAAACAGTATCACCAAGACCAATTCGTGTTTTTAGGATTAATCAAGGCTCCATGCTATGAATTAATCACCTATTTAATTCATTGCACACATCCCTGACTTATTACCCAACACGTCAAAATTCCAATACACAAACACAATAAAGTATAAAATAAATAAAGAATATATTTACATAAAAAAAATTACTAACGCCAGTATAAAACACCACGTAAGAAAATTATGTCACATAAAATATACAATAAAACAAAATAAATAGCACTTAATCACCTTAATTCCTCATATAAAATCTCGAACTCATCCATATTTAAAATCGTTAAAGAAAAAAAAATATTTTGTAGGCAGTAAAGAAATATTCTACAAAAGAAAAATTTAATTACCCTAATACTTTAATCTTATAAATGTCTCAAACACCAAGTGTCTATACTTTTATTCCAACTGATAATAAATACTTTCTCATTAAATCTTAAACTAAATCATTACAATTACTAAAAATGTTCTACCATAACGCACGGTATGATTACCCCACGTAAGAATAAAACATATTAGTTCAATAAAATTAAAAAAAATTAACTCGCTAGAAATATCAGAGTCTTATTTAGACAACATTATTCTAAGTACCAATAAAAAAATTTCGTAAAATATTATAAGTTCAGAATAATGATTCCAATTAAATATTTAGGAAAAATATTACAAGTTCCGAAATGATAAAATTTCTTCTAAGTTAAAACAAAATTTAATAGTATCAACATTCATTGTCTTTAAGAAACGGTTCCCACATGTTTCTAGAAGATTAGTTTAGGAAGCGGTTTGCACCAGCTTCTCCCGTTTTCTCGTCATGTCCCCGACTTATATGCATATTTTTCTTCACAAAAACGTACGGCTATCCTCGGCACGATACCGATTCCACCTCTTCAATTGCATTTCTATAGTGCTGCACCTATCGGTAAAGTGATGTATTATTTATTTAAAAATGTAGACAAACATCCATCTCCATGTCGACTTGTTTACGTTTGTGATTGTAAATAGTATCTCGCGGGGAATATTATTTCGCCCGGGCTGATTCATTGAACGTATTCGGTCATAATATTTTCTTGCGCTAAAACTTACAGTAAACACTTTCTTGTGAATATTCACTTGATATACCAGGCTTCTTTTAATATTAGCTTCTTGAATAAAATTACGATAACATTCTTATATTATTTTACTTAAATTAATTTAAATTTGCCAAAATACTAACTTAATAAATATTTATATACACTTGATTATGATAAAATAAATAAAATAGTAATTAATTAAATTAAATCTAGAAGTGATCTTGATTATGCTTATTTACAATTTACCACCAAACTCAAGATCACTGCAGTATGTAGTTAGTGTTGGGCGCTTAGTTTTGCGACGTCAGCGCGCCATGTCGCACCACTTGGTATCAAGAAAACATAGAAATGTTGAACCTTTCCTATGTTTTTTCACAATATCTCTGAACGGTTGGTTTTACAGAGAATATTATCCGTCTAAATTTGTCACAGTTTGAGCCAAAACCAGCTCTGTAGCTTAATTAGTGACAAACACGTGCTTCCAAAAAAATAACGATTTTCTCAAAAACTTATAGAAATTGCGAAGGAATCACCAGAATTCCTGGTGGTAACTTGAAAACGTTAAATTCATGCCTACAGATAAAGTCATTACACTTTCTTCTGTTAACAACAATGTTAATATTGGGAAAGAAAAAATACTGTCAACCCACTAACTCTCTTCCACAGAATTTGTGTAGTCAAACAATCAGATGAAGACTTTGATGGATACCTTTCTGATGTGACTGGAAAGAGCAACGAAAGTGCAGAACGCATTCAGCGAACAAACTTATATTCATCACATGGATAATCTTCATTGAAGCCACATCTCCAAAAACTTCTCAAGAACAATTTTTAGTGAATGAAAGCAACAACATTCTAATTGTTAAAACGACTTTTTATGTTAGATCTCAGTATGACAATAAATTCGTGGATTGTGAAGACATTGACCTTTTAGTCATTCTAACGTGGTTAGCTCCAATGAAGGAGAACTTATACTTCCGAAAATGTGGAAAAGGGACCACGCCTGATGAGTTATACTCCACAACATCATTTACATACAAATTCAGCAGAATGATTTTGTTCATTGTGGGAGTGATACGACAATATTCGGCCAGGAGAACCCAAAAAAATTTTTTTTAAGAAAAAACCGACATTTGGAAGAAAAAAATTTAAGTATTTTTCAACCCTGCAGCTACTAAGTGACCATGGCAGGTAAAACTATTCTGATTCATTTATATGAAGGTAGCCCAGAACCTCTGCATGTAATCTCAATCACTTGCGCTACGCGCTCTTTACCCAAACGGCAATGAAAGCAAGTCTGACACGTTTATTCCCAACCGTAGATGAAGCCCGATTTCATGCCTTAAGATCTAACTTTTAGATACAGAAGTGGTTAGGACATGAGAAAAATTCTCTTGAGTGGGGCTGGATACTTACCGGATTCGGCCTAATCATAACGAATTTAAACAAATATATTGCCATATATTTTCAAGGTTCAAAGACAGCTCATTTTGTCTTCGTTTACTTATTCATTTCAAGGAAAATATTATATTATTATATTTTTTTTTACTGTGAAGTTGTACACTCTTTTAATCCCTTTTGGAGAGTACTCAAAATTGAAGCCTTTTTGGTAATTTGAAATGTGATACCTACATGATTTGGTACTTACATCAATCAGACTTTGAATGTTTTCTGTCATACAAGTCTGGGAGTCACATTAACTTGCAATTTATTATAATTTTTATGACATAACATGTTGGTACAAATACATATATAAAATAGATTGTTCGGATATCTAATATTTTGACATGAAACCCTCTTTATATTGTTAATACTTAATTAATAATGCTAATTGCCAAATTGAAGTGCTCCCATCTATCAACGGATAACTAAACGTCTTGTACAGTTTTAGGGATATTTAACATCAGAGTGATATTGTCGTCTATTAAATCTACAGTTGGTATTCGTCCACACCTTCACTGTCTATATTTGACAGATAATTAGATATTAAACTTAAAACAATATGTGTAATGATAAAATCAAGTGTTTTAAGTGTCTAGTGAATGTGAACAACATGTTTATTACTTCAATATTCATTTTATATTACCTTCTAGCATTAAGAGTAAAAGAAATCTTACTATGTCAATCTTTTATTTACATATAAAACAGAAATTCAATTACACAAATTTGGTACATATACAAGAAGATCATAAAGTACTTGTTATATACAAATGCAACACTAATTCATATATTGAAAAAGAACCTTACATTTACTGAAAAAGAAATATTCGTAGTATGTCAACAAACATTTAACGGAACATTCAAACATTGAATATTAAAATATACGATCATAAATATTTTGTGAAAATTATATACATGATATTTACTTCGAGAAAGGTGATATTTTTACACAAGTCTAGCAAAAACGTTAATGCATCATCTGGTGCTTATTTTCGTATTATTGAAGAGATATTCGACGAGAATAATATATTTCTTTGAAATCCTACGTGAACCTAAAATTTACTTTGGTACATTTGAAATTAATAAAATCTATCTGACGTGATTATTTTAAATGAACGGAATAACCATATAAAGATTTACTCGGGACTTACAGGACGGAATTGTTTTCTTACCACGATCTGCCTGGTAACAAAACAACTTACGGATCACCATTCTAGACTGCCAGAAAGACTAAGGGATAGGTACTAGGTACTCTCTAGACTGCCAGAGAGTTTGGTGAGAATTCTCCTAGACTGCCAGGATAACTCTAATTTTACTAACAAAATCGGCGGCTTATATAGGCCTAGATGGGCATAAATAATAGCTTAAAACAGTGTTTCTTGCCGAAGTATCACGCGTAAAAAGCATGCACTGTACTTAAACGCATGATATTATCACGTGCAAAAATGCATTTAGAAAATTAACAAAAATATCATCTTTCTTTTTACTAATTGACTTTAGACAAATTAAACATATTTTAGAATATTTTTATTAAATTATCGCACCCATTAATGCCAAAATTACATAAAAAAGCATTAATACAAATTTGTTCGATAATTTATACAGTGACGGACAAAAATCCGTTACAATATATTTATATCACAGAATTCCTTTTTATTTTTCTTTAATCTCAAGGTGGACACATCGAATCAAAAATTATAAGTTTAGTTTACATAATATTCAATACTAGATTGTTTAAGTTTAACAAATATGTCAGTTTGTCTACGAATATGTGTTAATTATAAATTTATTTTTTACATGTTCGCAAGTTCCTATAATTGTACTATTACATGCACTTTATTCTTAGAGAAAGAATCACTTGCTAGACTCATGAACATGGCAGTAACTGAAGTAGTTTTTAAGACAATAAACCACCATTTGAAGAATTTGAATGTTTAATGACATACTTATAGCTGTTTACTTTGGATATTACAAAATTGATATAATGAGTGTGAATAAAAACAAGTGTAAAAAAAATATACTCTAATAATATCACAAACATAATCCGAAAAATGCGAAAGCTGATACGAATGACAATTACACATGCTCCGGATTTATCAGAATTTCAAATACTAGCCCACCATCCAGAACTGTAAGAACTATTCTGAACGGTTCTTGAATTACGAGTTCTGAAGGACCGAACATTGAATTAATAGTTCTCAGAATTTGCAGTTCCAGAACTGCATGGTTCGAACAGCCTTGTCTTTCAAATGACATGCGCACTAGTTCTAGAACCGTTCAGAACTGGAGGTCTGAACAAACCTTTTATCGACTTGAAATTTTGAATTTCAAAAATTTTTTTCATGATACACCCTACTGCACAGTAATGTATAAATAAAATAAACAAATTTGATGCGTAAATAGTAATGTTTTTATATTCCCGTTCAGTTAATGGATTTTGTATTTCTCTCTCGAAACATATTCTGTCTTTCAAATATTTCTTTTACGGATATTTGACTGAAAATTCTGTGAAATTTAATCGCCAAGAACTATGAAATAAATCGGTTTATATCGTCTAACGGACTTTTCTACATCTGTATATTACAAACAGATACATATAAACACATATCGTTCCGTTCGTTTCGCTATTTTCTCTTATGGCACACAAGTTAACGGTAATATTGTATGGGTACCAACCAGTTCATGTGGCATAATTATAAATCACCGTATAATTATGCAAACGATAAATGCCCTTTTCTATACCTTCTTCTCTCTCGTTCGCGATAGGTACACTTACATATAGACATACTTGCGCGGGAATGCCCAGATATGCGGCGAATATGGCAGAAACGGGGTCGGAGTTCATACCCCATGGGTCTCCGGTTAGCGGACCGAGATTATTGAAAAAGTACCCCGCCAATGGATCCCGGCATAGTTCGTGTGACATGAATTATTGGCCCGATTGGAACGGCCATTATGAAAATAAGAAGTGACTTTGTAAATTATTCGCGTGCGAGGTTGTCTTTAATTGATGGCCTTGCTCTCATAAAAAGACTTTAAGAATGCACCTGTAATATATTTTCTATTTTTCTGATGGCGAATTGTCACTGACTATATTACAGTATATTATGCAATGAGCATTTAATGATAGCTATTAAGACACGAGTAAGAAAATTACAATACGAGGCGAAGCCGAGTATTGTAATGAAAACGAGTGTCTTAATAGCAGAGTAGAGAAAATTCCATAAAAAATTGCCGAAATTTAAAATTAAATACTCCATTAAGATATACAGGTCACTTGTTTTCATAGTTACTTCATTTATTAATTTGCCCTGGTTATTACATTATACTATAATATAATTATTTATATACAGGGTGTACCACTTAAAATTCCCAGGTCAAATATCTCGGAAACGGATAAAGATATTTGGATTTTGTAAAAGTAGTTACTAAAGAATGCGATCGACTCAAGTGTGCTCTCACAATTGTGTTTTATTATGTAAAGATATAGATGGCGCTGCGATGAAAAGACTTTTTTTGATCGCCACAATCTTCATTTGTTTCTTAAAAATAATGTATGTTATAAACGTGGCTATAATCTTCAGTGTACAAGCTGTACCACTTAAAACTTCCGGATCAAATATCTCGGAAACGGATAAAGATATTTGAATTTTGTAAAAACTAGTTACTAAAGAATGTGATTGACTCTAGTTTGCTTTCACAATTATTCAATAGATTCGGCCTTTACTTGATGTAAATCCATATTCCAATAGAAATAAAACACAAACAATTGTTTCAGAATTACACTATATTCAACTTAAAAACACAACAGCTGTTTCGCTACACTGTAGCTTCTTCAGGTGATAACAAATTCTAAATTATTACCATAAAAGAACAACTCTTATATATAGACAGATATAATGACAACATTAACAAATAACTGTAAAATATTTACAAAGGGTAATTTAAATGTATTTACTTAAAGAGGACAGTTTTCTTAATTAAGAAAACTGTCCTCTTTAAGTAAATAAATTTAAATGCTGTGTGTTTTTAAGTTGAATATAGTGTAAATCTGAAACAATTGTTTGTGTTTTATTTCTATTTCACAATTGTGTTTTATTATGTGAAGATACAGATGGCGCTGGGATGAAAAGAACCTTTTTGATCGCCACAATCTTCATTTGTTTTTTATTTGGAAGAGTATTAAAATTAATGTAAATTTTATTATTTGTGTTAGTTTCCAAAATTTAACGGTTTCATAGATATTCGTGTTTAAAGAAAGTAAGAGTAATTTTAAAGTTTTGTCTTTATTTTGATTAAATAATTAATTTGTAGGGAAAAATAGCGGTAAACATATTCACAATTCTTGCTATTATAGTTACTTCACAATTTAAATTTTATAGTTAGTTCCTTTTTATAAATTCCACTTCATAGGCACCCATAGGTATATGTAGGCAGAAAATCATTCATGTCTGTGTTATATGTATGTATGCTTGCTTTGATTATTTAGGAAATATTTTGACATTAGCACACATTAGTGACATTTGCTTGATTATTAATTGTCTTTATAATTAGCTTCATTCAAACATTTAATCACTTTGCGTTGAGATTGTATAAAAAATATAGAGAATCCCGTAGAAATGCATCTGAAGCAATGCGATTATATGCTCTACGCTTTCCAAATAGGCCTTTACCAGATCACAAAACATTTATAAGTCTGTGTGCATATCTCAGAAATTACGGTAGCTTCAAAAAACAAAAACAATTGAGATGATGAAATTACGGCAGCGGTACTACAAACAGTTAATAATAATCCACATACATCATTACGGCAATTAAAAGAACAGCATGATCTATCTGTAACCTCTTGCCGGAGGATTCTAAAAGAAAATAAATACTTTCCATATAAAGTTCATTTAGTGCACCATTTAATAATAGGAGATAATCAACGCAGACTTGATTTTCTGGCAGAATATTCTGTAATGTTAGCGGAAAACAACAACTTTATGAATTAGATCATGTGGAGTGACGAATGTCGTTTTCACAACAATGGTACTTTAATTAAGCATAATGCTCGATATTGGTCAGAAGATAATCCTAGGTGGATAAGGAAAACAAGAAATCAAACAGTTTTTGGCGTTAAGGTTTGGTGTGGAATTTTAAACGGCCCCCACTTTTATCATGAAACATTAACTGGTGTACGCTACTTACATTTCCTGCAAAATGAGTTACCACTACTTTTGGAAGATGTACCTATAAAGCTGCGAAATAATATGTGGTTACATCATAATGCCAACAGTTATTGACTATTTTAATCAAACGTTCCCACGTCGTTGGATTGGTACTAATGGCGTCCTTAGGTGGCCGGCTTGTTCGCCGGATCTAACCACATTAGATTTTTTCTTGTGGGGTTCTTGAAAGCTGAAGTTTACAATGAACCCATAACAGATATGGGCGACCTTTATGATAAAATTTATGCAAGTGTTCAAAAAATTAGTAGAAATACATGTTAAATGTTTGCGGAAGAGCCGATATACGTCAAGAAAACAACAATTTTGAACATCTTTGTTAGATATATTTGATCCTTTTCAGTATTTAAACAAAATAAAGACAAAACTTTAAAATTACTCTTACTTTTTTTAAACACGTATGAAACCGTTAAGTTTTGGAAACTAACACAAGTAATAAAATTTACATTAATTTTAATACTCTATGCACTAAATGAACTTTATATGGAAAGTATTTATTTTCTTTTAGAATCCTCCGGCAAGAGGTTACAGATAGATCATGCTGTTCTTTTAATTGCCGTAATGATGTATGTGGATTATTATTAACTGTTTGTAGTACCGCTGCCGTAATTTCATCATCTCAATTGTTTTTGTTTTTTGAAGCTACCGTAATTTCTGAGATATGCACACAGACTTATAAATGTTTTGTGATCTGGTAAAGGCCTATTTGGAAAGCGTAGAGCATATAATCGCATTGCTTCAGATGCATTTCTACGGGATTCTCTATATTTTTTATACAATCTCAACGCAAAGTGATTAAATGTTTGAATGAAGCTAATTATAAAGACAATTAATAATCAAGCAAATGTCACTAATGTGTGCTAATGTCAAAATATTTCCTAAATAATCAAAGCAAGCATACATACATATAACACAGACATGAATGATTTTCTGCCTACATATACCTATGGGTGCCTATGAAGTGGAATTTATAAAAAGGAACTAACTATAAAATTTAAATTGTGAAGTAACTATAATAGCAAGAATTGTGAATATGTTTACCGCTATTTTTCCCTACAAATTAATTATTTAATCAAAATAAAGACAAAACTTTAAAATTACTCTTACTTTCTTTAAACACGAATATCTATGAAACCGTTAAATTTTGGAAACTAACACAAATAATAAAATTTACATTAATTTTAATACTCTTCCAAATAAAAAACAAATGAAGATTGTGGCGATCAAAAAGGTTCTTTTCATCCCAGCGCCATCTGTATCTTCACATAATAAAACACAATTGTGAAATAGAAATAAAACACAAACAATTGTTTCAGATTTACACTATATTCAACTTAAAAACACACAGCATTTAAATGTATTTACTTAAAGAGGACAGTTTTCTTAATTAAGAAA
This sequence comes from Amphimallon solstitiale, assembly GCA_963170755.1. NCBI lineage: Eukaryota > Metazoa > Arthropoda > Insecta > Coleoptera > Scarabaeidae > Amphimallon > Amphimallon solstitiale. Next base: position 117,681,483 of record OY720677.1, read on the forward strand.
ACTGTCCTCTTTAAGTAAATACATTTAAATTACCCTTTGTAAATATTTTACAGTTATTTGTTAATGTTGTCATTATATCTGTCTATATATAAGAGTTGTTCTTTTATGGTAATAATTTAGAATTTGTTATCACCTGAAGAAGCTACAGTGTAGCGAAACAGCTGTTGTGTTTTTAAGTTGAATATAGTGTAATTCTGAAACAATTGTTTGTGTTTTATTTCTATTGGAATATGGATTTACATCAAGTAAAGGCCGAATCTATTGAATAATTGTGAAAGCAAACTAGAGTCAATCACATTCTTTAGTAACTAGTTTTTACAAAATTCAAATATCTTTATCCGTTTCCGAGATATTTGATCCGGAAGTTTTAAGTGGTACAGCTTGTACACTGAAGATTATAGCCACGTTTATAACATACATTATTTTTAAGGTTAAAAAAAATTGAGAATCAGCAATTAATAAGATAGGTATGTAAGAGATGGCGCTATTGACTTTTTTAATAGTTTTTTTTGTTGAAATGGACATTTTCGCAATTATATTTTATTACTGTAATAATGATTTATTTCTTTAAAACAAATTTTTATTTCCCGACTTGTGTGGGAAAGTCAATTTCCGACATGCAAATGCAGCCGCGAAATGACATATTTTGATAAGCGAGTACAAAAAATTAGTTTTTCCCAGTGTTGAAAATTCCAATTATAATTTTCTGCTATTTGCACTGATAAATTTAACTTTTAAAATTTACCCACAGGTGAGATTCGAACTCCAGTCCTCCCGATTGCTAGTGGGTTCGCCCGTGTTATATGTCCATAAGGAATATCGGTACCATTTTAACGAAAAGTTGTAAATCAAGAACAATGAAATTTTCTCACAGTAAATGTTAAAACACACTCATCAGGTTGAGTTATTTTGAAAATCCTAGTGCCCTTAGTTTTTTCAAAAAAAATCATAAAATTAGTAAATTTGGAAGAAACAGAACGAAATTAACTCAATTTATAAAAGGCACTATGCTGATGTCGAATCCGAAAAAAAAATTATTTTGATTTTTGGTTTCGCCTAAAATGGTTCCGAAAAAATCCATTAGATGAGTGTTTTAATTCGAATTGAGGAACACTTTCTGTATTAATTTTTGTTTTATTACTATCTTTATTATAAATATTTCTCTGTTTGTTTCTCTATTGATCAAGGGTTATAATAAAAACTGCAAAAAATCCATATGCAATCACAGCTCCATCTATGGGGTTAGGCATCGAAGACCGCACCGTTAAGAGTAAAATTATAGCTTTTAGAAAACTAAATATAATAAAAACAATATAATAAGATAGTAATTAAATATATTCTGAAATATTTAATATTAAATATATTATTTTGTATCTACAATAATATTTTCGTTATGAATAATTCTTTCTTCAAACGACAAATATTATTATTGTTGAACAACTTAAAAGTATGCGCTGCCAAATAAGCTTTGCAAACAGAATTATCTTTCATTTAATGAGCCCAACTGATACTATGATACTCTCTTATTCACAAATATTTACTTATTTCAGTAGATCGTGAGTACAAACGATTCAGAAAAAAATATTTTCTCCCATTTTATTACACACGACTGATAAGATATCTTTCTTAATTATCCGATATGGAGATAAAGCCCATTTAGAGCAGCATTATCTGGTGATTATTGCGATTACGATGAAATGAAACGTGCTGTGTGACTCAGTTACGATTTTGCCTTTTTTGCTTTTGCAATAGATTCCGAGCGGTATAGAAAATATTGACTTCTATTTCAGGAAGTATTCAATTGTGGTGATCTCGAATTATATGTTAGTGTTATGTGAATTAAAAGAAACTGTATTAAAGAACGTGTGAAAGGTGTAGTGTTAAGATGAATTTTCTTGACGAACTCTTTCCAAAGAAGGTACACAAATTATATCATTTATGTCTAAAATGTACTCCAAACACATATGAAATATTGTTCATTTCAAAACTTCCCACCCTAAATTTCTGGAAATCTGGAAATATACGAAAAATTCCTTAAAACACGTAAGAAGTATTATCGGGGGGGGGGGGGGCATTTCTTTATGCAAATACTGACTTACCCCCTGCACCCACCCGGGAACTACGCCCTTAAAAATCTTAAATGGAAAGGGGGTATCAAGTAATACCTCATTTTAAAGGTCTTTTGAAACAGTACATTTTGGCGTTTACTTTTTAAAATTGATCGATTCGTTTTGGAGATTTTTATAAAAATCTTTTGGTTTGTTTAATTTTTTGTTTTAGACTTTAATAGCTATTACTCAAACACATTTTAACTGCCTAATATTTTTTATTTTCATTTTTATGAATTCAAATATTTTTTTGCGAAAAATTTCAATCCAATAATTGTTCAGAATATTTTCCGTTGACCGCTAAACAATGGTATAGCGGTTGTTCAAAACTGCAGCGTTCATTTTCAAGAACATCTCATTGAATTACACGGCGGGTTGCATTAATTCTCTGACGAAGTTCTTATAAATTTTGAGATGGAAGGGTAAATACAACAGCATTCATTTAAAACTTTTAGCTGATTATCTTTTACATTAGCAAGAGATCCAGTCTGAGTAAATTTGTCAATAAGATTGAGGACATATCTATGAGATGTGATCTTATCCGGAAGCCTTTCGTTAAATGTTGTGGCAATTCGTCGAGCACATTGACTTTCGGCTCCATAAATTAATATAATTTCAACCCTTTCTTGTAAATTGTAAACCAATATTGTTATTTTATTTAAGTAACTTTGGGTTGATAACACTAGATAACAATTTATACTAAGGCAACGTATAATGTATTTCCAATATTATACTATTGCCTGTTTTTCGTGTAGAACATTATTTTATTGTGCTGTTACAAAAGTTGAACCAATGAACGCAAAATCGATATAAAACCATTCCTAAAACATGCATTTTTGTTTAATAAGTAGCTACAAAAAGAAGGAAAACTATTCTGCATTAAACATAGTTAAAAAGTTAAAGAACCATAAGATTATTTATTTTCCATATTTTTGAGAAATTAAGTTTTTAATATTGGCGTTTGTTCTGGTGCTCCTAAAACAGATAAACCAGCTAGAAATACAAAACAAAAGAAACCAAAAGTATTTTTTAAAAATCTTCAAAACGAATCGATTGATTTTAAAAAATTAAACGCCAAAATGTACTGTTTCAAAAGACCTTTTAATTGACGTATTTATTACTCGATACTCTTTTCCATTTAAGATTTTTAAGGGGGTAACTCCCGGGGGTAGGGGGTTAAAGTGGGTGAGTCAATTTTTGCATCAAGAAATTGCCCCCAAGATAAAACGTCTTACGTGTTTCGAGGAATTTTCATAGATTTTTAGATTTCCAGAAATTTTGGAGTGGGAAGTTTTGAAATGAACACCTGCATAATATAGAAAACGTTTGAAATATTACTATATGTATATTACTGTTTATTTCATTCGTTACACTACAATGTAGTATAACTCCAACAGTTTTGATCCAAATATTTAATCATATATTCTTGTAATAACTAACTTTATTTAAACTTTTTTTTTATTATTTGCTATAGTTTACGGCTTAGTAACTAACAAAATTATATTATTATTACTAGGCGCAATTTTCTGCGAACATCTCTCATCAGGTTATAGACGTCTTGAACATCTATTTCGCGTAACTTTCTAAAAATTCTACGCCATACTTGTTCCTCATTTTCTGCTTGTCACCCGTCATCATACACTCTGCGAGATATAAGTGCCCAAAAATCTTCATTTGGGCGGGCCTGAATAAATTTGGGGGTTATCTTCGTTTGGTCTTTTCGGGAAGCCAATTGGGAGTTGCTGTTGCATAATGGCAGGACGCTAAGTCGGGCCAAAACATTATATCGTCTCCAACGTGATGTTGTACGAAATTAATTAAACTAGTGGGATAAATGTTAATGAAACTTTCAGAATCTTCTTCTATATTGCCCATATAAAACCACTGTTTTCTTTGATTTCCGAGTTGGCAAGTGTGAGAAATTTTTCATCGTCCATAACAATGACTGTTTCATTCGCAAAATATCCGCAGGGTTCATTTAGGAGACTTTCGTCTTTCTCGATATTTTTAACCATTTTCGGGAACCCCAACTCTGTCTTTTGCTCTTCTTACCGATCCTTCTTCGGATAAAAATATTTGGTTTTCCTTTTTTGATGATTTAGATATTTTTTGCTTCACATTCGGCTATAACATAGTAATATTTTGGTTTTAAAAAACGCGAACTATTTCAGGCTTAGGGATCATTCGTCCAACCAAATTATAAATGCTTTTTCTTATTTCTAATTTATAAGACATTTTAATGCAACTGACGTAAAAACGACTTGTCTAACTAACATGAAGAAATTAGGCAATTTTTTGTTTACAAAGGTATTTTATCATTACAACCTTATTTTTAAACCTCTAAAAAGCTAGACTTAAGACATTATAACGAGACAATGTTGCCTTCAATATTTAAATAAAGAGTGTAATAACACCTGCTTAAGGTGCAATTCTCCTTTCATCGTATAATTCTCCAAAAGATAATTATAAACTATAAAACGCTGACGAAGAGGATACCTTTCACAAAAAAAGATTAAGTTTAGATATTCAGATTAGAACCATGGTGTTAAAATTACACTTTGTCTAGTATTTAATAGCAAATGAAAAATATAAATAAAAACAGCGTCATACCCATAGAAATTAAATACTCCATACAACTTGTATTCATTTTCAAACTATTCATTGTCATATAATAATTATCTTTATTGTCCAACGAATTAATCCACAGTAATATACTTTTTAATTGCTTGCTTTGGCGTTCTAAATTCTTTCAGTTTCTATGCGTCAAACAAAACACCATAGTCAATAATCCTATATGAGAAGATGGAATGGAAAAAATGGAAAAGCAATACATCTTGAACACTTATATCGATCTTGAATCGCAATCATCTCAATGTGTAACACTGACAAATCCATTACAGACATCTCTAAATACTTTTGTGTTATTAATAAATTAGTATGAAATGCAAAATTTGCAGGATATTTCTAAAAAGCTGTTCTTTGATAAAGTAGTATTACTTCCGGTCCGAATTTTGAAATTTTGTATAAAAAAATCGTTTCAATTCGGGCTCTAAATTAAATTTTGATATTTTGACTGAAGTAAACTACTACTTCCGGTCTACCGATTTTACTGAACATCTAGTCAAATCTGAAGAGGAAGATTATACTTGCAAATATAAAGTTTGGTATTGATAGCTGTCGCTGTTTGACCGTTGTCGTCAGAATACGTACGTGCATTGTACAGAATGGTGGTTATATTGAACATATTTGATGAAATTTGTTTGTCTTATTTTAGTTTGTTGTTGCTTTTTTAAATTGCGTTTTTATATTTGTTTTGTTTTGCGTTATCAATTTATAATTTCGAAAAGCTGCAGCCATCTATTCTGAAGAGCAATAACTAAATGAATGAATACGAGCAATCAGGCAAAAGTAAATTAAAAAAAAAAAATGGAACTGAACATTGCTGGAATTACAAAAAAATTAACTGAAAATGTAGTAGTCTGTAAAGTTATGACTCTTGGAATAGTTAGGTTTAATCTTTACTTTGTTAGACAGTTGACACAGGCAGTCGGGCCTTCCCATTGGTTAAACGAATATTTGGGGAGCATAGAACAACGCTCGTAGTTCATTATTTGACCGCTGATTACTCCTATAGTGATTATCTCAGAAATTACACAAGATAGGTATAGTACATAGTTAACAAAAATGAAAGAGAATAAAAAAAGGAACAAAATGCCATAATAAAATACAGGGTGTTGCATTTAAAAAAAATAAGTTTTTGGTATGTGAAAATTTCCAGAAGTAGGCCTTGAAAAAACAAAGTTTCTTGAGGTATTGTCGAATGCAACTTATACCAAATGATGCAGAATTTTCTTGGCTACACGCACCACTAAAATTAATGCTTTTACACTTAAAAACCATGCAAATATGATTTTTTTTCTGAACTCGTGTTTTGGGACAAAAATTCCAAAAAAAAATTAATAACTCAAAAACTGTTGGTTCAATTTTGAAAAAGAAAAAACAGTGAAATAGACAATTTAAAAGAGTACTAGAAAATCCAAAAATATATAAGGTGAGTCATTTAAAAAAAATAATCCTAAAGCATATCCGGTGAAACCGGAAGTGCGTCAGCACCATAACTCTTCCGCCTATTGCTTTTCCTCTTATTTAAAATACAAAGGAGCAATCGAGGAAGCGGCTTCTAATGACTCACCCTCTACAAGTATTTCCCGGTACTAGCCACTAGACAATGTTGTCAATTTAAAAATTTAGACCACGAAACCTTCACTTGAGATTGATGACATTGTACCTTAAACCAAAAAGCATTAAGTTGTCGACCTATTTTGATGTTTCACATTCGAATTTTGTACAGCCAACTTCATGTTAACGTTAAGGCGCAAAATGTCAAATTTTATATTGAGCTGAGTTTTAATTGTAAAAATTGAATGGTTTTAAGAAAAAAGAAGTATCTATAATATTTTTTATTAAGTAAATGTGTCTATGATACATACGAATCTTTTTGTGTGCATTCATCATAGACATCACAAACTAATCTTAAATCTATGAAGTACACAATAACACAAACTGTATTATAAACATGCATATATTTTTCAAGTGGCGAGACATGAAAAACATGATCCTCTAAATTGGTCGTATCTCCGTTCTGATTTAAGGTACTATGGAATAATGAATACAATTTGAAGCTGGTTAACAGTGACTTATACGAATAATATCATCTTACATATCTAAGATTACGTAATGTACAATGTAATGTATTTTGCACCACTCAGTATACCATGATAATTTTATCGTTACTTTCTTACATATATTTTGTTTATTTATCTCCAATATAGATACGCCGCCGCCGTTATCATGTTCTTTTGTAATTTAATATTTGTTTATATTGTGCAAATAATAATAGTCTTGTATTCGATAAGGAGGTATGTATAGGTTTTTAAGCAAATATTTATTACTTAAATTACAGTTATAGACAGAAATTTCCAGAAACTTAGTGTGATTGACTCCTTATAATTAATAATAATTTATGAAAATCGTGATTCTCTCAGCTATTCCAAGAAGAATTGTGAGTATTCAGTAATGTGTGTTAGTTACTGACTTACGCCTTACGATTTAATTTTTTTTACTTTATTAAATTGGCACCTTTGAAACTTCCTTCATTTTTTCTACCGCCAGTGTCGTGCCTGAATATTTAATTTACATAATAAGTAGGGGGCGGACATGACCGGTTTAAACTATGACGAAGTTACAACAGAGCAAAGAAATAATGTAAACAACACCCACTTACTGAATAGCACTAATTCATATGGTGAACTGCAGCATCTGTTTACGTCCGAGAAGTGCCCGAGAATGAGAGCAAAAAATGCCTACAAAATAAGGAATTTATGAGTAAAATCCTTTCTACATCGGCGTAGATAGGAGCATGAGGGGTTTTTAAAATTTATTATATTTTCCTTATATTTCGCAGGAGAAATAATGTAAATATGTATATAGTTACTGTTATTTAGTTTCAATAACATACGCGTACATTTGTAGTTATCATTTATTTAGATCTAGAACGTTGTTTATGTTACTTTTTCTGATATGAAAATGAATTGTCAGTGATTCGGAAATTTATTACAAAGTCTGTAAAATATCGTTACAGAATGCCAAAATATCGCACGTTCGTCACTTAGCTGTGCTAAAACATACACAGAAATAGTTTTTTTCTACTCCCATACTTGAATTGTATTATTAGATATGCCGAACCTGTATTTTTTTGATGCCCATTACGATACAGATTTTCATTATGATACAAGTTTATATCCAATAGGAATACAGATTTTTCATTACGATACACGTTTGTATCCAATAGGAATGCGACATTCCAATATTCAACCAATATTCAATATGGCGACTGCATATCTGACAGATATAGAAATTAAATAAATGTGACAGTTCTCTGCAATTTACAAGTAAGTACTTAAAATTTGTGTTTTTTTGAAAATATAAAAGGGTAAAAATGAGGGATAATGACAGTGAAATGTAAAATTTGAGTCCACCAGAAATTATGGAACGAGCCTGAGTAACCACGAACAATTTATTATCAGCTAAATTCGCAAAGGTGCTTGGAAAATTTTAACCTCAATTTATGAAATGGAATATTCAAAAAATAATGTTTTAATATGGGGTCGTAGAAAAAATAGTGTATTCAATTCGCATTTAATGGCTATTAAGACACTCGTATTCATTACAATACTCGGCTTCGCCTCGTATTGTAATTTTCTTACTCGTGTCTTAATAGCTATCATTAAATGCTCATTGCATAATATACTAATATGCAGAGAATGTCGATAGTTTACAAAATTTCGCATGTTTAAATGACGATGCTCGAAGTATTTCTGAGTGCAAGGAACTAACACAAATCCCAAATTTAAAAAATCAGTTGTTTTCCTTCGGGAACACTTTGGAAATTTGCCTAAACTAATCACATATTTTGAAAATCGAAATCTCAAATTAAAAGATGGATTAACCACATTAGACGTGGGATATTAATAATTTCAAAATTATTCCAAGTGACTTCGGATGTGGCCTTCGGAAAAAGTTAGACGCAGTTTTTAATAGAAATCCAGATTTAATAACATTGCGGCAATTGTGTATGCTAAATACGCTGAAATAAAAGAATATTTCCAGTACGCACCTATAACCAGTTGCGATGTAGAACGGACGTTTTCTATCCACAAGGGTGTACTTAATTCAAAGAGAACAAGTCTTACAGAAGAGAAAATGAACAAATAATAAGGTTATTTTGTTTTTGTCTTTAAAAATACAACATTTCAATAGCTCGCCCATGGGCGATGACTCATCAACCGCTCGTGCCCGCCCCCTAATAATAAGCATCGCTTTATAATTATATGATGATGGTTGCTAGTACATACCTATATCATTCCCAATATGACGAATAACAATAATAACCAGTAATTTCGAAATCACATTATGTTAAAGTTGATTAGTAATGTAGATAATTTTCACTGCTAGAAAACCCTTTAAACTGCGTTTATGGCATTTTAATGTCAATTTCAATTAATTTGAATTCACGCAGGGGTGGAAATTGCAAAACGTAAAAATCTCCAAAATGCAAATGTCTGCGGTATAAATCAATACGGACACATTATATTTACAAGAATTTGTTGTTAAAATAGTCTGTTATTTCTGAGTTAGTATTGGTATCGTTTTATCTGTATGTTTGTATCAGTGTTTTTACCGTCGTCTTCTTGTATTACTTGGGTTAGTTTACAGTAAGTTAATTTTTTGGACTTTTAATTATATACAAATATCAGTTAAATTTTTAGTTACTTTGAGGATTGCGTTGATATCAACAATGCTCTTTGCTACAGAATTCTAATTCAGTGGTGCTGACGATAGTTTATCGAATAATACAGTTCTGAACAATTCTAGAACTAGTGCGCATGTTATTTGAAAAAAAGCTGTTCAGACCATGCAGTTCTCGAACTACAAATTCAGATAACTATTAGTTGAACGTTCGGTCCTTCGGAACTCATAATTCAAGAACCGTTCGGAACAGTTCTTACATTTCTGACCGCTGGGATGGTATTTGAAATTCTGATAAATTTTGAGCATTTGTATTAACTTTTGTTTATCATGTTTATGTTGAACTTCAGAGTTCTTGTCGGTTAGTTTTATTTTATGGTCGTTCGAATACATATTTGGTTTTTGTTTTATTTTAGTTTGTGATATTATTAGAGTGTTTGTTTTGATTCGGTTCATCGAACTTCTTTTTACTTTTTTTATACCTGTTTTTATTTACTCTCATTATTTAAATTTTGTAATAGCAGAAGTAAACAGCTATAAGTATGTGATTAAACATTCAAGTTTGTTAAAATGATGGTTTATTGTTTTAGAAATTACTTCACCTACTATCATATTCTTGAGTCTAGCAAGTGATTCTTTCTCTAAGTGTACGTAATGGTACAGTTGTAGGAACTTATGAACATGTGAAAAGTTAATTCATAATTTGCCTTATGCTTCTAGACACATATTTGTTAAACTTAAACATACTAGTAAAAATAAGCTTATATTTTTTGATTTGATGTATGTCTCCTAAGATTTGAGAAAAATAAAGTCTTATTGATGTAAGTGCTAAATCACGTAGGTATCACAATTCAAATTTCCAAAATGTCTGACAATTTTAATACGCATTATCTATTATTCTAAATGAATAATTGAACGAAAATACTTTGAACGTTGAACATGCATTATGATATTATTTGTTTGGTTTATTATGGTTGCTAATTTTTATAGTTATGTAATATTGATTAATATGTGTTAATTTAATATATATAGCCAGCTTATATAAAAATACAGAAATATCCATTACAAATTTTAGAAAAACTTACTTCTTTTTCATTACTTTTAAATCTTGTCGCAATTTTGATACTTAGATGCATTAGCATTTAAATGTTAATTACGATTGATATTTCTTTCCATAAATTTGGTGTTTTTTAATATTTCTATTACTAATGTTGGTAGTATAACTCCCACTAAAATTCCAATTTTAAAACTGTTCGGACATTTAGAATTTTGACTAGTTCAGAAACAGAATTTGGCCGGACATGCGCATTACTATCAGAACTAGTAATTCTAGAACGGTTCCAGAACTGTTCAGAACTGGAGGCCTGAACAAACCTATGGGTGTTTGATGTGCCACGTCACGTAGAAGAATAATAAACACACTTTATGTATATCTGTATGTAACTCTTATATTTGAAACATTTATTGGGCATCATAATAATAATCTGCTGTTCAGATTGCACATAATACATTTGAATTTCTGGTCTAGAACGTTTTGAACGTTTTCTCTTTGGCTATGTAAAAAGGACACCTAAAAAAAACAATAATATATGCTACTTAAATTGCTAGTTGAAATTATAGGAGTTGTTAATGATATTACAGAATAAATGAAGATTAACGTTTTCAATCTCTTAAGAAGCCGTGTTAATATGTGCTTAGAAAATGAAGGACACATACTATTTATAAATGGCAAATTATATTTATTAATGATAATACATTCTGATTAAGATGTAATGTTGATGTCAAAACGATATCCAATAAAGATATTTTCAACTGGTGAGTGTGTTTTTTTTTAATATATTAAAACACAAATTATATAAAGAATATATTATAATTATCATACATCAAAGCATTATAGATTTTAATATTTAACATTTTTATGTATTATTGACTAGTAGTATTGAGAAATTAAAGTCATTAATTTAAATTGTTACAGTAGTAATTATGAGTTACCCATACATAGTTTCCTGTAAATCTTGTGGTCTATTATTAAGAAGTTTTTCTTGAACCGATGAACCTCAATCCAGTTTTTCGGCGCCTTCTATCTCATGGGTGGTCCGCTATGGGTTCTTTCTGTTGGTTACTAGTCAATTTGTATCGCTAAATACTAGTAGAGAGATACTTTATTTTCTCGTTCTCTTATAAATCTAATCGTATTTTTTTACCGCACAGGTTTATATTATTTTCTTCATCCTATAAAACTGATTGCGTAAACTACTATTGGACTTGCTATTAATAGAATTGCATTGTTTAACAATTTGTATTTGGATTTGTTGACGTCCGAACTTGTTGTTGATTGTTCACTCGATTTGTCCAGTTATGTCGACTTTGTTAAGGATTATTATATCATGGCATAATAAACAATTTTGTTAATAATAATCTCATTCGACGGAAGAATGGCCTTGGGAATAGGTGGGACAGACACCGACAGTGGAATGTCATCGGTGTAACAATTTGGAATTGGCCGAACGGCAGATGGAATGAAACTAGCTTTTTGCTAAATTATTTCACCAGTACACACAATAAAAATTTTGTTTCCTTGGTCAAGAAATAATCTATGCAATATTTTGTTCCATTTTGGTTAACTCGGAGCTCTTTAAGGTCCGTCCTTTGCACATCGGTTTTCTATTTTCTATTGATAAATATCGAAATTACAATGTAAATACACGAAATGAAATTTACACACCGACAAAATTAAGGGGACACTTAAGAAAATATTTTTTTTTGATCATCGTTGAGTATGATATTGTTTTCAAATCTAGTTTTCTTGTTACTAATATATTACACGAAATTGGCAGCTGTTAACCGTCGTTTACGCCGTTTAAGTTATAGCGTCTTTCTAATATTTGTCAAAAATTTCGACTGTTCAGTAATTTTCAAAAAATTAGATTTTTATTTCGAGGGTGCCATTAAAGTTCAATTCATTTGATCTGTGAAAGTTTATATAAGAGGACGAACAAGATATGAGTGATTTAGCGCCAACAGATGATGTTAGGGCTATGGCATTGATCTAATGTGTTCATACTTATCACGCAATGACTAGAACCCTTGAAACATCAAAATTAACCATTAATTGCACTGTTGTACGGTATAGAGACACTGATTCCAATGTCACAAGGTGAGGGCAAAGCAGAAAATAGTGAAATACGGCCAGAGATTACCGTTTCATGGTGACGGAAACTGAGGAACGAGCATGAAACATCAGTGCAGACCAGACATGCTTGGGAGAGATCCGAGGAGTGGAGATAAGTGAACAAAAAGTGAGAATAAGGCTGACGTAAGTCGAACTAGGCTTATACGCACCAGCAAATGCTCCCAAACATGCGGTATGTCATCGAGAAGCACAACTAGATTTTTTCCACGAACATGAGAATTGGAATATTAATCAATGGAGTCAAGTTTTTTTGTAAACACAATCAACGGGAGGGAAAGGATATGGCGAGGTCAAGGAAAACGATATTGCCAATTCAATTTCACTGCAAGAGTATGTTTTGGCGGAGGAGCCTCAATTATGGATTGGGCTGGAATATGTTTGGGAGTGTGCATAGAATTAATTAGTGATCATTGAGAGGGGCATTTTGACTGGTGATCGGTACATAACAAACATTTTACAAGATCATTTAGTACCTTTTGCCCTACATATTGTGGATAAGTTCCTTTTAATCCAGGACAATGTCCGCCTGAATATCGCACACTGTGTAACAAACCTTGTAAACGAGACACGGATAACTAAGATGGATAGGCCTGCTGTACATACCGACATGAATCCTATCGAACATGTCTGGAACATGTTGAGTAGAAATGTTATGGCCAGAATTCTTGCGCCCTAAACTACACAAGATTTGCAAACATATCATAGGGCGAAGGCAAATCAGAAATATGCCGACATGAATGACCACATTAATACGAGCTCGTGGAGGAAACGCACGTTATTAAAATTAAATTTCTTCGTCATACACAAAAAAATTATAAAGACAAAAAAATATTAAAACGCGTTTTTCTGTTTTCTGATACATTTTTTTTATTAAATTGGTGTCGATCTGTTTAGGTATTATATTTCACTTTAACTTGTTTTGATTTTTTTGTAAAATCAGATCGTTTTTTGTTGAAAAAACTCATTTTAATGTCCCCTTAATTTTGTCGGTGAGTGTATGTATAAATTATACGACCAGAGAACTACCGAATAAATTCATATATTGGGGATTCACAACCGAATCGGGATTCACACTTTCGGCCGTGTTTATGGTGAAGAGCGACGTTGGTAGCGAAACGAAGAAAATTACGTATGTTGTTGATTTGACCGCAAGTGTTTAAGTGACAACGCAACAGCGAAGTAGATCGTCTTAGTTAGTACTACTGCCTTGCATACTTAATTTATCGACAGCAAAATTAGTATCCTCTCCAACTTTTAAGCTCTCTCAACCTATTTTCATATGTTGATCTGAGGACAATCGTATATGTATATACATTTCAGTAAGAAAATTCTTTGAGAAATTTTCTTACTGAAATGTGTGAAGAAATGTTAATGTACATACATAATACATGTGTGAACAATATGTATATAATTATAAAATAAAATTGTTTGTTTACATACACTAACGTGCATTTTAATGTTGTGGAAAGAGATTCGCGCTGGATTACGAGATTAGATAAGCACTAAAATTAAACTCCGCCACATATTTCAAAGATGCATCATTCCATTGAACGTCGTGTAAACTTCTTTTTTTCGCATTTCAGACAAATGTGTTCGTGATTTGCTACGTACTTGTACATCACTGAATGATATAATGGCAATGAACTTGATCTTTAAATTGTTTACGTTAGACTATCAGGGCCGGCGTTAGATCACGGATTTCGTAGACTAAATTATTTACTTTAGAGAACGTACAACCTATTTTACACTTACGAGTCTCATAAATCGGATTATTGTTGCACATTCCCCGAGTATATATCTTGTCTGTAGACACGAATACACAACCGGTAAATTTCCCGTTTTGTTGTTTCACCTGTAAAGAGAAACGGTCCGAAAAATTGTAATATACTTATATATCTTCGAATTTACTTGGCCAGCCAGTGCACGGCTGGAAAGTTATGATATAACTAATTGAACTGGATGCTACTTGTTGAAAATCCATGTCAGAATAAATATGTAATAACGTAAACATAGTTTCTTATAATTTTTATTGTACACTACAATATTGTTTCGCCAACTTTCGCTTCATCAGGTAATGACCGAGTAATGTTTACAAAATGATTACAGTGTTATATATTTTACGTAAGTGTAGATGTTCAAAGAGGCGGTGTTATTACGCATTTAAAAAGACATTAGGGGGGGAGTGATATAATTATGTTTGCTTGTTTAGTGTCACACCTATTTTAGAATATCTGTTAATTTCTGAAGCTTCAAATAAATTAAGATTTTTCCTTTTCTTGTACATGTAATAGTGACTTTAGTAAATATATATAATAAAACACAAGTGTATATTTCAAAATTATTATCATGTTCAACAAACTACATATGTTTCGCCACACTGTGGCTTCATCAGGTGGATGAAAATACAATTTCAAAGTACAAATTAGGTCCTATATATATTGTGTTTGAAATTGTACCAATGTATGTGATGGAATTCCATCACATACATTGGTACAATTTCAAACACAGTAGGGAACTTAATTAAAACAAGTAGAGAAGAGACAATTTCATTCAAAACCAGCAATTCCTTACAAAAAGCAATAAAAAACAATAAATATAAAACGGACAATAGATTAAACTCAGAGGTGTACAAGTTGACATGCGAAGACTGTAAAAAAGTGTATGTAGGACAGACAGGAAGGACATTCGATACTAGAATGAAAGAACACGAAAGGTGTTATAAGGATAAGAAGACAGACTCAACATTGCTTTGAACATAATCATAAATTCAATACTAATTTTACAACTTTACATGTTTTAGGAAAAAGTAAAAAACGTAATATGCTAGAAAGTTTGGAAATTAATAAATGTAATAAATTAGGTATAATATTAAATGATCAACTAGATATAAACAACTCCCCCCTACTAAATTTAAAATTTAAACATGTCCACCCCCTCTTAGAATGAGATTATGTTTGTAATTTGTATTGATATATATAGGAGCTAATTTGTACTTTGAAATTGTATTTTCATCAACCTGATGAAGCCAGTGTGTTAAACATTATAATAATTTTGAAACTATACACTTGTGTTTTATTATATATATATATATATATATATATATATATATATATATATATATATATAATGGAGTTTCAACATGTATCTCCTTCGTCGATTATTGACTTTAGTAAAATTATGGTTTAGTTCTCGCAATGGTTGGCGAACGTTGATTCCGTCTTTTTGTCGTTGTAGCTTGTTTCGTGTTCCTTAATTGTTTGTTCAAAGATACGTCTTGTTTGACCAATGTAGACTTTGTTCCATTCACATGTTAACATATAGATCATTGAGTTTAACTTTCTTTCTATTTGTATTCGTCATTCCTAATGTATTTTTGTAGCGAGTTCATTGCTGGATTTTTAGTTTCTTATAAGAAAATATTGTGATGATGAAAATTTTTGACCTCGAGATTTTTGCAAATGCTCACGTTTTCAAGTCCATTGATACCCCTCTCTCTCAATTTTCTTCGCATTTTTTTGTATTAAAAAGTTTTTGAAATTCCTACCGGAAGTAGGTCTTCTATTTTCAAAATTTGTTTTTTTCAGATACATTATCAGTATAAAAGTATTTAAAGCTTGATTTTTAATACTTTTTGTATGAAAAAAATTTCGAAATTCGGTCCCGAAGTAGATCTTTTGCTCTTATCGAATACCGATTTTTTGAAAATATGTATCTCGAAAGTTATGTATTCTGTAAAGATTTATCAAGAGTACAAAAGTACGAGGGTGGTTCAAATTTAAACCGGAATTTTTGAATAAAGGCGCGCAAAATTTAGTGTCGTAAAAGTGGCTGCACTGGATGTTAGACCGGTCTGTTACGAGGCGTCGAGAACAGCCGGGACCGCGTAACCTCGCTTGTTAGTGTAGTTAGAGCCATGAGCAAGAAGGATGTACCAGTGTCTGTTGAGCAACGCATCATCATTCGTTTTTTGGTCAAAGATAATATAAAATCCGCGGAAATTTATAAAAAATTACTCGAGCAGTTCGGGGATGAGTGCCTCTCCAAGACTCAAGTGTATGAATGGTGTTCCGCTTTCCGAAAAGGTCGAGAAGTGGTGGCAAACTTGCCACATGCGCGGCGTCCCAGAACAAGTGTTACCGATGAGAACGTCAGCGCTGTCAAAACACTCATTTTGGAAGACCGACGCACCACTGTACGCAATATGGCTAAAGAAGTGGGCATCCGCGTAGGTAGTATTGAACAAATAATTCATGAACGGCTTGGTTACCGGAAAATTTCAGCCAGATGGGTGCCAAGACTTCTGAATTTTGAGCAGAAATTCACACGCCGGGAAGTTTGCACGCGTCTCCTGCAGCGGTATGAAGAGGAAGGAGACAATTTCTTGTACAGAATATTCACCGCAGACGAGACTTGGGTTCACTACTATACGCCGGAGAGTAAACGCGCGTCTATGGAGTGGAGGAAGAAAGACGAAGGCGCGCCAATTAAAGCGAAGGTTACAGTGTCAGCTGGGAAGGTGTTGTGTACCGTGTTTTGGGACATTAGAGGAATAATTGCGGTTGATTTTCTCACTGAACAACGAACTGTGAACGCGCAGTATTATAGTACCCTCTTAAAAAACACGGTGAAACCTGCCTACAGATCAAAATGACGCGATATTCCAATCCGTAGTGCGATATTGCTGCAAGACAACGCCAGACCGAGCTGTATGCGGTCTGGCGTTGTCTTGCTTACGATGGATACATTGAACGAATTGGGTTGGGAACCACTGGACCCTCCTTATAGTCCCGATTTGTCACCATGCGACTATTACTTATTTGGTCCATTGAAAGAGGCACTTGGCGGACTGCGATTCGAAAGCAATGTGGAGGTAGAATCTTTCGTGCGCGAATGGTTACGTGACAGGTCGACAGATTTTTACGAAAAAGGCATCCGAAAGCTTCCGGAGAGGTGGCAAAAGTGTGTAGAGTGTGACGGAGACTATCTAGAAAAACTGTAAAAAATTTCAGCTCTGTAACTTACTAATAAACATATTTATAGCAAAATTCCGGTTTAAATTTGAACCACCCTCGTATTTAGAACTGTATTTGGAATAATTTTTGTATGTATAAAAGAAATTTAAAAATTCGGACCAGAAGTAAAACTTTTACTCTTATCGAGTAGCATTTTATTTGCCAAATATCTGGCAAAGTATGCATTTTATAGGGATTTATTAAGAGAATAGAAGTACTTACAACAGAATTTTGAATAATTTTTGTATAAACAAAATTAAAAAATTCGGACCTGAAATAACACATCTTCTTTTTTTTTTTTTTTTAAGAAGATAAAAGTTAATTAAGGTCAACTTTTGTCTAATTTGAAACGCACATATGTTAAGAAAATGGTGTGGTGGTCACACCTCATTTTTTAATTAGATTTCTGATCTTGACTGATATTGGTCCTAAATATGTGATTAAATTATATTGGTATTTATTATTGTTGGTTGCTTTAGGATAAATTAGAGATAGTGTTTGCGATTAAAAACTAAAAGTTAAGACTCTAATTTCAAATTAACATACAAAGACCGTCAAAAATAAAGAACAAGACATTTTGCTCTAAAAATAACAAAGAAAAATTAAGTACCAGTTACGCAATGTAATGCATTCAATTTATACCCAAATGTCGTTTCTTTTTCCAGAAAGACTCACCGAAGAAACCAACTGCTAAGAGAGCCAGAGAAGATGGTACAAGAAAATATCACCAGTCGAAAAAGTAAGTAAAACTTGGGCGATTGTTTTGAAATTTATTTTATGTAATATTCCCTTGTTTATGTCCGCAATATTAAAACGTTTATTTGCGACAACATAATTTTTTACTTCTGCTCTTTGAATAGCAGTGGTAGCACGGTAATCTCACAAGTATTTATTTTGTATTCTTGTAGTGTTATCAGAAATCAATGTTCTTGGATCGGACATTTTACAACTGCTATCAGAAAGTGTTTCCTTTCATTATATGTGCTTAATTATTTTGACTAAAAACGTGTCTAGTATAGTAGTAGTTTTATTATTCCTTTACAATATTTTGAAGCCAGTTAAAACATCTTCTGTCGCTAATTTGCAAAGATAATGTTTGCTCTTTTTCCTGTGAATATAAAAAAAAACATACATACAATGTCCGGACAGGAAATGTAATATTACACTAAATTCCGGTAGGTACCTATAACATGTTTGTTCAGTGATTCATCTATTTTTGTCAACAGCTATTCGTGTCTAATTTTTCAATTAAATTAAGTACTAGCTGATTCGCTCTACAATTGTATATTTCAGGATGTTATTTGACTTCACATTTAATATACGTTGCAATGAATCATTTCCCCGGCAACGTACTGTTTTCAAACAATAATGATTTATTTGCTGGTGAATTTTATAGAAATAGGTGCAATTGTTTTCCAAACTATGTCGATTTTAGATGTAAATAACTTTTTAATAAAAAATCTGCCGCATTATTTTTCAGATAACAAAATTCCAATTAATTAATAAATTATTGTAATAATTTTGTATCACTCATTTATATAGTAGTTTATAGTATCATTACAACGTAGATAAAAGTGGTGATAAAACGCATTATTAATTTAGAATATTAAGAAGTAGATACCCATACTTTATATTTATAAATATACATATTTAAAAATGCCCGAAAAACACTGGTTCTTACATAGGTTTATTCAAAGGTAAGTCGTGTGTTATATGTGAGACTTTAGTGGAGAATTTACAGCCTGCAGTATAGACGCGATAAATTCTAATGTGTATAAATGGTTGCATATAGTACAGGTAGAGAGTAACTCAATTTTATCCGGAATAAGCCATATTATTTGAAATGTGTATTTATATAATATAATTATAACAATATTGTAATATTATTGTTTAGTCATATAAATAATAATGCATATTTATAATATGATTTCAAAAATAGAAATCTTTTATTTTTCCTTTAAATGGATTAATGGGTACAAATACATTTTAATTCTTTTCTTCCGTGTTTGAATTAAGAACTATAACATTAAATTTTTTTTTGATATGTTTGGTATTTTTACTTAAATACATTTTGATATAATATGAATTCGTTTTTTGTAGTACATAATAACATGTTTATACTATGCATTTATCAAATAGAATTACATATTATTTCCAGTTTTCTTTTATTAGGTGATAAACAAGCGATCAAAATTATTTATTGAATAGTCGTTTCAATGAAAAAGTTTATATGTCTCTATTTTATGTGCATAAATACATAAATTCCAGATATAAGTACATACGTTAATTACCTATATTTCTTTATTATTATTCATAGCTACATGCATATATACATATAAGGGCAACCGGATCTTTTATTAATGTCATAATTATATTTTTTAATAATTATTATCCATTCTTAGGTGTAACATATATTAGGAATGTTAAGAATTATTGCTATATATTTTACAAAGGCGGAGTGGTTTTAATACAGCTGCTGACATCTACCATTTGATTAGACAGCTGAAAGTATTCATACGGGCGTCTAGTTGCAGCACTACATCTCTCCAATCAGATTTCACAGTTGTTTCCGTGAATTAAAAATTCAATAATTTTTCATTAAATTTAAGTCTAAGATTTCCATACGATTGGGAGGGTGGAGGGGGGTATGTTGCGTACAAAAATAGGTATAATTTCGGTTTGCTTCAACGTATTTAATGTTCCAAGGATCATTAGATAATTTTACAAAGAATAGAAGTGTATCTAGTGGAAAATTACGTGGTTGTCCAAAAAAATAACAGGGTGCGCGCTGTTTTTAATTTATTTATATTACTTGTTTTTTCTTTAAAATTTTAAATAGAACGATGAATGTTTAATATCATGATTTTGAAGGACATAAAAAACTGAGGAGAGTATAAGATATAGTTATACGAAGACAATCCAAAAAAGTTAAATTTTGAAATGTCAATTTTTTTTATTTATTGCCAGTAATAATTTTATTTTAATTTTAAGAGGTTAACTAGACAGTGTTTAGTTTTCATTTAAATTTTTATCATACTTTTCCATAAACGTTTTGAAATTCTCTAGCCATTATTTTTTAAATATCATTTCTTGTCTTTTCCAATACATTGAAATAAAATAATAATAATAACGGACAATGTATATGTAGTTTGCTTTTATTTAAATTTTCATCATACAATAGCGCATGCACCGTGATACTGAATTACATTATTATGAGATTTTAAAGGTGGGCCATGAAAATAGAATTGTCAAAATATTAGTGACACTTGTGGTTAAACGTGTTGTACCTATTTAGCAAATTAAGCCTTTTTGAAGACCTACACATAATTATTAAGTTTGTAAAATGTCATATTCTAACGTTAAAGCTTATGACATGATCAGAATGTATTTTGAGTGCTTTGAAAATGCAGTTCGCGCTTCCGGGCAATAATCCTTAAATTATCTCGAAAGAAGACATTATTGAGTTTTTATTCCCCTTGCGAGATGTGCTTGATTTTTATTTAAGGGGCAAAATAAAAGACATATTTATCACAAAAAGGTGTATTAAAAATAATGGTGGACACTTTGAACTTTGTGAAGCTGAAGTTTTTTTTGTTTTATTTTTTGTACTTTCTTATTTAAATATATTTTGTTTGTCTCGTTTATATTACTTTGTCAATATATTTTCTTACCTATGTTTAGGTATAATAATCTGTCCTTTTACTTACTTTCATGTTAGACGCCGTCTTTCATCCCTGCGATGAATTAGATATCAATTTTTATACGCTTTCGTTACTAATGAGTAAATGATTTGTTTATAACTAAAGCATTATATTATATATTTTTTTCTTGTTATTTATTGTATACTTAGTTCATGAGTTATGGAAATTCTGAAACTTTTTATTCGCTCATCTGTCTACTGACCTATTTTCTTTAAGCGAGTCGTCCCCACCTCTAGACATGACCGTGAAAAAAAGAGCAAGAGAAGCGGACAAAAGCCAAAGCCTATAACGCAGACCTTACTGCGGTTTGTATAATATAACGCCATATATTAAATAATTTTGAAAATAGCACAGAAATTTGTAGACAGTTTAAAAAAAATATTGTGGTTGATAAAATATTAAACAATTTTTTTCTCAGATGGGCCTGGTTTTGTACTATTGGTTATGTCAATTCATAAAAGATTTGTTCGACCCTTAGTTTTGAACAGCCTTCGAATCGTTCTAGAATTAGTAATTCTGATAATATGTATGATGTGCATATTAGGCCAAATTCTGTTTCTGAAATAGTTCGTAATCCTAAAGGTAGAGCAGTTAAGTTAAAGCTGACTTCAATGCAAAAAAATTTTTTCATAACGGTATTGAAATGCCACTTTCACTATAGTTAATTTCTGAGCAATTTTTCCGTGTTGGTTGCATTATGTTATAGTTCCTTTTCCCACTTTATGAATTTATGTTGATTTTCCTAAAAATTTCATGCTGGTTTCATATTTGACAATTTTGTCATGTACAGTTTGCATCAATATTCTCGCAATTGATAGTGCCGGTTTGTTGTTAAGTACAGAGAGATCCTGTTGGTCATGGTGCAACTTGAATGTTATTCAGAATATGACATGTGCGACAATTATAATATTTATTCGAAGCAGAACCGTCAATGTAACTTCAGCTCATTGTATAATAAATTTCGAATTACATTATGCATTTAAGTCCAGTCCTGTGATGTACCCCTGACGGCTCCCCTAATTATTACACTTATAGTCTGTTTAAATATATAGTGGGAATGCAAGCTCCCACAGGTTGCTTGAACACTGCAGGTGGTATGCAGTAAAAGTAATCGATCTGAGAAACACGCTACGGGCTCGTATTGTCAATATTTTATTAGAAATAATAAAAGTGTAGGTGTATTATAATATGAACGTATATTTATACGAAATGACAACTAGGCTAGCGAAATACAAGAATACATTTTGCTTGCTAATTTATTTTGTTAATTGTAAGAGATATTATCGCTCAAATGAATGTTAAAATTATAAATTAATATTAATTCCTTCATTTTCTTGGATTATGGAGAGATTAGCCCAATAGATAGGTTTTATTTATGACGTGCACTATATATTTCATTCATTATAATTGAAGAAGTTTTTCATTTTAGTTTATTACAACATGTGATTACAAATGAGGAAAATCTAAACGGTCATTTATAACAACGTGTCTACAAAATACGATAAAATATTGATGCAGTATCTTATTACGCCTTCCCTCGCCTCGGATCGACCTGGCAAAGAGGAGGCGCAATTGGCGCTGACGAAAACTAGATTAATGTCATCCGTTTGAGAACTAAGGATGTGCCCGTTTGTCGGGGTTTTCACACCTGTAGGCTTGTCCAATTAAAATTGTGAAAGTTTCGGAAATTTTATTGTGTGTCACCTTCAACCTGCCTTGCCTCTCACTTCCCTAGTGCGTGTTGGAAAAGATGGGATGGAGCCTGTGCCTCTAACTCTCGGATTTAGGGGTAGGTCATTCAGATTCCTGACGGTGGATGACTCTTAGGCGCCAGCCGTCTAAGTTTTACTCAGGCCCACTCCAAAAGCTATTTTTCCCGACGGCAGAAATAATTAAGGAGGTGCACTAGGTATAGCAAGTCAATAAACAATATGAACAACAATCACAAAATTTATTTCCAACAATAAGAAATGAAAAATTCTCATAAGCTGCGCAAGGAAAATATTGATAATCTACCAAGGGGTAGATCAGCCTGTATAATCTTCTATTTAAAATTAAAAAAAAAACACGATTATTTTTAAGTTATAGCAATCAGTGAATTACGTATAGCTTTCATATGTTTTGGAAATTATTGTGAATCAGATATTGAACAAAACTGTCTAAATGTTATTTACCAATTAAAGTTAAAATTCAAGAATTTAAATGCGTTCAGTAATTTAGTCCCTTCGTTTATTGAATAAATTATCATGTTTTTAAATTCATAATTAATTTGTCATGTAAATATCAAATTATGTATGACTGATATTTTATTCAATCATTTGTAATAATGTTTTCCTATTGTATATACCGCCGTAATTATTGTATTTGATTTGTTTATATACATTTGTTATCGATTTATAGTAGGGGAAAAATATCTGTGTACGTCACGATCGTGTTCGAGTGCAAAATCCAATGCTTTCGTGCTAGTTTTTGTCCCTCATAGATGATATATAAAGCCGACCGTTTTCCAGTGAAGAAGCAGAGTCCCTCCGAACCTTACCCTAGCCGCAGGTCTATTATCGTGTGGCGTTTCCTCTTAGCAACGTCAGGCCAACTTGTCGTGACCGCGCTAAGATACCGTATTCTCCTGGATGCAGGCCTATTGCCGTGCTCCAGGTGAAAAGTCCGCTTATTAAGTCCCGTCAGGTCAATTATCGTGACACGGACTTAATGAGATCATTTACCTAAGCCACTTGGTTTCCAGCAGGCCAATTGTCGTGTAGGAAATCAAGAATTCCGCCTCCCGAAGGAACCTCTCGACAGGTCTACTTATCGTGTAGAGAGGGTCCATTTCCGTCCGACAATTCACCGTTCTTTCAGAGAATTTAACTATTATTTTCTTTTCGTATTATTACATGTCCGGGTAATACTTCACCGCCGCGAATATTAACGTATTTTAGCAAACCAGATACAGGCCGCGTATCATCGTAATTTCACTGCATTCGTAGCGCGAACAGATCGAGCACTTATAAAATACCGCTGTAAATATAACTGAGTGTTATTTGTTAAAGTTCAGATACAATTTTAAATAAATACTGCAATGTACAGAGTATACCTTTTGTTCGTGAAATTTCAAGATTTAAATTGTTATTTCTTTGTCATAGGTTATGTATGTATATATGTATAGGTTAAGCATCCGCAATAAAAGAATGATAATTCCGTCTTGTTAGTATTTGACATTATTAGATGTTATGTTTAATAAAATGTGTAATGTATGTATATGTGTATATAAAATTTGTGTAAATATATTGAGTTGTTTGGAAGAATAAACATTGATTTAAAATTCATTTGTTGATTATCTGATTAATGTTTCGATGTGTTTACAACCCCGACCGCAATGAGTTATTTCTAGTGATTGAATTAATTCAACGTGTAATGATAAATATCTATAGTAAAAACAAACAAAGTACTCACCTCATAAACTCTGACTGTAGCAAAACCGGTAGAATTTGTATTTGTTGCAACCATAATACTTTCATATTTAATATTTTGACAGTAAATTTATTATCGGCCGCAGCAGGCCTAGTTACCGACATTTTACACGATCATCGAAGGCTGATGGGTGACTGGGTATAGGCAACCCAAGGTACGCTGCCAAACCGACATACGTCTATTTGGAGTAGTAACAAATACATATAGAAATTTTGTAACTGACGGTGCCCCGCAACTTAAACTTAAAAATATTAAATCATAATATTTAACGTAAAATAAGCACCAGCCAGTTCACAAATAGTATCATAAAAAAAAATAATTTGGATCTTAGTTATATACTAAATCTACCAGAGAAATTCGGCAATACTAGATCTCGTGTACATGGAAGCCTATAAGACACTACACAGTGTACGAGATGTGCCTTTTAAAATATAAAAGAAAATCAAATCGAGTAATTAAAATTTATAACTATAACATGCAAGACTACACCTGAAAGCAATTAAATTAAATTTATAATTTAGGGTCTCCAGTTGACTAACAATCAATTAAATTTGCTTCAAAACTTGTCGAGCACCCTCGTTCTTCAAGTTAAAAATTAATAAACCATAAGTTATACAAAAGGTAATTCACAACTGCAGATCAGACTGCTGACCCGACAGTAATTAACAAAAGAATTAATTTGATAAGCTTAAATCAAGCCGATTCCAAAAGGCATCGGACACAAAATTATCTAGCCTTAAAATTTTACTCAAATCGGTAATGAAATGTACTTTACAAACAGCAGTGCAACTTATGTTCATGGAATTATTAAACACTAACAGGTAATTAAGTTCCAATTATTAAAAAAAAGACAATTAACTGTATACATATCTTGACGAGAAGTTGGACCGAACAGATATCAGATCCTTCAACGAAATTACATCAAATCTGTCTCCAACGTGGTGAAATTTAACGTTCAACAGCATGAAACATCCCATGTATTTCAATGGAAATGTCCATGTGCTTAATGAAGGATGATAATTGCAATGGCGGGTGACTTCCGTTTTTTCCCCACACGGGGTCGTGCCGCATTACAGACGACAATTTGGCATATAATAAAAAGCTAAAAAGAAAAGGGAGAAGACACGAAACAGGCGTTAATCACCAGAAATAAATTGCGAATAGCTAAGAGACTCACCGATCCTTAAGTATACTCCAGTGTGATTAGTCCTGCCTGAGCAGTCATAAAGCTAAGAAATAACCAATAATTTACTGTCACCACGATGTACGTGTTAAGTGCACGATAAGTGGACAATTCTAGTCCCTAAATTATTCAGTGATTACAGGTTGAAGTAAAACAAGGATTGCCTTTTTAAAAGTCAACTTATTTGATGCACGATAACGGACGAAATGCAGAAACACCACGAGGTTGCACATGAATAAGGCCGTTCAGAGTAGGGCGACATCTACTTCACTCGGAAGGAAATGTTACGTGAAATTTATTTAAGGATAAATTAATAAGAGCGGAACAAAGAAACAAATAAATAGAAAATAACCGCGGAAAATTATACATTGACGTAAGAAATAAAACAACGCTAACCGGAAAAAGATTCTTAATGCACCTTAATAGCATAAACATTCGCACCCACAAGATGGCGCAAGCGCTGCAAATTGAAGGAAAATAATTCAAAGTTAATTAAAAATTAAAGGAACCACTTAATTACAAGAGGTAATTAAATTAAATAAAATACACCGCAGAGCATATTAATTAATTAATTAAAATTTACAAAATGCTAATTAGGTACAAATAATAAAAGAGAGAAAACAAAACAAAAAAAAATGTAACAATCTAGCATATTCACTTTTTGCTTATATCTTCACAGTCAGCTAAATAATCAAGTGCTACACTTCGATTAAGGTACACTGTGTGCGTATTGTACATATTGTCCAACCCTCTTTAACGGTCGCCTGATTGTTTCTTAAACGCTAAATCACACGGCATAATAAATAATTGACGCTCTTTATACGAAGTCGTTGAAGTGAATTAGCGCGTTAGAGACGCTTTGTATTGGACGCCGACCTCTTCTGATGTATAGAAACCTATTATCTTCTAAGCACGGTACATAAGCGGGACGATCATTCATTGAAAAGCCTTAAATACATATAGTAATTGACATTTGAACTCGCTTGTCGGTTTATGTTGCTTTTCCAATATCATGGGCTATTTACTTATTATATTTCTCTGGGTTTACTATTGTGTACAGATTGAGGAAATGCTGTCTCATGTGCTTTGATTTATGACTAACCACATTAAATTAAACAATCAGATATCTGATTTTTGTCATCTTAGAATTATGTCTGTATGAACTTACACAATATCAAATTAAAACGTTTGTATAATATTGATATTTTATTTGCTCATTAGTAAACTATTAATAGTTTGTTAATATTTTAATGTTTTAATTAGGTAATGTTTATTAATTAACAAAGATAATATCAATATTATCCAAACGTTTTAATTTTATATTGTTTCAGCAAGCCCATTATTATGCAGTTTCCCTTGGAAGAACATTGATTTATCAAAGACGACATACCACTTAACAATATGTTAGACAATGCTGACCTATGTGTTTAATGACAAAAAAATGTAAAATTGAAGACCTCGGTGCAAGAAGGGGTTAAGTAACAAAATGTAAATTTTACAGGAGAGACAAAAAAATTTTTTTTTTTGGTTAGTATTTAAAGTGCATAATATTGTTTGAATAAATATGTAGAACGTTTATATCTAAGCAACAGTAACATATGAGTACAATTTATGATAATAGGGCCAAAAATGCATATGTGGTGCAAGAATGGTATAAGATATACTACCGACTGCTCACTTTATTTTCAATAGATGCAACAATGGGATAAGTAACATTAACAGTTTTTCTTTTACTACAGTATTTATTAGGCATCAATTGATAGTAAATAATTATTATTATCAACAAAAAATACATTAAGTAGGGAACAAATTAAATATTATTCTATACTATCTATATATTAATAATATATTTTAAGCAAAAGGAAAACACTAAGGAAACAGTTAGAACAAAATATTTTTTGTACCAGTAGTAAAAAATCATAGCATTTTTACACATAATAAAGCGCCACGAAATGTCATTTCTCGACCTGGAACTAATAACAGGTAAATAATGGGCATATTATTGACCTAGGTAAATAATGAAAACAAATAAAACGAATGCCGCAACCATGCAATCGCAGTAGTATGTATGTCAAATTGTCAACCGTCAAAATTCATAGTAGTTTATTTTTATTTAGATCGGTATACCACAAATCATACCTAAAATCTAAAACTTATAAATGCTCGACCTCTAAGGTAAAATAATTAACTGTATTTTATGTCAACAATAGCAAAATATGTATGATAGTATAATTGGAAACAATATCCTAACACGTAACTATTATAGATGTAAAATATATAACTATTTTAGGTTATATGTAACAAAAATATGTATAATATGGAAACAATATAACACGTAACTATTACAGATGTAAATAATTATTTAATTTATTTATAAAAATTGATAGTGCAATTATGGCATGTAAAATTTATTGATGGTTCAATTCTATTTGAAAAACCAGGATTGTGCAGTTCTGTAGACACATTAATGACAGTATTATTAATTGAGTTAATTCCATAGGTATTTACGATATCTTCAGTCGAAATAGATTGTACTGCTGATGTTGATGGAATTTAATTCATATTGAAAATTCCTGTATTTATTGCAGGCGTGGTTGCGTAAGTAGATGTAGGTAGACCTTGTAACATACATGCTATATTTTTTTATTTACTAGGGAATCTTCGATATAACCTTCAGCTACAAAGTGGCTCCATTATTACAAAGTTTTGAGACGAACAATTTTTGCTATTGTGGATGCGAATAATAATTAAACCATCTTCCATGATGACATCAGAAATTAATAAATTACACAGCTCATCTCTTCGGCATGCACCAGCAACACTAATTACTAGAACAGTCTACAGGGTTATAAATTATCAATTATTTCAAAGTATTAATATATAAACATACTACATTAGTTGCAATGTAACATGTGTCGGGAGCCTCAGTAAGGAATTTTATAATTTCCTCGAGTAAATACTAATAATTTTTTGGGCTTATAATTTTCATTTTTCTTTTTAAAAAGGCAACTAATTTAAAACATTTTGATATATTAATATCCTCTTTTAGGCCAAGTGTAGCTTTCAACATTTTTCTTTTTTTCTATTATACGATTATTGATTCAAACCTTCCCGTATAATATGATGTAACCAAAAATCTAATCAGTGTATTGTTTTTTGTTTTGTGCGCAGCAGTTGTCACTAAATAAATAAAGAGTTTTGACGTTTTGGTTTATTATTATTGTTTCCTTTCTAATACCGATTTTCCTGTTGAGATAGATATGTAAGTTTCACCTCTGGCCCTTTTAAATTTTTGTACATTCCTTACCCACTCCGCCATTTTTCTTGTTCTTTTCCGCCCACGTTTGACGCTAGTTCCACCATTATCCTCAACAGCTACTCTTTCTACCATCACTTGGGCATCAGAATCAGATGAGCTAGGTCTGTCTTCATGTGATGGTTTATAATATGCCCGGCATAACCTAAACTTGTTGAGACCTGCAACTAGAGCACGTGCTTTTTCAATAATGCGTAATAGCAGAAGCAACAAGGGCGTGTGGCGATTGCAGTAGAGGGACATGCGCACACATACTTTATTATGAGGCAATTATAAGGTGCAAGAACGGGACTTGAACACGTAACTTATACCCTTCTTGCAGCGTTTAACAGAATGGGATAAGTGATTTTACTTCATGCATCAGTTTCTATTAGCAGCACATTTCCCGTTTTTGCGTCAGATATAAAGACCGCCTTTTGAAATTCATATCTGTCAATATCTCAAGTTTCAGATATCTTGCATCAAGGTCTTCAATTGTGCTATTAAAAGGGAAATTGTAAAAAACTTTTAGGTGTAGAGCAGCCGATATCATTCATATAATTTCATCAAAAGGTCCTTGATATATCAGGGACAACACACAACTTCGGCGACACTAACGATTTTTGTGTTAAACGAATGACAAGGCAAAGAAAAATAGAAAGGTGGAATTGTGTATATCAAACGTGTAATTGCTTTACATTCTTTCGTGTATTAAATAAATATAAAATTACTTAATATTATTAATTACATCATTTATTCTTATTGATGTGTTAGCAATTTTACATACTTCTTTTCCTTCGTTGATTTATAAATATTGACGCTATTAGAAATATTGATCTATCAGATAAATTCAAATACCTTTAATTGCTTCTCGTTTTTATTATTTTATAAAATATAAATGTTCGTAGAATATGTAGATATGAAAAAATGTGTGGCAATACATATTGAAAACCTAAAACGAAATGAATTTTGACAATACTCAAGAATGAAAATATATTTTGATTTATGATAGGATTGAAAAATAAATTTTTGAAAGGGCTTTAATTTCAGGCCAAGGTTATTATCACAAATAGTTTTGTGTTTTTTAATTTGTTTTTGTTTAATTTATTGTTTTAATAAATATTTAAAATATTATAATAATTTAAATTATGTCCAAAATTTTGATAGTGGTTTTGTAGTTGTATTTTTTTGAATATTTATATACCATTACTCTTTCAACTAAATTGGGGTGCTTGTCTTATATTTCTTAGCACGAAGGACCAGTATGCTTATATCGGAAGCATACACCGATGAATAAAAACATATTTAATTATAACAACATAAATTGTTCCCTTAATAAAACATAGAACTTACCTAAACACACAAAATAATATTTGCTCTAAATACTACATTTTGTACTGAAGAAAATTTAAGAGATCATATATATATCTAAATATATTAAGAACAATAAAGATAAAACACCTAAAAACCAACAGTCAGGAGTCTATAAGTTAAAATGTAGTGATTGCCCTAAGTTTTACATAGGCCAAACAGGAAGAACGTTTGAGAAAAGGATGTCAGAACATTTTAGATTCTTCAAAATGAAGAAAACTGATTCTTCATACGCAAACCACCTCATAGAAGAATGCCATAGTTTTAGTCATCATTTCGATATCCTACATATAGAAAATAAAAGTGTTAAATTAAACCTACTAGAATCCCTTGAAATTAATAAAAATAGACCCTCTAATAATTTACTTAATGATTAGTTAGAAACTAATAACTCCCCCTTATTAAATTTATTTTCATAATGTACACTGTTCAATAGATCACCCCCTCTACATAAATTGTGCTATATTGTTAGATATACAGTGTGTCAATAAAGTAAGGAACACTCTAAATATCAGCTTTAAAACATATCTCTAGCAAAAACGCTCAGACAGGTATTTTTTTATTTTTGAAGGCGCATTTTCTTAGATTAAATTGAAGTATACAGGGTTATCAAAAAAGAAGATATGACGTTATCATGTGTTTTTTTAAATGGAATACCCTGTATATTTTTAAGAAAATCAAAAGAGCTTCTCATCAAGATTTCAATGATATATGAGTTGTTGGAGATATCTTTAATATTTACTTGTAGAAATTGAAAAAACACTTTTGGTGGAACTACATGATAATTTTTGGTAATTTTAATCTGTAAACGTTGTCATGAAAGAATTGTCAGTATGGAAGGTGACGTATTATCTAATTAGACTGTGACTAACCACCGTTAGTTTGTTTGGCCTTGCTTGTTCTATAATTGCCATTTCTTTTGATAAAAATGTGTCTAAGTGAGAGAGACGGATTGAGATTCTTATGATGATTGGTTATGGTGACCGAAGAAGGAGTACAGTGGAAGTTTGCGAACTATTTAATGCAGCGCATCGTAATCGGCAACCAATAACTCGCTCAACTGTAAGTAAAATACTTCTAAAGTATGAGGAGTACGGAAATGTTAGGGATCTACCTAAAACTGGGCGACCAAAAGTGGATGATGAAACTAAGTTAAATGTTCTTTTGACAGTGCAAGATAATCCGAATTGTGCTACTCGTCAAGCAGCTTTAAACTTTAATTGCAGCCATGAGACTGTTAGAAAAATTTGGCATAAGCAGAAATATCATCCTTATAAAGTGCATCTTGTCCATGAATTGTCGGAAGATGATTTTGATCGCCGTTTGGAGTTTTCAGAAAACTTGCAAATACTTTGTGAACGTGATGAAATGTTTGCTAGAAACATTTTATTTTCAGATGAGGCAACTTTTTCTTTAAACGGAACAGTTAACCGACAAAATTGTAGATACTGGACAGAACATAATCCTCACTGGATGCAGGAAGCTCGAAGTCAACACCCTCAGAAGGTGAACGTCTGGGCTGGAATACTAAAAAATAGGATTTTAGGACTTCTCTTTTGATGGAAATTTAAATGGGGATATCTATTTGGATTTTTTACAGTTAGAGCTTCTTCCTGCGCTTGTGGAACTTTATCCTGATCCAAATACCCCTGACAGTCCTAGTAATGAAATCTGGTTCCAACAATATGGGGCACCTCCTCATTATCCTCGACCTGTGCGTGACTACCTAAATTTGATTTTTAATAACCAATGGATTGGCAGACGTGGGGTTGTTGAGTGGCCAGCTCGCTCCCCTGACTTAACACCACTAGATTTCTTCCTGTGGGGTTACCTAAAAAGCAAAGTTTATGTAAATAGACCTCAAAACATTAATGATTTAAAAGAACGCATACGCCAAGAGATCCGAAAAATCACGCCAGATGTAATCAGCAATGTTCAGAATGAGTTTATTTCTCGCCTAGGCTACTGTCAGATTGTGAACGGGCAGCAATTTGAACATTTACTTAAGTAAATTTTTGTTTCAGACTTAAAAAATAAACAAGTTAAACTCTATTGTAATTATTTAATGACGTTGTTCCACCAAAAGTGTTTTTTCAATTTTTACAAGTAAATATTAAAGATATCCCCAACAACTCATATATCGTTGAAATCTTCATGAGAAGCTCTTTTGATTTTCTTAAAAATATACAGGTTATTCCATTTAAAAAAACACATGATAACGTCATATCTTCTTTTTTGATAACCCTGTATACTTCAATTTAATCTAAGAAAATGCGCCTTCAAAAATAAAAAAAAATACGTGTCTGAGCGTTTTTGCTAGGGATATGTTTTAAAGCTGATATTTAGGGTGGTCCTTTTTATTGACACACTGTATAAGTGTTTGTGTAATATTTTTATTTATTTCTGAAGAAAAACAATTGTCAAATATTACTTCGAATATTAAATAGTGAAAATCCAACATTTGTTGTGTATTTAGTAATTAAGGGATCATCACAGTGTAAAATTTTCAAATTTTCGAATTCTTTCTTGTGTATTATCAGCTAGTATAGATGGTTATAAACATGCTGTGAAAATTTTGGGGTGAAATTCGAATTATTTTGGTCACTACAGCCTTTCTTATCAAGCAGCTAAATTCTGCACTCGAAACTTTGAACGCGTTTTTCTCGAAATGTAGTATTTCAAAACGGTGTACACTCTCAAAGGAAGAGTTCTCAAGCTATCGATCTCAAATTTTAACTCAACATTCTTTACGTTACTCTTTATCTTGCTATGGAAGCTTTTTCTATTTTTCGAAATCTTTCTATTTTTCATAACGAAAAAACTGCCAGAAAAATAGGTTGAATTCGATACCTTTTTTTCAAATCGCCGCCATTTTGATGATGAAAAAAAACCTCCATAGCAAGATAACGGTTTTCATACTGATTAATAACCTTTTTCCAGATTTCGTTTCAGATGAGATTTGCGGCTACGATCATGTACACCGTGAGGACTCCTTTTTTTCAAAGACATTTTCGTCCGCTGAAAAAATGTTAACAAAAATGTGAATAAACGTTTGAAAATTTATTTTCCTGTTCTTCGTGAGTGTTTTGATACGACACAAAAAAAAATCAGATTGATGAGCATATTTTAATCGTCAAAAATAAAATCGCAAAAATCAGTTATTTTTCGACCCGTCACACTGTGATGGTCCCTTAAATCTGCCATTTGATAAATATGTACAACCATGGGGTATACCAATAATGCTAAAATAGCATACCTCATCTGTACGTTTACAGCCTCAAGTGTTAATAAAGAAAGATGATTCAGAAGTTTTTATATTAGGAGGCTGGAGATGATAATAAATTCTAAATTTCCATATATAGTATTTATATATGTCAATTGACCTTCTGGAATACACATTCCATTCTTTATTTGATCAACACCTGCCAAATGTTAGTGTCACTCGAAAGATATTTCAGGAATTTAGATGAAAAAACATTTTACATATTGCTCAATGAATAATTTTAGGTATAATTTTCTGATAATACTATTAATATTATTAATGAATAGATAATAAATAAGAGTCGTAATTACATATTTGCTTTAATACGTAAAATTAAAAATGCACTAACAAGGTGATTCATAGTTTCACCTTTCAATCAAACGCCAATCTTTTCATCCCTACCAGCAGCGCGATAAAGATCTGCAGCCGTTAATCTAATTCAGTAAAACTCCGTTGGCAGAATGAAAGAAAGCTTATTTACTACCTAACATCCATCCAATAAGCGAACAAACGTAATAATAAATGGTCGTTGACCAGGGAATTCAAGGATGTTGGAGCTAATGAGAAGGCCGACCGTATCTAAAACGTCTATATGTATGTACTGTGACTACAATAGCAATCCGGACAATTGGAAAGAAACGTTTTACATGTGAAATTGTTATACTTTTCCATTTACTTGGACATTATTTTGTTATTAGTTATGCCTGAATACGATACTGCCGTTTATTTACTTGTTATTTACGATGTTTCAAATGAAAACTATTGCAGTATTTGTTTATTTTTAAATCTAAATATGGACAGTTCTTTTAACAGCAAGCTACCCACACCGTTCGCAGCACAGATAAGGGAGATTAGAGATAGCCGGTGTATATGGAGAGATTGGCAACACAAAAAATAACCATAATTCATTCCAAAAGATGGCGTATGTGTGTAGAATTCTTGTATTTTCGTGTTATTTTCCTAAGCTATTTAGTTTAGCGACACTTGCAGATAATTTGCAGACACTTGCAGAATAAATTTATTGGATAAAAGATGGCACTACTATAGGCTTAACGTATGTGTCTTAGATTACAATTTAGGGCGCGGACACGAACGGTTGATGACTTATCACCTATGGGCGCACTATTGAAATGTTGTATTTTTAAAGAGGTTTTAATTTTATTTATATAATTGGATAACAAGTGGCTGGTGATCTATAAAATACAAAATACCTTATTATTTGTTCATTTTGTAGTTCAAGTCGAGTTCTCTTCTGTAAGGTTTGTTCTCTTTGAATGAAGTACATCCTTGTAGATAGAAAACGTCCTTTCTACATCGCAGCTGGTTATAGATGTGTACTGGAAATATTCTTTTATTTCAGCGTATTTAGCAGTTAGATTTTGTGTCATTGTCCCCATACACAATTGCCGCAATGTTATTAAATATGGATTTCTATTGAAAACTGCGTCTAACTTTGGCCGAGGGCCACATCCGAAGTCAATTGGAATACTTTTAAAATTATTACTAGCCACATCTAATGTGGTTAATCTGTCTTTCAATTTGAGATTTCGATTTTCAAAGTAGTTTAGGCAAATTTCCAAAGTGTTCCTGAAGGAATAACAACTGATTTTTTTAACTTGGGATTTGTGTTAGTTTCTTGTACTCAGAAATACTTCGAGCATCGTCATTTAAACATGTAACAAAATTCTCTGCATAAAAACTAGTAGCTTCCAACCATGTTCCCCATCTAGTTATTACTAGCGAGGGAGGCAGTGGAAAAGATGGACGTTTTTCCTTGTAAAGAGCTACTCTCAGTGGTGCTTTTCTGAAAACTTCTATTGAAGCGGATGAAAACTTATTTTAAAGCGGATACAAGTCTATCAACTTCCGGATAGCTGTCTTTGATATATTCACGGATATCATATGGAAGAAGGAAGATTCGTTAGAGAGTATGTGCTGCACAAGTAATATGCAGCATATAAGGATATGTTTCTTTTAATAGTCTGCTTGTTTTTAACATAATTGCGGCACTGTCACTAACACATAAAAGTATTTTTTCCCTGTACTTATCGTCCGATTGAAGCATTTTGTACAAATTCTCGTCAATGGTTTTAGCAACTGTTTCCGCATCAACTGTTATATGGAATAGTTGAATGTAGTATACCAGCTTACAACATTTACCACACAGCTTCCTAATATATCGACAGTTTCGTCGGCACTTATCCATAGGTACTGATTTGAAAGATGTCTTCTAATGCTTTCTACTGTTTTCGTGAAGCACTTAGAAACATGATATTTGCGTAAGGTGGATTCATCAGGAATATTTCGATCAGTATATTTTTGAAGAAATGTTTTGAAAGTGGGATTGTCAAGTTTCTTTAATGGGATACTAGCCGCCATTAAAGCTTCACAGAGTTCTTCGTTAAAATTGTCAGCTTTCAACGGGTCCAATTTCTGTGTATGTTTTAGCGATGCTAAGTGACGTTGTACGTGCCCTTTTTGGGCATTCTGTAACGATATTTTACAGACTTTGCAATAAATATAGGAATCACTGACAATGGACATACAATCAGTATGACCCTCAATCCAACTCGCCATTGTTTCACGATGTATTTGTCGACGTTCTTCCATATCATAGTAACATAAACAATGTTATAGATCTAAATAAATGATAACTAAAAATGTATGCGTGTGTTATTGAAACTAAACGAAATCCAGTGCACACTTACATCTAGATAATTGGGAGAAGTCGATTCAATGAAACGGGATTAAACAGGAACTATTACATAAATTACGAAGTACGTAATTAACAGTCAAAACAATGAAAAAACGAAACTAACGTAAGTATGAATAGGTATATACATATATGTAACTTTATTTCTCTTGGGAAAGATAAGGTAAATATAATAAATGTTAGAAACCCCTTGCGCTTCTACCTACGCCGATGAAGAAGAAAGGATTTTACTCATGAATTCCTTTTTGATGTGAATTTTTTGTTGTCGTTTTCAATAACTTTTCAAGTAAACAACAGATGTTGCAGTTCACCATATGAATAATGCTATTATGTTAACAAGACTTTGAATGACAATGAAAAGGATATTTTACAAATAGTAAAGGTAGAAGATGTGTTTCTAGAGTTTACATAAATCTAGTATTTTTTAGATGAATGATAATCTTTCACATCTACACGAAAAAATGCCTTATATTTAAATTTAACGCAAGCACGAGTATAGGGAACATTAAAAATCGAAATAAGTTTAATCAACGTTTAGAATCTGGAGACAATTTATATAACGCCTGCAATACTGCATCTGGTTAATGGAAAAGTTAGAATTTTTTAAACAAGGTAGTGTTATTCGACACGACATTGCAAGTCGTCACGACCCCAAATTTGCACCTTTTAGGGATACTGATTAAACTTGGTAGTTTACGAAATATAGGTAAAGTTTGATTTTTTCACTAATGAAAACTACTACTTCAGGGATTTTAAAGTTTTGCAATTATTGTTCTTATTTTCTCATACGTAGTGTAAGGAAGTGTGATTTTTGCATATGTCCACGTTTTGAAACGAGTGAAAAGACTTAACATATTTCGTTTCTTTTTGTTTATTTCCGTTATTTTACTTTGGCTAATGACTTACGTGTGACAATACTTTAAAATTCCACGTTCACATATTTGATGGAGCCAAGAAAGAATTAAAACGCCTTTTAAAAATTTAGAGTTCATTAATGGATAAAACGCTGTAATTGGGGCTAATAATAATAATGTGTTTTTAGTTTTAGTCAGTGAGCTCAAATAAAAGTGTTAGAGTTACTATCGAAGGATTCTGTACAAATCTTATTTTCTCATCCACTTTTGGTTTTATAATTGTATAACTGTATAATTCCCAATATATAGTTCTAAGAATCTATTACGAACAGTGCGTCTTCAAGAGCTTTGTGAAATAACCCTGTTGGCAACCTACTGCCACGATTTAAGTATAACAATAGCATGTATTGGTGGACAAAGATACAAATCACACTCGACAAAATGTACTTTGAATACATCAAAATTCACTTGTTATACAAAAATCATAACTTTTACGCATGCGTACTTATTACCTACGCTCAGAAGAAGAACCCCATTTTTTCTTAGTTTCGCAGGGTTTCAATTTTAACATCCACGGATATGGAAGCATCTGAATAAATTTAATATTAATTATTACATATAGAAAGCTATACATTTCTTTTTCGAGGAAGAAGTTGAAGTTACTTGTCAGGACCAATATTCTAAGTTAATAAAAAATAGTTTTTCGAATGCCTAGAATGTTGCTAACCACACCATCCCTTAAAGTTGAAAGTAACCAAAATGTTTATATAATTTTTACTCGAGCTGAAAAAGGAATGACATTTTTTTGATTATAGTCTTACATTCTTTTCTAAGCTGACCGGATTTTTAACGCGGATACTGTACATACATTGCGCGATGTTTTAAATCTCCAACAGATGACGGAGACGTCCTATTATTTCGGGCACCTGTTTCCGCAATGTCCCGTTTTACAAGAAGGTCGTTCTGTCGCTCACAGCTTACATATTAGACACACACAGTCGTACAGTCCACATGTATGTATAATGAACACACATAACTAATCCACTTTATTGGTTCTTGCATAAATAAATCAATAATAATTGAGACGTTTACGACAGAGGCATTATATACATGCGACGTCATGTGCTAAAGAACATAAAATAAAACAATCGGGTTTATGATCGGAGTGTACGAAATGGCCATAAATTTATGTTATTTCTGAAAACTGCTTTCTGCCCGCGGAATATGTGAAATGCTTCCGTCATTGTTGTTTAATTTCTCGAATGGGACACAAATGAAACATTTTAATGATTGAGTGATGCACGTTTATAAATTTGTTTGATAGTTTTTTGACAAAGAATGATGAAAGACAAAATGTAGATGTTTGAAATGATGAGATGAATGAAAAACATTGTTCTAAGTATAAGGGCCCGCATAAATAAATGAACACTCAGTAAAAAAAAAAATTTCAGCAGGCATCTAATAAATCCTGTTGTTTTTCTGTTGACACTGTTTAATAAATTGTCACGACTATATTTACAATTACATAGTTAAAAGTAATTGTAAATTTTGATAATACAGAAACACTAATGTGTATCTGTAATATATTTGTTATAACATTTTACAAGAATAAATCACTTCTGGTTGGCCAGAACTATATAGTAACTTATTTTAAATGAATTGGTACAGCCTTTATTAAGTTATTGATTGCTGCAACTAATTTGCAAACATATTACTGAGTATTCTCTAACATCAATTGTTTTCGAAATATTTGCAATTTCGCGATACATTCCAGAGAAAGAACTATTATTCTTTTATAGGGCAAAGTACAAGGATAATGCTTTCCACAAATGCCGGAATTACAACTAATTCTGATACCTTTTTTAATCTTTAATCTTTTAATCTTTTGTTGAAAACTAGTATTTCTTCTCAAATATGGAAAATAGATAGAATTATAAACACCAGTGTTCAAGAAGGCTGATACAATCGTGCGTTATTAATTACAGATGTATTTCGCCTAATTTTTCTAAGATATTTGAGCATCTATTGTATATAGCCATATATACAGGGCAATCCAAATTAAGTGTTCACCATTGATAACTTTGTTATTATTAAAGCTACAAGATTGTTTAAATTAGCAAACTTGTAGTACTTTTAACACTCTTTAAGATGGAAGAATAAAAAAAAACAAATGAGCAACGCGTTTTCGAGTTTTGCCGAAAAATATTTTTTTTTCAAATGGAAACCCCTGTATATTATATCATTTTCTGCTAGAACTTTAATTTTTAAACAAAAAATCTTATAAGAAATTTTTTACTGGGATTAAAAATACTTGAGTTATAATGAATACACAAAAACAGATAAGTCAAGTGCATTTCTATGTATCTATGAAAACGACGATAAGTCTTTCTACCAAACGTCAAATATTAGTACAGTTTTATTAGTTTTTCACTCATAAGTTTCATTGTGCTAGTTATTAATTTGACAAAAAAATGATTTTTACCCATTCAGAAAAGTGTGATATGTTAGAATCTTATTTAGTGTGCAGAAAATCCTCTAGGAGGGCAAAAGAACACTACGCTGAATTATATCCACTCCGAACACAACCACATGAGCAATATTTTCTGAGACTTTACCGAAAATTTAGAGGCAATGAGAGTGTTTTTGCCAAAACAAGGACAAAAAGGACTTTTATAAAAAGCGAAGCCACGGAAATTGCAGTTATCGCATATTTTGAGGCCAACCGTGAGAATTCCATACTAGATATTTTCAATGAATCTGATTTGAGTCACGGTACTGTGCATAGGATTCTGAAGAAACACAAATTCATTCCTTATAAGTACAAACCAGTTCAGGTTTTTTTGCCAGGGGATCCAGAGAGAAGAATGTTTTTTTGCCACTGGTATCTTAACTTTTGTCGCCAAAATGTAAACAACTTTCGTTATATTTTATGGACCGATGAATCGAATTTCTCAAATTCTGGAATGTACAATAAAAAAAATCATCATTACTGGTCAAAGGAAAATCTTCTTTTAGTAAATCCAAGACGTCCACAAGTCCGTTTCAGTTTTAATGTTTGGTGCGGTTTAATCGGTTCATGGATTGTTGGTCCTTTCTTTTATGAGGGCACTCTAACTGGTGAAAGGTACATAGAATTTTTGACTGAAATTTTGAATAATTTCTTAGACGATCTGGATCTCATAAGTAGACAGAATCTGCATTTTCAGCAGGATGGCGCACCTGCGCACAACTACAGAGGTACTCATCAACTTCTAAATACTATTTTTAACACTTCATGGATAGGAACAAATGGTCCTATTCAGTGGCCTCCCCGATCGCCAGATTTAACGCCGCTTGTTTTTTTTTTATGGGGTTATTTAAAGAACCAGATTTATAAGCAAAGGTACGAAAACGTAAACGCCCTAAAGATTGCAGTTAGTGAAAAGATAGATGGTAGGACCATACTGAAGGCAGTTCGAGAAGTTCGGAAGCGTGTACAAAAATGTATTGAACTACAAGGTGGTATTTTTGAACATCTTCTATGAAAAAATCAGTGATTTTTCTTTTCTTTTAATGATAAGTTTATGTATAAAATAAAGTTTATAAAACTAATTTAGCTGTTTTCGTTTATTCATTATAACTCAAGTATTTTTAATCCCAGTAAAAAATTTCTTATAAGATTTTTTTGTTTAACAAATTAAAGTTTTAGCAGAAAATGATATAATATACAGGGGTTTCCATTTGAAAAAAAAATATTTTTCGGCAAAACTCGAAAACGCGTTGCTCATTTGTTTTTTTTATTCTTCCATCTTAAAGAGCGTTAAAAGTACTACAAGTTTGCTAATTTAAACAATCTTGTATCTTTAATAATAACAAAGTTACCAATGGTGAACACTTAATTTGGATTGCCCTGTATATATATATGTAAATAATTTGATTTCAGAGCTCAGTATCATTTCTGGCAGATCCACGATAACGAACTTAGCACATATCACTCAGTTTATTAGTGAAACCCTTGATGGATGAGAACAAGTGGATGTGGTCCATACAGATTTTTCAAAGTCATTCGATATCATAGATCACTCATCTTTAATACATAAATTGGATTCCTTCGGTTTTTCATATGACCTCACAAAACTTTTGTCGTCTTACCTTACTAGTAGACTTAATTATGTCCGTTACAATGGCTTCACTTTCAATAATTTTTACGTGCGTTGCGGGGTGGCCACGGGGTTCTAATTTGGTCCCACTTCTTTTCAATTTCTTAATTAATGATACTTATAAATTCTATAAACTTGCACGTGCTCGCGTATGCTGATGATCTTTATAGAAAGATTAGTAATAACGATGATTGTGTGGATTTGCAATGAAATTGGAATTGATGTTGCCATTAGATTCGTTAGAGGCAAGAGAAGAGAATGGAATGATCACGTCCAAAGAGCAGACGAAGAGAAACAAATAGGCAGAAATCAAAGAGCAACGGGAAGAAGTGGGAATAACGTTGAAAAGATGAATGGAAAGCTGCCCCTTCGCATCAACTGAAACACCATAAGAAATATATGCGCAAAAAGAAACAGGTTTGGACAACTGAGCATTGTCAGACTTCTTTGTAAGTTGGCATGTGTTTAGATAAGAAACAATTATTATATTGGATTGCAAATCTGGTCTACAGTCTTGATATAGCATTTCGTTGCTTTTCTATTTTACGGAATCGAACTAATAATAAAGAATTATCACTACCACACAATAAAAAAAAAACGATTAGAATGCAGCTAGGTACACAATTTTTGTACAATTTCGCACACGAAGACTTCCGGGTTTGTTACTAAGCATTGCAAAATCGTTTAGGATATCGTCTAGTAAATACAAGTGATAAATAAT
The DNA here is from genome assembly GCA_963170755.1 of Amphimallon solstitiale. Taxonomy (NCBI): domain Eukaryota; kingdom Metazoa; phylum Arthropoda; class Insecta; order Coleoptera; family Scarabaeidae; genus Amphimallon; species Amphimallon solstitiale. The sequence continues at coordinate 117,723,814 of OY720677.1, forward strand.
TACATCTGACACAAATCTTGTATCCATAATAAGAGTAAAAACTTATTCGAGACTTAATAAATAATCTCGTGAAATTTATTGTCTATAACGCACATATGGCATCCCCTATATATCAATAGTTTCTAAATTAATTTTGTAGTTTAACAAACAACAATAAATACTTTAACCTTTTCCAGTCGGTTTATTTCTTAATGGAAAATTCAAATATGAATTTATCTATCATATACATATGTAAAAGCATTATATGAGGTGTTAGACATATTTATATATAGAGATACACATATGTTTTTTTTCAATCGTAAACCTTTTTGTCGTAAACTTGTTTACAATAATTTCGATAGCCCACGCGCACACCCAACTTTATTTATTAGTACAGCCATGAAAATAACTTATTAGAAACTGCTTACCCTACGCCAACTTCCATATTCGTTCGACTCGTGGCGAAAAATTGAAAGCAAAATGTATATTTTGGTGTACTGGAGATTCCGATTTCAATACCGACCATAATAAAATTCTTATCGAGTAATAGAAGCCTAACCAGACGTGTGTGGGTTTCGATCTTTTATAATAGCGATCAGAACATCGCAAGAAGGCGATCGACAAGCGAAGTGTACAGTACGTCTTAAATTAGATAATTTGTTCGTAAGTATAAGGAAAAAAAATTTAGAAATTTCCTGATTTATTAGAAAATATATGCAATATATTATTTTGTACAAGTAACTTAACTACTATTTGGTTATTCTACCTTGTTTTTAGCACTGCTTTAACCTTTAACTACTCGCGCCTTAAAATATAACATTAGTACTCGCGCGGTGTATTTTGTACACCATCACCAAAAAAGTGCTCAAAAAACAGTAAAAAAAATTCTAATGTTTTAAAAAAAATGCTAAAATTGTTACATAAACGTTTATTGAATAAGAAGCACAAAACATGTAAAAAACAAAACAAAAGTAAGAGTTTGTGCAAAGGGCTACTCGCTAGCATCCTCATCATCGCCAATGTTATTGCACTCAGGACAAGTAATTATACTAATCGCATGTTCTTTGCATACTGGTTTGTGACATGTATGACACGAAATTGTTGTCACTCTGTTTTTCTGCCTTCCACAACAAAAGCACCTTCCTCGTATTTTTGCTAGAGGCTCTTCCTCATGCTCTTCTTGAGAAGGTTTGTACTTATTTAGGAAACGTTGAATATCTGAAGGTAATGTCTTTATGCTAGCTCTTTCAGAAAGGTGTGGCTTCATCAACGACATTGCCAATTCTTTTAGAAAAACTCTTCTGTATTTGTGACCACCTTCGATGTGTATGGAGTTATATAATATTTGACTGTTTATACCTGCAATATTCACCAGCTGAAAAAATAAGACTAAAGGCCATCTTCTCGTTCTTCTGAGAACAGAGTACGTGCTACACATTTTGTCCACAGTATCAACGCCTCCTTTATAACTATTGTCGTCCATTATAATCTCCGGCTTATTGGTTACAGGGTGAATTGCAGCATCACTGTGCATCGTAGATAGCAAAATTACAGCTTTATTTTTTTTGGAAGCATGAGACACAATGGTGACATCTTTTTGAAATCCAAAAATGGACGACCCAGGTGCCCTCGTTTTATTTGGCAAAAATTCTGCCGGCAATTCCTTTTTGTTTTTTCTTAATGTTCCAACAATTGTGACTTTATCTTCCAGAAGCTCTTTTGCCAAAGGATAACTTGTGTACCAGTTGTCACAAGTTAAATTTCTATTTCTTCCTTTCCACGGCTGAAGCAAACGGTGAGTAAATTGCAGTTGGTGTATTTGATTTTCTGTATTGCCCTTCTGGTTGTTGACCACAATACACCTCAAAGTTGCTTACATAGAATGTTCTAGAGTCACATAAGAGAAACACTTTTATTCCATATTTGGCAGGTTTATTGGGCATGTATTGTATAAAACTGCACCTGCCTCTAAAAGGTATCAACATTTCATCAATTGTTACATGTTCGCCTAAATTATAATTGTTTTTGCAGTTGTCTACAAAACGGTCAAGAATAAATCGGATAGCGGCCAGTTTATCAGTGGCTTTTCGTTCACGTCTAGTACTTTTGTCGTCAAACCTAATTGCGGTTAGCAAAAATAGAAACCGGTTATAACTCATACATGCTCTAAATATCTCCGATCCAGTTCCATCAGCTGTCCACAACTCTAGAAAATGTGTATGATTTTGCTTTTTTACTCCTGCTAGAAGTAGCAATCCTATAAAAGCTAATATTTCCGATTTTGTGGTGTTTTTAGCATCTCTTGGCCGGTGATAATGTGTCCGTAATCTTGCAATTTCTTGGTTTGTGTATTCAACAATATTTTCTATCATATCATTAGTAAAAAATTTGTCAAAAGCACTTTTTTCATGGGTAATATCTCGTGCACATTGTTTAGGTCCAGGAAAAATTTTAACAATATTTTTTTTATTAATTTTGCTAAATTTACTTAAAATTGGATTTTTCTTCCACACCATTCTTTTTTTCTTATCTCTAGCCACAAAATGTTCTTCATTGTCTTCTTCACTAGTGGTATTTGCATGTTCTTCAACATCTGAGTTATTCAGTTCTTGATCTGCATTTTCCTGTTCATCATCTGTCTGGGTTAATTCTTCTTCCGACTCTGTGTTGTGCTCACTCTCCTCTATAGCTTCATCTTCTGACGTCTCTGATTCTCCTCCAACTTCTTCTTCACTTTCTTCATCGAATAAAGCGCGAGCCATAGCCTCAAGTTCATTTTGGGTTAGACATTTTGGATCTCTGACTGGTATCTTATCCCTACAAAATTAATTTTATGTATTTAAAAAAATTCGCTTTTGTTTTTATAAACAAAATAAATGACAAATAAGATAATTTACTCCAAGAAACCAAACTAAAATATTTTAAAATATACTTACATAACTTCTCGCGTGGTGTATTCCGTACACCAAACAGACCGACTGTAGATTTCACACCAAACAATAATGTTATCAATAGAGCTATCGCAGCGAGACTAAGGGTGGTTCTAGTGGGCACTTCAATTATAGGTTAGGTGGGGAGCACATGGGCGGAGTCTGTATTTAACAAGAATGAGAGCATTTTTAGCGCAAGTGGTGTATTTTGTACACCGGCGCGAGTAGTTAAAGGTTAACACTCTTGGGGTGGGTAGCTGCATAGATATTACTACGCAGCTCTTAATGCATTCTCTAATATTTTTGTTATTTGCGTTGTTTCGGCTTATTTTCTTTCATATAAACGACACTTATGAAGGCATTCCTTTCATTTTTGATCACGTTCAGATCAGGAGAATTGCCTGGTCACAGCAGTAACTGTTTTTGTACTGCTTCCAGAAAAGCTTTAACAAAGTTTGCTGTATGGCCGTATTGCATACATGTATACTTTCATTAGGATCTTAATCATTCATATAAAACTTAATATGTTTTCTGAAGCGTTTTGATTTTTTCTTTGTTTGGTGGTTCCTTTAATTAAATGTAGCGCCTCTGGTCCCTTTAACGATATACGTGACCATATCATGACAAACTCTGGGTTATGGTTTTTTTCACGGATTTTACCAAACGGGTCTGTAGTAGTTGTTGACAGTGGATTAATGCTTTAATCTTGCTGGCGTTTTTCACTTCTTGTTTGGACGCAGGTTGTAAATCTGCACCTTCTAATTGCTATGTGTAACAATTAACCTTTTTTGCTTGACGTTTTTACGTGTGAGAGAACTTGCTCGTTTCTCATATAAAAATAAAACACATTTTGTTATATGTATAGAGGCATATATTTTTACATGTGTGGCTAGGTTGCTCGGTCGTTATGCACTGCTCTAGTATTTGTTTTTGTACGTCTGGTCCCCACCCTTCGAACACAAACATCTGGATGGGATTAAGTACAAAAACAAATATTCCACTTTATTTTTAGTGGCCATTTACTATTATTTATAGTAATAAGTAACTATACTATGGAATGTAAAATAATGTATAATACATAATGTAAATGCAATTATGTCCAAATAGTACACACGTCACGTTTTATTGTTATATAAATTGTTTGGAGTTTCCGAACAGGGTCTAAAAAAATTACCAATTGCCCGAGGGGAAAATTGCTCGAAAGAAACACTACCCGAGGAACTAATACTATTTAACTGAAATGAGCAAGATAATATATTATGGAAAAGTATTGTTTATGGACTTTTGAGAAGGGCCTTACCAGCTAACTAATACTGAATGCAGCCATTAGAGATTGTGCAGGATTGATTGCATTGGCACTTGGATAATCGGATATTTTTAAATTTTTTGAAATATGCAATTAAACTAATGTTCGGTTCGCGTGCTAAAGAAGTTGTATAACTGACAAATTAAACTTAGATATAAATAAATCTTTATTAGATTTCATGACAGACAAAAAGTAATGGATCAGCATTATGATTCAATTAATGGTACTTAAATACAACACCTGCTTCGGTCAGACTTTTGGGGTTAGATATGGACGAATCTTTTAACTGGAAACAGGCTTGCAACAATACATCTATGCACACAAATAAGAAATGCTTTTTTAATAAGAAGCATTATATCCATTATATGAGCTAGAATTAGTACTTTGTGATTTCTACATATCTGTAGAAGAGAAGTGAAAATAGATCGACAATTGTGTAATTAACGGTTTTCGAATATACGGAAACATACCAATTAGTAATTCTTTTAGCTGTATTATTTTTTTGTCATATTTTTTGTACAGGTACTGTGTTGTATTTTGTAGAAATATATATTTTCATCCTTCTCTAAAATTGTGATTTTGCTGCTTGGGTTAAAGGCAGTATTAAAAATCATGCGTTGATCACGCGTTTTTTGCTACTCTATTCGTTCAGTGAACGAAGTATAGAGAACTCATACGTACAATAGTGCCGTGCAATTCCGAAACACCCGGTATATATCGGTTTTTGCTTTAAATTCAGTTTAAATTAAAATTAGATTGAGACCCTGACTCTAATAGTGCTCTACATTGATGAAATATTCCTTTATTGTCGCGAATTTTAATAAGTGCAGTTGATAATACGATTTTATTCCGAAAGTTTAACTTTTTCCAAGTGCAGTAACGTGTTATGCCTAAAATTGCAATATTTTGCAACTACTAGAACTGCATTTATTCACATATTGCCTTACTCTAAACCAGCTGCAGTACCATATAAAATATCTCATATTGCTATGACCTACACATTATTGAAATAATAATATTAAGAAGTAGTTTAGTTATTGAAAAAGAACACTAATTTTATTTTTAAAATTGTATATTTAAGATTTTAATCATTAGTCAAAACATGTAATAATAAGTAGAATAAGTTGCCTACATTTAAGGAGGAACTGCTGTACCAAAAATAAACATGAATTGTTGATACACATTAGACAAATAAATGTATATTTAAATACATATAAATAATGGTACCAATTCATAAGAAATTAATAATATAATAAAACTTAAAATATAGTAAATATCTGTAACTTATAAATAAATGTGTAAAAAGGATATAAATCAAAATATTTCTGGTGCAAAGTGACAGATCGTAAATAAGAATGTTTTATGTAAATAGTAACAGCATGAATTAAAAATATACTTGTTAGTTTTTGTATGTATAACACAAGGACTTCAAAGACAATGGAAATGGTCATGTGTGGTTTAAAAACCTGCAAAAGAAAAATACAGTGTTAATGTTGTTCACAGCATTCTGCAAATCAACGTATTACCTGAAGAGAGAGCATGGATAGAAATTGGCGACAGTGTGACGAAAGCAACCAATCTTTGCAATGCGGGCTCGCAAGAAAAATTCCTGTTGTTTATAACGTCTTTCCCATACTACCAAATCGAAGAATTTCTAAAGGAAAAATAAGAATAACATTACCTAATGGAAAAAGGAAATATATAACAAACGATGAAAAAGGCAATGCATTTATATACAAGTACAATGAGGGACTATACTAAAGAGGAAGGAAAGAAAGATATACTTCCTGAAGATGAAACGTAATAAGTCTGTGAAAAACAATAATAACATTGAGTTCAAGTCATCACCATTAGTGTGTAGCTGTCAAAGAGGATGTGCGTGTATTGGTGCAAGTATGATAACCTGAAGAAAACAAACAAGAAAGATTTTATCACGAACATTTTAAAATCAATGCCAACTTAAAATTTAATTAGATAACAGAGGCGCTACAAATTGTCGATAGGCTTTTGTTTTAGTATATAAGGCGAAAACAAGAATAGACTTGTCGAAGATGAATTTTATAATTCAAGCAGTAAAGACGTTCATTTTGAAAAGAATAAAATTTTTGAGATAGCGAAAGTGAAAGTAGGAGTTTATATGTACTACTTATCATCTCACGATTTGAGAATCTGTATTAAGAATTAGATTTTTATTTTATTTAGTTTCCTTTAAAACAAATTCATTCAATTAATTTTCATTTTTATTATTTTAATTTTTAAGATGGAGGACATCAATAAGAATGAATTTGATAAAATGTACGATGATATGAAGTAAGTTATAAGATAAATAATTCAATTTAGGTATTGTTAATGGCGCTGAACAGGCTGAAGGTACTATGTGAAAATTTTTGCCTTTAGTAAATCGTTGGACATTATTAATTAGATGAATATTATCTTGTTTAATAATAATAATTCGTTATTTTAAAATAATAAAAGGATAGTTAATGGTGTTAGACGTGCTGAAGGTACTATGTGAAAATATTTGCCTTTAGTAAATCGTTGGGCATCATTAATTATTATATAGTCATTTAATTTAGTAATTCCAATAATATAGATATGAATAAGCGGGGATGTTGTTTTTTGATGAGCAAGTGCTAAGCTGCTAGAGGTACAATGTGAGAATGTTTACGGCTAGCGATTAGTATAGGCCAGTTTTCAGATCATTCACGTTGCAAAGTTTTAGTTTACCAAGGCACTATGTGAAAATGTATGTTTTTGGTGAAATAGAATCGGCTTCGTATTAATAAACAAATTATCAAGAATTAATAATTTTTCTTTGTTTAAAGGAAGAAGATAATTATTCTTTCAACTATTATTACAGATAAATAAGTATTATACAAGCATTATAACTCTAAAAATGAGTATAAATGTTTTTTTCCCATTTCTCTTTATTTTGTAAAACAAAAATAAATAGATACAGTGTGGCAATGTTATTTACGATTGGCATTTTTTAAAAAAAAATTTAAATATAATTTTTATATGAGATTTAGACATTTCGTTTAATTTTTGACCTTATCCCAAACAAAAAACTAAATAAGAGGTGTAAAAGAACATAAGAAGTACATCACTGCAAGAACTCATAAGAACATAAATAAGAAATTTGTGCTGTTAAGGAACAGGCTGACTATTATAGACTATTATAAATTTTATCATTCATCAGCATTGTTGCAGCTACAGCATATAATTTATATGGCTGGACCCAACGTGGGACAATGTTACATTTTTCATCTTAAATAAGAAATTTACCATTTTGTAACAATGCTGTAAAGCCAATCACGGCATATACTACCAATATTGAGATTTTTTAACAATGTCAAGTGAAGACAGAATAAAACAAGCACAATCCGCCAGTCTTTACTTAAAAACAGTTTAAAGAAAGTCAGTCAAACATCTAAAAATTCAATCAGATATTTGGATAAAATAACAAGTTAATATTATTCAGATTTTCCTCATACATTCATGCTAGTATGTCATGTAAGTAAGTATAGTCCATTTGAATTCGGTGTGCGATGTGAGTTTCGTGTGCACTCACTTAAAAAATGCGGGCAGTGGTACGTTTCTCGGAGCCCTATTGTATTCAAATACCGCCGGAATAATCAAACCCGAAACTGTGGAAGTCGGTGTCGAATGCATAAAACATCGATGGTTTTCTTTTCTCTTTCATATCGTTACAATCTGATATTGTTAGCGACTAAACGCGCTAATTACTCTAATTATTCATTTATTGTAACTAGAAGTACTTAACGCAACAACCAATGACGGCTTCTTCAGGGAAATGTATTAGACCAACCATCCTCAATGTTCATATGAAAGAGTCGCTTTTCTTCTATTACGTGTTGAATAGCTATTGTCATTATTATTATTATTATTATTATTATTGTAAGCCAACGCAGTCATTTACCGGTTGGTTCCAAGCTTTTCTAAATGATTGTAGAACGGTTTACGACACTGATGAACTTTGCATTGAAATGGTAAAAAAAAAAGTTTAAAGCGGATTATTCTTCTTCACTGCAAATGTTATTGTCGCAGCAAAATTATATATATTTTTTACTTTAGGTTTGTTCGAACCTCCAGTTCTGAACAGTTCCGGAACCGTTCTAGAATTAGTAGTTCTGATAATAATGCGCATGTCCGGCCAAATACTGGTTCTAGAACGGTTCGAAATCCTGAAGGTTCGAACAGTTTTAAAATTGGAATTTTAGGGAAACTTGTACTACCAACATTAGTAATAGTAATATTAAAAAAACACCAAACTTATTGGAAGATATATCAATCGTAATGAACGTTAAATAGCTAATGCATCTAACTACCAAAATTGGGACAGGATTTAAAAAGTAATGAAAAAGTTGTTTATAAGAAATACAATTTTCTAAATTTTGTTATGGATATTTCTGCATTTTTTAAAAAAAACACCAAACTGGTGGACAAATGTCAATCGTAATGAACATTTAAATGTTACATCTCAAAATTACGACAGGATTTAAAAAATAATGAAGAAGTTGTTCAGAAGTACATTTTTCAAAATTTTGTAATGGATATTTCTGATAAACCGGGTAAATAAAACAAGGATTTTTAATACAAGCTGTTATTAATAATTGGCACGTGCATCAAATGCACACACACATTAATAAATATGTATTACATAACTATAAAATCAACAATCATGATGAATTTAAACAAATATATTACAATACATTTTCAATGTTCAAAGCCAACGCCTCTTCTTTTTTTTTAATCTGTGAAGTAGTACACTCTTTCAATCCATTTTGGAGAATTGAATCCTTTTTGGTAATTTGAATTGCAACCTACATGATTTGGTACTTACATCAATCAGACTCTGAACGTTTTGTGTCACAAGTCTGGGAGTCACATTAACTTGCAATTTATTATAATTTTCATGACGTAACAGGCTGGTACAAACACATACATATAATAGATTGTTCGGATATCTAATATGTTGATATCACAAATTCCCTTTATTTTTCTTAAGTCTCAAGGGGGACACATCGAACCAAAAATTATAAGTTTAGTTTACATAATATTAAATACTATTTTGTCTAAGTTTAACAAATATGTCAGTTTCTCTACGAATATATGATAATTATAAATTCACTTTTCACATGTTCGCAAGTTTCTATAATTGTACCATTACATTCACTTTATTCTTAGAGATAGAATCACTTGCTAGACTCAAGAACATGGTAGTCAATGAATTAATTTCTAAAACAATAAACCACCATTTGAAGAAATTAATGTTTAGTCACATACTTATAGCTGTTTACTTTGGCTATTACAAAATTGATATAATGGGTGTGAATAAAAACTGTAAAAATATTAAAAATAGGTTTGATGAACCGAATCTCACCAATACTCTAATAATATCACAAAATAAAATAAAAAACAAATAGGTACTTGAACGATAACTTAAAACTAACCTACAACAACTCCAAACTCTAAAGTTCAACATAAATACGATAAACATAACCAGAAAAATGCGAAAGCTGATACGAATGACAATTACGCCTGCTCCGGATTTATCAGAATTTCAAATACTAGCCCATCATCGAGAACTGTTAGAACCGTTCCGAACGGTTCTTGAATTACTAGTTCTGAAAGACCGAACACCGAACTATCAGTTCTCAGAATTTGCAGTTCCAGAACTGCATGGTCCGAACAGTCTTTTTCTTAAATGACATGCGCACTAGTTCTAGTTCTAGAACCGTTCAGAACTGCAGGTTCGAACAAACCTTTTATAAATAACAATTTTGTGTTTAATATCTTTCGAAATTTATTAGGTATACTTAACATCCATAAAGGTTTCTAAATCATAGAATATTTTCCACTTTATACAAGTTCTTTTGAAAGAATCAATATGTCTAGCAGAGGGGATGCTGGCAGTTTCACTGAAAGCAAATGCGACATACCTCTCAGCGTGTCTATTAGAGCAGTCGTAATTAATAATAAAAACAAACAAATATAAATTACTAGCGACTCCCGGCGCGCGTTGCTACGCCAAAAAAAAAATCAATTTTCATCGACACCAAACACCCTCTAGATCAGGGGTCTCCAAACTACGGCCCGAGGGCCACATCCGGCCCGCGGACAGAGAGAACATATTTTTTATAGCAAATTAAATTTAGTTTACTGAAGTATTCTAATTTTATGTTGAATAATTATTAATATGACATCTACATTGATATGGTCATGGGCTAACTACTCATAACATTGTTGTAGGCTTATTGTTATTGTTTTTGTGATAAGTTGGATAAAGAAACACAGAATTGTAATGAGTAAAGACATGTATAATATGCAGAAAATTTTACTTCAGTATATAATAACTAACAAATTATTGAAATGAATCCAACTAACATTTTATACATTTTAAATAAAAACATAACTTATAACAAGCATAATGACATATGAAATACTAATGAGATTTGTGTAATTGAGATTTTTCCACTGACAATAGTTTGTAGTTGTGGACTAATTTTACTTGTACCCATTATTAAAAGAGATTTAAGATGCTCATCAGTTAATTTAGATCTGTAAACATTTTTTGTGTACTTCATTTTGGAGAAGGTCTTCTCACACAAATAAGTAGCACCAAAAACAGAAAACAGCCCACGAGCAAATTTATGCAAATTATCAAATTGTGTCAGTGGAAGACTCTTATAAAATTCCAACAAAGATGAGTTTTGATATTTGTTCTTAATTATATCACTGCACTGTAGATCAATTATTTCCATTTGAAGTTCCAGTATCAAAAGGATTCTGAAAAATCTTAATTTGATTCGCAATGGCATCAAAGTCCGAGAAACGAGTATCAAAATTTATTTTCAAAGCACTCAAAGTTTCGATTGCAAAATCGATAGGAAACTCAGTCTCAGTAGTGTGGCTGAATATTTCACATGTTTTAAAATGTGAAAAACATTTACTTCGTAGTTGTGATTGAAACAGTATCAATTTCTTCCGGAATGATTTGATATTAGTGTATAAATCAGGAAGATGCTGGTTTTCTCCTTGCAATCTCAAATTCAGTTCGTTCACATGTTTTGTCAAATCAACATAGAATGCTAACTTCCACAGCCATGCGTTGTTTTGTAATTCAGTAAGAGGGCAATGCTTTTCATTCAAAAAATTTCGATCACTGCTCGAAGTTCAAAAAAGCGCTGAAGGACTTTCCCACAACTAAGCCAACGTACGGCAGTATGATAAGGTAAGTCATTTTCTCCAATCTCTTCAATAAATTGTCGGAATTGTCGGTGATTCAGCCCAAAAGATCTGATAAAATTAACAGTTGATATGACTGGTTTCAGAACTTCAGACATATCCAAACATTTTCCGCACAAAGACTGTTGATGAATGATACAATATAAGACTAATGGTTTTAAACCACCGCCATTTTCTACAGCCTTTGACACAAGAGCGACCACTCCTTTATCTTTCCCACTCATGTTTTTGCCTCCATCAGTTGTAATACATTTCAAGTTTTTCCATCGAAGGTTCTTTTGATTAATGGCCATTTCAACTCCTTTAAAAATATCTGTACCAGTAGTTGTGCCATGAATACTATTCATATCAAGAAGTTCTTCATGCACTTCATAGCTTTTATCTACTCCTCGAATATAAATCAACACCTGAGCAGTATCTGACACATCCGTTGACTCATCCAAGGCCAAAGAAAACCACTCAACATGTCCATTTTTGTCGAACAGTTGAGAGGATATATTTTTAGCGATGTTTTCTACCCTTCGAGCCACAGTGTTTGCTGACATACTGACACTTTTTAATAAATTTACCTTTTCAGGGCACATTTCTTCGGCTACTGCAATTATGCATTCTTTGATCATTTCTCCATCGGTGAATGGTTTTCCACGTTTTGCAATTTCAAGAGCCACACGAAAGCTGGCACGCGTTGCAGCCTCTTGTTCAGTTTTGAGTTTTGTAAATGAAGATTGCTGCGATTTCAATTCGCGCTTCATAGCTTCGAATTTTTCTGTCCGCAAACTTCCTGTATATTTTGAGTAATTTTGAAAATGTTTTGTTTCATAATGACGTTTAATGTTATATTCTTTGAGAACGGCTATGCTTTCATTGCAAATCAAACATAGCGCCTTCTTACTGGACTCAATTACGAAATACTGAATGTTCCACTGATCTTTGAATTTTCTGCATTCACTATCAATTTTTCGCTTCTTTTCCATACTACTAAATCACACACAAAAGCAACAATTCAAATCAAAATACTGTTACAAACATGTCTTAAACTTAAACACGCACAAACACGTTTTAAGGAGGTACGCACTATTTTATTTCACAACAGTGTCATAGGAACTGACTTGTGGTTGCGCCACTAGCCTTCTTATATATTCCAATTACTGCCATCTAGAAGTGAGTGGAAGACACCAGAACTTTCTCGAACCAACGAGATTATTCTGTACGTGCTATTAGCGCCATCTGTTAGCGATAGAAGGTACTACCTATTTCCGCTTGTGTCCACCAGATGTCGTGTCACGTTACTCCTCATGGCTCGTACTCTACGACTAATCTAGAAATTACAGATAATGACAGGAAAATTAATAATATGCAGTGTTGCCGTTTTGCAGCCTTTTTTAAACGTTGCGTACTTTTTCGGACTTTTTTCATCAGTGGACTATTTCACTTTTTACCACCGGCAACAATGATAATATGGTTTTGGCCCTCGGAACTTACTGGAGTAATCAGTATGGCCCTAAGGCTGGAAAGTTTGGAGACCCCTGCTCTAGACTATGCTAGAGTTTTCCTGCAAATTTCATCAAAATCGGTTCAGCCGATTTCAATAAATAAAAAAGTATAACAACGGTTTGATAAACTCTATAAACTACCCATAATCCCAATTTTTTAACGCTGTCTTGAATACGTAACGATAGTCAAAAAATTTTTTTTTAATAAACACCTATAGTTTTATTCCTTTAGTCTGGTAGATAATCTTTTTCTGAATCTAGTAATGTTCATTTCGTTATCATTTAGTTTATATTTATTTTTTAAAAAAATGAATTTATTTGCAACTTCTATCCGCTTACTATGAAATTTTCAAGTGTGCCGTGAAAAAAAATCGGAACACAAATGCAACAAATATGTCATCAAAGGTCTGTCATTCGAAAATTAGTGTGCCTTGCGATTTTAAAGCATTATTTCTTGTGGAGAAATATACCACCGCAATCATGAATAATAATTATCTCACCGATATGTATATGTTTGAAATTTACTTCGAATATAATAAAAAACGAAATCAAGCAGCTCTCCCGGCTTTATGGTGTCGCAAACCCCCGTCAATTTAGACAGCTTGAAAAGAATTTGAGGCGCTATGGTGGTTTTGACAACCCGAAGCGAGAACAGCGACGATGTGTCACAAATAAAAAAATATAAACAGCGTATGTGCAGACTTCCCAGCTAATTTTCGAATGACACGTTTGAATGACATATTTGTCACATTTGTGTTGCGATTTTCTTTTCACGGCACACTTGAAAATTTCATAATAAGCGGATAAACGTTGCAGATAATTATTTTTTTTTAAAATTAAATATCAACTAAATGATAACTAAATGCACATTACTAGATTCAGAAAAAAATTATCTACCAGACGAAAAAAACTGCATGTGTACATTCAAGACAGCGTTGAAAAAATTGGGATTATAGGCAGCTTATAGAGTTTGTCAAACCATTTTTAAACTTTTTTTATGTATTGAAATCGGATAATAAATGAAGAAGTTACGGGATGGGGCGTTTTTTTATCAAAGAGGCTGTATAAGAAGATTACTGTACAGAGTGAATCGAATAGGTCGTTTTTGTGGAATACCTCGTTTACTATTTAATAGAAAAGAAAGCAAGCAGTTTCCAAATTATATGTGGAAAAATATTATAGAATTAGGAAGATGTGAAGTTTAGTTTAGTACTGTACCTTATCAGAATAAGAAATAGATTCAAATATCGCGCCAAAGTGGTAGATATTTTTAAGAGATTTGATTGGTTTTTGAATTGGAAAGTTTAATACGGAAAAATAAATCCGCTCAATCTGCCATTAAAACTTAACTTTTATCATTTTTTGACGCACAGGAACTGCAATATTTGCAATGTACTAATTCATGAATTTTCAAGCTTGTCACATAATGCATTTTAAGATGTTAGTGAAAATTACATATTTCTAAATAAAATAATAAATAGTAAATTCTTAGTACTTTTTACTGCCATGTAAATACACAGGTGTTTCATTTAAATTTTGTGCGATTTTTTTATGTTCAGCAACTAGTATATAATTCTGAAGAACATGCGTAGAAATGTTGAAACAAACGTTAAATTCAATAGTGGAAGGATATCTTTACTAATTGAGTCCATAACAGTGCTTCCATCGTTAATCGTTATTTCATTTCAATTTTTCAAAAGTTATAAAATTTTCAAGTTATTATCTATGATCGAATAAGTAGGGTACTTATACCGATTCTGGACCCACCCCCCCCCCACTCCTACTACCCCCCCTCCCCCTCCCCGCAAGATAGGTAGAACCCTCTACCAACCCAACTGATATGGCGCCCCCTCGCAGTCGCCAACCCAACTAAAAATTGCAGATTTCATCATTACCAACCCAACTAAAATTGCAGATTTCATCATTACCAACCCAACTAAAAATTGCAGATTTAATCATTACCAACCCAACTAAAAATTGCAGATTTCATCATTACCAACCCAACTAAAAATTGCAGATTTCATCATTACCAACCCAATGTGACGCCCTCTGACGGCCACTAACCAAACTAAGAAATGGCAGATTTCATCATTACCAACCCAATGTGACGCCCTCTCACAGCCACTAACCAAGAAATGGCATCTCTCATGATTGCCATAATGCAGCATCCTCTCACGGTCACTAGCCAAACTAAGGTGACGTCAGACAAAATGGCTGACCATCAAGATGGTCTTTGTTTCTAGAGAATTCCTGAATAAATTACCAGGCTTGCTATCGCGCTTCTCAATGTACTTCAAACAGGTCTAAACATGTTTCCAGCGGAAACCGCAACGGCTGTATGCTTCTGTGATAGCCGCATGCTTGAAATGTATATCTTACTTATAAAATAAAATAAAACAAACAATGTATTTATTATTATTAATTAACAATATGACCAAGTTTCATACCCTCAAGATGGTCGATAAAAATATAAACTTTATATCTAAGATCGGCATACCATTTCAAAATTATAAAATAAATATACAGTATGCTTCTGTGATAGCCGCACGCTTGAAATGCATATCTTACTTATAAAATAAAATAAAACAAACAATGTATTTATTATTATTAATTAACAATATAACCAAGTTTCATACCCTCAAGATGGTCGATAAAAATATAAACTTTATATCTAAGATCGGCATACCATTTCAAAATTATAAAATAAATATACAGTATGCTACTGGACGAGATAGCAACCAAGTATGAATATACAGGACGTTTCAAAGGTAGGATAGAATAGCAAGATGGCCGCCAAAAATCTAATAAACTAAGGTGACGTCAGGCATCCAATCTATCAAAACCATGCACTCAAACTCCTATGAAACATCATCTCAAAACCATCGCTAGAATCAGCTCACAACCGGGTCATGAAGCAGTTCTGAAACCCCTATATTAAAACCACACATTCAAACCACTATCAAATCCCTCTTTTCTCAAAAAGCCATCCAACCATCCATCAATCCATCCATCCATCCATACATCCATCAATCCATCCATCCAACCATCAATCCATCCATCCATCCATCCATCCATACATCCATCAATCCATCCATCCAACTATCAATCCATCCATCCATCCATCCATACATCCATCCACCCATCCATCCAACCATCCATCCTCAAAACAATACTTTCAAGCCCATTAATCCATCCATCCATCTGGACGAGATAGCAACCAAGTATAAATATACAGGACGTTTCAAAGGTAGGGATTTTTAGAAAAGCAAGATGGCGAATCCAAGATGGCCGCCAAAAATCTAATAAACTAAGGTGACGTCAGGCATCCAATCTATCAAAACCATGCACTCAAACTCCTATGAAACATCATTTCAAAACCATCGCTAGAATCAGCTCACGTCATGAAGCGGTTCTGAAACCCCTATATTAAAACCACACATTCAAACCACTATCAAATCCCTCTTTTCTCAAAAAGCCATCCAACCATCCATCAATCCATCCATCCATCCATCCATCCATACATCCATCCATCCATCCATCCATCCATCAATCCATCCATCCATCCATACATCCATCCAACCATCCATCAATCCATCCATCCATCCATACATCCATACATCCATCCATCCATCCATACATCCATCCATCCATCCATCCATCCATCAATCCATCCATCCATCCATACATCCATCCAACCATCCATCAATCCATCCATCCATCCATCCATCCATACATCCATACATCCATCCATCCATCCATCCATCCAACCATCCATTAATCCATCCATCCATCTGGACGAGATAGCAACCAAGTATGAATATACAGGACGTTTCAAAGGTAGGGATTTTTAGAAAAGCAAGATGGCGAATCCAAGATGGCCGCCAAAAATCTAATGAACTAAGGTGACGTCAGGCATCCAATCTATCAAAACCATGTACTCAAACTCCTATGAAACATCATTCCAAAACCATCGCTAGAATCAGCTCACAACCGGATCATGAAGCGGTTCTGAAACCCCTATATTAAAACCACACATTCAAACCACTATCAAATCCCTCTTTTCTCAAAAAGCCATCCAACCAGCCATCAATCCATCCATCCATCCATCCATCCATACATCCATACATCCATCCATCCATCCATCCATCCAACAATCAATCCATCCATCCATCCATCCATACATCCATCCATCCATCCATCCATCCATACATCCATACATCCATCCATCCATCCATCCAACAATCAATCCATCCATCCATCCATCCATCCATCCATCCATCCAACCATCCATCCATCCATCCATCCAACCATCCATCCATCCATCTGGATAACATAGCAACCAAATATTAATATACAGAACATTTCAAAGGTAGGGATTTTTAGAAAAGTAAGATAGCGAATCCAAGATGGCCGCCAAAAAACTAATAAACTAAGGTGACGTCAGGCGAAATGGCCGACTATCAATATGATCGATCAAAATATAAACTCAACTTCTAGAAAATACCCAACTCCATATCACGCATCACAACAACAACCACCACCACAACCACCCAACATAGTTTCAAACGCCACAACACCAGACCAACTTAGGAAGATACATCTAGGTCAAACCCCAACACAACATACTTTCAAACGCCACCACCGCGGATTTACATCTAAGATCGGCATACTTTGTCAAAATCATAAAATAAATATATAGTATGGTACTGGATAACATAGCAACCAAACATGAATATACAGGACATTTCAAAAGTAAGACTTTTAGAAAAGTAAAATAATGAGCCCATATTTTTAAGAAAACAATTTATTAAAAATAAAACAACTACACACATCAAACAAACCTCAACCATACTTTCAATTTCACAAATATCAAAATTTAAACAAAACAATCAAATGCAAAGGCAAGGAATGTTCTCGAGATGACCCATATAGTGCAATATAACAATGCAGTAAAACGATAGAGGTGAGATACATGGTCTATCATAAAAAATTTTTACCCACTTTTTTCAGCAATCAAAACTTTTTTGACAAAACACTATACATATGAAAATAGACATAACATTAAATATTTCCATTTTAGAGATACCCCAGTTTAATCTCAATTTTAAATAACATAAATTCTTAAATTGATTTAGTTAACTTTCTTATAATATTTAAAAAAAGGTTGAAAAAGAAAACATACTAAGTCCCACAACAGATAAAATATGTACTATCTTTTTACACTTCATGTTTAGTACTATCATTAGAAGAAATATGCTTGAGGTACAGCTTTTAATATGAAATTTAGAGGTTTTTATGCAAAATACATAGTTTATCACTAATAAAACTAATTTTGAAACACATTGTCCACATAGCAAATACCACTTCCTGTACATTTTAAAAAATAACAATTTTTATATATCATAAAAGAACCAAACAAAAAACTAATATAAAGACAGCATTAACGTTCTAACCAAAAGATTTACAAAAATATTAAATATATACTTGTTCTAAAAATGCTTCTATCTCTCTTTTACAGTTTATGTTTGTACAGCAGCGAATGTATTACATTTCCTTTGAAATTACATAAAAATCCATGCAATACACTTAAAACATTTGAAAAATCATGTTTGGTAAGCCCACTATATATCAATATTTAAGACAAAAAATTATTATTAATTTTCCATCTACAGATACCCCTGCTTAATATCAATTTGAATTAACATAAATTCATAAAATGAGTCTATCTTTTACAGTTCGTGGGTTGTACTATCATTAGAAGAAATATGATTGACGAGCGGCTTTTAATATGAAATTTAGAGGTTTTTACACAAAAACATAGTTTATGCCTAATAAAAACTAATTTTGAAACACATTGTACACATAGCAAATACCACTTCCTATACATTTAAAAAATAACAATGTTTATACATCATAAAAGAACGAAACAAAAAAACTAATATAAAGACAGCATTAACGTTCTAACCGAATTCGAGCCATACTTTCCCATGTTTTGTGAGCTGTTGCATTGTCCTGTTGGAAATACCCATGTAAAAGTTCGCCATCATGAAGATTTTGTAAAAACGGTTCAAGTAAATTATTTCGATATCTCTCAGCATTTATCGATCCTTCAAAAAACACAGGTCCAAATATACGCCTTCTAGAAACCGCTAGCCAAACACCAATTTTCTGCGGATGGAGAGGCGATTGAATAAACTCATGAGGATTCTCCGAAGACCAAATACGCATATTTTGTTTGTTTATATAGCCGGATAGGTGAAACCATTCTTTTTGTATATATTTGTAGAGTAAAAGCAGCATTCGATCGACTAAGAAATAGTAGCACTTAAAACATTTGAAAAATCATGTTTGGTAAGCCTACTATTTAAGACAAAAATTATTATTTATTTCCATTTACAACAGATAGCCCACTATTTATCAATATTTAAGGGTAAAAAATTATTATTAATTTCCCCATTTACAACAGATTTCCTTGTTTAATCTCAATTTTTGAATAACATAAATTCTTAAATTGATTTAGTTAACTTTATTATAATATTTAAAAAAGGGCGAGAAAGAAAACATACTAAGTCTCACAACGGATAAAATATATGCTATCTTTTTACAGTTCATGTTTTTGTACTATCATTACAAGAAATAAGCCTCGCGATTAGCTTTTAATCTGAAATTTAGATGCTTCATAAAACCACCTCAGAGACACTAAAAAATTATGATTTTCAGCTCAACCAACCATTCAAAAAGTTGATACATCAAATTCGTGAATATTAATATCACTCTACACTCTTAATAAAAAATTTAGCAGAAGTCTCACATTAAATGAATACAAAATTTATATATGCACTACATTAAATGAGGATTGAATTTTATACACTGCTTATATCACCAGAAATTTTGTTACAAGATTATATGATTAGATAGACTCATGACTAAGCCTAAACGGACACCAGGCCTTCAATATGTAGTAAAGTTTTTTCTTCATACATTTAATATAAACTAATGATCTATCTTTAGAAAGCATCCACAGGTCCATTAGAACTTGTGGGTGGTGCAACATCTACTTTAACCCTCTTCTTAGGCGGTCCGGCAACATGCTCACATGTATCCACACCCTCCCTACAAATACCGCAAACAAAATTGCGGTGGAGGGTATTCACATGTCGCTCCATGTTATCACGCCGGGTGAAGGATTTTCCGCAAATGATGTAATTCATTCTATGAAAAACAAATTAAAAATAATTAATATAATAAATTTAAGAGAATAAAAAGCTATTGAAACCTAATTTTTAATATATCGAAATTGCTAATTTATTTGACTGAACCGCGTATATTTAACTAAAAAATACCTGTATTATTCAGATTTTATTTAAATTATTAAAAAAAATCTCTTTAAAGAACCATATAAAATAATTAACTTAATTATATAAATTTACATACTTATACATTAAAAACAATTTAAAGAAAGCACTAAATGCAAAAAATACTTGTATTATACAAAATTTATTGATAAAACCCTTTAAAACCGTATAAAATAATCAACTTAATTATATAAATTTACACGCTTAAACGTTAAAAACAATATAAAGAAGCTACTAAATGCATATAAAATACTTTGAGGCACCCTGGATTAATTGTATATAAAAATAATATTCAATAAAATATTCAATAAAATATATACCATTAAATTATTAAGAATAGCCTTATAATTGAAAAACAATTTTTAAAAAGTCCTATAAAATTTTAGAGTGGTAGAAAAACTATGATCAGCGTATATTTAACTAAAAAATACTTGTATTATTGAAAATTTATTGATAAAACCTTATAAAATAATCAATTTAATAATATAAATTTACGCACCTAAAAATTTAAAAAAAGAAAAAAAAAACAATATAAAGAAGCTACTAAATACAAATAAAATACTTGAAACATATCCTGGATTAATTGTATATAAAAATAATATTCAATAAAATATTAATAAAATTTACGCCATTAAATTATTAAAAATAGTCTAATTGAAAAACAATTTTTAAAAAAGTCCTATGAAATTTTAGAGTGGTAGAAAAACTAATGAAAAATATTGCAAGTTAATATTATATAAATTAGGGTTTCTAAATACCTTATAGTAAACACAAACAAGCACTAAAAACGATGTTGACTGTTCGAAGATACTGATTATAATGAAATTAAATATGCCGATCTACGCATATATAGATACTCATTCGTGACGTATACATCCATCTGCGTCAGGTTCCCACACCAATTGATATGTTAATCAATTAGAGAAAACCCTTTTTTTCCCGCGCATACATATATATACATATATACATATGCGACCAGAGGTAATTTAGCGCTGTAAAATTCCTTTCTCACGGTGGTCCGGCTACAATAGGCCCTTTTTTTCCCACACACACACACACACACACACATATATATATATATATATATGTATATGTATGTATGTGAACGGGGGCAATTAGCTGAGGCCACATTCCAGTCCCATGGTCGGGCCGTGTTTTAAGGAATGCACTTAAATTTTTCGGTCTCATACCTGCATCCAATGAGGGTTTCGAGTCCGGGAATTTCGTCTTTCTACCTGTACAGATAGATCTGTCTTTATATAAAATTCGTATATATTAACTATGATTTTAGTTTTAAAATAAAAAATGATAAGAAGGTTAAAATAATTCGTTATTTTGTAGATAGTTGCATAGAGCTAAAACATTATTTTGCATGCATATACATTCTCCAGTAGTTTTATTATTATGATAAAAACAATGATTGACATTTTTAATAAGCTTTGGTACATCATTAAAATATTCCAGTAAATTAAATGCTAATGATGTAAAAATACCTTAAAATATTTCGTAAAACAAGAGTATTTTAGTTAAATATACGGAGATCCATATGAAAAACTACGAAAGTTATATTAATGTTAAATATTAAATAATTTAATTAAATGAAAACACATCGTTTCACAAAAATTATGTTTTATTAAACACAAGATGTACATTTCATTTACCATAACAGTACATTATAAACCTTTCTTAATATTGATGATACAGGATCAGTTAAATTAGTATGGTTGTTAAGAAATTGGAGGAGCATTTGATAGTATTTTCATCATAAAAGTAGTATGTATTATAATATAAGATAGTGTTATAAACTATACAATAAATATTATTCAGTATTGGAATACACAATGAATAACACAAATTTGAGTAGAGAAAGATAAATATTTCTAATTGCACATGTGTGAATTTGAATTTATCGGGAATATACAGAGTAATTATTTACATCTGATGGTGAAACATGGTCGCGTATTTTATATCATTCAGTAATTTAATTTGCTCTATAGCTAGACAATGAGGTGGATGCTAAGCATTAATTTGTACACACGTAATGTTATGATCGTCAGTGTAACATATATATTCAAGTCTAACACAAACTTTTTGATTTATTGAAACCCCAATAGAAATTATCACTATTTCGAGAAGAATAGTCATGTACCTGTACATATTCAAAGCCGCTGAAGTATGAGTACATTAACAGCTGTATACGCGTGTCTTTATCATCCACTTTAATGTGTTACTGTAATTCCAGTTACTTTTTTTATTTATACGTACATATATTGTGAATTATTACACTAATTATAAAACAAAATTAATTATAGATAGACAAACATTATACAGGTATATTGCAAACATGTAATGCTAAGATAATCAGAGTGATATATACATACATGTAAAGAAATTTATAATTTATTCAATCTCCTATTAAAAGAGTTATTAATATTTTTCAAATGAATACCTGACAGTGGCGGAAAACTGTTGAAATTTGGATAGATTAATAGTTACATATGCGAGCTTCAGAATAGCTTCTGAACATGTTGGGTTGTAATTTGGTATACAATAAAAGGCAGCGGGGAACTGAACCACCTCCCAAAAAAGGTATTTAATATTAAATCGTCGTTTTCCCATCACAGAAAAATAGTGTATTATACAATGGAAAAAATTAGATTTTAGCTCTCGGTAATTTATCTTACCTCGAGCTAAAATCTAATACTTTTTCCCCTTGTATGATACACTATTTTTCTGTGATGGGGAATCGACGATTTAATATTAAATACCTTTTTTTTGGGAGGTGGTTCAGTTCCCCGCTGCCTTTTATTGTATACCAAATTACAACCCAACATGTTCAGAAGCTATTCTGAAGCTCGCATATGTAACTATTAATCTATCCAAATTTCAACAGTTTTCCGCCACTGTCAGGTATTCATTTGAAAAATATTAATAACTCTTTTAATAGGAGATTGAATAAATTATAAATTTCTTTACATGTATGTATATATCACTCTGATTATCTTAGCATTACATGTTTGCAATATACCTGTATAATGTTTGTCTATCTATAATTAATTTTGTTTTATAATTAGTGTAATAATTCACAATATATGTACGTATAAATAAAAAAAGTAACTGGAATTACAGTAACACATTAAAGTGGATGATAAAGACACGCGTATACAGCTGTTAATGTACTCATACTTCAGCGGCTTTGAATATGTACAGGTACATGACTATTCTTCTCGAAATAGTGATAATTTCTATTGGGGTTTCAATAAATCAAAAAGTTTGTGTTAGACTTGAATATATATGTTACACTGACGATCATAACATTACGTGTGTACAAATTAATGCTTAGCATCCACCTCATTGTCTAGCTATAGAGCAAATTAAATTACTGAATGATATAAAATACGCGACCATGTTTCACCATCAGATGTAAATAATTACTCTGTATATTCCCGATAAATTCAAATTCACACATGTGCAATTAGAAATATTTATCTTTCTCTACTCAAATTTGTGTTATTCATTGTGTATTCCAATACTGAATAATATTTATTGTATAGTTTATAACACTATCTTATATTATAATACATACTACTTTTATGATGAAAATACTATCAAATGCTCCTCCAATTTCTTAACAACCATACTAATTTAACTGATCCTGTATCATCAATATTAAGAAAGGTTTATAATGTACTGTTATGGTAAATGAAATGTACATCTTGTGTTTAATAAAACATAATTTTTGTGAAACGATGTGTTTTCATTTAATTAAATTATTTAATATTTAACATTAATATAACTTTCGTAGTTTTTCATATGGATCTCCGTATATTTAACTAAAATACTCTTGTTTTACGAAATATTTTTAGGTATTTTTACATCATTAGCATTTAATTTACTGGAATATTTTAATGATGTACCAAAGCTTATTAAAAATGTCAATCATTGTTTTTATCATAATAATAAAACTACTGGAGAATGTATATGCATGCAAAATAATGTTTTAGCTCTATGCAACTATCTACAAAATAACGAATTATTTTAACCTTCTTATCATTTTTTATTTTAAAACTAAAATCATAGTTAATATATACGAATTTTATATAAAGACAGATCTATCTGTACAGGTAGAAAGACGAAATTCCCGGACTCGAAACCCTCATTGGATGCAGGTATGAGACCGAAAAATTTAAGTGCATTCCTTAAAACACGGCCCGACCATGGGACTGGAATGTGGCCTCAGCTAATTGCCCCCGTTCACATACATACATATACATATATATATATATATATATGTGTGTGTGTGTGTGTGTGTGGGAAAAAAAGGGCCTATTGTAGCCGGACCACCGTGAGAAAGGAATTTTACAGCGCTAAATTACCTCTGGTCGCATATGTATATATGTATATATATGTATGCGCGGGAAAAAAAGGGTTTTCTCTAATTGATTAACATATCAATTGGTGTGGGAACCTGACGCAGATGGATGTATACGTCACGAATGAGTATCTATATATGCGTAGATCGGCATATTTAATTTCATTATAATCAGTATCTTCGAACAGTCAACATCGTTTTTAGTGCTTGTTTGTGTTTACTATAAGGTATTTAGAAACCCTAATTTATATAATATTAACTTGCAATATTTTTCATTAGTTTTTCTACCACTCTAAAATTTCATAGGACTTTTTTAAAAATTGTTTTTCAATTAGACTATTTTTAATAATTTAATGGCGTAAATTTTATTAATATTTTATTGAATATTATTTTTATATACAATTAATCCAGGATATGTTTCAAGTATTTTATTTGTATTTAGTAGCTTCTTTATATTGTTTTTTTTTTCTTTTTTTAAATTTTTAGGTGCGTAAATTTATATTATTAAATTGATTATTTTATAAGGTTTTATCAATAAATTTTCAATAATACAAGTATTTTTTAGTTAAATATACGCTGATCATAGTTTTTCTACCACTCTAAAATTTTATAGGACTTTTTAAAAATTGTTTTTCAATTATAAGGCTATTCTTAATAATTTAATGGTATATATTTTATTGAATATTTTATTGAATATTATTTTTATATACAATTAATCCAGGGTGCCTCAAAGTATTTTATATGCATTTAGTAGCTTCTTTATATTGTTTTTAACGTTTAAGCGTGTAAATTTATATAATTAAGTTGATTATTTTATACGGTTTTAAAGGGTTTTATCAATAAATTTTGTATAATACAAGTATTTTTTGCATTTAGTGCTTTCTTTAAATTGTTTTTAATGTATAAGTATGTAAATTTATATAATTAAGTTAATTATTTTATATGGTTCTTTAAAGAGATTTTTTTTAATAATTTAAATAAAATCTGAATAATACAGGTATTTTTTAGTTAAATATACGCGGATCAGTCAAATAAATTAGCAATTTCGATATATTAAAAATTAGGTTTCAATAGCTTTTTATTCTCTTAAATTTATTATATTAATTATTTTTAATTTGTTTTTCATAGAATGAATTACATCATTTGCGGAAAATCCTTCACCCGGCGTGATAACATGGAGCGACATGTGAATACCCTCCACCGCAATTTTGTTTGCGGTATTTGTAGGGAGGGTGTGGATACATGTGAGCATGTTGCCGGACCGCCTAAGAAGAGGGTTAAAGTAGATGTTGCACCACCCACAAGTTCTAATGGACCTGTGGATGCTTTCTAAAGATAGATCATTAGTTTATATTAAATGTATGAAGAAAAAACTTTACTACATATTGAAGGCCTGGTGTCCGTTTAGGCTTAGTCATGAGTCTATCTAATCATATAATCTTGTAACAAAATTTCTGGTGATATAAGCAGTGTATAAAATTCAATCCTCATTTAATGTAGTGCATATATAAATTTTGTATTCATTTAATGTGAGACTTCTGCTAAATTTTTTATTAAGAGTGTAGAGTGATATTAATATTCACGAATTTGATGTATCAACTTTTTGAATGGTTGGTTGAGCTGAAAATCATAATTTTTTAGTGTCTCTGAGGTGGTTTTATGAAGCATCTAAATTTCAGATTAAAAGCTAATCGCGAGGCTTATTTCTTGTAATGATAGTACAAAAACATGAACTGTAAAAAGATAGCATATATTTTATCCGTTGTGAGACTTAGTATGTTTTCTTTCTCGCCCTTTTTTAAATATTATAATAAAGTTAACTAAATCAATTTAAGAATTTATGTTATTCAAAAATTGAGATTAAACAAGGAAATCTGTTGTAAATGGGGAAATTAATAATAATTTTTTACCCTTAAATATTGATAAATAGTGGGCTATCTGTTGTAAATGGAAATAAATAATAATTTTTGTCTTAAATAGTAGGCTTACCAAACATGATTTTTCAAATGTTTTAAGTGCTACTATTTCTTAGTCGATCGAATGCTGCTTTTACTCTACAAATATATACAAAAAGAATGGTTTCACCTATCCGGCTATATAAACAAACAAAATATGCGTATTTGGTCTTCGGAGAATCCTCATGAGTTTATTCAATCGCCTCTCCATCCGCAGAAAATTGGTGTTTGGCTAGCGGTTTCTAGAAGGCGTATATTTGGACCTGTGTTTTTTGAAGGATCGATAAATGCTGAGAGATATCGAAATAATTTACTTGAACCGTTTTTACAAAATCTTCATGATGGCGAACTTTTACATGGGTATTTCCAACAGGACAATGCAACAGCTCACAAAACATGGGAAAGTATGGCTCGAATTCGGTTAGAACGTTAATGCTGTCTTTATATTAGTTTTTTTGTTTCGTTCTTTTATGATGTATAAACATTGTTATTTTTTAAATGTATAGGAAGTGGTATTTGCTATGTGTACAATGTGTTTCAAAATTAGTTTTTATTAGGCATAAACTATGTTTTTGTGTAAAAACCTCTAAATTTCATATTAAAAGCCGCTCGTCAATCATATTTCTTCTAATGATAGTACAACCCACGAACTGTAAAAGATAGACTCATTTTATGAATTTATGTTAATTCAAATTGATATTAAGCAGGGGTATCTGTAGATGGAAAATTAATAATAATTTTTTGTCTTAAATATTGATATATAGTGGGCTTACCAAACATGATTTTTCAAATGTTTTAAGTGTATTGCATGGATTTTTATGTAATTTCAAAGGAAATGTAATACATTCGCTGCTGTACAAACATAAACTGTAAAAGAGAGATAGAAGCATTTTTAGAACAAGTATATATTTAATATTTTTGTAAATCTTTTGGTTAGAACGTTAATGCTGTCTTTATATTAGTTTTTTGTTTGGTTCTTTTATGATATATAAAAATTGTTATTTTTTAAAATGTACAGGAAGTGGTATTTGCTATGTGGACAATGTGTTTCAAAATTAGTTTTATTAGTGATAAACTATGTATTTTGCATAAAAACCTCTAAATTTCATATTAAAAGCTGTACCTCAAGCATATTTCTTCTAATGATAGTACTAAACATGAAGTGTAAAAAGATAGTACATATTTTATCTGTTGTGGGACTTAGTATGTTTTCTTTTTCAACCTTTTTTTAAATATTATAAGAAAGTTAACTAAATCAATTTAAGAATTTATGTTATTTAAAATTGAGATTAAACTGGGGTATCTCTAAAATGGAAATATTTAATGTTATGTCTATTTTCATATGTATAGTGTTTTGTCAAAAAAGTTTTGATTGCTGAAAAAAGTGGGTAAAAATTTTTTATGATAGACCATGTATCTCACCTCTATCGTTTTACTGCATTGTTATATTGCACTATATGGGTCATCTCGAGAACATTCCTTGCCTTTGCATTTGATTGTTTTGTTTAAATTTTGATATTTGTGAAATTGAAAGTATGGTTGAGGTTTGTTTGATGTGTGTAGTTGTTTTATTTTTAATAAATTGTTTTCTTAAAAATATGGGCTCATTATTTTACTTTTCTAAAAGTCTTACTTTTGAAATGTCCTGTATATTCATGTTTGGTTGCTATGTTATCCAGTACCATACTATATATTTATTTTATGATTTTGACAAAGTATGCCGATCTTAGATGTAAATCCGCGGTGGTGGCGTTTGAAAGTATGTTGTGTTGGGGTTTGACCTAGATGTATCTTCCTAAGTTGGTCTGGTGTTGTGGCGTTTGAAACTATGTTGGGTGGTTGTGGTGGTGGTTGTTGTTGTGATGCGTGATATGGAGTTGGGTATTTTCTAGAAGTTGAGTTTATATTTTGATCGATCATATTGATAGTCGGCCATTTCGCCTGACGTCACCTTAGTTTATTAGTTTTTTGGCGGCCATCTTGGATTCGCTATCTTACTTTTCTAAAAATCCCTACCTTTGAAATGTTCTGTATATTAATATTTGGTTGCTATGTTATCCAGATGGATGGATGGATGGTTGGATGGATGGATGGATGGATGGTTGGATGGATGGATGGATGGATGGATGGATGGATGGATTGATTGTTGGATGGATGGATGGATGGATGTATGGATGTATGGATGGATGGATGGATGGATGGATGTATGGATGGATGGATGGATGGATTGATTGTTGGATGGATGGATGGATGGATGGATGTATGGATGTATGGATGGATGGATGGATGGATGGATTGATGGCTG
Source organism: Amphimallon solstitiale (assembly GCA_963170755.1). Taxonomy (NCBI): domain Eukaryota; kingdom Metazoa; phylum Arthropoda; class Insecta; order Coleoptera; family Scarabaeidae; genus Amphimallon; species Amphimallon solstitiale. The sequence goes on from OY720677.1 coordinate 117,752,778, forward strand.
GTTGGATGGCTTTTTGAGAAAAGAGGGATTTGATAGTGGTTTGAATGTGTGGTTTTAATATAGGGGTTTCAGAACCGCTTCATGATCCGGTTGTGAGCTGATTCTAGCGATGGTTTTGGAATGATGTTTCATAGGAGTTTGAGTACATGGTTTTGATAGATTGGATGCCTGACGTCACCTTAGTTTATTAGATTTTTGGCGGCCATCTTGGATTCGCCATCTTGCTTTTCTAAAAATCCCTACCTTTGAAACGTCCTGTATATTCATACTTGGTTGCTATCTCGTCCAGATGTATGGATGGATTAATGGATGGTTGGATGGATGGATGGATGGATGGATGTATGGATGTATGGATGGATGGATGGATGGATGGATTGATGGATGGTTGGATGGATGTATGGATGGATGGATGGATTGATGGATGGATGGATGGATGGATGGATGTATGGATGGATGGATGGATGTATGGATGTATGGATGGATGGATGGATTGATGGATGGTTGGATGGATGTATGGATGGATGGATGGATTGATGGATGGATGGATGGATGGATGGATGTATGGATGGATGGATGGATGGATGGATTGATGGATGGTTGGATGGCTTTTTGAGAAAAGAGGGATTTGATAGTGGTTTGAATGTGTGGTTTTAATATAGGGGTTTCAGAACCGCTTCATGACGTGAGCTGATTCTAGCGATGGTTTTGAAATGATGTTTCATAGGAGTTTGAGTGCATGGTTTTGATAGATTGGATGCCTGACGTCACCTTAGTTTATTAGATTTTTGGCGGCCATCTTGGATTCGCCATCTTGCTTTTCTAAAAATCCCTACCTTTGAAACGTCCTGTATATTTATACTTGGTTGCTATCTCGTCCAGATGGATGGATGGATTAATGGGCTTGAAAGTATTGTTTTGAGGATGGATGGTTGGATGGATGGGTGGATGGATGTATGGATGGATGGATGGATGGATTGATGGTTGGATGGATGGATTGATGGATGTATGGATGGATGGATGGATGGATGGATTGATGGTTGGATGGATGGATTGATGGATGTATGGATGGATGGATGGATTGATGGATGGTTGGATGGCTTTTTGAGAAAAGAGGGATTTGATAGTGGTTTGAATGTGTGGTTTTAATATAGGGGTTTCAGAACTGCTTCATGACCCGGTTGTGAGCTGATTCTAGCGATGGTTTTGAGATGATGTTTCATAGGAGTTTGAGTGCATGGTTTTGATAGATTGGATGCCTGACGTCACCTTAGTTTATTAGATTTTTGGCGGCCATCTTGCTATTCTATCCTACCTTTGAAACGTCCTGTATATTCATACTTGGTTGCTATCTCGTCCAGTAGCATACTGTATATTTATTTTATAATTTTGAAATGGTATGCCGATCTTAGATATAAAGTTTATATTTTTATCGACCATCTTGAGGGTATGAAACTTGGTTATATTGTTAATTAATAATAATAAATACATTGTTTGTTTTATTTTATTTTATAAGTAAGATATGCATTTCAAGCGTGCGGCTATCACAGAAGCATACTGTATATTTATTTTATAATTTTGAAATGGTATGCCGATCTTAGATATAAAGTTTATATTTTTATCGACCATCTTGAGGGTATGAAACTTGGTCATATTGTTAATTAATAATAATAAATACATTGTTTGTTTTATTTTATTTTATAAGTAAGATATACATTTCAAGCATGCGGCTATCACAGAAGCATACAGCCGTTGCGGTTTCCGCTGGAAACATGTTTAGACCTGTTTGAAGTACATTGAGAAGCGCGATAGCAAGCCTGGTAATTTATTCAGGAATTCTCTAGAAACAAAGACCATCTTGATGGTCAGCCATTTTGTCTGACGTCACCTTAGTTTGGCTAGTGACCGTGAGAGGATGCTGCATTATGGCAATCATGAGAGATGCCATTTCTTGGTTAGTGGCTGTGAGAGGGCGTCACATTGGGTTGGTAATGATGAAATCTGCCATTTCTTAGTTTGGTTAGTGGCCGTCAGAGGGCGTCACATTGGGTTGGTAATGATGAAATCTGCAATTTTTAGTTGGGTTGGTAATGATGAAATCTGCAATTTTTAGTTGGGTTGGTAATGATTAAATCTGCAATTTTTAGTTGGGTTGGTAATGATGAAATCTGCAATTTTAGTTGGGTTGGTAATGATGAAATCTGCAATTTTTAGTTGGGTTGGCGACTGCGAGGGGGCGCCATATCAGTTGGGTTGGTAGAGGGTTCTACCTATCTTGCGGGGAGGGGGAGGGGGGGGTAGTAGGAGTGGGGGGTGGTGGGTCCAGAATCGGTATAAGTACCCTACTCGAATAATTTGTATTAATCAGACTCTATTTTAAGAAGCATTATCATCTTGATGTTTATACTCTAGACTGAATGTATAGAAACTATGGTAAAAAGAAATATTTTTTTATACAAACCGTCATACTTGGCTGGAATATCCAATATAAATGTATTAACTTGTTTTTCTTTAATTTCCAGACCCAGCCATCCTGTAGCTGTCAAGAGCAGTGCAAACTTAACGTCCAAAGTGAAAGCTCACGGCTTAAGTCAGACCAAATCTAGATCTAATCCCGAATTTGCTATTCCTTATCCTAAACCTAAATCCTCCAATAGACCCGATTCAAAATGGATTAGTTCGAAAACCGATATACCCCAGGCTCATACACCAACGGTAAGTCTTAAAATATTGATATACCGAATGCTAGATTAGATAATTGCAGGTATTTCTCTAATTATCTCTTATATCTAAAGTATTATTAAATGTGTAGTCCTAAAACAACACCCATACAAAATTGTAATATTTGCAGATAGCTACTACAACTTCTATCAATCACAATAATAATGTGGTAGATTTGGAAAAACCTAAACTTCTGCAATCGACAAGCTTAATTGATGATACCAATGTAACTTATAGGAAGTAAGTTTTTTTATATTACTGATTTGAGAGTAGTGAACCATAAATATTATGTCAATTATTGTTACAAAAATGAATTAGCAAGCACCATTAAGAAAAATACTCCTAATAGAAAGCATATTTACTAAATGTTTTTTCTGAATGTGTTTTCAACAATGCTTACAGATTTTTAGCTAGTACTAAAACACTTTTTCCATTACATTTTTTATATACATATTTTTCTTTGCCAATGCTCCATATACTAAATCCAAGGTTTGTCTCAAAAGTAATGAGGATGATTTAGTTTTTGTTGCTTATTTTTTTATTCACAAAATAATATCGTCCCTGTCAAAATCAAAATAGCCACCTGTGAATCTGTACACTGTCTCTAGTAAATAATTATGCCATTTTGGCACCAGTCCTGGTGACTGTAAAACTTTCTAATCAATTGCGGGATGTGATATATGGAATATCGTCATGATGCAAAATCCAGGGATTGATTTGAAGCAGAACAAAATTCTCTTTCAGAGGTGCTGAAGAATTCATCAATAAAAGATTTGAAGTGCTGCAAATTCTTTATAAACAACGATTCTAAGACTGTCGAAAATACCATGATATATACTTGATTCTTGATTTACTGGTCTGTTTTTTCCCCCGTCGATTGATAACTTGATATCTTCTACACTACGTCTCTTTATTCCAGAACCGTGTATCAATATCCATGTTCTGTTGAAGTCCTGTTTTTACGCGACCTAGCTTGACTAAAAGATAAGCAATTTTCATAGACGCCAATTTTGCACAAATTTTCTTTGTATATCACTTCATTAAAAATGCAGTGAATGCAATAATGGGTCATTTCCACCAAAACTATAATTATCCTGATTGTTATAAGCCTGTATTCGGGTAATACTGAACGCTCATACTGATAACGTTCTTATCGGATATATAAACTCACTATTAGGTATCTCCTTTGTAGTTTTTGAATGACTTCTGCCATCTGAAAGCTGATGCAGAGAATTTTCAGATCCTCTTCATAACATTTCGAACGTCTCGGAAGTGAAGTGTTGAATGGGAAAATTCAACATAGGATTTTTTGGCATGCCATTGACTTATGTATGTTTGGTTACATTTTGGGCGTAACGTCCTCCCTTAACAAAAGTTCAATAACATGTAGAAAACTAAAATAAGTAGTCACTCAGTCAGTAATCACCAATAACTGATAAAAAAAAAATTCCAAGAAAATTCTCTACATTTCAGCAAGAATTAATGTATTTTTATAATGTACATACATACGGCTTAGCTGTTTGATAAACGTTTCCTTTTCGTAGTTTAGCAGCTGTGGACGAACTTTAAACAATATAGAAATGAAAACATTTTGATAATATAGATATTATCTTTATGAATTAATTAAAACCATTAAACAATTAAAACACATTAAAATATTAACGAAGTATTCATCCGAAAGGCGAGCGCTTTATGGACACGAATTCGCGAAATGTTTCACGCACGAAGTTTGTACAAGATTTTTTGTACGAGAACTATAATAATAATACATATTGTTAAATACGTGATCGTTTATGACACACTACTAATCTCTTGATATTAATTAAAAAATATTGAGTTGGCAGTATTGATTATTTGAAGTGACATTTAATTTAAAATTATCAAATTCAAAAAATGCCATACAAAATAAAAACCTCACCAACAGCATGAATTCTGATAATGAAATGCAATGTACACCGCCTGAAATTCGCGAAGCTGCCAATATTGCAATGGATAATTTATTACCCATAAAATCAAAAAACGTATACAAAAACACTTATACTAAATTCGTAACTTGGGCTAGATCTAAAAATATACAAAAATACTCCGAAAATTGTTTATTAGTTTATTTTCAAAATTTACAATTAACTAAATCATTATGGTCCATTTATTCTATGTTAAAATCATGCTTAATAATATATGATAATACGGATATATCTAAATATGCAAAACTCATAGCATATTTAAAACAGATAACGAAGCAATATCAGCCTAAAAAATCAGCAGTATTAACCGAAGAACAAATTACTAAATTTATTGTTGAAGCACCAAATTCTTTGTTCCTACTAATGAAGGTAAAGTCATTTCCGTATTTTATTTAAATTCCATACAACACTATATATATATTTACAGGCGGTATTAATATTGGGTATTTCTGGAGCGTGTCGACGTGAAGAACTTTGTCATTGCGAGACATAGAATTTAAATCGAATTTAATTATCGTAACAATTCCAGAAACTAAAACAGGTAACAGCCGTACATTTGCAATCATTAAGCCCGAATGGATTGCTTTAATTCGGCAATATGCAAATTTAAGACCGGACAGCCAGCAGCGATTCTTTTTAACATATCGCAATGGCAAGTGTGGTTGTTCACCTGTTGGTCTTAATACAATTGGCAAAATTCCAATGCGAATGGCTGAGTACCTTCAGCTTGATAGTGCAAGGTCACTGTTTCCGAAGGAGTTCAGCGACATTGTTGGCAAACCAAGGAGGTGACTTTCTTTCAATTAAAAGGCATGGTGGATGGAAATCATCTACGGTTGCAGAAGGATATATCGAAAATTCTCTGCATAGTAGAATTCAATTGGCTAAAACAATGACCCCCCCCCCCCCCGTTAGAGATATCGACTCCGCCTTGTTCGATATCTGAAATACAAGATATATGTAATAATACAATCAACGTTACTCTACCTTCGCAATCAAGATCAATTCAAACAAACCAGTTAATCCCTGAGGTATCAATCTCTGGTTGTCAAAATTGCCCAATCAAAATTTTTAATAATTGTTCCGTTTCAATTTCTGAAAGGAATGAATAATGGTAATTTATATAATATTTGTTGCTGTTCTGACATTGAATTACATACCTTCCAAATATAACAATTTCTATTTCATTTCCTTTTATTTTCATAGAAAAACAACGAACTGGGTAGCATATTATTAAGGTTAGGGATTTATGATTTTAAAATGTCACTAAATTAATCAAGTTCTAGGAAGTACCAACTTTACTTTTACGCACTCGTGTTTAAAGTGACTTTTTACGCACGCAAATCGAATCGTGAAATGACAGGTTTTGATAAGCGAGTACAAAAAATATATTTGTCTAGAAATAATAGTTTGTTTTCATTGGTTAATGTGTTAATTGATTGATAAAGATAATATCTATATTATCAGAACGTTTTCATTTCTATAGTTAACGTTCACTGACAAATGTTAAACCAAGAAAAAGAATTGTATATATAACATGTACAATATGTAAATAATTATTTAAATATATACGTATTACTATTAAATACAGTGTTCAGATGTCAGCTCCAATGCGATTTCTTTTTTCGTATTTTACAGCGATTCAACAGGTAAAATAATGAAAGATTAATTCTCATTCTTATATGAGAGGAACCTCCGTATCTATGCATTCACATTTATTTTTGAAAAGTTATGCATATCTAAAATCAATCATAGAAAAATTATTTTATTTACTTGTGGAATGACACATTTCTCTTGAAAGTGTCGATAATCCCTATAAATATTTTATATAATAATACACAACACATACTTGATAATTATCCTGTTATCACTACCAGGAATTAAATAATTGGTTTTTCCACGATAACAGCCGTATTCACAACGAAAAATGCTTTAAGGAAATATTTACATAAACACTCAAATTTATGTTTCCTACTCTCAAATTCATATTTCGCATGTAAAAGTTACAGAGAGTGTAAAATATTTACTATCATTTTGAAAACTTGTTATAAACAAATTTTATGTATTAGATATTAAAGGCAATGAATTGTGCTGAGTCATTTCTAACGTTTGAATAAGTGTATTTTTCTGCTCTATACAGGCAGTTTAGTAAACATGCAGAAAAAATTCAGGGCGTTATTCCTAAGTACTTTTTTTTAATCGAAAATCATTAATCAGATGTATCAAATATTCTTTTTTCACTGGAGTAGTGTACCTACTCTAATGTCTTCAAGTGTTCCAATAGGAAAAAAATCCGGGGGATTTTAGTTTGGGAATCAGGGTGCAGGCCATAAGTGGAGTCCTCCTAAGACCAAAACCAATCCAGTGATCTTCAAATTCACGAGTAACCACACAATGATGTGCTGATGTACTATGCTGCATAAACCACATTACATTCTCATTGCCAGTGGTAAATTCACTAGTAAATCCAGGTAGCGATTCTTCCAAAAAAAAAAAAAAAATTGATAAACCTCATCGGTTCTTTCCAACCGGAATATTGTTAAAAACATTTTCCCGAAATTCGGCAGGCTCAGTGCCGTACACAGTAATTTCCTTTAAGGTATATTATACATATATGTAGGGTCATACCATTGCTTTAGGAATTGTGATCTCTCATTCTCGTTTAAATACCAGCAACAAGCTTCTTGTGGTGTTTTACTCCCTGTTCTTCCGTTATTGTCTTACTTTATCCTCAGCAATGGCCACTTTTTAATTAATAATAAATCTTATATGTTTATGGTGTAAAATTTAGTAAGCAATTCAAAAATTAAGCAATATACAAGCTATTCCACTTGAAACAGTTTACTTTTAGACAAAAAGTTCTTATGTAAGTCTAATGTAGTTTTATGCATACAAGAAAAGGAAAATTATCGGGTAAATTCCGCTGTAGAGCAACCGTAGACACGTGTTTCTGACTCATTGGTCGTCGTCAGTACGGTGTAGCCAAGGAATAAGGTGGGATAACCTTGGAGATGTAAGCTACACGGAAGACCATCAGGTGACAGACCGCCATTTGTAGCTTCGGTTAGAAGAGCCTCGATTTTGAGGATTCACATCCAACCTCGCCACGAGGAAGACAATGCCAACCTGCGTGCCATCCGAGACCCAGGAAAGAAAAATCACAAAAAAAGGAATTAATCGCGGATACATAAAATACAAGAAAAGGAAAATTATCGGGTAAATTCCGCTGTAGAGCAACCGTAGACACGTGTTTCTGACTCATTGGTCGTCGTCAGTACGGTGTAGCCAAGGAATTTACCCGATAATTTTCCTTTTCTTGTATTTTATGTATCCGCGATTAATTCCTTTTTTTGTGATTTTTCTTTCCTGGGTCTCGGATGGCACGCAGGTTGGCATTGTCTTCCTCGTGGCGAGGTTGGATGTGAATCCTCAAAATCGAGGCTCTTCTAACCGAAGCTACAAATGGCGGTCTGTCACCTGATGGTCTTCCGTGTAGCTTACATCTCCAAGGTTATCCCACCTTATTCCTTGGCTACACCGTACTGACGACGACCAATGAGTCAGAAACACGTGTCTACGGTTGCTCTACAGCGGAATTTACCCGATAATTTTCCTTTTCTTGTATTTTATGTATCCGCGATTAATTCCTTTTTTTTTTTTTTTTTTTTTTGTGTTTTATGCATATGCATGTATTGTGTCCTTTTATAATGAAGAACATACGAGGCATATCCAGAAAGTAAGTGTACTGAGGCTCTCACGGCCGGAGGGATTTTATTTTCGTCATGTTGGCTACACGGAAGTGTAGCCTGACTTCCCCCCTTTGCAACGAGACCGGTTCGAGGTGAGTACGTTGAGAACTGTCGACGCGACAACACGTTTCGTGAACAATGTCAATCCAGTCTCCCGCCAGGTGCGAAATACGCGGCGTCATCCGTTATCTCGTTTAGAATGGAAAACCTTCGTTTGAGATTTATAATGAGGTGAAAACTGAATATGGTGATAAAGCTATGAATCGTACGAGTGTGTACAAGTGGTGTCGCGAGTTTAAAAACGGTCGTACGTCTGTGCATGATGATCAGAAGAGCGGAAGACCTTCAATTGTAACTGACGAAATTGTGGAAAAAATCGAAAATGCGCTCGGTGACGATCGCAGAGTGACTGTGGATGAACTTTCTGCGATGTTTCCGCAAATTTCCAGATCTCTACTACACGAAACAATCACAGAAACCCTCGGATATCGGAAACTATCCGCGAGGTGGGTCCCAAAACGACTGACAGACCAACACAAGTTGAATCGAGTGGAGGCCGAGCAAGAGTTTTTGAGGCGCTATAAACTCCATGGAGATGAATTTCTCCGCTCCATCGTTACTGGAAATGAAACTTGGGTTGCACACTACACGGCTGATACCAAAATACAGTCTCAACAGTGGCGTCACACCTCTTCACCCTCCTCTAAAAAATTCAAAACCACAATTTCAGCCAAGAAAATCATGGCATCCGTGTTTTGGGACTGTCAAGGCATAATTTTAATCGAATATCTGCCTCAAGGGGAGACCATCAACTCTGCAAGATACTGTGAGACCCTAAAAAAATTGCGGAGGGCGATTCAGAACAAGAGAAGAGGCATGCTGACAAAAGGAGTCTGCCTGCTGCACGACAATGCCAGACCACACGCGGCCAACGCCACGAAGGAACTGCTCGCCTCGTTTAGATGGGATGTCCTGAACCATCCCGCGCATTCCCCTGATCTAGCACCTTCAGATTACTATCTCTTTACCTTCCTGAAACTGCACATGGGTGGAAAAAGGTTTTCAACCGACGAGGAGGTAAAGGAGGAGGTGGGGAAGTGAACGAAGGGGTTGGCGGGAAACTACTTCGAGAGAGGCATCAAAAAATTGATACCCCGCTTCACCACCTGCATAGAGAGGAATGGCGACTATGTCGAAAAATAGCTTACATTATGTACTAAAGTATCACGTAATTTTTTTGTTTAGATAAAAAAATTTAAAACCTACAAATATTCAGTACACTTACTTTCTGGATATGCCTCGTATATACTCTCTTACAATTTCTTTCATTATACATATTTCTATTTTTTCGATTGTATCTTTGTAAGCAGTAGAGCTACTACACTCGTGTAGTATAATCTGTTTCGTACCCATATACTTCCTTGCAAAGTTCGTGTATTAAATTATTTCTCTATATAATCTCACCAAAAATTGTGTCCATCTAATATGCCGTTTTCAAGAAGTATAATTTTTTAAAAACATCGAATTTCTCAGGAAACGATTTTTTGATTTTTGACCTATACCATCTTATTTCTGTTTGACTAAGTATAATTCTTAGTCAAACAATAATAAGATGGAATTATACGGGGAATGCAAAAATCTAATAATATATACATGGTATTTAATTTAAAAAACTATAACTATGGTCAATCACCAAGTTACGGAACACTTTGTATATTGAAAAATAAATTAAAAAGGTGCTCCTTATGAACAGCTATCATAAGAACATCTTCACACAAATAAAGCCACAATCTGCCTTCCACACGGAATTGACCCACCCTGTATAATTGTATATGTCATGATTTGTTAGGAAAATTCTTCCATTAATTAATCATGAAGCTGATTATTGAAAGGTTTTAATAACTTATTTATGTATTTTTCAGTATTTATTGTTAAAAATATTGGTCTGATGATTTCTTGACGTTAATAATTAATCACCAGTTTTTTTTGCGTAAGCAGTGGCTACACCACAAATTATCTAGTAATTTAATTCTCATATTTTGTTTGATTAAATATACCGCAAGACTTCTTCAGAAGGGAAACACTTATGAAGAACTTCGTCATTATTTGTATTTTTCAAAAACGACTGGCAATATTCAATTATTCTATCATCTTTGACGTCTACCATTTTTTCTGATAATTGAAAGATTACCTACCCGTACCACGCTACTTCGAAAAAGTTGTTTTTTTTAGATGATGTAATAAACTACCAGGTGACACCTTTTGAATTAATAGTTTTCGGATTTAGTGGTTGCTTAATTACTTTTTCATGTCCTATATAAAACTTACATTGCTTCTTCTAGTGTCCTACAGTAGGGGTCCCCTTGAACACCATTATCTTTAATATATTCATGATATTGTAGATGTAATTAAATCAGAAAAACTGTTGTCCTGACGACCTCAAACTTTTTAGGATAGGGGTATGTTCTTTCGTAGCAATTGCTGTACTTCTTTAATACGAAATGAAAATTATCTTGGTTTGACACTGAATTCCATAAAATCCAATCAGTCGAAAAAATATTCATATCCAGTACCCACATAATTCGGATTCTGTAAGTGTATTGCTTCTTATTATGCTAACATTTTAGTATAGTTTCCGCCGCTACTAAATTCATCAGCATAACCATGAATCTGATTAGCCATTAATTTATATGTATTAGAATTGTTATTGTTTTTATTGTCGAAAATAACTATTAATAATAAAAACTTGGTCTTGTAATTCCGACATAACTTTACTTGAAATACAAAGTTTAATAATAAATTAACTTACAGTTGACATCTGGCTAAATTTTACTTTATTTTAAAATCATGTGTAGAATTTTGTTTCTCTTTAATATCAAAATAATAGCAAGTATTTGATGCTCTCTGGTAATTTTATCACTACATTAATAGTAATTAATTTGCGCATACTTTTGGTGAATCGTTTTCTAGAGGCACTATCTGAAAAAATAATTATAAATGTACATCTGCAAATTTTGTAAAGAGAAAAACAATTGTATATACATATATATCGCCAGAAACAAAAGCCTTCGTCAATACTGGTTATTCTTAGTTTTCGCGTGCAAAATAATGTAATTAAAACTTTGTTTTTTCCTGTGTTTTCGAGACACAGTCGCCATGTTTACAATATCCAGATATATTTTTAACATCTGAATATTCATTTCTGTGAGTATTTACGTTTCCTTCATACATATACATTTACATCCATTACACCGAAGGATGCGATTAACATAAAGAGCAGATTGAAATATGACGATATTTACTTTTAACATAGCTTCAAAAAGTGGCGTGACGTGCTAGAATGGTCGATGGTCGAGGAAATATCAATAAATTCCGAAGAGAAATGTCTTCCCTTCTGGGGTTGTTTGAACTGTTTATCGCAAAGAGTATAAAGTGTCTTTAACTTGTTTTTACAATAGTATACACGGTGGCCAGAAAAATGCGGACAAACGCCACGCAGGCCAAATCTTTGTTTAATTCTGAGTTGACAATCTTAATTGAAAAAAGTAGTACAGTGCTTTTTTTTTTTTTTTTTTTTTTTTGTAAACCATTGGTATTAATCCATTAGTTACATCAATGCATTTGAGATAATTCCATTTCTAAATTTCACCACAATGATTTTACATAGATACATTTGACGAATTTTGCTAAATTTTAGCCGTACAACTTAATGTTTGATGGTCTCGTATGCCGTAAGGAAGGACCGTATAACTTTTTTGGATTAAGATTATCGCCTCAGAATTGAACAAAGAATCGTTCTACCTGGCGTTTGTCCGCATTTTTCTGGCCACCGTGTATATAGTATCATTTTGTTGGCAGGACAGTCAACTTTTATTTTTTTTTATTTTTAATAAAATGCCATATACGTTAGTAACGATACATCAATTTTCCAAGAGATTTTTTAAAAATCAGGTCTGATAGTATTATTCGAAGAAACTGCAAAGTTAATTCAGAAGGTTCTAAAAGTGGCCACACTATTAACTAACAACAACACTAGCTACATTAATTGTGCATCACTGATGCCTCAGAAAAATAAACATTGTCATCAGAGTTATGTCAAACAATATATTACTTGTTTTCATTGTCTACAATTATAAAATTAGTGAAGTATTATTTTACTTTAAGGTAAGAATATTCTGTGTATCTTGACTTTATTATTTTATATTTTGGCTAATTTTTTTTTAAAAATGTTCGTAACGAATAAGGTCTTTAGGAAAAGAAGAATTGGAAAAGTTGCCCGGAAAATTGGAAAATTGAATTGAAAGTGCTTTTTTCTATGGGGTTTTTGTATGCACTCAAAACCATAACTCACGATACGAACAATGGATATGCGTAATTTTCTTTTTGTTTTGTTTGTTATAGTCTTGCAAAAGTTTTCAAAGAAAGTCGGAAAATTCGGACAAACTACAAAAATGATATTTTCGCATGCACTCTCGATCATAACCGACGATAGAAACAACATATTTGGTAGATTCTTTTTTTGTTTTGTTCGTTATGCTCCAGAAATGGAAATAACTCAATTGAATGTTTTCAATTGAAAAAAATCTGGAAAAACGCATTCCAGCCTAAATTAAAATAAATACATATATATTTGTTTCACTTTTGTGTTGTTTTGCGATCTGTCCAAAAAAATTTGGTTTAATGCCAAAAAAGTCACAATAACTTGCTAACTTCCGATAGGTGTCGCTGTAATCAATTTTTTAACAATTTCTATATTTATTGCCCGAAGTGATTTATATATGTGTACACAATATGTTCGTGTGGTCTACAAAATTGTTTTGTTATATTCTCCGCTAGATGGCGCTATTTTTTGGTAGAATTGAATTTTTAACATCATTTCTCTTTGAATTTCAACGTCAGAACGTCTGCCAGGCCATCTAGTACGTAAAATAAGGAAGTGTTGTGATTATGTTAATTTTCTGCCTCGAATTTTTTACAAATTCCCGTGTTATGAAATCCTTCGATTATGAACATATCTGTTTGTCTATCTGTCTGTCTGTATGTGGCCAAATCATTAAGGTTGTTGATGCCAAACTTCATATTTAAAAGTATAATTAGTACGGTATATACCGGAAGTGGTAGTTTGCTTCAGTGAAGAAATCAAATTTTTATCAAGATGTCACTAACTATACTAACTTTAAACGAATTTCTAATGACTACAAATGCATTTAAAAGCGTTTTTGAGAAAAAAATTATACATTAGGTGGTGACTACATTTTTTAATTATTCTCCACACATGATATATAAATAAATAAATAATATAGTTGCTCTCACTAGGCGGTCATGCAATACATTGTCTATTAGTCTATTTGATCAGAATAATTTTTTTAACAATTCATATGTTGCATCACTCCAATACCTACAAAAATACTGTTGGTTTACCTATCACGAATCAAATCGGTGGTCTTTAGCCAACTTGCAGACTGATAATTAGTGAGAAAGGCGAGCGAACTTCTGACATTCGTCTTAGAGCAAGGTGCAAAGACTTGCCTGTTTCGGCATAATGAGTTCAGTGCAGCCCACTGTAAATGTAGCAATGGAGACCCTCTTGGACCTTCACCGCCTCTTCACTTCGTCATACAGGAGGAGGCCAGGACAGGTGCTTTTAGACTGCGTCTAACTGCTGCCAATACCAAAAGCAGGACGGGATAGATGGCAATTCAAACCTTGTGGGTTAAGATGTCTTCAACATGAAAATAGACCATTTGGTAAGCGATATTACCTCAACAGGTGCATTCAGTGAAAGCTTTCAACAAGGAATCGAATGGGAAAATGGTATATATGGTATCCTACTCTGCTAGTCAGAGTAAATACTAAAGTATATATCTGCTATATTCCAAGAACTACAGTAAACTATAAGGAATTTCGTCGTCAACCGGCGGATTCAGATATTGTTGCACCGAGAGCAATATCAACCCAAGAGGTGTCGTCAAGGCTAATTTGGAAGTATGTTCAAGAACTGGCAACACTGGAGAATCAGAATAAGGTAAAACTAACATGGGTCTAGGACATAGAGGGATTGGTAACGATAGGTTGATAAACTCACTAGGAAAGAATTAGAATCAAAACTCATCAGCCTAGAACGGCTCTCGGGGTACTAAAAAATGACTCGAAGCCTTATCAGAAGCTGCTTATATAAAAAACATGTTATTGGGCAATAATTCTCGTGCAAAATAATGATAAGGAATTTATTGACCAACCATGTAACAAAACAGCTGAAGAACTACTACATGTGAGCAAGGATCGGCTGCGAATTAGACCTAGTTTTCTAGCAGGTCATGCATTCGTCAAAGTGCATGTGAACAAGATGGGTCTGTATGATGGAGAACTGAACTGCAGATTCTGCAATAAGGAAGTATGAGGCAATGGATCACAGGAGGCAACGGTTGTCCAAAACATAGTCTCCGAGATTATGAAGAACATTCAATCAAGGACCTACACAGTCTCTTATATCACACAAGCGGGAGTGGAGATGTCATAAAGTACATGGTATATACTTGAGAGTGGAAAACACGTATGAACAAGTATACTTCAACTGTGAAATACGTTTGAATTATCAATTTGCTCAATGATCACCATGCAATCCACGTTTGAATTATCAGTCTGCTCAATAGTCAACATGCTATCCACCTCACAGATAATAAACAACAATATATTTGCCCAATAACTCGTGGATCTTAGCCTATAGCCTTGAATAAGAGATATCTGCTGTAACGTCACTAGCACGCCCTTTTGACCCCCACTCCTCTAAGAATCAGGTAAAGCTGTTTGGGGATATTATGTAACGAATTATATTTTTATTGATCTAGTGTTTTGATAATAGCGGTTTTAAAAAAAAATCTCATAATATCGATCGAGACTTTGGTCTTTGCATATAGGTAGTTCCAACCCAACCCAACCAATTACACGTTTGCTAAAGTAGGAATGAGAAGCTTTTGTGCAAAACCGGATAAATCCATATTTTGACGAAATTGAGTTACACATGTTAACCGTATAATTTTGATCTGCTCTATTCATTTTTGTGAGCAAAACTTAATAAAAATGGGTCCAAATTGTATTTAAAGTCGAGGTGTGCGAGCAAAAGCGAACAAACTACGTTTTGGAGCAAACCCGGTTAAATCCTAGGTACGAAGTTCTATTGCACAGCAATATCTGTTGGCGTTAGTTTAAAATGCTGATTTGTGCCATTTTATGGAAAAGAATATTGGAGCTGAATGGCAAGAGCGAGATGATCTTCAATGGTACAGATAACAGCTTGGTTCACCTACGGCCAATGAAAATGAATAGGTTACCGAAAACAGTGGTGACGAAGAGGTGCGTGGCTGCTTAACTGACGAAATAGCTTTTCATATGTAAATTCTGTTTGTTTACTTAAAAAAAATTTTAGATTTGGTTAGTGTTAATTTTAGACGAAATATATTGTTTCATTACTAATATCCCTTATTTATTTCAACAATTTTGAAGCAAAACCGGATAAATCCAATCTTTTTTTTGCAATATTTCCCAGCCCAAAAAAATTACAAAAAAGAAATACTCTCATAGAAGGCCTGCCCATATACCAAATTATCCTGCATTAATTTTTGTTTTGATACGTTGGAGGGCCAAAGCTTCATACGTTTTCTGTGTTCCCTGAAAAATTTTACAAAATGAACATATCCGCTTTTACGCGCAAGCTCCTCAAATGTACATTCTATTCAAATACATATTTAGACCGGCCATAATTTCTTATTCTCTGCGGTATCTCTCCGTTGGAACAGTCTGTGTAACCTAAAACCAAATACAGAAGAACGAATACACATGCCCAAGCAAGTGTCTGACAACACGTGTTTCACTGATGGACGGCGGACGTGAAAATATGCATTTGAAGATGTTAAATCGTCGGAAAGAGTGCACTCACATTCATATTTGTCTATGCAAGAGAACGCATTCTTCATAATCTTTATGGCAATCTTCATAGAGTAATGGCTAATGGGCCAGTATACGACAACTCATAAATCGCTTTTCACAGTGCGTAGAGAGTATAACCTAGCTTTTTTAATATTCTAGCGCTGTTTAAGGATTGCATGCGATGTATCATGTTTATTACTATATTTCTTCAGTACATTATATGTCGTCAACCTTATATAGATATTAAAAATAGTCTCCGTTATGCAAGAAGCCCTAGTTTATATGAAAATTACTTTATTTAGGACAGCCAATGGAGTATTATGCAATTTTATTTTATTGCGTATTATATTCAAACAAAAAATTTTACAACTGTTGCAGCTGCAGTTGTAAAACAGACGTGCATTGCTTAGTGCAAAACAGATACTGCAATTACAAGTTGCAAGAAATGATCTTCCAGGCATTTTTAAAAAAATAGACCATAATCTAATTTTAGTATTGACCAGGAAGGTTCAAAAGTCGTATATTTTATTATAATTATTGCGGGAATACGAAGTTTTGTAAAATATCTAGGCATAGTAATTTATAATTATTTACATAATATATAAAAGCATTATGAGTTGTTAGTAGTTAAATATACTGTAAATTTAATTAGAAGCGTCCCTAGTAGAACACAATATCGGGCCAACGTTGGCTGTCGGTCGTTTATTTATTGGCCTGACATTGGCATCTGATATCAATCCGATGTTACAAGTGTTAACATTTTACAACGTTGGATAAATATCACTGCATGATATTGGCCCAATATTTTTGATTTGAGCATTTACATTATATTTCATAAGACAATTAAAGTACAGAGAATTTACTTGATTTGAACTACAAAATGAACAAACAAAAATGTGTTTTGTATTTGATAGATCACAACCCACTTGTTAGCCAATTATGTTAATAAAATAAAAAAAAAACTCTTTAAAAATACAAAATTTCAATAATGCGCCCGTGGCCGATGAGTCATGGACCTCTCGTGCCCGGTCTCTAAAATTATTTATAAAAGTGAGTTAATGTTAATTTGGTGAGAATTATTATTGCAAATGCTTAATTAACTTTGAGGATCTATATATTTCATTTCACACACCAACAATTATTCATGGTACAGTGTGTAATATATTGTGATAAATTAATATAGACTATGTCAATATTGTCTTGCAAGGTTAATACGATGTTGGCGTTTAATCGCAGAATAACAAATTGTGACGTCATACCCTTTAATCTAAATTTATATCGAACACTGACTTACAACCAACATCACAGTGACTTTGTGAACTTGATATTATGTAGACATTTTTCTTTAATGTTAATAGTATGTAGATTTTTGTTGTCAATAAAATATCAGTATCAGATATTTAACCAATATATTACCAATGTAGACAACGTTGGTCTGATATCAACCCAACGACATAAATTGACATTTACTTGGTATAGGAGTTTTATATTCGTACGACATTGGGTGGGGGGTCACTGATGTTCTACCGATCTTAGAATATTGGAGTGACATTGGCCCGCTTTGAGACCAACGAACTTGGCTACTAGGGGTTATAATTGCAAATGCTAAATTGACTCAGATATATCAATTTTATTCACGCGGTTGCAAATGACGAAATAACTGTTAAAATGAATGGTACATGATGATGTATAAATGTACCATAATTCACGCCTTTTTATCCACAGAACTTGCAAAATAAGTTAGTAGAATGATAGCTAGTCTAAAAGCTGCCTCCCTCATCCAGGACAAAAATGCTTAGGCAAGACAACCTTTACGCAGACTGTAATTTTACTAACATTAGTTAAAGAGAATAAACTTGCTGAATGGACTTATTTTTAAACTATTAAATGTTGATAAACTTGAGGGAAAAGAATTAATGCAGGGCGGCATATTAATACTTTACTTCACAGTTGATGTCATATGTTTATGCCTAGATGTTTAGCAAATTAATGTAATAGCATTTAGTGCAGAAAAGACAAAACAGTAATTGTTTTTTTTCTCATTTTGATGTTATAAGGTTCACTTTACGACACCCGTTTTAGTTGCATAAAGTATTACTTTATCGCACGCTAATTTTATTTGTTTGAGGTTGGTAACAAAAGGTCCTATATCATATTTAAATGTCAAATATAAGCCTTTAATGTACCAAACATGTGCAATAGAAGTTGTACAAAGAATAAAAAACACTAGCTAACGATTTATTTATGCTAATTAGCAATATAAGTTGGATGATAAGTTTTCTGATGCTACTATTGAAATTTACTTCCCATGTTGGATAATACAACTGACAAACATATGACATCAAACTTTTGAAGCAGCGGTTCCATCGTATATTATCGGAGAATATTATTTATACAATCAATGACTTTTATAATTTGAAATTTTCATATGTTTTAAGATACTTTTATTGTATTGTTTATATACTTTTTTGTATTTTTTTTTGAAGTGTTCTACGCATTTTATGCACTATACAGAACTAAATAAATTTATTTATTTATTATTATATATGTTTACTGTAACATTAGAAGATTCGTGTGCATTAATGGAGATTTCAGTCAGATTTTAGGGATGCACTATATTTTGTCTGATTTCTTGTTGAACAGATACTGCCGATTGTGCAATAAGCCGACGGATTATGAATGATTTTAGTGGATGTATTAGGTGCACTAAACAGTATTCGAGCAACTTCAACTTTTTTCTTGGTGAAATTATCAATGTAAGCTTCAGCCACTGCTGAAAATTTCCATCCTCCATGGCGCTTAATTGTATATTAAGTCACCTTGACTATTGGCCAAGTGTGTCACACTGGAACGACTAAAGCAATGTCCAGTAATAAGCTCAGAATTAAGTAAATTTAAGTAAATAGCAATATTTTCTGGTACTTTTCCTACAGTATTAATACCAATTGGACTATTCACGCAAGATCCATTTCTATGTTGCATGAAGAAGCGTTTATGTGTAACATGACTGGAACGAAGTGAATAATATTTTTTAACGAAATCAATCCATATTTGTGTTATAATAAAATGTCTTGGAATATAAGTTTTAGTTTTTGGCATCATTTTTGAACTGTATATTATCTAAAATCATATTCGTTATTTCTTGACTACGACAAGCTCCGTTATAGCCCATTATAAGGATAATCCAACAGAATATTAATATGACTATTATAACAAAATAATGTAGAAAATTACTAAAATACTACATACTACAGTGGTGTTCTTATTACTTACTTTCATTGCTAAATATGTTTTATCCTCAGCTTCTATTGTAAAACGGTTAATTTGAACTACTTCTAAAATCTTGGTTTTCTTAGATTCGTAGCCCTCAGATATTCTGTTTAAATATGCAAGAAGCCTAGAAAATTTTGAGATATCTATACTTTTATAAATATTTAAACAACATCGTAAGATTACGTCTTTTTTATCTTGATTTCTGAAATTAAACTTGGAGTCTGTGTCTTGAAACTACACAAAAACACTAAAACACCTTCACCACACTAAAGCACAAAAAATCAAACATAAGTTGCAAGAAGGTGAGATTTTGATTTCGTTTGATGTCAGTTCATTGTTTCCTTCAGTACCGATTCCAGAAACCCTGAAATATTTGGAACGTTTACTTCAGAACAATAATATCGAAAAGGCTATAATAGATGAATACATGCAGTTAACATCTCTTTGTATGTCTCATAACTGTTTTCAAATAGAAGGTAAATTCTATGAACAACGACATGGGACTGCCATGGGAAATTGCTTGTCTCCATTTATTGCCGATTTATTCATGAGTAATTTTGAAATGGATTTCAAAAAGAACGCCAAATATTTCCCTAAAGTATGGGTTAAGGTACGTTGACGATATTTTCGCGATCTTTGACACTAAAATGTATGATACCGAAATGTTTCTTAATGAATTAAACTCAAAATTCCCCACGATTAAATTCACTCTTGAGAAGGAAAACAATGGACAATTAGCTTTTCTAGATACATTAGTAATTAAAGCAGGTTGCAATATAGAAATAGATATTTATAGAAAGGAAACCAATGTAAACAGATTCATTACAGCAGATTCTAATCATTGTTTGCAACAAAAATTGTCTTCATTCAATTTTCTAATCCATCGCTTGTTAAACTTCCCACTTACAAGAGATAGATACGAGAAAGAATTACGCCTTATAAGAGGTATCGCTGAATACAATGGTTTCCAGTCAGACGTAGTTGACAATATCTTAAGAAAAATGAAACGTAAGAATGTAATTCTAAATTCCACAACTTTGCTACCTCAAAGTGATATAGATAAGAAATTTGTTGTCCTACCTTTTCATAATATTTCGAGAAACTTAAATAATATTTTTAAAAATGTTGGTTTGCAAGTCGCGTTTAAATCATGTAATTCGTTGAAAAGTCTTTTGTGCAGTACTAAAAATAAAATTGAGGTAGAACAAAAATCTGGAATTTATGAAATTAATTGTAATAAATGCGAGAAAAAATATATCGGCCAAACTAGACGTTCGATTGCAACTCGCTATAAAGAGCACATTGCTCATTTTCGGTTTAATAGGACAGAGAAGTCTAGTGTAGCTCGACATATTTCGGACACAGGTCATGATATTCCAGCAAGCGGCCTCAAACTTATAAGACAAGTGCGTAATTATAGAGAACTAGATAGTTACGAGAGTATATACATTCAGAAAAATAAAAATAAATTAATGAATTCAGATAACGGGCCAATTCCCCAATCTTGTTTATATAAGTTTGTGGTGTAAACAATACCTTTTAGATACCGTTAGTTTTTCATAGTACATTAGAATTAAATGATAGAATTATAGTATTAAACATGACTAATTTAACGATACAGCGATCAGGTACTGTTAATGACGTAGTTAATAGTTTAGGTAAAAATATATAAACCATCCCCGTAAATAAGAAATTATATTGTTGGTTTTCTTAGAATATTAGAATTAAAGGATAGGATTAGGATAGTAAGTATGACGTATTTAACGGTACAACGATCAGGTATTTTTAATGAAGTAGTTAATAGCCTAGGTAAAAGAATAAACCATCCCCGTAAATTGGAAATCAGTGTTGTTCTGTACGCTACGGTGTGTGGACGGCGCGATTTTTAATCAGTGCTACTGATGATGACAACTTAGTTGTTGAAATACGTATTTAGCCATTTTTGTGCTTTAGTGTGGTGAAGGTGCGAATCTCTGGGGGCGTACAATTATTTGTTACGTCCATATTGTTGATAATTTGAAATAATTTATTTCATAAATCAGTCTAAATTTGAAACAAAATGACATATAACACCGCCGATATTAAAATATTTAAAATGTGCCATTTAAAAATCAAAGTAACCAACTTCAAAAAAAAACAACATTTCTAGAATATTCGAACAAAACATGTCTCTCATTTTACCCCTTTTGAACTTTTAATACCCGAAATAGACAGAAATAATATAAAACACATGTTTCATAAGACGTTTTGCGCACTTGTTCTTTAGAAAAATAGACTCGCGGCTCGTTTTCTAAAGTTAAACGCCTGCGCAAAAATCATGTCTAATGAAACTTGTATGTATTTTAATATACTAATATTATTTTTCCTAATATACAAAAATGCCTATATATTGGGATTTTTTGTAAATGCAAGTTTTGTCGAAATTACTATTATTATGTTATATGTGAAAAATGCCATATTCGTTGAAAATACTGTTTTTACATTCTTATTTCGTGGACATTTGCAGATGTCCACGTTTTGATGTCCCATCATACTGAAAAAGTGGTTTTTAAATATGTCTCTCACTCTCTCTCTGTGTGTGTGACCACGATAGCGGTCAAATTTTGTATCAACGAGTATAATCTCTCTCTTGAGATCTGATTAGATTTTCAGTAAAATCAGCAGATCAGAAGTAGTAGTTACTTCAGTGATAAAATTGAATTTTGCCAATATTTTGTCAACTACATACTAAGTTCAAACAAATTTATAAATCGAATTTTGCCAATATTTTGTCAACTACTAAGTTTAAACAAATTTATAAAGAATTCAAATATACTCAAAATTAAATTTGAGAATCTTTTTTATCAAAACAGTTTTTCGAAATTCCTACCGGAAGTAGGTTTTTTTACACTTAAACAAAAATCAGTTTTTTGCGAATATCTCGCAAGCCATGCTTTTTAGACAGGTACGTTACGAGTATAAAAGTATTTAGAACTTAATTTTCAATACCTTTTGTATAAAGAAAATTTCAAAATTCAGACTGGTAGTAACACTTTTACTCTTATCGAATGGCGATTTTTGCAAATATGTCGTAAATTATGCAATCTATCTATATTTATCAAGAGTAAAAAAGGATTTAGAGCTGGATTTGGAATATTTTTTGCATAAATAAAGTTTCAAAATTCGGACCGGACCACTTTTACTCTTAACGAGTAGTACTTTCTTTTGAATATCTCGCAAAGTATGCATTCTATAGAGATTTATTAAGAGAATAGAAAGTACTTATAATAGAATTTTGAATAATTTTTATATAAAAAAAAGAATAGAGAATAGAACACTTTTGTATAATTTGAAACCCTCATACTTATAAGAAAGTCGTTTGGTGGCCACACCTCATTTTTTTATACGGTTTAATTGTAGTTCTTTCTTAAAGGAGGTGGTAAAAGGTATCACACAAGCAACTATTTTTCTTCTTTGTGCCCTGTAAGCTTCAGGTATTCTTTTAATAAAATTACTCGAAAAAATCATGCAGAGACCTGTATAGTTACAAAAAATAATATAATAAATGATTATCTAAAGAATCACTCATTCCACTTTAAACACAACAATTTGCCGCTATATTGAAATAAATAATAAAAAAAAATTGAATTTCCCTTTATAATTCTACCTGGAAAATACAACAGTAGATGAAGCAAAAAAGAGTAAACTAAATAAGTACAATAATGATAGCAATAAATGGTCGGGACACAAACAGAGATAGAACAGGTAAAATTTTTTCACAAAAGTCGACGTGCCCAAACCCGAGCTTTCGATTTCGTCCTCATAGAAAGTCTGGTATTAAATTCTAAAGTCCCCCTCCTGCCTTCTTACCAGTCGGTGTACCATGGGTAGGATTACTATGATTAATGATTTTTTTCGAGCGTCAGCTGCCTTTGCTGTTACTGCATTACTACAAGTGTCTTTCATGGGAAAGTACAACGTGCATGATTTTATAAACAGATATAAAGAGATGTCGCATACTCGCTTACAGATGCAACAAATAACAATGATAGATACATATTAGTTAATAAACTTAAATAAGTTTAAAAGGTAAATCAATAAATATAATTTTGTCATTGCTTACAAATAATTTTCGATCTGAATCGATTCATTATATAAACAGTACCACTTACGTACGAGTGTTAGGTACTTAGACGAGTCATGAAAACTTGATGTAAACATTTTTCTTTCAAATCTGTCTGTTTCTGTAAATGATTTATTAAATTATTTTAAAAATCTCCAAAATGTTCTGCATTATAGGGTCTGCTCTGTGTTTGAAATAAGTATAGTGTAAAACTATTTGTTCCAGCAGCAGTAGAAAAATTTCTTCCTCTTATATGGGCTTAGACTTTCGTTGCTCTCGCCTCGTTTTACTCCGATCTGCCATATGCCATTCGCGAATATACTTGAATTCCACATTCATCGATAAAAAATATGTTTTCTCTTTCAACCAATGTTCTTTTTACTGAACAGCATAATCAAATCTTGCTTGAATAGTTTCCGGTGTTTTGCGTCTTTCTGGTACAAATGAAATTCGTTTCATAGAATAGTGAATTACCCTGAAAGCCCTACTTATGGTGGATGTACTAATTTGTAATTGAGGATGTTCAATAATTTATTTCTTAACTTTTGAAGTGTTAGGGAACAATCTTCATCAGTCCAATTGCAAAGAGCTTCCTTTTGCTCTATAGTTAATTTTTTGGGCTGATGCCCGCCACTTTTCTTTTTAATGTGATTTGTTTTCCGATAATTGACGTAAATTTTTCTTACCGTATTGAGTCGTACACTAAACTGTTGCCCTATGATGGTTGACGGATGTCCACTATTCATAGCTCTAAAAATTAGAGAACCCACCTCATCACTTATTACAGCTTTCCTTCATCTTTCATCATTCATGTTACTTGCAGCTAAACGTGTGAAACTGAATTGACAAAAAGTGATATACGTATATTTGACATGTGAGGAAATTATTTGACATGCATAGAAGAAAAGCAAATGAAGAGCACTTGATTATACATAGTCTAAGTAGTACAACACGGCTATAGCGTGGGGACTGACTCTTTTTTTGACGTTATAACCGAGTGACGCTATTCCCGAGATAGGCAAGTAATTTAACAAACTTTTGCATAACTAACCCGACACGTAACATGCTTTATTACCTATTTTACATTACAGCAAACGCAAACCTGCACAAAAATCACATTAGGAATTTCTTTGGCAGCGGGTTATGAATCGCATGTTCACTCAAAGTGTAAGTTACGTAGTATTGTATTGTTAGATGGTTTATGAATTTTAAGAAATGAAGTCATTGTTATTTCCTACGAAGTATTTGTAAATACGGAAATTCCCAGTAGTGATTGCCTACATATGCACACATGTATTCCAGTTGACGTTAAACCCGAGGTTCACCAGAATTTGATGCCGTGATATGCAATGTTTTCTAGGCTGTTTGCTATAGGGAATTCCAGGGACCCAGACGATTATGACGATATACCTATGTTGTCCCTATAGTCAATGACGTTATAAACAAGTTGTGCTGTATTTGGTAAGGTAATATGATGATGCAAATTTTCGAATTCGAAATATTTGCAGATACACTCCTTTTGAAGTACCCTGACACTGAAAAAGCGGTTTTTGATCAATGTCTGTGCCTGGCTGTGTGTGTGTGTGTGTGTGTACGTGGCCACGATAGTGACAAACTGCTAAAGCTATCAATTACAAACTTTATATTTACAAGTATAATATTTCTCTTGATATCTCACTAGATTTTTAGCTATATCGGTAAAGAAGAAATAGTAGTTTACTGCAGTGAATAGATCAAAAAATTAAATTTTAGCAATATCCTATACATTACTAACATTAAAGAAATTTGTAAAGAATCCAAAAGTACTCTAAAATGAATTTAAAAAAAATTATTGAAAGAGTTTTTCAAAATACCTACCGGAAGTTGGTCTTTTAGTGTGGTCGAAAAGCAGTTTTCTGCAAATATCTTGGAAGAGATGCTTTCTAGATGGATATATTGAGAGTGTATAGTATATAGAGTATATAGAACTTTAAATGTGGAACAAAAGTAGTACGCTTTTTCCTATATATCTAATAGCAGTTCTTTTTCAAATACTTATCTCGCAAATGATGCATTCTATATAAATTTATTAGTATCAAAGCATTTAGAGCTGAATATGGAGTAAGTTTACTGTAAAAAAAAAAAACAAAATTCGCACCAGAAGCAACACTGTACTGTCAGTACTTAAAATTTAATTGGGAACACCTTTTGTATAAATAATTCTGTTTAAGATAGTTGTGTGGTGTCCATACCTCATTTTCTTTATAGTATAACACTACTGTCTTGAAGTATTTACAGTCAGTACATCCCAAATTATTAGTGGGTTTTAGGAAAGAGAACAATTGCGTGAATTATGATATCCTAGTATAATTTAAACAAATATCACCAATTCTTTTTTTTAATTTTTTTATATTACAAATAAAAACTATTTCAATTATATGGTGTAGTGTGAGTCTGATTTCATGGAAGCCTATAACATTTTCACTCTGACTTCCCTTCCGTAATCTCTGCTCTCTCCCCCTAGAGTCACGAAAATTTATTGGTGATTATTACTGAGACGGACCATGAATTATTTTGATTTATGTCCTGCCTCGTCAATTAGGAGAATCAGAAATACTCCCTTTTAGATTGTCTACATTGATTTCGTATGATGGTTAATTTGTTTCATATCAGTAACCAAATAATAAGAAAAATGACAATATATATTTGTATAGTAAAATGTAAACATGTGAAATGTCGTTTAATTTGAGACACTGAAAGGAAAACTAATTCTTAGTTTGCACAGAATTGTGACCTTGTCACAAAAATGAATGAAGCGTTTGTTTATTAGCTGTGGAATCGGAATGTAATCTATGCATTAGTATATACTTAGTACGTGAGCGAAATTATAAAAATATCTTCGCCAACGAAACAGAAGTATGGTATTGATACGAAAAGTGCAAATACTGTTCTTAATCGACCTAATATATAAACTGTATCATTGAAATACAAAGCAACGATATTTATTATTACTCATTCGGATGAAATTTGACAGCACTGAACTGTCACGTTAGTGACGTGTGGATGCTTGTAATTGCTTTTTACGTATTGCGATTAAGAAATTCCTGTTATTAAATCAACAGTTTGGTAACGTATACCTTTATTTGTTCCGCCGCTAGAGTGATGCCGAAACTTATAAAATCACTGCAAAAGAATTCTTTAAACTGCAAGTATGGGATTATAATGTCAATATTTAATTATATTGAATTCACGTAGCGACAGAAATTGTGTAGTCGATCAGCAAATCAATTACAACACCCATTAGAACTTAAAATTTGATATATTACTGGATTATTGACGATAAAACCTAGCTTTATATTAAGGGGGGCGTTTACTAACAAATAGAACGTTATGCAACTTATATTACTCGCGGGACGGGTAGATGCAAGGGGGTGTGAGTAGGTGGAGCTAGACGATATTCGGTTCTGTCACAGCGCTTCGGTTTTATTCACAGATTATGTCATAAATAAAGGAATACTATAGATGGGAAACATAATGTATAAAGAATGAGTACTTACGGAACTGTTGATGTTGTTGATGTTTTATAATAAGCCAATTTTCGCTTCCCCATAACTGTTATATTATTATACACTCGAATATTATAGGTATATATGACATTTAAATGCGAGTGACAGTTTGTAATTTAAGTCTGCAATAGCCGACCGATTCCGATAGATTTTCGTCTTCGCTAGGACCGGTAGAGATACCGTAAAGTGGGGATAGACGACGCGATTAGCTTGGAGAAACCTCGTGTAAAATGTGTGTGACAATGTTTACTGTTTAATGTTTTTTACCTTTAAAAATAATTACATAAATTTGATTTTTTCTTTATATCGTGCAGCTGGCGCGTAGAGGTCGTTTTTTTTCTTTTGTGTACCAGCCTTAGTTAGTAGACATTAATCAAATTCATGCACATAACACACATAACACACATAACTTTCTTAAGAAAATAAATTAGTACAAAAACTGACCTTGACATTATAAATTTATGCCTTTTGCATACTAACCCAAATTTTAGATTCTAAAATTACAAAATAAGTTTAAAAAACGCGAAACGGCGATGCCTTAATTTTCGATAAGTAAACGCTCCTCTTAAGCAACGTGTTTGGCTTATGTATTATACAGCTTGTGTAATGGAACATTTGATATAGCAAGTCCAAAGTACATTAGAATTGCAACGTTGCGTACTGTATCCCCGCTCTCTCTACGTTTAGCGCGTTTGATTACCTCTACCCTCTCCGGTGTTTCGTCACGGCCACTAAATACGACGTTGCAATGTTTACTTGGTAATATCAAGTGTTTCATTAAACAAGCTGTATACATACAATAAGCAGCTCTCTGAAGAGACATCGGCCGCCGGCTCCTGCTCATTTTATTAGATCTCGTATTTATAAAATTTTAAACAATAAAATTGTATTTCACATATCTCGATATTAATTATTAAACCACTGGATTGATTATTTTAAGTAATTTAAAATTGTCAATGTGATGTGTTAATAGCTATTGTAAAATACAATTGTTTATGAGGAAAAGATAGTTTGCCATCACAAACATAATGAAGGACGTGTTTCGAGCTACTTAAGATATGACAAATATTATCCGTTATAAATTTGATGCATAATATATTGGGTTCTGCTATCTGGATATCGAATCCCTGTTTAAAGAGTTATACTGAACCAAATTAATCAATTTTAACCAAACTAATGATAATGACCAAGCAGAGCGACTATTACACAATCGATAGTGACTATCTATAGTAAAATGGTCGATAGTGATCATCACTACATACAAGTATGTAATCACATGGTTTTTCATTGTACGAGGAATAGTTAAAAGAAATATATTCACGAAAATTGCACATATAATGTGCAGCAACCTTGGTGATTATCTCACCTCTGTATGAATTAAATAGTAATTGTAATGTATTATGTACGAGGTATATATTAAAATATACTTAAAAAGAAAATTCAGATTCGGTGCAGTTAGTCGGTTGTAAGACATTAAACGATTATTAATTTATGGTTTTATTTAAAACAAGAAGTGAAACTTTAATCTGAACGAATGAATGGGCATGATCTTGAAACCAAGTGTCACACCTCTCAATAGAAATCTCAAACTACCCCGTTTAAAGAAGGCACGTCGATAAAGGTTTTAAAATTAAATTGAATTTATACCCAGTAATACTATTGTGAACTCATATCCTTCCTTAAACACTCCAGTAACCCGGTTTTACTAATGAAGGGTTACTATAGAGTTTAAGAAGCGATGTGACGTAGAAGGCATCCCGAAAAATGAGCAAGAGGTGTCATCATCCATCATAACAATTAATTGAAACATTAAACTTAAAATGACCTGATAAAAAGTCTTGAATCTATTGAGAACACTAACAGCTGACATTTATGAAAGATGAATACCACAACTAGCTAGTTCAAAGAGCAATGAACGATTTGGAGAGGCTGGAATCTAATGCACCTGTTACAACAATTATTTGTCTTATAAAAACCTTGGCCACAGTTGTTAACCAAGTTAACAAGACTATTCTAGAGACATATGAAGGTCGGTCATAAAAAAGCTTATTCAAATTAGTGTTTTAACGGACATTGTATTAACTAACGCAACAAATAATTGAAATTTAAGTTATAAACTGAAGATTTACAATAGTTAGAAATTAAATTGATAAATATAAGGAATATTTTATAAGAAAACTACCCTTATGCCGGTTTTCGATACACTAATAACAAAAAAACAAAAGTGATTTATCCAACAATTCCGGCATGGCCGTTACAGGAAATTGCACTTCTAACCAATCCAATACTAAATACAAAATTTCCAGATACAGAATTTCATTCATTAACATCCGTCGATATGACGATGATGATAGATTTAACAACTATCCCAAATAAATTAGAATGAAAATTCAAAAGCTAATCACACGATGCTGGTTACCAAGACGATGATTCGAAACAGAATGAATGACACTTTGTTCTCACAAAATGACAATTGAAACTTCATCGGGGGAAAGCCGATAAGGAAGAACAAATCAACTTAAGAAAATATTAATAAAGCGGAATTAATTAAATTTGCACTTGAATTTAAAATGTTACTGGGTTATTAAGAAAGAAAATAACAAGTAACTTAAAATAATATCAAAATTATTCCATTTAAAAATCTAAATTACCACAGATATCTACAATAACAACTAGCCGACCTAATAGCGAACGTACATAAGTTAAGTGATTCATAGACAGATGACGCTACGGTATTCGAAAATATACAAATGATATTATTACTAATTTTTAACAAGTCAAACTTGTACTAATTCAATTAAGAATAACCATAATTGTTAATTAAAAATAGAAATAATTAAGCCTGTGATTTTTGAACCGTTACAAAATATACGTAATCATAATTGATCAGGTACGCCTTAAATAAATCGAAAGGCAGATTCATGGAACGGAGACCTGATTAATTAATACTGATCAAAAGTCGGGTTTACATTTCAGTGCTGGACTTAAATGAATAATATAATTCGAAATTAGGGCCTGTCATGCTTTAATGTATATATTATACGAATTTTTCTTACTCGGGTGCGTCAACGCGACGCAGCTGGCTTCTTCCTCCTTGCCTTCAATTACGATGTTTACAACTTACAATATGTATATATCGCTGCGAATGTAGGCGACGTTGTAGAGCGGTCGAGCTTTTGCGCTGAAAGTATTTTAGTTAAATCGTAAGCGCTATGTGTAGCGAACTGATCTGTTTACTTTTGTTAGTTACATGTGTTCTATTGCGTAATAATGTCCCGTTCACATCCGTCGCGAGATATTGTTGATGGATAAGAATTCGACGGTATTCAACGCCGATGCAAAATTCGCAATGTATTACTGTCGTGATAAGTTAAAACCTGCGTAGTAAAACATGTGTCGTCGAATACACATAAAACGCGTATTTCTGGCTCTGCAACTGCTTAGAATCAATTTGGAACAATTGTCGCCATACAAAAAATGGAGGTCTGGGTGAAGAAGAATTTTTTTCACGATACTTTGAATCAAAATAAGATAAACCTAGGTCATAAGTTAAAAATTCGATTTTCGCAAAATAGGGGTGCCAGCTTCATTCTTAGAATAATAGTGACTGTTTATTTTAAGGCGAATGGCATTGTAGCGATTTGTAGTTACTAGGAACAGAAAATAACTGCATTTGCACAATTATTAAATTCTTATAAAATTACTATTACATGCAATACACTTCAACATTGTAACATTATTAAAACAACATCAATAGCAATTCTTATTATTCCTTTTCGTTGAACAATGAGCCAGATACCTTTTATTTCCCGTTCACTTTATTAATACAATTCCCATCGAGTCAAAGACCCGATTCGCAATCTATTGATATCGGAATCGATCTGCAATCACATAATCTGATTGTCAGGCAGATGAATCGTCTGCGAGTATCCGTTATCTACACTCGAACTATCATAATGGAAAAGTTATTGGCCAAGATAATACAACAGACACGATGCGAAGAAACACACGCCACACCATAAACTCAACCTGTGGTGTGCTATTGTCGATCGTTTGGAAAGAACGTTAACCCGTTGGTTGTCTGGTTGACTCGAGACTTTATATGTATGTACGATGTTTTTTTTTTATATTCAGCACTGAGCTAACTTTACAAGAGAAGACCAATACCGCTAATGCACTTTGAATCTAATTATTTGCCGAAGTGCTTGTTGCTGGAGGAAGATAACGGGGATCTGCGAACATGAGATGAAGTTGTACATATTATTCCTGGATAATTTACCATTACTTATTAGAACTTCTTAGATGCACAAATGCACATACAGCACAAAAGATTTATCATATGTTTAAAACGTAGTTAATTTATTTAATAAGTTTTTCATTGAAATACTACAATACGTTAGCGGTGGTTTTACCAGTAAGCAAAATGTATATGAATTGATTGATTGCGACATGCTTGTCAGAAATACCAGCAATTTTATTTCTGGATTTTTTGTATCGCTAGATGTGTATCGTTTTAATCTGTTTTTACATATTTGTTAAACTGTATATTTAAGTTATTTTCTTCAGCACACATTCTAGCAATTAGAACAGTTTTATTTTTATATTAGAGTAAATTTCCAAACATTGTATTATACTATTATTGTTCCATTAACTTTTATAAACGGCCTATTTCAAAACATCAGCAATAACGTTACATTTATCTAGTTATATTACAGAAATGCCGGCACAATATTAGTTGTAAACCTATTTATTACTTTGACCTATCCGTAGACTTATTCGAGGGACATTTAATACCAGTTGCAGCCTTCATTATTAATTTTATAGTAGGGTCAGTTTTGTTAATTTCATAAACATAGTTACCGCTGAAATGAGGAGTGCCCAAGGGCTCTGTCCTGGGTCCTTTATTGTTTTTAATATATGTGAATGATCTCCCTCGCAGGACTAAACGTAAAACGTTACCGTACGCTGATAATACTTCGGTTATTTTAAGAACTAAAAAAGATGCACCATACAATGAAATACTGACTACTGTTGAGGAGTGTGATTCATGATTTGACAGAAACAGGCTGAAGCTGAATATTTAAAAAAAAACCAGTGTGTTGGCTATTTCAAGAACGACCCAATAAAAATTATTTATGGAGATCATCAGCTAAATATGGAACATATGGTAGTTAAGTTCTTGGGATTGTGAATGCATCCTCAATTGAAGTGAAAAAAAAACATATTGACCACTTGGCGGCAAAGATATCATCATTTATGCATTACGTATTATAGCAGGATCTGTGGATCAGTCGACAAGTCTATCTGCATATCATGCTTATGTGCAATCAAGACTTAGTTTGGCATCATGTTGTGGGGAAATCGGTTCATGCATCCAGGGTGTTCATCTTCCAGAGTCGTGCCTGGTTAGTGTATTTGGTGTGAGAAAGACTTATTCCTGCAAAGAAATGAGTTTTTCAAAGAGCAAGAATTACGCCGTCATAACGAGACCAGAGGTATGGTATGTTCACATTTAGTGCCTTTAGAAACAACAAAAAGTATTGTGGAGAAGAGCTTTATCACCCAAATAATAAGAGTGTATAATCTTTTACCTTCACATATAAAATACTTACCTCAAAAAAGGCAAAGAACTGTATTGTTTAAGATACTCATCAAAGAAGCTTTCTGTAGCATAGATGAATATTTTAATTATAGATTTTGACGCATATGAATGTGAATTTGTTTTATTGCGTTATTTGCGTGAATGCGCTTTTTGACAAATTTAACACTATGTATGTATTACTGAATAAATACACTCTAAAAAGTGTTTGTGTAAAATTACAATGAAAATCATTGGCAACTCCATGACCAATTATAATCATTGTAAGAAAACATGTGAATGTAGTTCTACAAGTACATCAATTAATATTACTTGCTCAGCTGGTAAAGATACATCAAGGTAATGCAATTTTTAACAATAAAACGTACACTCGTGTAATGTAATATCACAGCACCGCTATGTAAGTACACAACGACTCGATGTAAATTTACGTACACTAACTGTGAATGTTCATTTATTCCCTGTTAAGGTACATACACTAGGTGTGGATCTACAACCGGAATACTTAATTGTACGTACAGCTCTTGTAATGTTTTTTCAAGTTTTATTATTAAGGAGCCTTTTCGTTTGTCATTTTTTACGTAAAATCAAGTTAACACCTATAATTCGTCAGAAAGTAATGTACATAACGTTGATTTATACCGGCATACTTATCTTTCAGTTTTTGCATGCATTCGCGAGGCACTATAGAATCTTGTACACATATCACTTTTTAAAAATGCTTTTCTTTTAGATATTGCTCTATAATTTGTAGAAGATATGTTCCATTGAATGAAGCGCCGTGTAGATTGTGGAATTTGCGAATCCTGTGCTGCTCCCTACTGTAATAAAAAAATAAAAAAATAGCTGTTTAAGCTAGGAATTTTATTTATTGCAATTAATTTTATTATTACAAAGATAATAGATATTACAATGTGTATATATACTTCCACTAGAAAAAATGAAAACTACTTATTCTATACTCTATATATTCCTGAACACTATAAAATGATACATACATCATATATGTATTCTATATTTGCCCAACAGAATAGTGATTTCAGTTATACATAAAACGAACAGAGTTAACTTACCAAAGAACTCACTGTAGGTTAGGTCCCACTGCAGTCTGCGAACTTAAGCTTAGCCACAGACAAACTGACGCCATAGCTTTAAATAATTGTTACTGTCAGATGCTAATAGTGAACCACAATGATTAACTTACCTTATAATAACTTATAAATTAATTGTATAACCAAAACACAAACAACATCATGTAATTGTCATGAAAATCACTAGTAAACTGAAATCACTGCGCATGCGTGCACGGATTGTAGAAACAAAACATCAGCAGTTCGCAAACATATGAAAACTACAATCGATTTTAATTCCTTTCTTAAAGATAAGACACATATGGGCTTGCTGAATATAATTTTGCTATCATACAATATAAGAAGAAGTTGTATTTTTCCCCTAAAAAAATACATTTCGCCTAACTGGAATGGGTCTAGAACACAGACTTACATCATACTACATTGACAATTCACACTCAGGCGTCAACTGATTTATGGTGGGATTGAATATTATAGGATCTTGGATGAACCTATACTTTGGAAAGATTTATAACAATTGCAGTGGGCAATAATATAATTATTACACAATTATTTCGTTTTATACTGTATAGATACCTATACAATAATAAATAGTATTGATATTAATTTTGATTTTTAAAATATATCTCATGAACGTAAAATTACTTATTCGCACGTATAAAAATCACAAGTGGGTTAATCAGTGAACATGTTATAAACTTTTAATGAGAATACTTATTAAGAGTACTTATTAAGAAACCTTATTAAGTATTGTAATCTCACAGTATTTTGAATTTGAAATCCTAGAGAGTAATAGCGAATTTACATTACAAGTGATGAAAACACAGTAAATGTTGTAAAAGTTCTATGAGATGAAGCAATTTTACATTACTTTTAAAACTAAAATTACATGCTAACTGTGATTTTACAGATAAATTGCAATTTCACATTAAACTTCAGGCGATCTTACATTACATGGATTATTACATTTTAATTATTCGAAAAATTACAGTTATAATAAATGTATTTTTCAGTCGATTTTTTACAGTGTAGCTTTTATTAGATATAATTATTATTATTAGTTATCCTGGTATTCCCTAATACCGAAAAGTTTTAGATTGTTGGCAGCCCTTGTTACAAATATTAAAACATACCATTCTTCTTTTGTAACGAATAACATACCTAACAGATTTATATGTACTAGCAATTGTATCCTTACTTTCAATCTTTTCCTGTACCGGTCAAGACAACTCGTACAACAATCACAAGTCAGTAATTAACATGTAAAATGCTGTGTTTTTCAATCCTTTTATTGAAGCTAAATATTATTTTGTGCATTTAGTTTTTCTATTCATAAGTGTATGCTCCAATAAAAGCATACTGGTCCTTCGTGCTAAGAAGAAAGACGAGCTACCGATAAATATTTTAGGAACCGTCCAGATCAACACAGATCGAACAACTTTCTTGTTTATACATATGGGTTTAATTAAAATTCGTTCTGCTTTACCCGTTCTCCGTAGATCATAGAAGGGTTTACTTGTCTTCGGCATTTGCAAAAGTAGAACTGCTCACCCACAATCACTTCACACTTATTTCTGCAGCGGGTTACTAACACAAACATCCAAGTTTCTATCTCAAACTTTAGAACGCATTGATAAAAAAAACACAAAATTATCTTACAATTCAGGTGGTTAATATGCCCCACGGCCTTCATACTTATTGTATGAGTGAATAAAATAATCGGCATTAAAAGGGGCTTCGATTCTTCTTACATAGATAGCATGCAGACTATACAAATATGTAACAACCCAGCGTGTAATTAGTTTATCACGTTGTACAAGTTAATCAAAGTACAACATAGTACCAAAAAGTCAAGAATTACTACCACGCGCTTTTTTAGATTCTTTTTAATCAGCAAAATATCCCTCTATAAATGTACATGCTGAAAAGTTTCGAAAAAAAATTCCACAGTATGTGAATTAAAATTATTAATAATCTAGATGTGTAATTAGAAGGAAATTCCTGAAACATAATGCTTTCGAAACCTATCTGTATCTTTTTGGCGTGTTACAATAACTACAACACAAAAGGCGTTATAACATGCGTTCATCCTATTTAAGTGTTTTGGCATTAATAAAATAAAAACAATACTCTGAATGTTACCAATATACTAAACACATATATTATCAGGCACGTGATAATAAGTTTTAGTTTATGCGTGTACAGGGTATTTGGTGTACTTTTCACTGAATTGGTTTTTAGAAGTTGTTTTAACCATTACAGCGTTAAATGTGGCGATGTCTCAATAAAGAATGTGCTGGATCATTAAATCGTGTTACCATTTCAAAAATAGTTGAAGAAGTTCATGATGTTACGTCACAGAAAAGTTACATTGTTGTTTTAAAATATACTAACTTTCAAGTAACAATTTTAGTAAAATTTATACATAATATTTGTTTAATCAAATGTAAAAAATGATTACATTCTCAAACTAATATATTAAAAAATAACAAAGTTATTTAATAATGACTGGGTCCGCCGTGGTTTCCTATGCATTCAATAACTCTTCGAGGCATACTTGAAATTAAATGATTTATGGCATTCTACCTTGTAGTAACCCTTGCAGTATGAGGACATGCGTCGTCTTGTTGGAAAAGGGGTTGAATTAATCCTCGTAGGTATGGCAGTGCAACAGGCTGCAGAACCCCATACCATCACCCCCTATGTAAGGGCCGTATGCCGTTCCACAGCGAATTCTAAATTTCTGCATTTTCCACGAAATCTTCTTACTCTTCTGCGACCATCATGCACCCAAAGACAGTATCGGGACACGTCAAAGAACAAAACTCGATTCCATTCACCATCCCAATTTGATCTGGCGTTACATCACTCAGGCTGAGCAGCACGATATCGAGGTGTCAGTGGAAGACATAAAAATGGTCTATATCAGTGGTTCCCAAACTGTGCGCCGCGAAATATTGTAAAAGCTTCTTAATTAATTGAACCAATCTAACTAACCAAAATAAAAAACTAAAAATATCTAAATTAGCAAACCTTATTATTTTTTTTTGCCAAGAAGTTAGAAAAACAGAAACAACAACAAAATACATTTTGGAAGACTGCATCTATACTAAAAAACGCTTTACTAGCATCTTACAAGGTGGTGATGGTATGAGCCATTGCTCATACCATCGCAGAAAACTTATTGTTCCGGCTGCTGTAAATATGGTGAACATTCCTGGGAAGCTGTCTTTAAAAGTGTGTTTGTTCAATAACACAATTGGTCGGAGAATACAACATATGGCGGAAGATATCAACCATCAATTGATTGAAAAAATTTAAGGAGGGGAATCGGGATTACAGCTAGATGAAGCTTCGGATAATAATAAAGATGCGCATTTTATATGCCATGTACGGTTTATATATGGTAATAACATTAAAGAAGACCCTCCGTTTTGTAAAAATATCATTGCAGGAGCGGAGACTCAGGACCTGTTTGAGGTTCTTGATACATTTATATCTGAAAATGATTTGAATTGGCCTAAGTGCGTTGGCGTCTGATCTCCATGTCTGGCTGCTATGGAGGATTACAGGCACATATTCGACGCAAATCATTAAATGCACTGTGGGTCCATTGTATTCATAGACAAGCGCTTGCGTCAAAGCATCTGAGTCCTGCACTCAATTAGGTGTTAGAATGTGTGGTGAATGTGGTACATTTTATAAAATCTCGCCTATTGAAAGCACGGTTTTTGAAAAAGCTGTGTGAGGATATGGGAGCCGAACACTCGTCTTTGTTGTTCTATCGCAGTGCACGATGACTCTCGTGGTAATGTTTTATTACGTACCTTTAGATTGCGGCAAGACATTTTTATTTTCCATAAAGAGGAAGGTTACAGAGATGCAGAAGATTTTGCTGATGACGATTTTTTTAATAAAACTGGCATATTTATGCGACATTTTTGAAAAGTTGAATTCCCTTAATCTCTCTCTGCAAGGAAAAAGCATGCACCTTTTGAAGTCAACGGAAAAAATATGAGCTTTTATAAAAAAAACTCAAACTATGGAGAAGAAAATTGAATGAAAATGCAGGCAAAGATTGTTTCTTAATTTTGCAGTATTTTTTAAGGTCAAATGAATTTGATCTTTCTCAAGATATAAAAAACATGTTTGAAGGGCACTTATCACAGCTAATTATGTGGTTTGAGAAATACTTTGAAAATGAAAATTTCGGTAGGTTTGCATGGATTCAACACTCCGTCTGAATTTACTTCTGCGGAAAAAGAGAATTTTATGGAGTTATCTTGCGACAACAGTTTGGAAGCAAAATGTGGCAGTACGGAATTGACAGAATGTTGGATTTCAATAAAAGATGAATATACCCTTCTAGATAATAAGGCTCTGCGGATTCCATTTTCGACGTCGTATTTGTGCGAAGCTGGGTTTTCGGCGGTCGCTGTGATAAAAAGCAAGTATAGAGCAAAAATTAAACCGGAAAAAGAAAGTGTCCAGTTTAATTCCACGATTTGAGAAAAGGTGCATGTATCACATTAATTACACTGGTCAACAGTGAAATTGCTTCTTAGGTGAAAGTACCCAATCCTGAATGAATTCAACGTGCTGAACACGAATATCACATTGAAAAAAGTTGATTGGCTCACGTTCAAGAGATATTGACGTTTTGTCCATTGTATAGATGCTATTGCATAATGTAATGCAATTTAGTGAGAAATTACGAAATTTTGCGTCATATTGCATCACCCCTTCATGCAAAGAAGTTAATGCAGCATTTACTGTAAGTTTCCATTGAGAGTGTTGCGAAATTGATTGCGCAATATCAAGCAATAGCTAATTATAGTTTATTTATAAATGGCCGACGTGACAGTTAACTCGTGCAATGTCCGTTCATTCGCGCATATTTTTCGAAGCTCTAGCATACATAAGTGATTGCTATAGTGTAAAGTAACTAAACAGTAGCAATGCCTCGTAACTGTGTTAATAGTGCAAATAACTTCTGTTATATTTGCGGAGAAGTGACATTTGCTGCACAGAAAAAGAACATCAGTGCAACAGTTAAGAAAGCGTATCATTTGTATTTTGGTTGCAAGATAGGCGACCAGGACAAAGACTGGGCCCCACACGTATGCTGCCGCACTTGTGCCGTAAATCTTTCACAGTGGCTTAATGGCAAAAGAAAGGCAATGCCATTTGCTGTGCCCATGATTTGGAGGGAGCCCACCAATCACGTTGACGACTGTTATTTCTGTATGGTACGACCAGCTTCTGGAGGCATCACCAAGAAGAAGAAGTGGACAGTTGAATACCCTAACATACCATCTGCTCTGCGACCTGTCTCTCATGGCGAAGGACTCCCAATTCCAGAACCTCCTACAGATTTTTCTATCAGTTCAGACGATGAGGATGGCCATGCGTCGGCGAGTTCTCCTCAGCGTGGCAGTAAGGATGATGACTTTTCGTGCTTTGACGAAACATCTGCACCACATAAAATTACCCAGGATGAAATGAACGATCTTGTTCGCGATTTGGATCTGTCGAAAAGCAAAGCGGAGATACTGGCCTCAAGACTTCGACAGTGGAATCTTCTGGAACAGAATGTCCGAGTGACTTCATTTCGCACTCGCCATCAGCTCTTCGAATCTTTCTTTAAGAAAGAAGAAAGCCTTGTGTTCTGCTGCGATATTGATGGTCTACTACAAGCTCTCGGTATTGCACATGATCCCCACGAATGGCGGCTGTTTATAGACGCTTCAAAACTGAGCCTAAAGGCGGTTTTGTTGAATAATGGGAACCAGCTTCCATCCATACCTATTGCACATGCGGTCTACATGAAGGAGACTTACGGCAATCTAAAGCAGCTACTGGAGACGATTAACTACAGCAGGCATGGCTGGCAGATATGTTCTGACCTGAAGGTAGTATCTCTGTTGATGGGTTTGCAGCAGGGATATACAAAGTACTGCTGTTTTCTTTGTCTGTGGGACAGCAGAGCAATCGATTTGCACTACATCAAGAAAGACTGGCCTCCGAGAGCATTTTTTAAGCCTGGAGAAACGAATGTACAGCACCCACCATTGGCACAGCCACACAAAATCATCATTCCTCCTTTACACATCAAACTCGGTCTTGTCAAAAACTTGGTAAAAGCCATGGATAAGAATGGACCAGCATTCAAGTACCTGCATGACAAATTCCCTCGACTCAGTGAAGCCAAAATTAAAGAGGGCATCTTTGTGGGGCCTCAAATTAGACAGCTCTTCCGAGACCCCAAGTTTGAGGAACTTCTTCAAGGTAAAGAAAAACAGGTTTGGGATGCATTCTATCAAGTGGCAGCAAACTTCCTGGGGAATGACAAGGCAGAAAATTACAAGTGTCTGGTTGAGGATATGTTGGCTTTGTTTCATGAATTCGGCTGCAATATGTCCTTAAAGATCCACATTCTTGATTCCCACTTAGATTTCTTTCCTGATAACTGCGGGCAGGTCAGCGATGAGCACGGCGAACGCTTTCATCAGGACATTGCCACCATGGAGCAACGGTACCAAGGCAAAAATGGTTTACGTCAATGCTAGCTGACTATTGTTGGACAATCAGTAGAGATGCTCCACAAGTCCACTACAAACGGCAGGCCAAAAGAAGTCGAAAGCCGGAAGCAGACTAATGTTTTCTTACCATGTATTATAATATTGACATAAGTACACTTTTTCTGAAATATGCGTAAATGTTTTCTTACCATGTATTATAATATTGACATAAGTACACTTTTTCTGAAATATGCGTAAATGTTTTCTTACCATGTATTATAATATTGACATAAGTACACTTTTTCTGAAATATGCGCAAATGTTTTCTTACCATGTATTATAATATTGACATAAGTACACTTTTTCTGAAATATGCGTACATATTACAGAAAACCCGTAGCCAATTCAGCTTTTTCTTAGTCATTTTCGTGTTCAGCACATTGAATTCATTAAGAAATGACAATTTTCAGCTTGGAAGCATGAACTTTTCGAAAATTTGTTGCCCAGTGTTATTAGTTTAATATTAATAAAGTAAAAAGTATGTTAAACAATGAAGATACACGAGTTTTATTTATATTTATTTTTTACTTAAGGCCCGCCATACTTTTACTTAGGGTTGGGCGCCTTGGAAAAATTTTAATTGAAAGAGGGCGCCGCGAAAAGTTTGGAAAC
Source organism: Amphimallon solstitiale (assembly GCA_963170755.1). Classification (NCBI taxonomy): domain Eukaryota; kingdom Metazoa; phylum Arthropoda; class Insecta; order Coleoptera; family Scarabaeidae; genus Amphimallon; species Amphimallon solstitiale. Next base: position 117,793,938 of record OY720677.1, read on the forward strand.
CACTGGTCTATATGAACGAAGCCCAATATATATATGTAGCTAAATAGGTCTTGAATGGCCCATATACACCGACATCTAGAGGCTGGAGGCGGTGCGAGCAATGGGGTGGAAATGACAACATGATAACATTATTGTTTTTCGCTAAAGATATCACCCCAATGGCAAGGTGAGACTGGTGATTGTCAAGAAGGAGAAGTGCTGGAGATGAAGGAGTCGGCCATACAGATTTGATGAAATGTTGCATAAAAATTCGAAAATCGGTTGCAGTCATCCACCTTGAAGGATTTTCAATGCGATATATCGTTGTCATAGAGTTTCTTTGCTGTAAAACTCCCAACCAAGCATTTCCAATCGATCGTGCTGTGGAAACTCTGTCTTGTAAAGCCATAATCCCCAAATGACGATCTTCCCGTGCTGAAGTTGCTCGCGGTCGTCAGGATCCATGACGACGGTTATGGATGACTTCTTCAGACCACCTGGACCAACACTGTAACACTGTTGACACACTGCGTCCCATGCGGTTGGAAATATGTCTTATTGTAAAACCGACTTCCCACATACCAACTCAGTAAACGAATTCAGTTAAATGATTGTAATTGTTTTGTAAACACGCGCCGGGGCATAATGACTTAATGTCTTAATAAATTGAGAACAAATCGCTACAAAATATTGCTTCAAACTGAAGGAAACGCAAATTTAAAATAGATACATATTTTTATAAAACAACATAAAAAAAGTTAACACGTGTTAACATTTTTTTCGTCTACATTGTCAACATTTCTATTGGGGACATAACAGAGGAGTATAGAAAATTTCATTGCAATTGGTCGACTTTTTTTGTATGTTCAGATTTTTTCTCAAAGCAGTATATATTGTTACTAGAATAATTCAATATTATTTGTTTTAATATGGAGTTTTCACACGTATCCTCTTCGTCAATTAATTAATTCTGTCTTTCAAAGTCTTCATAAGCTTTAAATAATATAACGAAATATATCTCTGTTTATATTGGACGATTGTCCGGTTGCAATAAAGCTGAATACACCTCTGTCCGGTTTACTAATCCCCACCTTTCCAGCGACTCCGAGTGTGTCGTGAGTCGTAAGTATCTACCTTAACGTGTTTTATTGGCCCAAAAAAAAAGAACGATTAAGCATTTTCTTCGGCAGTTTAGGGTCACGAAACATGCATGTCTGTGTGCCGAGCTGCCGACGTCGCAAACTCGTCCTAGGGATGGGAACCGGACATTCCCGAAAAACCTATAGCTACCAAGAATGTCTTCTTCAGTCTGTCGGAAAGAAACATGTAAAAAAACGAAGCGACGCGACGTGGCGAAATTGAAAATATTCCGGCGTTATTTATGAGGGCGTTCATGTTCTTAGATTTGAATATCGATAATTTACTTCAAAAAAAAATACAATAATTTAATTATATTATATATTATTATTTATTACCGATTAATTATGTCGTGGTGTTTCTAAGATTATAAATGAAACCAAGTTCATTAGAAAAAGTGCATAATTAAGGATTACTCGCAAATGCTAATAATAGCATAACTAATTATTAGACCATTACATTCCAACTAATTTTATTTCCTAATTCCTTTAATCAAGGAAGATTGATTGAGAGAGCTTGTTTCGAAATAGATTTATATAATTTCAACCTAAATAATGTTATATTCAGAAGAAATTGGAGTGAGCTTTCCAATGCCGGTAATAACTGTTAGTGTAGAATTTAACTGCACGTCAACCTACAAGCATGTACACTTATTCATCCAAACTCAGCCTATATACTCTCAACATCAACCTGCCAGCTTCTGGAGAATTTCTTCCATATCTTCATTTTGTAATTTTTCAATTTAAGTTAATATGGTTATAGATAAGTGTGCAAGATATGTTCGACTAACATAAGAAGACCATACATATGAATAAATTGCTATAGAATATTTAGAATCTGCACGAATTGAAACTCCCAGAATTGTAGTGGAATTTAAAAACATCCGAAACTCATTTGTCATAAATGAATTAATTATATTTGTGTGGAAAGCGGAAAAAGTATGACAGACCCGAAATTATTCTGACTGCCCTTTTTTGTATACGAAATACTCTCATAGCTCCAGCAGAATGACCCCAAAGTAAAACAGCGTACAAATATGTGAATGGCACAGGGCAAAATAGGCACTCCTCAGCACAGACCCAGATAAGATACATTATTCGCCAAGCTCCTCATAAGGAAAGCACCCGAACTGAGCCTACCTCACAGTGCCTCGGTGTGTGCCACCCATCGGAGACCGGGGTCTAGATGCACCCCAAGAAACACTGCACTCTTCTCCGGGATATCCTTCGTCGAAAAAATCAATTTTTGTGTTTTATTGTTGTTAAGAAAAAGCTTATTTAATTTAAACCATTACCCAGGCAAAGACTGCGCCTCGCGCGAACTCTCCCGAGCCCCAAAATAGCCTTTATCCACCCTGGAAATAGTGGTGTCATAGGCTAAGAGTGTAAAGTGAAATTCTCGAACACTAGTTGGAAAATCGTTAATGTAGATTAGAAAAAGCAGATGCCCAAGTACGGGGCCCTGACGTACCGCTATGTCTAATCCACTTGCTGATATCTGTCTGACAGATAACTTCCTATAATGGAAACACTTTCATCGTTAAATCCATATTTTCTCAGCTTTTGCAAGAGAATACGATGCGAAACACAGCCAAAAGCCTTACTCAGGTCATAGAAAAAACTTGCTAGGTACTCTCCATCCTCAAATACCTGATAAGCAATACTGACAAGTTCCAGCACGCCCAACACCGTATTTAAACGCTTCCTAAACCCAAACTGACGGTTTGAAAATATACGGTTCAATTCGAAGAAATCTGTGATTTGTTTCGCTAAACATTTTTCAACAATTTTTGAAAAATAGGAAGTAAAGATATAAGGACGATAGTTACTAATGTCATGATAATCACCCTTCTTAAAAATAGAGATGAATATTGTCTTCTTTAACTTCGATGGAAAGACTTTTTAGTCAGTGAACTTATAATTAAATTTTTGACGCATTTTATTAAATCAATAGTTAAACCGAAAGTGTCCTTACTTACTTTTTTTATTTTTCAAGGAGGCAATTGTATCTCGCATCTCGTTTAACTCTTTCAGGGGCAGACTTTAAAAAATAAAATAACCCCAAGTGGGCATAATATTTGTTATACATTTCTTGTCGGTTTTCTTTGGATTATGTGTAGACTGTTCCACTGCACACTTAAGAGTTAAGACAATTTATGAACTATGAAATTTTTCAAAACAATTTTTAGTTTTACTTAAACAAAGTGGTACTTTACATAAGCAACACTCCGAATTTGAACGAATGTCGTTTTTTTTTAACTACAAATTATGGAGCGTCTTCTACTTGTTCGAATGGGCCTGTGTTCCGCATTTTGCAACCTTGTTGTTTTTGATACAAAAGGTTTATGGTTTTTTATAAAGACAGTATGATTTATATTTGCACCTGATGATATTCTTTTCTTGATTGGTACAGTTATCAAGCTGTCCACGATAGAGAGTCTAAAATTTTTCATGGTTACATTAGATAGATTTAATTGTTTACGTAAAACGAATACATTTAAATCAATTAAATAAAAAAATATTCGATGCCACCTCTTGGAACTTCTTCGATTAATTTCGTATGTACGTTTGTTTTGACCGAATTTATCGACAAAATTCATGTTTACATTGTAATCGACTAACATTCTAGGACAAGTAATCATTTCGGCAATTCCATCTTTTTTCCTCCTCTTTACCTCCAGAACCTCCTCATGATGGTGATGATAATTAGATAATAAATGTACACTTCGTTTATCCTTCTATTTAACAGCTACCAATCCCTTATTAACTACGCTGAAGTCAAAATCCCCTCTTTTCAAGCCTTTGTCTCGAGTAAATGTGGGGATAAATTGTCTAGTAATATTTGCAGTTCCACAAGCATAGAGATGTTTCTGCTGAAGCTCTTCCATTAACTTCGGTGAGGTAAAAAAGTTGTCCAAATAAACGTGATGACCCTTATTTTCTGAGCCCTCACACAATTCGAATACGACACGACGTCCCAGACCTGCTTCAACATCTCCCTTTTTTCCCGTATAGATATCAAACTTTGAGCAATATCCGCTTTTATCTGCTAACATCCATAACTTGTAACCTCATTTTATTGGTTTCTTCGGCATATATTGCTTTAACGACGATTTTCCTTTGAATCTTATCATGGATTCATCTATAGCAACATCTCGAGAAGGTAAGAAACATTCGAGAAATCTGGTCTGCAATTGTGTTATCAAGGGTCGTATTTTGTACAATTTGTCATACATTGGGTCTGTACGAGGTGGAATATACAAATTGTTGTTCAAATGAATCTTGGATAAAAGCCAGCTGAAACGTTTGACAGGCATTAGAGAAGAAATAAAGTTATCACGTAAATGTTTATCCGTAGACCAGTAATCTCTATAGGTAGTCTTTTGATTCCCATCAATAAATTTATTCCTATAAAAGTTTTTATTTCTTTCTTGTCAGTAGACTGAAAATTTGCGCAATCATATCGTTGATTAGCATACAAATTCGTTTGAAATACAATTCAATTCCAAAAATCTTCTGTAAAATCTTGATTAAGTAATTCACCAGGAGACGGATCGTCCATATCAATTATAAATTGGGCAACACCCGAGTCTCCTATGAAAGGAATGTGTACCTGTGAGGGAAAGTTTGCCTTGCTCCAAGTGATGATATCTGGTACTGATTTTTGTCGCTTGTTTTCGGCAATTTTACCTTTTTTTTTGAGAATTGTTTTTCCGAAAATGGCTTAGCGGTATATCCATTTCGCTGTCACTGTCCATTTGTTCTCCTATTTCTTCTTCGATATTTTCAACAACTTCTCCTTCATTATTTTCATTTTCTTGGTTTTCTTGCTCCTGCTCCGAGTGATCTGATTCTTCAACTTGTACTTCATCTGGTTTACACTCATTATCTGCCTTGTTTTCAGAATCATCACTTACAATCGACTCTGCATCAGACGTAATGGTTTCATAGTCCACATCATCATTAGCATATCAAGCTTCATAAAGTTCTTCTTCAGTAATGTCTACTAATTTCAGCGAAATTTCTTCTACTTTCCGAGACATTTTCTCATATTTGTTAAAAAAAAACACACACTCAATTACGATTGTGCGCGGTGGTACAATTGGAAAAAAAGCACTATCAATATTGATTGCCTCATTATATAATACTAACTAGAAGTTGGCTACAAAATAAACAATCAAAATCACTTACCAGTAACAGCCAGATTTGCGAAATAACAACAAATACAGTTGGGCAATTCACTGCTTTCAAAAACTAACCTCAAAATTAGATCGCATGAATTCAAACTACTACTGACAACAAAGTATCCAAAACTAACACTGCGCGACGTCTCATAGGAAAGAGCGCAATGCGCAATCTGAACTTTGGGAGGGGATAGTGGTACACGCTAAAAACCACTGCAAACCAACGCAAATAAATTTTAAAAAGGCGGTTTAATTTTTATACCACCACACACCTTGTCCAAAATTTTTAGTTGTATGTTTTTTACCCTTCGCCCCTGAAAGAGTTAATGTTAGTGGGTGAAAATGAAAGTATATTAAGATATCAATATGTATATCTGCCGAGATAGGATCTGCGTCGGAGGGATCCATCCCGCTTATTATATCGTGTGGGACATTTACGAAATAATCATTGAAATCGTTTGGTTGTATATCACAGACCACTGTGGAAAATAATAAAAATTCAAAACTCGTAGGTTATGCGCATCTGTAAGAAATTCTAATCACTGTTTGATATTTTATCAGGTACTGCAAACACCGGTTAAATTTCTTCGATTATCGACATTCTTAATCAATGATTAGCGCTAAACGGTGTTGAAAAAGCACAAATTTGCACTATAGCCGCTGTTTTAATCAATGATTACGCTAACCGGCATTTTAATCGGAGTTGGAAAATCCGGCTCTTAGCACAATAAGCAGTCATACTTTTGTCCAAATATTTAAATATAATAAATTTATTTTTAGGGACCTTTTTTTTGGACCAGTAGCACTCGAGAAAGCTTTTGAGACCTAATATTTCAGGCAATTAGCAAAATTATAAGATATAATGTATGGGTGGACGATATATTACTCTAAAGTGTAAGCACTTATTGTTTCCTCATCCTGTTTTATTGGCACACGTTTATAGTCCATTCATAACACCATATCAGCTGTTTTTTACGTGCGTATCCAATTGTGTATCATTAAAAAGAGAGATAATTTATTACAGTGTTGATAACTAGCATAACAGTCTTTCTTATTCATACATTAAGTTTAAAATTCCGTAAACACAGATAAAATATAATAAATATATGAATGTATCACTCTGGAAGTTCATACTTGAAAGAGATAACCGCTTCTCTAGAGTTCCAACGATTTCACTTCTTATCTCTTCGAACCTATACGTTTTACATTCTTCTATCATTGTTCGTTTAAGTTCGTTATCGTGGGATGGGATCCTATTGCCTGAATTTAACCTTAGTCACGACGATAATGTCGGGCATTGTGTGGTGACCGCTTTGAGGTACTGACTAAAAATAAAGCCATCCATCATGCACGATAAGAAGAATCAAATGAACAAGCACAGAGAGGAAGAAAAACACCGTTAGTGAAGTAACATATACTACATATTCCTGGCCATTACGAATGTGTACTTACTGACTGGAGGTTTCAAGTTACAAGCGTAGATTGGATCTTGAGAAGTTATGCTATTGTTAACGATGACGATAATTGTGATGATCTAATATGAAATTACCGAATAACTCATGTTTATAGCCAATGAAATGGTGCAATGGATAGTTTATAGAATCTATACTTGTTCATAGTTGGTAGTGCATAGCAATCAGTATTATTTGTATTTGTGTAAACATTGTAAAATGGAGAAATGCCACAGTTGAAGATTAAAATTCGTTCAGTTAATTTACTCAAGTTAATAAATATATCCATGTCAATCTAAAATAAGAAGATTTTGTTAGTCGAAATACACTCGTGAGCAAACGTATTGCATATTTTGAATATGTTAAATAATTTATTACCTTTTCCTTATTTCTTCATTCTTTGTCGAGATAGCATAGTATCTATAACTTACCTATTCGATCTTATGTAACAAAAAAAAAATGAGGTGTGTCCACCACACGACTTTCTTATACGTATGAGCGTTTCAAATAATACAATTTTATAAAAAAATATTTTATGCAAAAATTATTCAAAATCCTATTCTAAGTACTTCCAGTCTCTTAAGAAATCTCTACATACTTTGTGAGATATTTGCAAAAAAATGCTACTCGCTAAGAGTAAAAGTATTACTTCCGGTCCGAATTTTGAATTTTCGTTTATACAAAAAATATTCCACATCCAACTCTACATACTTTTATACTCTTGACAAATATATGTATATAGAATGCATAATTTATGAAATATTTGCAAAAATCGCTATTCGAAAAGAATAAAAGTGGTACTTCCGGTTCGAATTTTGAAATTTCATTTATACAAAAAACATTGCAAATCTCGCTCTAAATACTTTTGTACTCTTGTTAAATATATACTGAATGCATAATTTATGAAATATTTGCAAAAAATCGCTATTCGGTAAGAGTAAATGTGTTACTTCCGGTCCGAATTTTGAAATTTTTTTATATAAAAGATATTGAAAATTAAGTTAAATGCTTTTATACTCGTAATGTATCCGCCTAAAAAGCATGATTTGCGAAATATTTGCAAAAAACTGATCTTCGATAAGAGTAAAAGACCCACTTCCGGTAGGAATTTCAAAAAACTTTTATAACAAAATTTTTCTCAAATTTAATTTTGAGTACATATAGTCCAGTCGAATTAAATTAAGTTCTATTCTGGAATATGGGTTTGTCGCCTATTTTTTTATAGGTACATTAGTCCCACACGAACATACCCTGAAAAATGCCAAATATTAAAGTCCGGGTTTGGCCGTGAGAAATTGTTAAACAATTGAAAAGTGACATTTTCCGGTTAAACTTTTTTCCTGTAGGTTAAATGTGAAAACTGTTCATATAAAAGTTGTTCGCCCCATCATTCTCTAAAAAACAAGCCATTGCACGATCGATTATCATTATTTGTTTAGCTGCAAAATGCATAAAACCATGGCAATTTTGTTTTTTTATTTTTTGCATTCAATCGATGAATAATCAACGTATGGCTTTGAACCTCATGGTGCAGGTAATATAAAATGTCCCCCAGAGAACAGTGCAAAGTTCACTCACCTGTGTTGTATAGTTGAGCTACAATAAGCGACAAGCCAATATTCCTAAATTAGCTGTCCCTTCCTTGCATATTGTCGCACATGGTTCAAAAAAATCATGGTTTTAATTCATTGGGAGTACTTTCCGCAAATGGAAAAAAATAATTTTTATTTCTCAAAAATTGCCATTTTTTTGGAGGTTCGAAATTATTTGCTTATAAACAAATGAAATATCTCCGACAATTGACATATTATCGTAAATATTATGGTAGATTCTGCTTCCTTTCTCTTCAACGAGTAATTTGAGACTAACTTTATACGAATATCTTGATTAGAACTGGAGATAACAACGTTCTAGTTTTATTACGATTATTATCGTTCTGGGGGGTATTTAAGAAAAGAAAAATATCAAATTTCTCTCAATACCTCAAGGAATCGCTGTGAATTTTTTCAGATCTGTAGGAGCATTCTATGTAAGTCAAAGAAATTAATGAAGTTCGGCGCGCGCTGGCGGTGGGAAAAATTGCGGCCGGGCGGCGTGGTGGGGGAAGCCAGAGGCTCCGCGCGCCGCCCGCGCCGAGCCCTACTCGCCGGTTATATAACAAATATATAAAACTATAGTAGAATTACCGAACAGATGTAGTAGCAACAGCGCATTTGCCCGTTTAAGCTATTACAAAAATGCAATGTTGCTACTGCATCTGTTCGGTAATTCTACTATAGAACGTTGTTATCTCCAGTTCTAATCAAGATATTCGTATAAAGTTAGTCTCAAATTACTCGTTGAAGAGAAAGGAAGCAGAATCTACCATAATATTTACGATAATATGTCAATTGTCGGAGATACTTCATTTGTTTATAAGCAAATAATTTCGAACCTCCAAGAAAATGGCAATTTTTGAGAAAAAAATTTTCTTTTCCATTTTCGGAAAGTACTCTCAATGAATTAAAACCATGATTTTTTTTGAACCATGTGCGACAATATGCAAGGAAGGGACAGCTAATTTAGGAATTTTGGCTTGTCGCTTATTGTAGCTCAACTATACAACACAGGTGAGTGAACTTTGCACTGTTCTCTCGGGGACATTTTATATTACCTGCACCATGAGATTCAAAGCCATACGTTGATTATTCATCGATTGAATGCAAAAAATAAAAAATAAAAATTGCCATGATTTTATGCATTTTGCAGCTAAACAAATAATGATAACCCATCGTGCAATGGCTTGTTTTTTAGAGAATGCTGGGGCGAACAACTTTTGTACGAACAGTTTTCACATTTAACCTACAGGAAAAAAGTTTAACCGGAAAATGTCACTTTTCAATTGTTTAACAATTTCTCACGGCCAAACCCGGACCTTAAACATTTGGCATTTTTCAGGGTATGTTCGTGTGGGTCTAGTGTACGTATAAAAAAAATCGGCGACAAAACCATATTCCAGAATAGAACTTACTTGATTTCATGTCTAATTCGACTGGACTACATATGGATTCTTTATAAATTTGTTTAAACTTAGTAGTTGACGAGGTATTGGCAAAACTCGATTTTTTCATTGAAGTATACTTCTACTTTCGGTCTGGCGATTTCACTGAAAATCTAATCAGATCTCAAGAGGGAGATTATACTCGTAAATACAAAATTTGGAATTTATATCTTACAGCGGTTTGACCGCTATCGTGCTCACACACATGCACACACACACACACACACACACACACTCACAGAGAGACATTCTTTTTTTGGTATCAGGGGACTTCAAAACGTGGATATCTGCAAAAATCTCGAGGTCGAAAATTTTCACAATATTATCACAATACTTCCTTATACTACGTATAAGAAAGTAACTAGAGTTGATAGAGGACTGCTCTCATTAGAAATTAATAAACCAAGACAAGTTCCTTAAATAAATGAAACAGTTTATTATTAGCTGGCTCTTATTTAAAGTTGGATTTAATATCGCGGATTGCCTCCTCTAGCATCTAATACAGCTTGCATATACGCTTTCCCATTTCAAAAATCAAATTTCTTATATTCTCTTGTGGAATTTGTTGCCATTCTTCCTCAGATCCTCAGATGCAATTCGTAGGTCTTGTAGAGCTCTTCGAGGCGGATTTCGTTTCTTTTAACATCAGTAAGATAATGTGAGCCAGCCGCCAACTCAATATGAACATTTCTATCAACAAAACCCAATGTATGACAATCACGAAAGATCCGCTCAGATGCAAGCTAGTGGTGGAGGATAATCCCATAGAACAGGTGATGCAATTCAGATATCTGGGCATAGACATCTCAAGTACCCACGACCTAGTTAAAGGAGCCAAATTAACAAAGCATCCGCACTATCAGGATGCCTACGAGATATAGTCTGGTCAAACCCGTACATGCGAAAAGATAGCAAAATTAGAATCTACAAGACTTGCATCAGACCGATTATGACGTACGGTATAGAAGTCCGCGAAGACACCAACAAGACGAAACACATGATAAGGGTCGCCGAAATGAAAACACTGAGAACAATAATGGGTAAGACAAGAAGTGACAGGGTGAGAAACTCGGATATCAGGGAACTATGCGAGATACAGGATATTGTGAGATGGGGAAGACAACGTAAGAGGCAGTGGTACAGCCATGTAAGACGGATGGACGAGAACAGACTCCCAAAGATAGTCCTAGAAAACAACCCGCCCGGCTACAGACCTATCGGAAGGCCACCTAAGAGATGGAGAGATAGCTGGCTATTTACCACTCAGGAAAAGACGCAGGGGCAACTTCAGAATTAACAGATCGACAGATCTCTTAGTAGTAGAAGAAGAAGATAATAATGTTATACAGCACCAGCAATGTGCGGTCGTGCATTATAATGGATCAATCTGAACCTAGCAAAAGCCGGCGTATGAGTAAATATGTCTTGAAGGATATTTTCCAAGCACCAAACGCCTGTCATTCTTTGAGTGACCTCCACAAGCTCAATACGTCCTTCTGAACGTATACCTGCCCAATACATCTCTGATCCTCCTCCAAAAGTAATATTTTTTACCAAAGTACATGGTGCAAAACGTTCATTTCTTCGCCTGTACACTAAGGTACGCCCATCTGGATAATACCAGTTGAATTTGTGTTTTATCACAAAAAAGCACATTACTCTACTATAAATAAACGAAACTTTTCACGTAGCACAAGAAATTAAAAATCCTCATGAGTGTATATTGTCTTGTCCAGTATTTATTTGCCATTCTCAGTTTGAATTTTATACGTACTTTTCAAACCGGTACTCGAAGAAGCATTTGAATTTATTTCTGAATCGTCAAAAGTACGTAATATGATATAACCTTAATAAAATATTGTTGATCATAATCTGTCTATACACTGAATTTAAAACTTCAAGCAAATTAGTTTTTTATGAATTTACAACAAATAGGACCTATTATACTGACAATTTAATTCATCTGTTAAAAACATTACATTTTAATACACCTTATGTTAGTTTGACAGTGGATAAACTGCAATTACCTTATTCCAAAAAGAGAGACGAAATTCTGAATAGATCCAAGTGAGAGTTATTTCTTATAGGTTGACAGCAAGGCGAAATAACACCGTAGTACATTCGCTTTTTGCTATCAATTGTTTTCTATAGACAAATTTATTTACTTTCATGTGTTGTGATTACTACATTTACCATTATGTTGCTTTAACTGTGGATTTATCTCTGAAGAATCTATATACAATTTAATTTGGTACAGATTTCATATTTCAGACCGATATTTAAATTTAATTTTACTGCCTAAAATTCACCAGTTACAGATTGTAATTTGGACTGGGGGGTCTGTTCAGAATTTCGGCTCCCTCTTTTTCGAATAAGGTATAGTGCATGTTTGTAAGTGAGAATTCAATTCTGACAGTATTGTTCAAATAAACGTCATACATAAGCTATCGAATACCATGCCTAGCAATACAAAAAAAAACTGAATGCTTAATATGCAAGCAATTCATGCAGTTTTGCTCCAAGAGAAACAATAAATTGAACGCCAATACACCAGTTAATGGAATTACTAGAATACTATAAGACTGGGCCTATAGTATGAAGAAAATAGATGGGGCAGACTGCAAAGATTACGTTATTAAAATCATCCGAAACATTACTGCAAAGTGTATTTAAGAACAATAATATTTCAATGAATTTGGCATAATTTTTGACCCGTTCAAGAATATTATTTTTCAGTCAGCTCGCAGTGCTAAAAATGCAAAAAGAAAAGAACTGCAAAGCAATCCCAATAATGAAAAACTATTGCTAGTGCTTTAACTAAGGAAGAACTTTTAAAAATGATGAACTTATGGAACGAGAAGACATCAAATCGTGTGCAAAAGACATTTTTTCATTTTGCTGCCTTTGAATTGGCTTGGAGAGGGGTATAAGTTGTACAGTGTAAAATTCATTATTTTAGAAAAGAAAAAAATAATGACGAAATCATGTAGCTCGTAAACCATCCGATATTTTCGAAAATAGCCCAGGGTGGAGATAAGAAACTTAACGTTAGTAAGTGGCTCACGGATAATAAAAAAATCTTGATTTATGTACTGTTTTATAAAATTCTAAGAGGACCAAACATTTTGATCGTTTGTTTTTGACAGTGAATCAGAATTATGAAAAAGAGGGCAGCAAGGGATGGTAAATAAATATGCCGGTTGGTCCAAATAAACTCTATAAATGAATCATGCAGAGATTCAGCTCTCAAAATTAACCTTAATGTCTAAAATAAATAATACCAACCATTCAAAACGATAAAAGTTATTGGGTTTTGTATTACTCCACATTCTCATGTTTTGTGAGTTAACGTATCCACTAACATGAAATCATGAGCCCGAATAGAAAGTTCTGTCTAGAAGTTCATCATTAAAATTATTTGTAAACCATTTACAAAATACTACTCGTCGCGGATAATCAATATTGAGGATTTCTTGTGAACAAATTATAGGATATGGAAATAAGTGTAAATCTTTAAAATTGAATGACAAGAATCAACTAACATCCCAGTTGTTGAACGAGAGTTCGTACTGAAATTTTTGGGGCATCAGTCATTGCAAGACGAGTCGTGTCATGACTCGTCTTGCATTATCAATCGCTTCTTCTGTCCGGACTTTTGGTCACACTGCCGGCTAGTCGAAAAACTCGAACAATTCTTATCAGTGTACACCGAAAATTATTATAATTAAAAGCGGGACTGGGAAATATCTCGAAATTCTTCCAAACAAGCTTGAATGGGTACTACCACTGTCCATCGATCTTTTGACTATTTCGAAAATAAGATTCAAACATGAATGCTTTGTATACGTTCGTAAATACCAATTTCAAAATTCAAAAATATAAATTACTATATATTTGATATTAGATTCTGACAATTATTGGCAGACAACAATTGACAATTAATATTTAATATAAATCATAGACTTGCGTTAGAACATACGATTTTTTGTTGTTAACATCTACTTGACTTTGATTTTTTCGAACACCCTATATAAAAAAATCAAAATTCGGCCCGGAAATTTCTACTCTAATCGAACAGCAGTATTTTTGCAAATTATGCGCGCTATCCTAATTAATTAAAGTATACAAGTATTTAGAGCTGCATTTGGAAAAACTGTTCTATATAGAGAAAAAAATCAAAATTCAGACCGGAAGTAACACTTTTCTTAACAGGTTTACTTTCTTCAGAAGATAAAAGTATCTAAAACTTAATTTGGAGCGACTTTTGTATACAAAATTCTGATCTCACATATCTATAAGAAAGTCGTGTGGTGGCCGCATCTTCTTTTTTCTTTTGTATTCGATACCCTGTATATTAAATGTAAAGTCGTATAAGCCCAGTTATACGGTGCCTTCAAATACTTTCCTCATTAGAGTAGGCTGTTTTTTAATTTTATCAAGTAATCAATGTTGGTGTACGGTTGCGGCCAATAAATATCGGGCAGCAATTTTTTTGTTTGTAAACATTGTCATTATTAATCCGTCATCTTATATAATGTCATATTATTAATCTGTCATTTCGAGAAAAGCCATGCCTCCTCATTTATCCTCCGTAGAGAAAGCTAAAATTGTTACTTTACTTGAAGAAGGTTTCATGTAAACGTCATTAAATGTCAAATAAGTGCCCAATATTTATTGGCCGCAACTGTACATGCTAAGCTTTTGAAAACTTTAAATTCTGACAGTTATCATACTTAAATTTTTTCAAATTATAGACGCCTATTATTATTTATATGACATAACCGAACTATCAAAATTATGCACTGTCACCAACCACCAAAAAAAAAAAAGTGTGAAAGTATTTGAAGGCACGGTAAGTTCACATATATGAACTTCTTTAGAATTATGTATGGAATAACGCCCTTGTTTTGTCGTGGACTGTAGCTAAAATAAATCTATGTAATTTTACAAAATATATGCCTCTCTTCCTAAATAATAATTATATTTCCACCACGGTAAAAAACACTTAATTAGTATACGCACGCATATTATTATGACTACGATAATAACTGTGTAACTTACCCAGAGCTACTTTAATTTGCAGGAAAGAAAAGAACAGAAGATCCAATCACCTGTTCTGTCCATAATAAAAATAATACCAGTTAAGCGTATTTGTTTCTAAAGATAGGTTTTTTTAACGGGCGCACACAATGTTCGTAAAAGTTACAATCTGGCATATAAAGTTGCAATTCGCAGGCGACGCACCGACTCAAGGTCAGTGCGGATGCGAAAAAAATACTTGCGATCAGGTTACCGATTTGGAATATTTATGAATATTGTCGTCCATGGGGGTTGTTCGATTGTCGTTCCATTACAGAAATTAAACGTTATTCTCGTGGGTGAAATAACAGTAGACCCCAAGGTTAATACTTATTTATTTTCGTCAGATTAGTATCTTAGCTAGCTATACCGGGTGAGGTACTTTACCACCAAATAACATTAGTTTCTGCCTTTCTAAAAAAAACTATTGCTATCAAGACTATCAAGAGAGGATATAGGTATCTTTATATACCTATATAATCGTGGGTTACGTCTGTTAGTGATAGTGTAACTTCTGAACAACTTGACCGGTTGAGATCAGACTCACAAAATATATATGTTTTATCGATACTATGATTCGTAGCTATGCTAGGATGTGACAGATAACGCCGTAATCACGTTTTTAACAAATTCTATATTTATGAACCAAAATGTCATATATTCACAACATATTTAGTGTCAAAAAAGAAAATCATAAAATTTGAACACGACAGGTGGCGCTGTGGTCAGGTTCTTAATAAATTTTAGATTTATAATCTTCCTTGTATAATCGTTCGTGTGTCTGTTAATGATCGTGTAACTTCTGAACGACTCCACCGATTGAGGTCATATTCATGCATTTTATTTTTTTGTCGAGACGATAGTTCATAGCTACGCTAGGTTTCGATAGGTGGCGTCGTTTTATTAGCAAATTCTATAGTTATGGCTAAAAATGACTCATATTTACAATTGGTTTATTGCCAAAAACGAAGAATTACAACATCTGGACTTGATAGAGCTGACTTATTAATAAATACTATTATATTTATTATAAAATGAAATGATTTATATTTATACAGTATGTTTGCGTGGTCAACAAAATTATTTGGTATATGTCCGATAGATGGTGCTGTGTTTTGTCGATACGATGGTTTGTAGCTATGCTAGGATGTGACGGATGGCGCCGTAATCACGTTCTCAACAAATTCTATATTTATGGACCAAAATTCATATTCACAACATATTTAGTGTCAAAAAAGAAAATCATAAAGTCTGAACACGACAGATGGCGCTGTGGTTAAGTTCTTAATAAATTTTAGATTTATAATCTTCCTTGTATAATAGTGTGGACGTCTTAAAACAAATTTCGGAATTTTCTGTAAATAATAGTATACGAGTAGTCAAGCCCGATTTATTCAAAATATTGGAGCACTTCCGTTACAATCCTGACCTTATTGAAAATATTCATAATCAATGGAAAAATATCACTCTAACAGAATGGCAAAATACCACAAGTACAGATGATTTTTGGTCTGAAGTTCTTTCCTTTAAAGACAGCAATGGAGAAAATCCTTATCAGGAACTAGCGTTATTAGCGTTATCATTTTTAGTATTGCCCCATTCGAATGCCGAAGTGGAACGGTTATTTAGCCAGCTGAATTTAATTAAATCCAAGTTAAGAAATAGAATTAAGCTCTCGATGCTAAGTGCTATTTTGTCTATAAGGTCAGGGATGAATCGGGCAGAAAAATGCTGTCATAATTTCGAAATATCTAGAGATATTTTAGTAAAAGTAAAAAACATGGCGACATTTCAATCTGTGGATTGCGATGACTTTGGTTAGATCCCGATTTTGACATTTTTTCGTAGGTATGTATTATAAGTAAATTATGTATAATTAAATTAGGTAGATATCAATAGTATGTTTAATTGTTTATTGTTTTTATGTTTACGTCTTATAATAATTATTATTATGTTTTATGTCTATTGTTTGATCTATTTAAAGTTTTTTGTTTATTTACTATTTGTTTAAATAAGTTTAATAAACGATAAATCCAAATTTTTGTATTTTTTTATATCCTAAGTGCAAAAAATTATATCGGAAATTACGAAACTAAGTGCTTCTCCATTGCAGGGAATTTAAGTAGAATTCTGGTAGATTTCTTTAGGCTGTATTACACTTACCAAGTTCTTGACCAAGTTATTGGCCAAGAACTTGATCAAGTTAAAATTGACAAGTCGTGTATTAAGGCTGTATTACACTTATCAAGTTCTTGACCAAGTTATTGACCAAGAAATTGTCGGCAAGTTCTTGATCAAGTTATTGTTGACCTTGCATGTTTTACACACTTCCCAATTTCTTGACCAAGTTTTTAGGTGAATTAGCAGTACCAATATTGCAAAAGTACGAAATAAAAAAATTAATAATGTTACCGAAGATTTGTGTTTGATATTGAATGTAAAAATAACTGCACAAGAGATTCAAAAGAAAATAAGTAATTTACGCATACAATTCTTTCAAGAAGTATCAAATTAACATTTCATTTTTAACAGTATTCTAAAATGGAATTTGTGTTTACATTTTACACACTTGGCGAAAAACTTTATAACATGAGTATTACTAAAAATCACTAAAAACTTGACCAAGTTGAGAAGAAAAATAGAACATGTTCTAAGCCACCAAGTTCTTGGCCAAGAAATTGATCAAGTCGACTTGACAAGTGTTAACTTGATCAAGTTCTTGACCAATAACTTGGTCTAGAACTTGGTAAGTGTAATACAGCCTTCACACCTGTCAAGTCGATTTGGTCAATTTCTTGGCCAAGAACTTGGTGACTTAGAACATGTTCTATTTTTCTTCTCAACTTGATCAAGTTTTTAGTGATTTCTAGTAATATTCATGTTATAAAGATTTTTGCCAACTGTCTAAAATGTTAACACAAATTCCATTTTAGAATATCGTTAAAAATGACATGTTAATTTGATACTTCTTGAAAGAATTGTATGCGTGAATTATTTATTTTCTCTGGTATCTCTTGTGCAGTTGTTTTTACATTCAATATCAAACACAAATCTTCGGTAACTTTATTATTTTTTCTATTTCGTACTTTTGCACTATTGGTACTGCTAATTCACCTACAAACTTGGTCAAGAAATTGATAAATGTAAAATAGACAAGGTCAACAATAACTTGGTCAAGAACTTGCCGACAATTTCTTGGGCAATAACTTGGTCAAGAACTTGATAAGTGTAATACAGCCTTTTGAACGAACTAGTAGAATTCAATTTAGAACCGTTGGCAACGCTGATTAAATTTAATATTCACATGTGCAGTGAATGAAGCGATTAAGTGACTCGGTGGACTCGGGCTCGCTTGGATATTAGTTGGAACAATTTACATCTCGTGCTTTAATTTCTGATCTTTGCGTCTTTGACGAATTGTTTTTGGAATTAAATGGCATGTTATACTGTTATTATAAAATTATTTAAAAAATGATAAAAAAATTTTACTTTCATATACGTAGTACATATAAGGAAGTATTGTGATGACGAAAATTTTCGACCTCGAGATTTTTGCAGATGGCCACGTTTTGAAGTGCCCTGATACCAAAAAAGGGGTTTTTAAAAAATCTCTCTCTCTCTCTCTCTCTCACTCTCTCTTCCTCTCTCTCTCTCCCTCTCTCTCTCTCTCTCCCTCTCTCTCTCTCTCTCTCTCTCCCTCTCCCTCTCCCTCTCCCTCTCCCTCTCCCTCTCCCTCTCCCTCTCTCTCTCTCTCTCTCTCTCTCTCTCTCTCTCTCTCTCTCTCTCTCTGTGTGTGTGTGTGTGACCACGATAGCGGTCAAACCGCTGTAGATATCAATTCCAAATTTTGTATTTACGTGTATAATCTCCCTCTTGAGATCTGATTAGTTTTTCAGTAAAATCGGTAGACCGGAAGTAGTAGTTTACTTCAGTGAAAGAATTGAATTTTGCCATTATTTCGTCAATTACTAAGTTTAAACAAATTTACAAAGAACTGAAATGTACTCAAAATTAAATTTGAAAAAAAATTTATGAAAAAAGTTTTTCGAAATTCCTACCGGAAGTAGGTCTTTTACTCTTACTGAAAATCAGTTTTTTGCGAATATTTTGCAAGTCATGCTTTTTAGACAGGTACGTTATGAGTATAAAAGTATTTTGAACTTTATTTCCAATATCTTTTGTATAAAATTTTTTTCAAAATTCGGACCGAAAGTAACACTTTTACTCTTACCGTATAACGGTTTTTTGCAAATATGTCGTAAATTATGTATTCTATATATATATTTATCAAGAGTATAAAAGTATTTAGAGCTGGATTTGGAATATTTTTTGTATAAACGAAAGTTCAAAATTCGGACCGGAAGTAACACTTTTACTCTTAGCGAGTAGTACTTTCTTTCGAATATCTCGCAAAGTATGCATTCTATAGAGATTTATTAAGAGAATAGAAGTATTTATAATAGGATTTTGAATAATTTTTATATAACAGAATTTTTAACATTCTATAATTTGAGACTCTAATACGTATAAGAAAGTCGTGTGGTGGCCACACCTCATTATTTTTAAATAAGAATTAAATTTGGGAGTGCACGTGCACATATTGAGGAACCGCCACTGTATTATAGTCTTTTCAATACTATTATTACGGAGCAAACGTTCCAAATATTTCAGGGTTTCTGGAATCGATACCGAAGGAATCTGTTAGAAATGCATCACGGGCATTTCCTGTACAAAAATATAAATCTCAATTATATGTGTGGTGTTTACCTTTCGAGAATTGTTTCAATTCACAACTTATTTTTATAAATATTTACTGAATTATAAACACTATTTACTGTTATTGTGTATTAATAATCATTCTACATTGTAACAATTATTTTATGCTAATACATTTTAACTCGGATATTAGCATTCCTTGGAAACAAAGAATAAATAAATTCCACTGAACTATCTAATTTAAAAATTGTTTTTTTTATAATATAAATTGTATTTTTTTCATTTCGCAATTTTAATTTAAAAATGAAGAATGTCTCTCAATCCGTCTCTGCACATTCACTCGTACATTCTCCTCTCTCGCCCCACTTCCTCCCTCTCAATAACCGACTCCTCGATAGTCTTCAGAAACGGCACGACAGTGTAGATTCTAAAGGTGTTCGGCGTTGTTCGGTAGACACAGTCCTAAGTTTTCAAAACGCTAAATATCCACAAAATATATGTCGGTGGTCTCGGGTCGTCCCGTTTTGAGTGATCTAATGGTGCATGTAACACATTTAATACGAAAGTCCTCTTTTAATATATAGTGCATCCAAACCGACCGGTTTTCGTTGGCAATAAAAGGAAAACAAGAAGAAATTGTGTTAAAATCACGTATGTACGAATTCAGATATAAAATAAGAAACCACTCTTATGTAGATAAGTGCGTGTGTAGTTTTTCTTTCCTTTTAAGATAACCTATATCGAGAAAACAACATAAACACGATACTGTCTGTTATTTTTTTGTTGTTAACATTTAACGGTATAAGTTATTTTTGTACAATTAATAATTATATCAGCATTATCGTTTATAATTATCACGGTTAGGTTTGCTTTTTTTTGATTAGATTTGCGTTCGCTTCTCGGCGACCGACAGCGTTTTGTTTTGACGGCTCTAATTGGTCGGCCTATAAAGCCCGCCATTTGTTTAGTAATAATTCACTAATCGAAGTGTGCCTTGTTTACATTTTCTTTTTTTTATTACTTGTTTTATGTTTTTGAGTTATTATTGGTATTTAAAGCACTTTATGCCCTCTATCTATCAAACCTGTATTTTGTCTTATTTGATTAATACTATATATTTGTTGTTTTCCAATAATTTACCTTAGAAATAAACGTTGCCTTAGTATTATATTTTTATATTGAATAATACATTATTATTACAAAAAAGTTCACTATGTGTACCTAATTATATACTTACGTGTGCAAAGAAATGCAACAGGTGTTCGAGAACAAAACAAGCTTCTGGAGAGGTTGGCTTCCCTGCAAAAAAAACGGATTATTAAAATATACACGTATATGTAAACCTTATGCAATTGCTTACTTTTTTTGCATTTTTAAATGTTGTGTTTACTAATAATAATTATATTGACTCCATAATATTTTATATACTTAACGTATAATGAATAATATGTATATGTATACAAAACATATGCATATGTCCATTATTACCTTTTAAATATGTATACTCCCGGGAAAAAGTTTTGTCGGGTCGTAAGACCAGCTATATGGAAGATATATCTGGTCCACTCTAATAAATTCTAAGAGGAAATAAAAAGAGGGATTATATTCAATTTTTATAATACCTAAGTTTGAGTAAATATACTTAACTGCTTCCTGAAAGAAAATACATGTGGCATATTCAAGTAAATATACCTATTTCAAATATTCTTCATTTATGATTTATCGCACGATAACATTGATGTGTCAACATTATAAAGACGTCTTTTTTAACAAATGTTCCAGGCTTTCCAAATTTATTTTATTTTTCAAGGGCCAGAATGAATGCTTTATTAAGATCTCCGTTTTATGGAATATTTACCAGTATGTATCTGTCTCTAATTTTTTTCTATAATATACATTCTATTTATTTTAAAATAGATGCAAAAAATTAGGGGTTTTCCATTATAATTTAATTCAAAATTCTTGATTATATTACTATATCTGCATTCTAAGACTTTTTTACCTGGGGCATGTTTGCCTAAATATGTATTTACCTTGGTATTTACAGGCCAATTGCTAGGGGTGTTTAAATTTTGGAATATTATTTAAATCAAGATTTTTTGTAGCCCATATATCAAATACTCTTTTTTAAATAGTTCAGTCACCTCTCTAAAGATCAATTATTTCACCATTCCTTGTTTTATTAGTATGGTAATTTCTCTGCATGTTTAAAACTACATATTATGTTAAAACGTCCTGGGTAAGTGTGATATTGCTCTTATTTTACATTTTAAAATATTTCCTCTAAATATATTGTCTTCAAAAGATTCTTTGTGTAACTTATTGTTTGCTTATTAGGCTAGATGTATTTTATTTTTGAGGAAATTTAATATCTCCCAAGTGTAAACAAAAATATTACAATCTCCCCTTTATAGTTTATTAAAATTTAGTGAGAAATATTATCCGATTACTAGAGTTGACTAGTGAGAACTTCCATATGGTCTTAAGACCCCACATAACTTTTTGCCACGAGTATACATAGAAAAGCTACTTTTTTGGCATTTTTTAATGCACATTATATCAAATTAATGCGTTTATCTGAATTTCAGAAATATAACATTGCCAATAATTTTAAAACCCCTAAATAAAACCACCGTTTTTTCTTAAAATACGATCTCAGAAGGCATTTTTTGAAAAAGAATTGTTTTTCTTTTGAAATGACTAAATGAGACAGTTTTTTTTTTAGTAAAATTATTGTCGCCCATGCATTGAAAATATGCTATTTTTACTATTTCCACTGCCATTATTGTCAAAATAATGCGTTTAACTTAATTTAAGAAATACACGTCTTTATTAAATCTTGCCAATAATCTTAAAACAAGTTAAACAACAACCGTCATTTTCTGTTTATTAAAATACACTCTTGTGCAAATTATATAAAAATTAATAAAATCAGTTACAAAATCGCAAGGATTGATATTTAATGTATACTTTCGATCAATGATTTGCAATCGTGGAATTTGGCATATCAGTACTACCACACTTCAATAACTGACCCCAGCAACTTGTGCAATCCATGTTTCTGAGTTCGTCTTTGGAAAAGACCACAAATTATCTACAGAATTGATGGCAGGTGAATTGGTAGGCCAGTCTAAAACGGTTATCCTATTGTCAGTGAATTGTTTTACAATATTTGATGCTTGGCAAGATGCTAAATCATGCTGAAAAATATGGTTTCCTACATTCATCTGCCATAGTTCAGGGACCATTCGATCTTGCAAAACCATCTTATATTTATTTGCTCAAACCATTCTCTTTCGCTTTATTGCGGCAGTCAAGGGTTTTTTCTTAACGGCTCTCCAAGCTTTCAGTCCAACTTGTAGCAAACGACAGCGCATTGTTGAGGCATGCACACTTGTCCCAGCAAGAGTTAGATCCTTCTGTAAGTCGTCACTAGTTTTCATGAGGCAATAATAGAGCTTCTTTCTTGATGTTTTTTCCCGGTCATATTTTCCATCCTCTGCGGCAAAATTAAACCAGTTATTTATGGAGTTCAATCAGCTTGTCCACTGCGCTTTTAGAAATGCCACACTCTTCTCCTCCTATCTGCCTTTGCGTCAAGTTATATGATCAGACAGTGTTAGCAACCTTAAAATATATTTCTATTGCAATATCCATTATTCATACGCATTCAAAGTGTCACCTATAGTTGAAGAAAACATTCGCAAATCTTATACGCAACCCTAAACAGTCAAAACAAGCAACAAACACCCTGTAATACCACTACGAGAACGATACTCCCACGTGCACGTTTTGAAGTTAGTAACATTAACGTAATGGTGACACGCACAAACCAGAACACCAGAATGAAAAATGCCCTGAAACTATCATACCACGAATTGCAGACGACAGAGAGATTTGTTTATTTCTGGGGTGTAAAAATCATCAATAAACTCCCCGAAACTATGAAGTGCCTTTCTTCCAACCGATTCTCAAATGTTTTACACAAAAAAACACTAAAACACCTTACCACACTAAAGCACAAAAATGGCTAAATACGTATTTCAACAACTAAGTTGTCATCATCAGTAGCACTGATTAAAAATCGCTCTTAGTGTTTTTTTTTGTGTAGTTTCAAGCCACAGACTCCAAGTTTAGTTTCTCAAATGTTTTCATTACCAATTTACAAATTATTTTTAATAGACTTTTAACATGTCATAAATTGACGTTTATTAAAAACAATTCGAATAGTGTGCCATAAAACAATCAACGATAGCAAGACATTCTCTGCTATGAAACGAAATGTTAACAAAAAGGCCTAATTATTGACAGCTTTTTAAGTCATTAATTAATAAAGCATGCTTTTTGTTTCGATAATTAGTGAAATTGTTTGCATTAAGTTAATTAAATATGCCTAGACGCCATTGCAGACCAGAAGAAGTATCCCAAATTATTCTTCTTCTTCGTGAAGGATATTCACAAAGAGAAGTTGCTGGAATTCTAAATACAAACAAATCTGTGGTACAGAGGACTGCAGCACGGTTCATATGCACTGGTAGTTTCAAAAGAAGACGCGGACAAGGTGCTAAAAGAAAAACAACACGCAGAGAAGATCGCTTTATCGAACTTCAAAGTTTAAGAAAACGGTTTGTGACATCTCGCGAGTTAAAAAGTGGTCTTCGATTAGCCACTGGAAAAGAAATTTCTACCAAAACAGTAAGAAGAAGAAGAAGAAAAGAAGTCAATTTGTCTGCTAGAAAACCAGTAACCGGTCCAATTCTCACAGCTACGCACAAAATAAATCGCTTAAACTTTGGTCGAAATCATCAAGGTTGGAACGAGAGTCAGTGGAACTGCGTTTTGTTTTCGGACGAGTCCAGATTCCTCCTAAACGGGAATGTTCGCCGTGTTCGGGTCATACGAAGACCAGATGAACGATTTGCAGTATGTAACATTCGAGAATTTGACAAATTTGGTGGGGGGGTCTGTAATGGTTTTGGGTGGTGGCATACAATTTAATGGTTGTACATAATTGGTTTTGATACGAAATGGGTCGCTAACAGCAAGTAGATATACAGACGAAATTATTGTACCCCAAATATCCAACGTATCGAGGATTCGAGTGACCTGTCAAAAGCCCTGATCACAATATTATTGAGCATATCTGGGATCACTTGGGAAACAAAATTAATTAGCAGCTGCAAGAAGAGTGCATACACGCTATTAATAATGTTACATTTGTTAACGTCTTACAAATGAGGATAAGTTCATTGGTATTTTAGTACAATTTTTGGCTCTGTTTCGTCAAGCTCATAAAAATTTCTTAATTTTAATAGCCCTTAAATCAACTAATCACAACACATGAATTTATATATTTATTCGTTTCAATAAATTTGGTTATCTTGTTTTATTTTTATTTTGAATTTTACTGGTGCTCCC
The DNA here is from genome assembly GCA_963170755.1 of Amphimallon solstitiale. Lineage (NCBI taxonomy): Eukaryota > Metazoa > Arthropoda > Insecta > Coleoptera > Scarabaeidae > Amphimallon > Amphimallon solstitiale. Next base: position 117,818,941 of record OY720677.1, read on the forward strand.
TTTGTCCAGAAGTGTATTATTTTGAACTTTACTGCAGTCAGAAGTACGACATCCGACAATTTCTTAGTGTAAGAGTACCTGAAATACTTAGATTTGTTTAGCCATTTGGCACAGAATATTTGAAATTAAGTTTGATGAAATCTTTCAATATACACTGTGTTTAACATCGATAGGATTTTGAGGTGACATACTTCACAATAATTACAAAGTAATGGACAAAAATTTTGTATTTCGATGTTTGCAATTAATGCCGTAAAAAATAGTGAAAAGTGCAGTCAATATTTTTGAGATGGGCTGTATGAATGAATTGATCCCGCTATGCGTATGTTTGTTTACATTTGGAGCGATAGTTGCACTTTTCATATGCCATAATTTAGTCACAGCTACCTCCCCTAGCGCCACGAATCCCTTTAGTACCTATGTTTCCTATTTTTAGAACTGTATTTGAAGCACTTATCATCATAATGTTAGATCAATCGGCCAAAGATACGACTGTGTTATTGTCGCTGGCGTTGTGTTTAGTTAAGTGAATAATTTAGTTTTCTGTTGATTATCGTTGTTAATTATTGTTATCGCGTTTAGTAATAATGAATTGATGGGCATGCTACTTATTTACGGTAAGAGCGAACAAAATGCACTTTCTCCAAGGAGGTATGCGCCAGTATGCAGATGTGTACTGTGATGTACGTCCTACAAACGTCGCGCATATTTAAAAAAAAATGGAATAAAAAAAATTAATAATGTTCGCAGTAACTAACGTAAGTGTACTTATTTTTCTTTTAACTTCTATCAATGACAAAACACACTGTATTTCTAAAACGGTAAGTGCCGGTAACCTTAAAATACACATTTATAAAGAACTTGTCACGGTCACGCTATTAAAATGAAAAATTAAATGTAATTAAGGCTATTATTACTTACGCAATCAAAAATGAGAAAACAAATTACACGTAATGACCATTAAAAGAAATTGAAAGCAATTACCAAAGAAAGCACTAGCGTGTGTACAGAAACGAACAAAAAAACTATCAATCGCCTTCTGTGTATGTGTATAAGTACGTACATACTCAAAAGAGACGTTTATAGTACATATATTATTATATGTACTCTCCCAGCCAGTCCTAGCATATTATGTTATGTACGCATACATTACAAACATATATGCATAATTCCGCTAGCGATCGCCTTCTTCGGAATCACAAAACACTTCTTGTTTATCCCGACGAATAAATAAACTGGCGCTAATCAGGCTGGGCTGTCTGTTAATTGTACGCGTCGGAATCCAATTAATATTATTTTAGTGACAATACGTCCTTTTCTGTGCAGGCATGGTAAGATAATAATCTTTGCCGAACGTAGAGTTAATGTCTCTGTGTCATACATGCATGCATATCAAGCTGGGGCATTTATTAATTATTTATAAAACAGGGGCACAGCGTGTGCCGTCATAAATATCAGTCGTTTGATATATGTAACACACGGTTTATTTGTTTATCGCGTAGTGAATATCCGTTACGTTCTATTTGTTCGTTATACCGCATTTATGTCTACCAGGTGAATTTAAAAAGTATAACAAGCGTTATAAAGGTGCAAAATAAATGTTATTCATTTTAATGAAATTTATTATTTTTGAGTGGGGAAGTTGTTATTTGAAAATATAATCTTCTTGCTTTTCACTGCGAAGATTATTATAAATAAAAATGTTGTCTTGGGTGTGACTTGGACACTCAGCTTGTAAGTAATAGACATACGCTTTGCAATTTCAGCAACCAGGTGAATATGTGTTGTCTCATACCAGATATGTCCTGAATATATTATCTCTTTTTGAAAATTATCTCCGCAATCGTAAAAAATGCGTCAGTATTGGCATATGCTCATCTTCTCCACTTTCTATCGCGCAAGAGGTTCCTCAGGGATCTGTTGTTGGTCCGATTTTTTTCCAATATTACTTATTAATATTTTGAATCAAATAGTTGGGGAGAGAGACTTGTGCTACCTCTATAGATTATCTACAGAACATTGTTCTACTATAAATCCGCATAAATCAAAAGTATATCTTTTCTGTTCTGCGAAGATTTGCTATAATAATTTTAATATTGAAATTAATAATTCTAATTAAGAAATGTGGTACCAATTTTGGACAACGCATATAGGTACCGACTGCAGGTTTACTATGGCTATATTCACAGTAGTTATCTTATTCTGAAGAAATTGTATCCTTACAGACCTTTTTTAATATTTTAATTCTTATTTTTTTCATATAGTATACCAATAAATCATTCATTATTCATTCATTCGAATAAAAGTGCTACTCCCTAAGAGTAAAAGTGTTACTTCCGGTCCGAATTTTAAAATTTCATATATACAAAAAATATTGCAAATCTAGAATTAAATACTTTTGTACTCTTGATAAATATATATAGAATGCATAACTTACGACATATTTGCAAAAATCGCTATTCGATAAGAGTAAAAGTGGTACTTCCGGTCTGAATTTTGAAATTTTTTTTATACAAAAGGTATTGAAAATTATATTTTAAATACTTTTATACTCGTAACGTACCTGTCTGAAAAGCATGATTTACGAGAAATTCGCAAAAAACTGATTTTCGATAGGAGTAAAAGACCTACTTCCGGTAGGAATTTCGAAAAACTTTTTAAATAAAATTGTTCTTAATTTTAATTTTAAGTATATATGAATTCTTTATAAATTTGTTTAAACTTAGTAGTTGACGAAATATTCGCAAAATTCGATTTTTTCGCTGAAGTAAACTGCTACTTCCGGTCTACCGATTTTACTGAAAAATTATTCAGATCTCAAAAGGGCGATTAAACACGTAAATACAAAATTTGGAATTGATATCTATAGCGGTTTGACCGCTATCGTGGTCACACACACAGAGACAGACACACAGACATTCTTTAAAAACAACTTTTTCGGTATCAGGGGACTTCAAAACGTGGACATCTGCAAAAATCTCGAGGTCGAAAATTTTCATCATCACAATACTTCCTTATACTACGTACCTATAAGAAAGTAAAACTTATGCTTGAGCTTAACATATAGCCTACTTAAGTTTGATCACACTTCGCGTAAACTTATCTGTACACATTGGCTAAACATGGATAATTGAAGAGAGAGAAATCCCATGTTTGAGTTTGTACAACAGAATTATAATGTTGACATCTCCACCAGAAAATATTACGGTGAACAACGTGTTGCTACTTGGAAGGCGTTCAAGTATTACGTAAAGAGCATTTTAGTAATTTTTAATCCCCCCTCCCTCTTGTCGGTGAAAGTCAGCGAAGCTTTTTCCCCCTCCTATATGCTTACGTAAGCAATGATATAATTTCTGTTCAAATTTCTTTATTTTGTTATTCATAAGCAGCTATCTATCATAGTTATTAAGTCTGTGACAATGTAAAAAGCAACTTATAAACTATAAAGGATTTAATGCACATTTAATATTTATTCAAGCAAATCATTAGCATCATACTTAAAAATTGTATTAGTAACATATAAACAACTCATTTTGTTCTATTTAAAAATTTGGATAACTCAAATTAGTGGTCATCAGTCCATGACACTTGAGTCCATGACTTTAAGTCTTCAATGACATTGGATGTTTGCTGATCGATGTTGTGTGACTGCTCACTTTTGTGTTCTTTCGGCATTTCGACATCGTTCTCTTCAAGCCATATTGCCTGTTATCCTTGTTCCTGGCATCTTGTGCTTCTTCGGATACCTGGCCTATAGACAAGATGCTGGCGGTAATTATATCTTTTCCGTGCCAAAGTACTTTATGTACGCCCACAGCCATTGAGTACCATGAATATTTTTTGATATGTAATTCTCGACTTTGATCGGCGTATACATCAATTTCTTCTATATTTATTGGAAATCCAGAACATTCCAATATAATGTAAACGCTTTCCATTAATTCCAAATTAAGACCTGTATTTCGGTAATTTTTCTGTATTTCTAAAAAATGCACGAACGGTATTACCATATCATTGGTGCTGCCACTTTGTTGCGTAGGCATGCCTACTAATAAATAAACCAAGTTTATTTATAATAATCCAATGCTATTCATTTTATTCATACTATATTGTTTGTACAAGCTGCTGATATAATTGTAATCAATAAATAACAACTGTATTAGTTTATTCTCTGAAATATGAGAATATATTTATGTCTAATGAGTAATATTCGCGGTGTGTATATATGCATGTATAATTCAGGGAACTACTTATTGAATAAACCACAGTTATTTGTGGTTATAGTTAGTAGCACATGAAAAAGAAATAAGAAATTGCCGAAAAAAGAAATCGGAATTTCCCCTTCTGCTAATTCTGCCACAAATAAAATTAGTGTCTAAAGCAGAAAGTTAGATGTATACTTTCGAACTAAAAAGTACTAAATATGATTTGTACGGTATTTATAATTCCATTACAATAAAGTCATAGTTATTGAAAAAAGAGCATTCAAAGTAAAGAATGGTTTTAATTATGCAGTTGCCCATTTACCATCTCGCTGTATGGGTAACTTTCTTAATATTGAAGATAGATTATCGGTTAAATTAGCAGTGTTGTTACGAAATTTGAGGAGTATTTCATAGTATTTTCAGATTTAACATTTCTTGTCAACTTCTGAAGATTGAAAATTGCCGAAAAGTTCAATTACACATATCGTCCTAAGTATTGAATGTAGAACTACGAGGTAGACGCCATAAATTCTCGGCCTGATATACAAAAAAGAAACTTGGAACAATATAAGAATTTTTATTTTTCAATGTAATTTCCCCTAACTTCTATACATTTATTACAACAATTAATTAATAACTCGATACTATTGTAAAAATAATCTGAAGATTTTTCTGTCAAAATGTTCTATAACAGCTGCTTGCAACTCACTGTCGTCCTTAAAACTACGTCCCCTAAGGTATTTTTTTTAAATTAGAAATCAAACAAAAAATCACAAGGAGCCATATCCGGACTATACGATGGATGTTTCCAATTCTTGAAAACCGCAATCGCTGATGGCAGCTTGTGAAATTGCGGCAGTATGGACGGGAGCATTGTCGTGCAATAATCGCATACCTTTTGTCAATTTTCCACGACGCTACGTTTCGCACGAATACTGTCCCTTAATTTATGCAATAAAAACGCATAATGTGTGCCGTTCACACTTGTATTGCGCTTTTTAAAGTCAATTAGCAAAATGCCCCCACAATCCCAGAAAATTGTGGCCATTACCTTTTTCGTTGATTGAACGGCTTTCGCCTTTCTGGGACGAGGTTCATCAGGTCGCCGCCATTCCATGAACTTCCTTTTCGATAGAGGATCGTAAAACAGAACCATTGTTTCATCCCCTGTGACAATGGACTCCAAAATCGGTTTTGGGTCGTCTTCACACAAGTTTAAAAACGACTGCACACATTCGACTCGACGTTCACGTTGGAGAGCAGAAATAAGTCGCGGTACCCATCTAGCACTAATATTATTCATACCCAAATGGTCATGGAGAATTCGGCGTACACTTGTTTCGGAAATGTTTGTTAGCAGTGATAATTCCTTCACTTTCAAACGGCGATCTCCTAGCACTAAAATGTTCAATAATTCAAATTTGTTGAGGCGTTATCACTTCAATTGGTCGACCCGACCGATCAGCATCTTCCAGGGATTCTTGCCCCAAACGGAAACGTTTTGCCCACTTTTTTACAGTTGAATACGCAGGAGATGAATCACCGTAAACGCCGTCTAACCGTTGTTTAATGTGATAAGGTGTATGCCCTTCTTTTGTTATATTTTGTTATAGTATATTATGCAATGAGCATTTAATGATAGCTATTAAGACACGAGTAAGAAAATTACTTATTAAATTGTAATGAATACGAGTGTCTTAATAGCCATTAAATGCGAGTTGCATACACTATTTTTTCTACGACCCCATAATAAAACATTATTTTTTGAACATTCCATTTCATAAATTGAGGTAAAATTTTCCATGCAGCTTTGCGAATTTAACTGGTAATAAATTGGTCGTGGTTACTAAGGCTCGTTCCATAATTTCTGGTGGACTCAAATTTTACATTTCACTGTCATTATCCCTCATTTTTAACGTTTATATTTTCAAAAAAGCACAAATTTTAAGTACTTACTTGTAAATTGCAGAGAACTGTCACATTTATTTAATTTGTATATCTGTCAGATATGCAGTCGCCATATTGAATATTGTTTGAATATTGGAATGTCGCATTCCTATTGGATATAAACTTGTATCGTAATGAAAAATCTGTATTCCTATTGGATATAAACTTGTATTATAATGAAAATCTGTATCGTAATGGACCACATTAAACTACAGGTTCGGCATATCTAATAATACAATTAGAGTATAGGAGTAGAAAAAAAATATAATGGTCGCGCGGTACTCAATTTTCGTTACTTCAGACATTTTCGTGCGCTAGTCACGTTGCACAGTGGTTTCAGTCCATATAGAGATTTGCCAAAAATGCATTTTGGCGATGTTATCTTTGATGTTCGAAATTGTTACTATAGAAAAGTGTACATACTAAAGTATTATTTACCAAATTTGCTTTTTGTTTGAAGCTTCCGCTATTGTTTTACAGTGCCTTAAAGTTGAGCGTTCCGATTATTCCCGAGAAAGGCATACGCGGGTGCATTGAATGTGTAGTGAAATAAGCTAATACTTTATCAATATTTACTAATGTGTTATATATCAGTAGAACGAGTGTTTCATCTACTTTCCAGACCTATAACTTCCTAATTAAAAAATACATTAGTTTCCTTTGTAGAATCGTTTTTTCATACCTGTGCTGAAAATTAGATAATAACTACTTTAACTAAACTTTTAACTACTCGCCGGGTTTGCCCGGGTCAAGCTATTTACTGCATTTGGAAGCTAATATATTTGTCTATAAAATGTACTAAAACTCATACTGCATTTCGCTGCATTTCTATGTGAAAATTAAAAAATTGGGAACAGGAGCGCGCTTGCATATTATGATTTTCTAATGCATAGCGTAAATACTTACAATAGATGTTTTTAATTACATGAATAAAATAAAATTCTATATGTGCCCTCTAAGGTACATACATTATAAAGATTATAAAATTCTAAAAATATATTAAGTATAAACATTCCTGCTTAAATGTTGTTATTGTATGTGGCGTACACGTAAAGATAGATAATAGGTACCTATCTGATATTTTTATTTGTGGCATATGCCGCATATTTATAGTATCAAAATATATTAGTAGTTGATAAGGTAGAAAATATCGTTATTAACCAAATCCGTGTTTGTTACAAGCATAATAAAAACAATCACAACGGCAAATTTCTAGAATCATCATTATTTTTCTATTTGCACCAAAATACATTTTGTGATATTCTTGTGGTAAGTACTAAGTATAAAAGCTAGCACAAAAGATACAAATGTTAGTTTTGTAGAAACCTGTATTACATTGTTTTCAACATCTTTCTTCATATTAAAACAACTTAAATAGAAAACATGAGTTATATAAATATTAATAAACGCGAGTTATGTGTTCGTTTAATAGAACATGGAAAGCACATAAGTACAGTGCATATGTACATCAAAGAAAGGTTTCCTGGTTTAACTGAAGCAAATAACACCTGTACTGTTGCAAGAATTCAAAAAAATTTGTTGCCAGAATTCAAACAGCGATGGAATAAAGCTGGCAGATCTAAAGACATATTTTTGACAAGATATGCTGAGTGGCTCAATGGCGATTTTCGTATACAATTCGATGAAGAGGAGGTCCCATCTACATCACATGCAAGTAAACGAGGAAGACCGTGCAAAGATTATGAATTATCATCGGCCAGAAGCAAGCACAGACAAGCCATTAGACTATTTCAGGAATCTGGGTTGGATCATATTCACCATTTCTATATACAAGGCCTAAAATCAATTGGAAAATCTAAACATGCTGCCATTATTGAACAGTTACGCTCTATGCCGACAGAAACCTTGGATGGGCTTCATAAGAATTTAATAGAAGAAAAGATATCTGTGGTGCCTTATTCGAATGACGATGCACTTGCATTGTTATTAGATCTAGATTTAACTAAACAACAGTATGAGTACTTTAGAAAATGTATTACAGATAAAACCTCAAATTGTTTCCAGCGTACAAGTACGTGCTCGAAGCGAAAACCCAGTGTTATCCAGATAACATGGAAATAAGTGATATACGTGCTAAAATAAAATTGCAGTCTCTTTTAGATCACACAGTTACTAGATTATTGATGCTTGATTCCATTAATCTCCCTGGTGGTGACGCAAGATTGATTTTATACTGTAAGTGGGGATGTGATGGTTCTTCTGGACAAAGCGAGTACAAACAAATTTTATCAGGTGAAAGCAAATTAATATCAGATGCAAATCTACTGATAGCATCGCTCGTACCACTTAAGCTTGTTAGTGAAGTGGATGAAAGTGTCATTTGGCAGAATCCATCGCCTTGGTCAGTACGTTTTTGTCGTCCTATCCTTATAGAGTTTGCAAAAGAAACTCCTGAGAAAACTAGGAGTATAGTTACAGATATCGAATCTCAAATACTTGCATTAACATCATCCTCCGTGCTAATAAATACAGCAACATTTTCTATAAAACACACATTATATTTTACTATGGTCGATGGTAAAGTTGTTCAAGTTTTGACGAATACTCCATCGAGTGCTAACTGTAATGTATGTCTTGCCGAACCTAGTGAAATGAATGATCTTGCACGAGTAAGTCAAAAACCAGAAAGAGAAGAAACTTTCAGGTTTGGTCTTTCAACTTTGCATGCCTGGATTAGGTTTATGGAATTAGTACTTCATGTATCCTATAATCTACCGTTCCAAAAATAATCTGCTACCACCGAAGAAATTAAAAAACTAAAAGCGGCTAAAAAGCAACTTGTGCAGGATCGTTTCCGTAATGAATTTGGTTTAATAATTGACAAACCCCGTCAAGTTAGCGGCAATACCAATGACGGAAATACTGCAAGAAGCTTTTTTGCCAATTCCTCTTGTACATCCCAAATAACAGGAGTTGATGAAACACTAATAAGAAGATTTTATATTATACTTCAAACTTTGTCGTGCGGTAGGAAAATAAATCCGAGAAAGTTTGGTGTATACGCACGATCCACAGCTGAACTCTATGTAAACAAATACAATTGGTACTATATGCCATCTTCAGTTCATAAAGTACTTATTCATGGAGAGAGCATCATTACATACAATTCAACATTACCTCTTGGACAACTATCTGAAGATGCTCAAGAATCTAGAAACAAGGACTATTGAAAATTACGACTGCATCATTCTAGAAAATGTTCGAGAACAGCTACGAATGAAGATGTTTTTCATACTTTACTATGCTCATCGGATCCATTTATAAGTGGTCTTAGAAGACAACATACACTGAAGCATATAGAACTCGATGAAGAAGCACTAAATTTACTAGATAGTGATGAATAACGTAAAAAGAGGTATTTTGTATAACGTTATGTACCGCTTACTTTATAATTGATTTAACTTTTATTATTATTTCGAAAGTTGTGACTGTATTATTTCACCTATTACTTTTAACACGTGGATAAAATTTATGTCACTTTGTCCGCATTTAAAAAATGCCGAATATCATATTTTTATGTGAAAAATTTATAAACAGCTACATATAATTCTTTTTGAAACACTCTGTATACATCATTATTATAATTGTTATATTAAAAAGTAGTGTTTATTATATTAGTTTTTATAATTTAATCTTTTAAGGTGAAATATATGCAATTAATTACATATCTTCATATGTAGATATTTTTTTCTTAATAAAGTAATAATATTTTCATAGTTTTTAATTGTTCACATTAAACTTCAACTATTTAGCAGTACTCATACCAAATTTTATGAAAATCGGTCCAAAGATGACAAAGTTACAGATTTTTAGCAAAAAAATGTCGATTTGGAACCACTGTGCGGTGTGGTTGGCTGGTTATTAAAAACTACTAGGCTTCGAAGTGTCATATTTATAGTTTACACCTCGCGTATGTGCATGCATGACGTGACGGAGTTTGAACACGTTTGAACCTATATAAGCCTGTCAGGCCGAGAATTTATGGCGCCTACCTCGTACATAATATAAAAATGGTATCTGGTAGTAATTCTTACGTATAATTTAGTAGTCTTGGTTAAAAATTTATGGCACACTTTATTATCAAGATATGTATAAGGCAAACTTATGTTTTTTTAAATGGCAATCATGGTTGGGCTATGACTTCATAAATATGCTTATTTTTTTCTGATTGCATAGATTGCATGGCTTAGTATGGTAATTTTTTTAAAACTTTTATTATAGCCAGAGTAATTCAATTACTTTTAATTTTTGAGGAAATAATGAGCATGGTAAAGTTTGAAAAAGCATTTTAATTTGCGAGTTGCCATTACGAAAAATTCGTATATGATATTAAACGCATCGCTGGCCTACAATATCATTTAGTATTATTTCATAAATTTTTCTTGTTACTTCATTTTGTATACTTGTTATATTATTAATGTTTACTATTTACTGCATTTGATTTTAATTAGAAGTTCTTCCATTGAACAATAAAGATTATTATTATTATTAAGAAAACATACCTAAAATTCTTTCTGGACTGTATTAATATTTTGCGCGCTTCCACGTTATGTTATGAAGAAGTGGAAAAATTAGAACCGGTTCTAAAATTGAATTGACAGAAATCAGTGTTGTCATTATTGTTTATGCAAAATTGCGGCTTGTGTCACCAGAAGTTTAATTATTTGAATGACTATGTGTCCATCACTAATTAAATGCATTATAAAGTGTTTATATTTCTTAATATATCAGTTCAGTTACACGATCTTATATTCAAGTTAATCATGGAATAACTTTACACATTTTAATTTAATTAGAATGGAATAAAAGACAGAGAAAACTAATAACGACAATACCTCGAAATTGGCAAATATTTTTGTTATAATCAAAGGTGAATCGTATTTTACATTAATATTACTGTAATCTTCCCAAAACTAGTCATCATTACTCTACAAACAGGTATAAATATGAATACAGGTATTGTAATTTGAGCAGAGACAAATAATACCAAAAACAATCATGAAGATCTAGAATCGAAACTTTTTAATCATTAATTTCTACACTTCCAGTGACATATAAATAATCAGAATTATAACCTTCGTGTAATTGAGATTTTGACAGTCTAAAATCGACCTTGTAATATTAAAGTCTTAATTTGCAATTCCTATGGGAGGACTTAAGAGCAGCGCCCTCTTTACCATCCGTTTCCCTTAAGCTCCTTAATTGCCGATTCGAGAATCTCTAAAACGCCACTTCAGAAAACAAAACAGACGTTAATATCTCGTTTCGTATTGGTTTTATTGCGACGACTTCGAGACTTGGTCTAGATCGCCTGATGAATACAGAGAAGGGAAGAAGCTCGCAGTCGAGAGCATCCTCGAACCTGTCCGTAATAAATTTCTCGAGGAGGCCGTCGCGTACTTACTCCGACGTATTTTCGTCTCTCTCCATCTTGTTGGGTGCACGAGCTCCCAATATCTACGTTCATCATCTCGTGTCCTTTGCAGTGTAGTACATTCACTATCAAAATCATACTGTTATGATGATTTATTTATTATTTCGATATTGACCTTGTCTACATTTAATAATAGTAATGATAATAGGAATTTTATTATCCAACAGATGTTACATGTACTAACAGGAATAAAATATACACAAGGACGTGTAAGCAGTGCAAAAGTAATAACAAAATTTGGAATTTTAATTGCTAGGGGGTTTAGTAGCAATCGTTAAATCTCGTCGTTCAGTATTGGTTCGCTTGATCGTTGTGTGATTGATTCTTTTCGCATTCCATACGATTGATATGAATCAACATTCTTTAATTGTTAAGAGAATTATTCTTTAACAATTTGACAACATACATAAGTTTAATAACAAACATATAAAAAGAACTTTAAAATGATAGCTTAAATATGGCGACAAACGTGGACGACATAACCGGAAGTTTTAAGCTTTATCATAAAGCTTTTATTTTTGGTCTCACTTTGGAAAACGAGTCATATTGTTTTAAATTATGGTGCGTTTACACGTGCATGGATTCACTGACGCCAGTTCAATTTTCGCGCCAGTAAAGGTTTACGTTTGCTATGATATGACTGGGCGCCACTGAATCCATGCACGTGTAAACGCACCATTAGTTGCCAAATTTCTGGACGTACGAGCACTGGTCTGCCTTCTTTCAGGATACAGCTTCTAGTACATCCTTTCAGCTTCAACACTATTTTTATGTCAACGGAAGTAAACAACCTAACATATCAAATTTTTCAGTATTAATTAATGAATCCATATTTTTAACAAAAAAATAACTCTGGGCAGAATCATTTTTAAGTAATTCGATTGTATTTTCTCTGTTCCGGTATTAGAACAACGTTATTCTAGCACCCATTTTGGTGTTAGAATAGACTCCATTCTTAAACGATTTTTGCTAACTTTTTATTTTAGTAGAAATAGGTTGGTGGCATGAATTTTTCATATTCTTTTTCATAATTGCTTTTCGATTTAGCTAGTAGTAAATTATTTATGGCGTTGGAAGCCAAGTCCCGCAATCTGATGCTCTTCGTCTGACATTCCGCCCACAGATAATATAAGTATTTTTTCCTTATTTAAGCAAACTTTTCAATTCAAATAATTCTTACAAAAGTCAACTGTCAAATATAAATCAGTGCTACCAAGCGACTACGTCACGTTATCAAAATTTCCCTTAATGTATATTTGTAACAATTTTTCTGTTAATAAATAATGTAAATACAATCCGAAACAGAGATAATAGTGTAAAACACTCATAACAGTAGGCCATTCCAGCATTCTTTCCTTCGGCCACTCGCGCTGCGCGCTCGTATCCGAATTTGGAAATCATGCTGGAATGAAAGGCCTTCTGTTACTTGTATTTTAATATACTATTCATATATCACGGCTTACTTAATACATAAAAATACTCTGGACAGAATATTTTTTAAGTGACATTAAATTCGATTGTGTTTTCATGTATTACGGCCTACTTATTAGTTAATGAAACCATGTTTGACACAAAAATAATCTGGACAGAATAATTTATAAGTGACAGTAAATTTGATTGTGTTTTCATGTATCACCGCCTACTTATTAGTGAATGAAGCCATGTTTGACACAAAAATACTCTGGACAAAATAATTTTTAAGTGACATTAAATTCGATTGTGTTTTCATGTATTACGGCCTACTTATTAGTTAATGAAGCCATGTTTGACAAAAAAATACTCTGGACAGAATAATTTACAAGTGACTCTAAATTCAATTGTGTTTTCATGTATCACCGCCTACTTATTAGTGAATGAAGCCATGTTTGACACAAAAATACTCTGGACAAAATAATTTTTAAGTGACATTAAATTCGATTGTGTTTTCATGTATTACGGCCTACTTATTAGTTAATGAAGCCATGTTTGACACAAAAATACTCTGGACAGAATAATTTACAAGTGACTCTAAATTCGATTGTGTTTTCATGCATCACCGCCTATTTATTAGGGAATGAAGCCATCTTTCACACAAAAATATTCCGGACAAAATAATGTTTAAGTGACATTAAATTCGATTGTGTTTTCATGTATCACGGCCTTCTTATTAGTTAATGAAGCCATGGTTTGACACAGAGATACTCTGGACAGAATAATTTTTAAGTGACATTAAATTCTAGTACGTTTTCATGTATTACGGGCTACTTTATTAGTTAATGAAACCATGTATGATACACAAATACTCTGGACATAATAATTTTTAAGTGACATTAAATTCGATTGTGTTTTCATGTATTACGGCCTACTTATTAGTTAATGAAGCCATGTTTGACACAAAAATACTCTGGACAGAATAATTTACAAGTGACTCTAAATTCGATTGTGTTTTCATGCATCACCGCCTATTTATTGGTGAATGAAGCCATCTTTGACACAAAAATATTCTGGACAAAATAATTTCTAAGTGACATTAAATTCGATTGTGTTTTCATGTATCACGGCCTACTTATTAGTTAATGAAGCCATGGTTTGACACAGAGATACTCTGGACAGAATAATTTTTAAGTGACATTAAATTCTAGTACGATTTCATGTATGACGGTCTACTTATTAGTTAATGAAGCCATGTTTGACACAAACATGCTCGGGACAGAATAATTTTTAAGTGACATTAAATTCTAGTACGTTTTCATGTATTACGGTCTACTTATTAGTTAATGAAACCATGTTTGACACAAAAATACTCTGGACAGAATTATTTATAAGTGACACTAAATTCGATTGTGTTTGCATGTATCACCGCCTACTTATTACTGAATGAAGCCATGTTTGACACAAAAATACTCTGGACAAAATAATTTTTAAGTGACATTAAATTCGATTGTGTTTTCATGTATCACGGCTTACTTACTACACAAACATACTCTGGACAGAATATTTTTTAAGTTGCATTAAATTCGGTTGTGTTTTCATGTATCACGGCCTACTTATTGCTGAGTGTTTCATAAAAAACATTTTTTAATATTCTCTTTGTTGTTTTAAAAAATAAATAGCACATAGCATTGTAAAGAGGATAAAAAACACGTTCAATTCTTTCAAAGTCAACTTGATATTCCATAAGACAAATTAAAGTTTTAATTTACTTAAGGGTTAAAACTAAAAAAATGGAAAACGTATGAAAAAACCAAGTCGATATTTAAATTCTGCATAAAAAGTGCATCAAGAAAGTGCAAATAAAAATTATGTGTCTACTAAAACAAAAAGGTTATTACATGGGAAAGGAATTTGACATTTTTCTTTGTCTGTCTAAAGTCCTGAAACACATGAAAATTTGGAAATTGGAGAATATCGTATTTTTTTTACTAATTTTTGGAATAATTCATCTAATTTAACCAAACCTGTATCTTTTATAATAAGGGAGATCCTCATGCTGGAAATGGTTATCTGGGACACGTTGTATATACAAGGTGTCTAAAGTTAAGTGTTCACCATTGCTAACTTTGTTATTTTTGAAGCTACGAAGTCGGTTAAATTAGCAAACTAGTAGGACTTTTTTTGCTGATTAAGTTAGTCAAAACAGAGAAACAATTGAAGAGCTAGTTTCTGAGATATTCACAAAAGCAACAAATTTTTAAATGGAACATCTTGTATATTTCGACATATTTTGAAAGAGAGTTAAATTCTAAACAAAAAGTAAGTAATACACTATTGTCCTAAATTTAAAAATAAGCGAATAAAATGCACTTGAACTCTTTGATTATCATTACTTTAATACTACTTACATATTAAAGTAATGATAATCAAAGAGTTTAAGTGCATTTTGTTCGCTTACTTTTAAATTTAGGACAATAGTGTATTACTTACTTTTTGTTTACTAGAATTTAACTCTCTTTCAAAATATGTCGAAATATACAGGATGTTCCGTTTAAAAATTTGTTGCTTTTGTGAATATCTCAGAAACTAGCTCTTCAGTTGTTTCTCTGTTTTGACTAACTTAATCAGCAAAAAAAGTCCTACTAGTTTGCTAATTTAACCGACTTCGTACCTTCAATAATAACAAAGTTAGCAATGGTGAACACTTAACTTTAGACACCTTGTATGCGTCTGTTAGTGATCGTGTAACTTCTGAACAATTTGACCGATTTAGGTCATATTCACACAATATCTTTATTTTGTCGAGACGATGCCGATGGTTCATAGCTATGCTAGTATTTAATAGAATAGACTATATGTAGTGACTTTTCGATATTCGATTTCTTAAAATTATCCTGACTTTTTCAAAATGCATTTTATCTATAATTAATCGAAATATCTTCATTCTAATTATTGAATTTTCTATTGTACTAAAAGAAAAGAAAATTACCCTCGAACCTATCAAAGTATATTTTTGTCACGGATTGTATATAATTTATATATATTTTCACGCAAAGTCGTGGGTCGAAAATGCAGACAGCATCTTCTTTTTTTCTTCGGAATTCATGTTCTCTCCTCTCCCCCGTTTACCGTGCCGTTTCTTTTAATGGAAGCGATCGTCGTGTCGCATTCGAGAATTCGCTTTGTCTTTTTCTTTTGCTGCCTTCTTCTTTTCTCTGCCTACTCGCAATCGTTCTGTCTGGTCGACATAATTTAGCAGTGAATTTTTATCGTTTCACTAAGAAGTACGTAAGTAGATGCAAACTCGCAGACACATCCCATCTGTTACGCGTATTTGTTCTGATGACTACTTACGAGGTGATACTCATGGGATTATCTGATGAGCTAGCCAGAATTACTGTGGAAGCTAATAATATAGTTTTTCTTTGATTGCGTTCCATGAAAACATGTTCTAAAATATGTTTTTTATTATTCTGCTTGAGAATGAATCATAATTTTTCCTTAAAATCTGCTATACAGGGTGTCCAAGAAATAAAAAGACGGAGTAGCAGGTATGTAAAGTCCGAACAGAAACAGGCCCAAATATACCGCAATAACGAAGAAATTAAAAATTTAATTTTCTATGTTGTTTTTTAGATAAAAAAAATTACATTACGGACCTGGCACAGAATGTATGTTTATAAATACACGTAAGAATGCTCATTTGTAAATAGAAACGAACACGCATTCGTAGAAAAATGCGCTTTTATTTGTATAAAACGGGAAAAAAACGTTAAATCGTACACATTCATATAAAACATATTTTTAGCCCGATGCGTCTAGATAACGCAGATATGTAGTCGGTTGTTGACCCAGATGGGGGCGACCCACTTTATTGCAGACAATAAAAGATTGTTTTTTTTTTAAAGTAGGAAGGTTGTTGCTCTTTAATGTGTTTGTAGTCGGAAACGGCTGATTATTATTATTTTAAAATATTCAATTAATCGTAGTTTTTCTAGCCTTTATTACAGTAAATATCAAGAATGTAATTATTTTTTTCTAGCAGGTGTAAAATTAAAGTAATTAATGGTTTGATATTTATTATGAAGTATATTTAGTCCATGGTCGGCATAAGGCCAATTGAATTCTTTATTATTCTTTTTCTGGCGTCTGCGCACGAATAAAGACTTGATATTTTGAGGGTACGTTTTTACACAATCTAGCTTATGATTTCTACTACTCCGTCTTTTTATTTCTGGGACAGCCTATATATCCAAAGTATTAATGAATCAGAAAACAAACTTTATTCAACATAGATTACGGAGTTTCTGTTGTTTTAGAATTTAGATTTACATAAATATTTAAATATTTGAAACGCATTAGGAGTTCTTCGGAAGTTTTGAAGACTTGATTGTATATCCTGAATTTTTTTTGTCCTCTACAATATATTTACTTTTTGCCAAAGTATCCCCTGTTTACTTTGTGTGGTGTATTTGATGTTTCTGCCTCAATTCTTCCGACGTTGATGTTATTACCAATGTATTCGTATATTTGAAGGACTCTCTGCAAAAAGTGACTAAGTCACATTTTTCCCGTCTTCGACCGAATAGGCAGCTAGTCCCAGGTGATTTCAATATTTCAATATTTCAAAAATTGGACGGAATCGTACGCAAAGACTTCCGTGCCAGGAATTTCGAAACTGGAAGCCGTATATTTGTCAGAGAGACATTGAAGAGAAGCTGCTCAGAAGTGTCTCTCTAAAGAGTTGATATGAATCGGAAAACCCAAAATTGGCGTATGCTGATGAGTGATGAGTATCCGAAAATGAAGACTAAAAGGTTTGAAAGCGTAAAAAAAAGAGTAAAACTTAAACTTAGTTTTTAATGGATATTAACAAAGAATTAGTGCAAAAAGTTGATAAGTCCATAATTATCTTTTTCTTTATTATTCAGAAAGATATCAAATTTAGTAAATTTAAACTTGCGTATCTTATTGTAAATCAACAAAAAACCCTTCATTTATAAGTTTGATGACATCATTTTGCATTTGATTATTTATTAGTATTAATCATCTTCATTCGAAATTTATTTCTTCGGTTCTGTTTTTTATCAGTATCCCTAATTTTTTAAAAACCTATAATCAACACTATGTCATACGTAAATCAGGCAGTTTACCTTCTTAGAACATTTCTATAATCTACCGCCATTCAAGTACTACTTTGCAAACATATGGGTCGCGAGTTCTATAAAAAAAATCTAAGAGTTGCTACCGTGCTCCGGAAGGCATATTGCCGATGTCGCCTTTATCGTTCATAGCTCTCAAAATTCGAATAATCGTAAAATATTTGTAAATGCGATAAAATAAAAATTACAATGTCGTATAGCATTGCTGTTCTATATCCAATAAAGAAATACACTAGATCTTTTTAGTTATAATAACGGCCTCGTTTATAACGAACCATCGAATATAGCGAACCTGAAAAAGCCGCACTATATGAAGTATTCATTGGCAAAACGAAATTTGCATTATAATTGAATAATGTTGATCGGTTCCTTGGTGTACGTTTTGTATATTTCGTATTTTACCTATTTGCGAGAGCGTCGCCACCATATTAATATAACGACAGCAGTAGACTGTGCAGTTTCGATTATTTCGTCATAGAAATGGCTAAACTTTAAACATCTTTCACATTGAAAGAAAAATAGAATTAATACGTGAGATAGAAGATTGAAAATCATATAACATTAAATCTTTCGTGAAAAGAACGTCGGTAAATCTACCGCCGGAACAAATTGTAAGAAGTGAAACTACCTACGTTTGGAATTTGAAAGCGAAATTGTAAATGCTAAAAAATTACGAAAGCTTTAAAACAAAAGACATCGACCAATCGCTTAAAAAGTGGTTTACGCAGCAAAGAAAAGCAAAAGCTGAGTATTTTAGCAAAAGCCCCTTACACAGGAAAGTAAATTTACATAAAGCTTAATTGACCAATGGAAAAAACATCATACCCTTTGTGGCGTCACAATTTCTGGTGTAAAGCGACAGAGAGTGACAATGTAGTGGACAATTGGTTAAATACAGTCTGGCCAGACAATTTAACAATGATGAAATTTTAAACGCGGGCGAGATTGGTTTGTTCTACAAATTAAGCCCGAATAAGACCCTAAAATTCAAGAACAGTGCAAAACTGGTTATCAACTTCTGATCATTGAAAGATCACAATATCCGCGCTATTTGAAAAATGGTAAAAATTTACTCGTGAAATACAAAGCCAACCAACGAGTATGAATGGCGGGCGAAATGTTTACTGCCAAACTTTGTGAATGTGATCAAGAAGTGTGGAAAAAGTAGCATAAAAATTATTATTGGTCGGTAATTGTCCAGCGCATCCTGGTATTGCGGAATTAAAGTCTATCAAACTTGTATTCTTACCGCCAAACACCAGATCCAAGCTACAGCCAGCCTATGGTTCACGCTATAGTTCACTATTTCAAAGCGAACTATCGCCTGATGCTTTTGCTAGAAGCTGTGATTAGCATTGATGAAGGCAAAAGTTTTTCAGTTGACGACCTTAGCTGATAAATCTTGACGAAAAGTTGCGGAATAATCTACTGTTTCCAGGAAGGTGGGTTTTCTTTTGATGATGACGCCGTATCAGATTTTGGATCTGATGTTGACTTACTATTAAATAGATGATTACAAAAAGAGACACAAAGGGAACGTGACAAAATCCCTCATTATCTTAGAAAAAGCAATTTATTATTACAAAAAAATTAAAAATTAAAATTAAAGTACTTAGGAACACTAACTTCTTCAACAGTTGTAATTAAGTCGGCAACATTCATATCAACAGGTAATGAATTCCAAAAATCATGTCGATTCACCGGCATAAGTTTAATAAGGTTAGTCAAAATACTGTTTTTCTTCTGTTGAGGTATACCTCGATACAATGTATGAGCCTCTGGTTTTTCAATTGTTTTAGTTTTTAAAATTTTAGCCATTATAAAGTTAAGAGGCTTCATTCAATTCTTCACTGAATTGATTTTTATAAAATAGTTGAAAATCACCCCTTTTCGCTACAATTTGTACTATGACCTTGGTATTGTATTTTTGAGTTTATACAGAGACGAATAGTCTTGCCATATGTAGAAATCTGTTGGACACATGGATTTGACGGACACTTTTCCGGAATTTGCCGCCAGAACACAGTTTACAAAATCGTTAAAATCATAAACCTTTCCAACATGTTTCATTGACAATTCGACCTGAAGAAAAAAAGCTTAATAAGGCATAAATCAAGATTTATGTGTAGTTGGTACCTGATGATGAAAACTGTCGCAGGACATAAAAGCATGCCCAGGCTCAAAATAGTTGATCACAATTTCTTTGGCAGATATTTCCTTAGAATTTATCATATACACAAGACAAGAATACAACGCCCAACTTTTATTTTGTGCCGAACAGTTGTCGAGCCAAAGCGTTTTTTTCGTGGCATCACGGTTTGGTAAAAAAAAATTATAAAAGGCATTGATTATATCTTCTTTCTTACGGCCCGAGACTGCTTCATGCCACAGCACTGCTAACGGTTTTAAGTTTTGATTATTTCCAACTGGTACAAACGACTCGTTGAAAGCGATGATCCTTGAAGTAAATACAACCGCCTCAAAGGTGTCCATTCTAGGAAGCATAATTACCTTTTCCAAATCGGCAGAAAAAACAACATCTCCTTCCTCCCTATTTTTACAGTCCCGATCTTCTCTGTATTTTTCTCTGACTTCGTTTGCTTTCTTAATATGAGTGTCCCATGCATTACAATCATCGCAGTCAGTCGCCAAATTTTCTTTACTGTGATCAAGATTATGGAGACTGAAAAATTCGCAAGACTCGCATTGCTCGTGCTCGAGTTTAGTAAATGAAATATTCTTTTGAGCTACAATACTTCTGTATAAATCGTATGAGCATTGGGATGCTTTGAAATTAAGTCTTTATGCATTGAAGAAATTGTTACATCGCTCGGCAGATAACGTTTATTCGGGGTGTGCTCTCTTCTGTAATGTGATACACACGAATGAAAAGTCTATGTGTGTGCGAATGATTTCTCTATCTGTTTTTGGTTTTTAATGTCTGCTCCTGCCATCATTGGTGAATGGTTGGGCTAGGTAAGCACGTCGTGAACTACCGTGTTATTATTATTGGAAAAGCCTAACGTGGTTAAAAAGAAGATTTTGCAAACCGGTACCCTGATATTTCCATTTTTTAAATAGTACTCAAAGGTATTTTACCTTGTAGAGTCCTCAACCCCTCTGCGACGTTTAATCGATTTTCTTAAGGCTATACGCCCGGCCTCGAAATCGTTTTTCCCATTTCCTAATCGTATTTTTCATGAAAACCTTACCGAATTTACACGCTAATTTAAGAAAAAAATGCCTTTCAATGGATAAATCGTAATTTCTTCGAAATTGTCCAAAGGGCCCTAAATAAAAATAAAAATGTAAGAAATTTCAAAAAACAAGCCTTTATTTAAAATTATGTAACACTCAACAGCAATACATAAATTTTATTTTTTCTTAATTTTTAAAAATAAGGTCACGAAACGGAAAACAAAATTTTGAAATTTGGGCGAAAGTCACTGAAATCAAATAGAGTATTGTGGTACGCTCGCACATTGTGTCGACAGGTAGCTCCGCCACTACGTATCAGAAAGTAAAAGCAATATCTCTTCCCGTCCCTAACGCTATACCTGCTAGAAGCGCATGCTAGGACTCACACGGCTTGCGGGCAGGGAGTATAATTATCATATTTGACTCGCAATAATTTGCTTCTGAAACGATCTAGAAATTTATTTCTTGCACAAAAAATAATTTTGGAATGTTGGCTTTATTTTGTTTCACATATATATGGGTAAATTCTGAAAAATGAGATTAGTTACTCGATAGCTGAAAAATACCTTACACAAATTGGTCGTCTACTAAAACTTTTTTTTTTATAAAATTTACACACCATAAAGAAAAATCGAAAACACTAGTATCATCCAAATACTTTAGGGTATAACCTTAAAAAAAACAGATCCCTAGCTCTCTGCATTGCTGAGATATCACGAGATAAGTATTAAAAATTGAAGAAAATGAAAATTTTAAAATTTACACAAAAAAACGATTTTTCGACCTTTTTGCGATTTCGATTTTATTTTCCAACTCAAAATTTGAATCCGGCAGGTGATTTTACATATTCAGCTTCACTTTTTTTGTGTGTTTGAGAAAATATAGATTGTCTAATTTAGGGGAGGTTGCTTCCCGACTGTCAAACATGTGGGCCAACCGGCGATTATCTGAGACCATAACGCAACCATAAATTACAGGCAGATTAGATTAGGTGACAAGTTCTTTTCTCTATCTTTTTCCTCAGCATAAGACAGAGCACGCGGACCCTTAAACATTTGTCTTTTATTACAGTTGCACAAAAAACAGTGGTACGCCCATTTCAAATCGAACTCAGCTTGAAGCGGGCGTTCAGCCTTAATGTGTTATTTTCAATAAACACTCTTCTCCCAATATAATTTAAATTCCAAAATGCTCGGTTAATGACAATTCGTTCTTCTTCAGTGAAGAAATTTGTGCATTTCTCATTACAAGGTGGATGGACATTGTGAACCAATGCTTGCTTTTCTATTGTTTGTTGCTTCCTTGTGCTTAAAGAAGATTTCTACCTTTTCCTCTTCCGTTTCGTACCTTTTTTTGTTAAGCCTTGTTCTAAATCTTCAACAATTAATTCTTCCTCCGAGACTTCTTCTTGTTCTCCAACTGCTTTTTCTTCTACTCCAACTGCTTCATCTTGTTCTCCAACTGCTTCGTTTAATAGTAACAACTGTCGCACTTCGAAATTATTAGTTTCCTTGTCGATGATCATATTCTTCATGCCATTCTGTTCTAAAATAATTACAGGGGCGTTTTCGATGACAATTAAATTTTCCAAATTATGGTCACCGCCATCGATATTACTGATATCTTCACATCCATCACAAGTGGCTTTTGTAGTTTCAGATTTATTCTCAATTTGCTTACTAATAGCGATGACATCTTGGTTATGTTTTTGTGCAAAGTTTAAAATTCTGTTCATTATGAGCCTAATAAACAATATTATTGTAAATTGTGTGCTGGACATGGAATTAATCATTTTACTTACCCTATTATTACAATTTTCGGTCAATTCATGACACTACATTCACGCAGAAAACACAAAACTATGAATTGACATAACCCAACTTTCAACACTAAAACGTCAGTGAATAATAAGCTAAAAGGCCTTATATCCATTTAATTTTGAACATAAGGCTTTTTAGCTTCTTATTTGATACTTAAGGTATTTTTGCCTATGAAAATGATGACGCTGTGGAGATACACATATTTTATTCGTTCGTTATTTGACGTTTAAAATGGTTTCTAAGGTAGTTTAGCCTAGCAATATTATACTTTGATAACCTCTTAAGCGTTTGGAACAACTAACTCATTTTAGCAGGAAAATGAAGTTAAGGCCTTTTTTCTTAGGACTGCAGAAGTCTGTAATGGACCAGAGAATTTTTTCAAATAAAATTACATTTAGTTTTGTTTCACTTTAGTTTAGTTTTTTCATTTATAATGTTTATACATTACATATATGTATATTAGACAATAAAGCGTTCGTAAAATACTATTTTATCTCTTATTCTCTCATTATCGCTTATAGAGAACTTCGGATATAATAAAACCGATTTTCACGGTCCTTCGAGTTTTGTTATAACGGAGGTATAGTGTACTAACGTTAAGACAATAAATTATTTTTTAACGTAACGACAACTGCTAAGAACAGAACAATGTGGTTAGAATTAGCTAGAAGAAATCTAAATAAAGAGCGTGTAGTATGGCAAAGGTAAGGTGCTAGGGCTTTAAAGAGTACATTACTGTGTAATATACCATAAATAAATACCATTGCTAACCTCTGGCTTACATAGTAGTGAGAAGTTTTTAACACATCACGTCTAAAAAAGCATAATGATGCACGGATTTCCTGTAGAAATTACTTAAAGCCTTCATCTTCACATGCTCAGACATTCAAGAAACCGGCGTAGACTACCGAATCTGGTTCCCATATTTAGGAAAATCTGTTTGGAAATCGAATAAACAGGTAATTAATTTGTTGGCTGTTTAATGTCTTAACATAAAAAGAAAGAAATACAAGCATACATAGCGCGTGTGTGCGTACGAATGGGTAGGCTACAGGAGTACGGGCTTAGTTTCAATGACGTGACGAGGTACTGATTTAAGAAAATCACACATATGTGACTAAAATGCGTACGTGTTATCCTGAAATAAGTCGTAAAATGTAACAAGTTGAGGGACTTACTCTACTCATTTGTATACATTAGAAGCACTTTATAGAGTAGTATGTTTCTTATTATCGGCTCGAGATTTTTTCGGCTCTCTTTTTACGTTGAAACAAAATTGCTACCAAACACAAACAATTAAAATTATATTTTATTAAATAAATTTACGACTATTTGTATACTCTCAAACGACAAATTTAAACTCATTTCTGCGTGAGAAGACAACGAAATTCAGAATTCTGTTACACGTTGGGCGCCGATTTTTATATCAATTAACTTCCAAATTTTCGATATGCAGTTTTTTTTCTTAAATACGCCTGGCTATTAAAAAAACTAAAATTACGTGCGAATTATTAAAATCAGTTTGGTCTTTCAGATTGCTTTTCTTCAATTTTATTTAAGTAATTGTTCAAAGTTTGTATATTTTCCTGAGAGTAAATAATAATAATTTTTATTTTTTTACGTTAGTATAACATGTCAAGAAAAGAAAAATATTCTTTTTAGATAGTATTGTTTTTGAATTATTTTTTATACTATTCGATACTGAATTCAGAAATATACACATCCAAGCTACGGAATGTTCTTTTGTAAAAGTTGTTTTTGTTTAGCAAGTCAAATACTAATACATTATTCCTTTTTGTCATTGGGTGGTATGAATAAAACGGAGTACTTGCTAATACTACTAGTACTTTCTTCAATGCTGAAGTAAATACTGCAAGAATTAAGTAAGTGCTTCGACTGTGAAGCAGTTATTTTATAAACAAGCCTCGCTACAGGGAAATACTATAAATCATTAGCAGTTGCTTTATATATAGGAGTAATTACTATGGTATATATAGCAAATGCTACAGGACACAGCAAATGCTTTATTTTTACCGAAGCCAGTGTCAGTGTAGCTTCGCGGTTGCTTTCTTTAAGCTATTTGCAAAATATGGCAGAGTTATTATTAGTTCAGGACAGATTACCGAAGTATTATAAAGAGAGAAGAATATTTCGTTCACGGGAATACAGAAAATTATTTCGGTAAGAAATATTACAAAATTATATTGGATGTTGTCACTAATTTATTTTTGGCTTTCTATTAAGTTTTGAAAAGGAAAATGTGGAATGGATTGCTAACCACTTCTTGGGTACATCAGTAGAAACTCGTGGCGGAGCACTATCAACAGTTCAACAAATGGAAATATTTCTTAGAAGTCTTGGAGACCCTGGTTTTCAGATAGGAGTTGCTAGTGATATAGGTGTGCATCAATCAACGGTGTCGAAACGTATTAATTATGTTATTGATAAAATTTTGGACAAGGCACATATATGGATTCGGTTCCCACAAACTGCAGATGAAATTGAACGAGCACAGGAAGGTTGGCAGATACCAAATATAGTCGGTGCTGTAGATTGTGTGCACATTCGAATTATAAAGCCTACAGTTCAAGGAGAGGAATATTTTAATAGAAAAGGTTTCTGTTCAATAAACGTACAAGCTACCTGTTCTCGTACAGAACGATTTACAAGTGTGGATGCTTCGTGGCCAGGTTCAGTCCACGATAGTAGAATTTGGAAAAATTCCGACGTTTTTAACATTATGGCCGACAACATCTATAATGTTTCTTTACTGGGAGATGAAGGTTATTGCTTGGCACCGTGGCTTTTAACGCCGTACAGGAGGGCTCTTACCGTCGCAGAAAGGAATTACAATAGATGGCAAACAAACAATCGTTGTGTTATAGAACGTTGTTTTGGTCAGCTGAAACGGCGTTTTCCCATGATGCATTACACTGTTCGCCTCAAAACGAATAGAGTTTGTCGGTACATAGTTTGTGCTTTTGTATTACACAATATTGCAAAAGATCTAAATGATCCAGACGATGATTTTGATGAACTTCCGATTGAACAAGATTTTGTGTATATTCAGAACGAGGAGGACCACAACGTAATACGCCTTAGAGGTGTGCATCGTAGAAATGCGATAGCCATGGAAGTTTTAAGGTTGCGTGAACATAGATAAAAACATAAATAAATTATTATAAAGTTCATTTGTAATTGTACACATTTAATTAATTTAATACTCTAAATTTCCATTAAGGAAGACGTCCTGAGATTGATTTGTCATTGCTGTAAAATATTTTTCCTGCGCGATGGCAGCTTTTTCTTGGGCAATGGCTGCTTGTTCTTGTGCTTTGGCCGTTTTCATCTGTTGCACAAGAACAAGCCTTTGCAAAGTAGGTACACTTAAATTTTTGAAGTCGTCGTCCACATTTTCAGGCGATTCTACTTTTCGCTTTGGAGTGACTTGTTCGAGCAAATGGTCATCAATTTGGGGTTTAACTCCTGCTCCTGTTCCAGCACTTTCAGCCCCTATTGATTTATCCATTAGTACCAACTAGTTTACTTACAATCTTTTTATTATTACCTGGAACTTGATGGAGAACAGGATTTTCCCCGCGATTGTTCCATAACTCGCAAAATTTGCTTTGCCATTCATTAAGAATAATTCTTTTATTTCCAGTCTTCTTTAGGTCCGTCCTCTCCTTTACTTTGCTTTTCATATTGTTAAACTTTTTAATGATCTATAAATATCTTCTATGTTGAAAGCAAAAAAAAAGTAGACGCGTTTGGGTGCAAAACGGGTCACGGTACAATGTAAAACGAATGTCTCGTCACCCGTTTTACATCCAAACGTGTCTACTTTTTTTTGCTTTCAATTGTACGTGAAAACATTATTTAAATTTACAATACAAATGTAAATATACTTGCCTGTTTGACAGTTGCGTTTTTGTTGTAGTTGGTGTTAAACGTCTTCGTCAAGTCTTCCCAACACTTTTCTTTTTGTTTCATTATGTTCGGGGTTTTTCTTTTATCAAACAGTTGAGGATAATCCGATAGCATCACTGTAAACCCCATTTGTTCGTCAGTTTGCTCTGCCGTACCTTCATCCCTATCACTTTCGCTGTCACTTATTTTTGATCCAAATTTACCGCTGTCGTTCGACGATGGTTTGACGTAACATAAATCCTAACCTCAAACTGACCAAATACTACCTCTTCGAAGTAAATACTTCGATTGTGTAGTAAATGCTTTATGTTTGTAGCAAGTGCCTCGTTATTGTAGTATTTACTTTATGTACCAATGCAGCAGTTACTTCTAGTAGTAGTATTAGCAAATACTCCGTTTTATTCATACCACCCATTGAATATTTTCATTTTATGTAGAATAATCCGTATCTTAACGTCTCCTAGCTATACGTCCATGTTTTTTTTTGCGGTGGCATGACTACAGTTTTAGTACCGCAAGAATACCAGCACTCAGAAAGTTAGTTTGTTAAGATGTTAGTATACTAATAACTTACATAATATGCATATGTTCTTTATTATCGAAGTGAATACAGGTACCATTTTTTGTACGAAATATAAAATCCAGAACATGTTTTTCACACACTGTTAATATTTCGTTTTTCTTGAAGGTATCTTTACAGGATGAAATAAAAGACATTTTATGTCAAATATATTTTTTTATTAGCACTATTATAATGCTAAAATTAAAGAAAAACAATTATAGTACCTGGAATATAAACAACACTAAGAAAAGAAATATACCTATATGTAACTAAATGAAAGACTCCAAACAAAAGTATTTAGATAGTAAAAATGTTATAGCAAAGGCTTATTTCATTTTAAAATATGCATCGACTGATGGACGATAATAGATTATTTTCTCATTTTTTTATACCTATCTAAATTGCGGCAAACTTCTTAAATATCTCATGAGTATGTTCTGCTTACTATGTAAATGCACTGAAGTTGTTAAATTTATATGGTAAATTTTAATATTTCAGTCTCTTTGTGATGCATCACATTCTTCCGATTTCCAAATAATTATTTTTCTGGTTTTGAACTGAAGAAGTATATGTGTAGTGTGTAGTGTTTATTGGTCATCAAAAAAAATCTTTACATGACATGTCATAAAATACTGCAAATAGCAAAAGATACAAAAGATAAACATTTAAAAAACATATTAATAAAACATACAGATGTAGAAATAAAACAAATACACAGTTGTTAACTAGGAAACGCTTGTAAACATCCTAGACAAAAAAAAAACAAACAAAACAATCAAACATGTCACTTGGACATGTTACTAC
Source organism: Amphimallon solstitiale (assembly GCA_963170755.1). Taxonomy (NCBI): domain Eukaryota; kingdom Metazoa; phylum Arthropoda; class Insecta; order Coleoptera; family Scarabaeidae; genus Amphimallon; species Amphimallon solstitiale. The sequence continues at coordinate 117,847,437 of OY720677.1, forward strand.
GCATATACTTCCAAGTATTCGTCTATGCTGTAAAAACTGGCAGTGACCAATATTGTTTTTACACTTCTTCTAAAATAATTTAGACTCGTGTCCTTTATGCTTTGTGGTAGAGAATTATAAAGTTTTACACCCCTAGTAGTCAACTCCACACTGCGTAGCACTCAGTCTGTGATGTGGAACAACCAAAGCGCCGGAATTCCGTGTATTGTACTCGTGAAAGTTTCCATTTTGAGCGAATTTTGATTTATTTTCGTGAACAAATTTCACACACGAATAAATATAAATACTGACCACTGTGAGTATATTCTCCCGCCTGAAATACTCTCGACACGAGCCACTATACCCAAGTCCACACAGTGTTCTTATTGCCTTCTTCTGTAGGACTAAGACCTTTACTCTTGTAGACATGCCCCATATGAGTATACCATATGCAGTAATGCTATGGAAATTCGCGTAGTATCCACTTCTTGCAGCTTGGTGCGTGGATACATTTTTAATTCTTCTTATTGTAAATATAGCTGTGCTTAGTCTTCTTTTGAGGATCTCTATGTGATTGTTCCAAGTCAGTTTATTGTCTATACTTAGACCAAAATACGTCACTACACCCTTCCCTTCTTCATTTTTAGACAGTATGTCCATTGTCTGAGTCTTTTCCTGATTTAGCTTCAATTTATTTGCATTGAACCAAGTATCCGCATTCTCAATGGCTTTATCATCAATGGATTGTTTTTCATTGTGTTTCCCGCGGACCACGATCGAAGTGTTATCTGCATATATAATAGCCTTGCAGTTTAAGATATTAGCCGGTAGATCGTTTATGTATACAATAAACAGCAGAGGTCCGAGAATAGATCCCTGAGGCACACCAGTATTAACATTTCCCAATTTCGAATATCCATTCTGCCACCATACCATTTGAGTTCTGTCTTGTAGGTATGAGGCTAATAATTTATGGGTCAAACCTCTCATGCCATAATGCCATAGTTTTGTCAGCAGGATCTCATGTGACACACAATCAAAGGCTTTACTTAGGTCACATGTAACAACTGCAGTACGTTCTTTTTCATCCCATGCTTCATGTATGGATTCAATCATATCAATCATAGATGTTATAATCGATTTTCCAGCTCTAGATCCATGTTGGGAATCTGTCAGTAAGGTATGTTTCTCCATAAATGAAATAATTCTGTTTTTTATTACTGTTTCTAAAACCTTTGATTATACCGGTAGTATCGATATGGGTCTATAATTACTCGCAAGAGATTTATCGTCATTTTTATAGACAGGTACCACTTTAGCTGACTTTAGTTCCGTAGGAAATTTACCCTCATTTATGCATGCGTTTACTATAATTGTTAGTGGATCTACTATTATTTCAATTATATCCTTTAAAAGAGCTACAGTAAAACCATATATGTCTTTGGACCTTTTACTTTTTAGATTGTGCACAATACTAATTATCTCATTTTGGGATACATATGAGAGGAAGCATGATGCTGAAGTATATTTCATTTTCCCATGCGACATATCTTCCATGGTTCTTTCTCTATTTTCTCCTCTATCTATGCTGCTTTGTATACTGTCTCCAATTTTTATAAAAAAATTGTTTAATTCATCCGCGGTTAGTTTCGGTTCCATATCCTGATTGTCCCTCTAATCTCTTCCTGTTTCTCTGTTGATGACATTCCATACTGCCTGCTGTTTATTTTCCGAACTCATTATATAATTTAGATTGTAATTTCGTTTAGCTTCCTTTATTAGGTCTACATATTTTACTTTGTATTCCTTGTATAGTCGCAGGGCATTTGGTGATCTCGTGACTGTATATACTGTGTGCCAAGCATCTAATTTGTTTTTTGCAACTTGCATTTTCTCACTGGACCAATTTATTTTACCTGGTACCGTAACTAATTTATGCTTCTCAGGAAAACATAGATAGTATGTTTTTAAAATTTCTTCATGAAACCGGGTGTACAGAACTTAGAGTTTTTATTTTCGTCGTATTCAGGCCATGATTTTTTAGATAAATGCATTTTAAAATTTAAAATATTCTGTTCATTTATTTCACGTATTTTAATAATTTTTCCCTTACATATAGGTAGCTTTTCCTTTATCTCAACCATTATCATTTGCGCCTTGTGGTCCGACATATGTGTTTCCACCGTATTAATATATTTACATAATAAAGTATAGAATATAAGTCACAATTTTACCTGGAATATTTTGTTTGTCATTGCCTTATGTAATTGAAAATTATTCTTTAGTGCCATGGTATACAATATGCAACATTTGTAAATTACACTAGCTATTTTTACAGGATGGTATATTAATGTCCGGAATCTGGAGACACCAATAACTACTTCACAATATAGCCTTTGTTATTTCGATAATATTGCGCACAGATTTTAATTCAATATAAAGCACGCTTCTGAGGAATTATTAATTGGAGAGAATAACGATAGTTGCATGGGATAACTAATATCACCTGCGTTGAAATATGTAGATTACATTATTAGTCACTTCATGAAATACCTATGGGATCTATCGATTAAATAGTACACTTTAAAAATAAAATGAAAAATTACTTTTAGAATGTTTACATACAACATAATTACCCTTGCATAAAATTTTTATTCACAATTTGCTGGAAATTTTATCCACTCGGCATATTTCCTCATCATCATGTGACAGATCTTATGAATTATACAACTGACTGATATCTGACCAAATAAAACAAGCTATTAGCACCAGTATTATTCTGGTAGGTGCTAAATAATAGAAAATATCCATAAACTTAATATCGTTAAGGTCTGTAACAAAGATATTATGTACAATTGCTTTCTTTAGGAATGACCGGTGTAAATTGAAAATAGATCCCCAAGTTCTACGATAGTAACATTCTAATGTTCGAGTTAAGAACGGGGCAAGCAAAAAACATGCGTCGTAAATCTTATATAGCATGAATAAGCCATTGTACTTAATTAATATGAGTGTGGTTTATATTTTCTGAAGTTTTTAAATACTTTATTTTCTACAATCTGCACGAAATATACATGTCATATATATAGTAACGAATGAAACACATATTTTGAATGTCTTGCTTTTAAAATTATATATAATTAAATGTTAAATACAATTAAAAGAAAAAGATTGTATTAAATTGCTTTGTAAAAGAAACTACATCGACCATATACTATAAGCCAATATATTTGAAATATTTGTGTTTATTCATAATAATTTATTGTCTGATAACGTTCATGCTTAGGTACTTTATTAGAAAAAATCATTTTTATGTTCCTCAATATCTTTCTGGCTTTTATTTTATTCTTTAGCCTTTTATTTTAATTTCTACAGGGAGATCCACTGTTTTTCATTCAAATCTTGGTTTTATGGAATTTTGGTCTTGTTTCTATTCTTTCTGGGAGTGATTTGTATTTATTTTAGATGTTGAAGCTTTTTATTTAAAATAACAACATTTAACTGAAAACTAAAATAATACTTAAACAATTTGGTATTATAACAATCCATGTTTTTCTTATAAAAAGTAAAAATTGTTATATTTTCTAATAAGAGAATGTTTAGAATTATTGAAAATTATATCTTTCCCGATCAACACTGATATTTTGAATTAGTTTACTTTACTAAAAAAATCAAAATTTATTAATACGTCGTCAACTACTAAGTTTAGAGAAATTTCTAAAGAATACAAAAATACTAAAATGTGAATTTTAGAAAGACTTTTTTTGAAATTTCCACCGGAAGTAGGCCTTCATACCTTAGCAAAAACCGGTTTTTAGCAAATTGCCCGAATTGGAACAACTTTTATACATATAAAAGAAATTTGAAAATTCGGACCGGACGTAAGACTACTCTTATCGAATAGCAGTTTTTTTTATACATGTATTATAAGTGCAAAAGTAATTAGAGCTACATTTGGAACAATTTTTCTATAAAAGAAATTTTAAAATTTGGGCCGGAAGTAATGCTTCTACTCATCAAATAGCGTTTTTTTGGAAAATCTCACAATTTTGCATTCTAGTCAGTTTTATTAAGAACATAAAATTGTTTGAGCCACATTTGGAATAATTTTTATATAAAAAAAAATCAAAATTCGGACCGGAAGTAACACTCTTACTTTCTTTTATTTTTTTTTATTTATTTAACGAAAATAACGTAGAAGTATTTGATTGGGCGGCAAAATCTCCATATCCGAATCCCATTGAAAATATGTGGAGTGCTATGGTGCCCAATAGGAATGCTAATAATGATAGAGTTCAACTTAATATAGAAAATATTACTCAATGTGCACAATCTGTATGGGAGCATTTCAGAGGAAGAAACTTATGTGAAACTTTAATAAATTCTATGCAATCAAGAATGCAAGAGTATATGAACGATAATGGATTTTATATGTCGTACTAAGGTTTTTATTATTGCGAAAAGGAAACAAATTATAAGACCAAAATCACATGACCATTTTCTTTAATTTCTTTATTAATTAATTACTATTATATATTAATTATTAAAAACTTGATATCTACTACAATTTTTGTTTTAATTTATTCTGGTAAAGGTTAGAGAAATTAATTTTACAATCCTAATTAAATTTTATTACTTGATTACCCATTAATTGCATAGTTCCAACTACACCAGACTTTAATTTTAATTAATCAAATTTTTTCTAAGGTATTCTTACTTTCAATAAAATTTTCGATGAAAGATGTATGATTATTAATTTCATGATATAATATTTACGATTGCAGCGATTTCCTTAATGAATATCATTCTTTAAAAGAACTATTTATTTTGGCTAATCATTTGTAGAAAAAATTTGCGATGCTACTAATGATATACTTTCACATGTGCACAAACATCCTAGATATTCATCATGTTACAATGTAACAAATCCATTTAAAGAATTGTGACGTGACCGCACATTCTCTTCACAATTTTGTTAAATGTCCTCTCCCGTCTACTTTAATTTTATTTTGAATTAAAACTTTTCGTTTTGAGAGTTTGTGAGAAATTGAACACAGAAGCTCGAGTATGGCACCTTGTATGTATATATGTATTATTTTTTGTTATAAACTTGTAAGAATAAGTTTATAATATCACTACATACATTAAATCATGTTATAATGTAATAATTAATACGAAATGCAAAATGTTGCTGTTTTAGAATATATTTTAATTTTTTTAGAGAGCTATAATCTAAAAATGAGGTGTGGTCACCATACGCTTTTTTTATACGTATGTGACATCCGAAATGTGTATACAAAAGTTGTTCCAAATTAAATTTTAAGTTGCGTCTTTATAAAATAAACTTCTGATTAAAAGTGTATCCTTCGGTCCGAATTTTGGACAATTTTTTTATACAGAAATTATCGCAAATCCAACTCTAAATATTTTTATTCTCTTAATAAATCTCTATAGAATGCATAATTGCGAAATATTTGCAAAATACTGCTATTCGATAAAAGCAAGAGTGTTACTACCGGTCCGAATTTTGAAATTTCTTTTTTACAAAAATTGTTCCAATTCGGGCTCTAAATATTTTTGTATTCTAAATAAATCTGTACAGAATGAATAATTTGTAAGAAATTTGCTAAAAACCGCTTTTCGCGGTAGGTAGAAAGACCTACTTCTACTAGAAATGTCAAAAAAAGTTTTTCTAAAATTCACATCTTAGTACTTTTGTATTCTTTAGAAATTAGTTTAAACGTAGTAGTTGACAACGTATTAGTAAATTTTAATTTTTTTAGTGAAGTAAACTACTGCTTCCAGTCTACCGATTTTACTCAAATTCTAATATAATCTCAAGAGGAAGATTATTACAGTTTGGTATTGATAACTGTAGCCGTTTGGGCACTGAGACAGAGACAGGCAGGCAGGCAGGCAGAGAGAGAGGGGGAGAGAGAGAGGGAGAGAGAGAGAGAAAGAGAGAGAGAGAGAGAGAGGGGGGGAGAGAGAGAGAGACGTTTGCCAAAAAACACTTTTTCGGTATCAGACGACCTTAAAACGTGGACATCTGCATCATAATTTCTTACTACGTATAAGAAAGTAAAAAGGCAAATATTGCTTTAATTAAAAACCACAAGACAGAGTGTTAAACTCATTACTTTTATTTTCTTATACGTAGTATTAGGAAGTATTGTGATGATGAAAATGTCAATATAATCTCCCTCTTGAGATTTGATTAGATTTTCAGTAAAATCGGCAGACCGGAAGTAGTAGTTTACTTCAGTGAAAAAATCGAATTTTGCCACTTATTCGCCAACTACTAAGTTTAAACAAATTTGTAAAGAATTCATATATACTCAAAATTAAAGTTGAGAAGAATTTTATTAAAATAGTTTTTCGAAATTCCTACCGGAACTAAATCTTTTACTCTTATCGAAAATCAGTTTTTTGCGAATATTTCGCAAGTCATGCTTTTTAGACAGGTACGTTACGAGTATAAAAGTACATATTTAGAACTTAATTTTCAATACCTTTCGTATAAGAAAAATTTTAAAATTCGGACCGGAAGTAACAGTTTTACTCTTATCGAATAGCGATTATTGCAAATATTTCGTAAATTATGCATTCTATATATATTTATCAAGAGTATAAAAGTATTTAGAGTTGGATTTGGAATATTTTATGTATAAATGAAAATTCAAAATTCGGACCGGAAATAATACTTTTACTCTTAGCGAATAGCATTTTTTTGCAAATATCTCAAAAAGTATGTATCCTGTAGAAATTTACTAAGAGACTGGAAGTACTTAGAATAGGATTTTGAATAATTTTTGTATAAAATAATTTTTAAAATTGTATGATTTGAACCGCTCATACGTATAAGAAGTGCCACACCTCATTTTTTGTATTTGAATTAATTTAAAAATAAGGTATGAGTTCTAATAATAAAACTAAGGATATTTTTCAAAAGCATTTGGGGGTATATTATCTGTTGAACTAAGCAAATAGAAATAAATTTAGTAAATCATGGTCACCTTGTTATTTAAATTATTTTAGTAAGCTTTATAATCCAGAATATATTATGGAAGTGGAGGAAAGGAATGTAAATAAGAAATTATACAATGAGCAGCATTCAAACACATATAAATATTCTGTGGAGATATTTATTTAGTGTGTTTTCAAGACCAGACATCCATACAATTAGAATGTGACTATCGACAGGTACGCGCAGCGTTTTTAAACTCACACCGGTCATTCCTAAAGAAAGCAATTGTACATTGTATATGTATAGGCATTTCACGTAATCTTCAAATGTAACTACATATATGTATATTATTTTGATTAATACGCTTATCCAGTACCTAAGCAAGACTCTGAACGCCTAAACTTTTGCTTAAAATGCCTGTTAATGATCTACGCGATCGATTAACTGCTTTCGTAAAATGGCATATAATTTCTGGAATAAAGCGAATATATTACACTCTATACATATATTTTACATAGACAATCTCTACCTGTTGTGGTCTACATCTAACAATAATGCTCTAAAGTCATATCCATATTTGCAAACAAGAACAATAATAAATATAAAATATAGCATACAAAATCTTAATTTATGCTCTGCATAACACTTCTACGTCATTGACCGTAAAAGTTTCCAAAACCGTCATCGAAACGTCATCTCGTTGCTAGGTACCGTAAGCTTACGATAACCGTAGCGTACGGGAGCCGCTCAGAATCGCACCCATAATCAAATCTATTTTACCAAGACCTATACGAAATTGAGGTTGCTATGGGGGTATTTCCTTGGGCAATATCAACTGAGTATACAAAGAGGGAAAATATGTAGAATATACGGCAGTCTCGAATGATAATATTACGAAATAAGAAAAAAAATTAAGTACTTACAAAGATTATAAGAACACATCATTTATTAAAAAATAATAAACAAATCGATTTTTAAAATATATTTCGATTTCGGTAGATTCTGACAGTTCCAAAATGTTTGGCTGACGTTTGCAAAAAGTCATTCATGCTTGCTATTATGGACGCTATCGCATGAAGAAGCCAAATTGAATATACGTACAGCTTTCTAGAGACGCTGATGGTAATTGTGCAATGTATTTTCGAGAAACACTGCTATAATTGGCTCATTTTTTAAAAATCCCTAAGCATTATTGGTTTATTAGATACAAGTGATATAATCTTGTATACATTAATCGTTTAAGAAGTAGTAAACACTTGCAATATATAAAAAAATATTTAATTAAATAACTTGTATTTCTGTTAATGATCATTTCAAAATTTTATCATGATTAATCATTAAGAAATTCCAATTATGAAACATGCTCTATGTTTATATTAATAACCTATTAGTTTTTATAGACATTCCTCATGTATTCTCCACGTAAAACTAACTACATATAAACCAGAAAAAAAATCTCGTTCAACGGCAACTCATGAAAATGCATGCGCACACTTCTTTCACCTATTTGGCTAGGAAATTTCAGTTATTCATCGTAAAAACACGAATGCGTGGTATTTTAATAGATTCTTTGCCTAAACAAGAAATAGAAACGATCATCCTATTCGTTATTAATGCTTACGTACACAGGAATTCTTCTCTATCAGAATGATAGACGACTTATACACAAAGGTGTGTATAATATCCACGTGTGTGTGTGTATGTACTTTCATATACATAAGGTAATAATATCGTGTAGATTTCCTATTTATTGTGAGATCGGACATGAATCATATGTATTGCGTAAATATAGTTCGGATTTCAATGTTTGTCTTAGTCGATTTCTGGCACGAGGTGACTTAGATTGATGATGTATAATTAATAACGATTATTCAAGCATAAATGCAAGTATCAGTTAAATCTCTAAATCGTATTATTGTTTTACTTCTCATTTGGTATGCCATTTACAGCCTACTGCCTATTTAAAGAGAAAATTTTTGACACTGACATAATTCAATAACCAAAACAAATTGTCTTCCTCAACAATAAATATACTGTTCTTCTCATCTTTCCAGTCGTGTTGTATTACTGTAGTGGCGCCTGGTAATTACGTTTTTGCAGTGCACGTATGTACATAGACAAGACTTATTCGTTTATTATCGGTGAAATGGTAGGAATCTGGGAGTATATCACCGATAATAAACGACTAAGTCTTGCCTATGTACGTGCACTGCCAAAACGTACTCACCAGCCGCCACAGGTTGTATGATGTTTAAGAGCGCGCCAAATGTCCTTCAAAACGCCCTGAAGATCAACAATTAGCATTTGTATACATAGATAGCGCTACCATTACCAATTCTTAATAAAAAGCTAAGATGTGAACCCAAACGCTAGTTTAACTATTCTCCAGAAGATGGCAGAGACAAGCAGTGTTGTTAGGAGCGGGTAAACATGCAACACGGCTCTTTCAACTGCGCAAGTCCGAGCATTTCTATTAATGGTGCGAGATTTTGAAATTCTGCACCACATTTAACCCATAATTCCTGGTAATTATGAAAACAGAAAATTCGATGAAAATGATTTTATACTTATATTCATGAATGACTCTCAGCAAAATATGTTGAAATCTTTTGGACAAAATATTATTTGTGTTGATAGTACACATGTGTTGGATGGATATGATTTTGAACTTACAAGCCTGTTAATTATTGATGATTTTGAGGAAGGATTTCCAGTTGCTTTTATGGTTAGCAACAGAAAAGACACAATTATTTTTGAAGTTTTTGTTGAACAAGTGAAATCTAAAGTAAGCACAGTTTCCACAAAAGTTTTTATGAGTGATATTACATTGGTGTTATATAATGCCTGGGAAAAAATTATGGGCCCAGTTACTTCCCAGTTATTTTGTTCGTGGCACATAGACCGAGCATGGAGATCAAACCTCAACAAAATCAGGGATTTAGAGAGAGAAAAAAGCCGTTTATAAGGCATTAAAGGTAATTCAAACGGACACCAACGAATCATATTTTCTTATAGAATTAAAAAAAACTGGAAGATTTATTAAATGATGATGTTGACACTCAGACTTTTGGAAGATATTTTATGGACAACTATGCAAACAATTATTCACAATGGGGTTACTGTTATATGAAAAACACAAATATGCGACGATGGCATAAGACAATTAAATACTTTTATTTGGGAGGTCTTAAAGTAAAGAGATTAGATAAAAGCATCTACGCTATTCTAATGTATATTAGGGATAAAATAGTTAAAAGAATAATTAAAAACATTAAAGGGAAAAACAATCATCATATTACAAACATTGATAAAAGACACGTACAAGCAACCAAAAGTGAATTTAACATTGAAGATAATCATGATGAAAGATGGACCATTTCTGGGGACACAATTTACTACATTGTATGTCAAAATATAAAAGACAATAATTTGATGTGTTGCAATTTGAAGTGTGTCGTTTGCAATATATGTATTCATCCTTTTAAATGTAGTTGTGTTGACTATTTTATTAGGCATACCATACGTAAACATATAAATTTTTTGGCAATGCAGCTACTCCCAAAATCATGTGCAAGTTCTGAGGTCAGGTTAATTGGAAAGAGCGCCATTGAAAACATGAATGTGGAATTGAATGATGAAGTTGTTACGCATTTAAATACATTATCTTCATCTGCTCAATCCAACACCAACGATAAAAACGTGCAAAACTGATTAAAGAAAAATGCCAAGATATAGTTGCATTAAATTTAGATTCGTCCGATCCAAATGCACTCAGGCATGCTTTAAAACAACTAAATAATGTCTATAATTTATTATTGCAATCTAATAATGATAAAATCGTTGATAAACCAAGCGACTTCAAAAACAGATCAGATGGTGGCGATGGTGAAGTTAATAATAATGGTTATAAGAACCCGCAAACAAAAAAATTAAAAAACAGCTTCAGTTTGTTTCATCTAAAAAGAAAAGAATCGGCAAAAAGGAAGAATTTGGAAAACCTAACGGCACTGAAATATTTGAAATTGTAAGAAATTTTACACTCTAAACAAGTGCTTCGTATTTCAAGGGATTCTGCAGCGGATCACAATTATTTTAATAGCACTGCATAAAATTTAATTTTCCAATAACTATTAGTATGTACCTATAGGCACCTAACCTACCTACATAAATTATGTTATCACTGTTGTTGCCACCTTATATTATAAGTTACCTCTAGATAAAAATTTAATAAATACGTTATTTTCTACCTTGTTATTTTTAGCGAATTCTTTCCTACCACATTTCTTGCTAAAATACCCGATTGGTTATGTTAAACTGAAAATCATTGAACTTGAAAATTGTTCCATTTAAATGTGGTGCAGAATTTCAAAATCTCCCACCATTAATAGAAATGCTCGGACTTGCGCAGTTGAAAGAGCCGTGTTGTATGTTTACCCGCTCCTGTGTTGTTTGTTATGCTTTTACTTTCTTATACGTAGTATAAGGAAGTATTGTGATGATGAAAATTTTCGACCTCGAGATTTTTGCAGATGTCCACGTTTTGAAGTTCCCTGATACCGAAAAAGTGGTTTTTAAAAAATGTCTGTGTGTCTGTGTGTGTGTGTGTGTGACCACGATAGCGGTCAAACCGCTGTAGATATCAATTTCAAATTTTGTATTGACGTATATAATCGCCCTCTTGAGATCTGATTAGATTTTCAGTAAAATCGGTAGACCGGAAGTAGCAGTTTACTTCAGCGAAAAAATCGAATTTTGTCCATATTTCGTCAACTACCAAGTTTAAACAAATTTATAAAGAATACATATATACTTAAAATGAAAATTGAGAATAATTTTATTTAAAGAGTTTTTCGAAATTCCTACCGGAAGTAGGTATTTTACTCTTATCGAAAATCAGTTTTTTGCAAATATTTCGCAAGTCATGCTTTTCAGACAAGTACGTTACGAGTACAAAAGTATTTAAAACATAATTTTCAATATCTTTTGTATAAAAAAAATTTTAAAATTCAGACCGGAAGTGCCACTTTTACTCTTATCGAATAGCGATTTTTTGCAAATATGTCGTAAGTTATGCATTCTATATATATTTATCAAGAGTGCAAAAGTATTTAAAATTAGATTTGCAATATTTTTTGTATATATGTAATTTCAAAATTCGGACCGGAAGTATCACTTTTACTCTTAGCGAGGAGGACTTTTTTGAGAATATCTTGCAAAGTATGCATTCTATAGCGATTTATTAAGAGAATAGAAGTACTTAGAATAGGATTTTGAATAATTTTTGTAAAAAAACTTCTTAAAATTCTATAATTTGAAACGCTCATACGTATAAGAAAGTCGTGTGGTGGCCACACCTCATTTTTTTTTTCTGACAGCAAATTCATGAGCCCAGATAACATTTTTTCCTTAAAAAAAACATAAACACATCCCATTCCGAGTTTGATGTGAATTTTTCGGTATTTTGCTAAATTGCTCATTTGTAAAAGTATATGTATATAAGTACCTATGCATCTACAACGTAAAATGAAAGCTAAAACCATGAAACATGTTTGGAAAATCAAATAGTAGTTGGCAATGTGAAATTATATTCATTTCATAATTTTCTAGAGATTAACAATTTTACATGCAAGGAAACTCTTATTTTCTTTTGAGAAACAATGCGTTGGTATAAAATGTAAATCTTTACATTATACAGATTTATGATATATCGGTGTCCCAGAGTAGCGGCAAAGTCCATTAATTGGTACCTAATAATGTGAATATCGACAAAACTTTTAATACAAAAATTGTGGATAATCATGAGCCTCCAATTTAAGAATATTTTCATACATACAGAGTGTTTGACAATGATTTACCAATACAAACTTAAGTTTTTTTTAATGGAATGCTATGCATTTAATAGCATTTTATGATAGACCTTGAAGAACTGATTAAACTGATCAAGTTTTATCTGTCGATTTTCAACTGTTTCAGACATATCGCGATTTTTCGTCCAAAATTGTGTAACTTTTGAAAGATAGCTATGAAATAACGATTTATGATGAAACATATATTATGGGCTGAATTAGTAGATATACCTTCTTAATACATAAATTTAAATTAAATTAGTAGAGGGTCTCAGCCGATTCTGGAACCTCCTCATTCAATGAGGAGGTTACAGAATCGACAGAGATCTGACAGGTCATGGTCAAGGTGTATCTATTTCACTCAACAATTACATCGCGATTTCATTTTCTAAATTTGGTGTAATCTAATGCACTTTCTTTCCTAAATGTAACACACATATTTTTACTTACATTATTTACAAGACTGAAAACGTAAATTATAATTTAAAGACAGAAATACTGATATGGTTACATTGACTTAACTTTGACCTTGACCGTTCCGTCTCAGCCGATTCTGGAACCTCCTCATTGAACTTGATCTATGTTGCATGCATGATCAAGGTCAATGAGAAGGTTCTAAAGTCTGCTGAGACCATCTACTTAATGCTTCTGGTAAAAGTCGACATAATTTTCAAATCTCATAAGCGTAGTTTAAATAATTTTTTGCAATGATTTCGAATACTATATTACGTAAACTAATCGACTTTAACACGATACGAATTCAAAATTACATGTTATTAATGTTATTTCATCATGTTGGCAATGTATTGGAAAATAATGTTTATTTTGTAAATTAAATATTTAAACAAGGCTATGGAGGAAGAGCAAATGAAGGAAGACGTTTCCAAGTTGCCGATTAATAACATGAACATTCGCTATAATGCGATTGTTAGTTCACAGTTGATTCGATATTTCACGTCATGTTTGAACATTGCCTGTTCGTGCAAATTTACTTGTGGCTTAAAAAATTTGAGAGGACCGTATCCACATTAGATTCAGAGCATAAATAGTCCGTAAAAAGTGTGCACCAGAAAACAGTGATAAAAGTGTAAACCACTACAGCTGGCATTTTAAAATGTAGTTAATATATCATATTCTTTCGAATTATATACTATTTGCTAAAGATAAAAATTCTGACAAAATTTAAATGGAACATCTTGTATATTTACATGGCAGTGAAAAGTACTAGAAATGTACTATTTAGTAATACCTACTTTCATGCGTCTATTACAGTAGTTATAGAATGTTATAATTGAATAACGGCAATTACGACTTATTAATTTAAAAATATGAGTTGACATTAATTGCATTACACATAGCATACCTTGCTTATAATATTTTCTGTTAACAATTATGTAATCATGTATTATTAAAATTGCAAAATGCATTAAGTGACAGAATTTAAAATCCTAATATAGTACCTATTATAATAGTATATTAATAATTAAGAAATTGTAATAAATGTTTATGGCCATTTGAAACTCGACTTGAAATATGTATATACAAAGCAAAAGTCGATACTTTTGAACGTTCGTTTTTTGTTTTGTTTATTATTCTTTATGTGGTTTTTGTGTTTTACTCATTTCTTAATTTGATTAATTTCTTATGTGATGACTTAAAGACTGAGATGATGCGATGCTTGAAGATAGTAACCTATACCATGTTTTCAACATACCTATTTTTCAGTAACGTAAATTTGAATACTTGTACTGACGGTAAACGTAAGTTTGGCGTTTTATTAACTTTTTCATACACTGTGATATTTTCAAATTATATGTAATCCCTGAATTATCAAGCTCGTCACTTCATAAGTTTTAAAAATTTAATGCAAATCACTTTTAATATTTCGCATATGTATGTACCTATGTGTAATGAAAGTCATTGCGATAACATATTTTCCAATTAGTAAGTTGTAATATGGTTTATGCAGGTATGGTATTCTATGTAACTTCTACAGTATTGTCGACAAACGCAAGAAAGTCGTTTTTTTTAAATAGTATATTTTTAGTATTTTTCACGGCTATGTTGTTTGTATTCCATTTAATCTTTTTTTAAATTTATAGCTCAACGAATGTATCTCTTCAGAGAAACACTTAAATTTAATCAGTTCTTAAAGGGCGATGATAAAAAGTATATAAGTTTGTTTTAGCTTGTCATTCTCGAACACTCTGTATAAATAAAGATATGTTTCGTTTGTACAGCTCATGGTTGTCTACAATTTTTGTATCATCATTCTTTTGTTATCTACATTATTTTTATTGTTAATAAGTGTCAAGTGTATAGACACACTATACCACATATGTAATTCGATTTGTACTTATTAATTTTTTTGTCGCTGAAATCATGTTCACGCATACTAACTTCATATAATAACACAAGCAGACTGTCCACCCCGTATCATACTCCGCTAGTAGATAAACAATATTATTGTATTTAGAAAATTTGTTACACAGACATTATAAAAAGAAATAGATAAGTACAAAATCTTGATATAACAAATACTTGAATGTTTAATTAGTACCAAGAATACAAAAACACTTAACTGCACGCAAAGAAAAATTGCTAATATATTGTAACGTTTTCGGGTTCGCAATAAACAACTCCTGCAATTTATTTATTTAAAACAGTCTGTATATTCATACACGTAAAATTAATTACAATATAGAAATATAAAACTAAAATGTATCACACTTAAACTACTAGAATAGATTAACACAGGTATTTATTTCTATATAACACGGTAATATTTATGTCTTTATTACACTATATTTATGTTTATTCTGCGACTATCACTCAAAGAACTATTTATTTATTTCTTATATTTATTTTTACTTTGGTCTGTTCCGCGCGACTACTACTTAAGTCGAGGCGCGCACCGAAATGGTACGTACGTGGCGTGGAAGTGGCGTGGCATTTCGCAAATTTTTAACTAGTGAAATCAGTTGCTACAGCGCCATATCGATGTGCGCTGTCGCATCTGATTTCACTCGTTACAAATTGCCACATGCCACGTTGTCACCACGCCACTTCCACGCCATCGCCACACCACTTTGGTGCGCGCCTCGACAAAGGAAGTTCTTATTCCGGAATTATCCATCCATCGGTGACCCAGCCGCCTTATATACACATACGAAACATCTAGAAGCATTCGCGTAAACTCCATCTTCCTCTCCATGTTTGTAGAACATTCGATAGACATTCTGTCTCTTTGCAGTACATGTGATTTATTACTTTACGACTTTATGAGCCCGTCTTTGTTGTCGCCTAGAAATACACCGGGAGAAACTCCAGACATTATGTCGCGTCGAGATGATTTACAACCTCTTTTTATTGTCGCTCGGAAGTCTGCCTTTCTTTGTGCACTTGTTTAGTTACAATATCAAAGTTTTGCATAAATAGAGTTATTTCTTCCTTTTATGTTGCCTGTTGCCTTCTCTAATGAGGAACCAACAAAAATCTCATGACGAGATCCCACCTACCTTGATATCGTGTCTCCATTTGTGCAATCTCTTGATGTAACCTTTCTGCCTGTTCATCTCTCGTCTTTCCTAAATTAGCAGGGAGGGAATCCAAATGTGAATGCAAAAAATTAACTTTGAGCAACATTCGGCACCCTAAATTTTTATATAATTTTCTAGCAAATTAGTCACGATATCTTGGTACTTTTCACTCTTTTGATTTCCCATAAAATATTTGCAAACATTTTTAAAAGAAGTTCATGCTGCCAGCTCTAAATCATTCATGGTATGTTCAAAATTTTCATCTTTGAGCAGCTTCCTAACTTGTGGGCCAACAGGATTTAAAACAGTTGCCTTCTTTTTCTAGTGCTTTTACAAACTATTTAATCAATCCTATTTTAGAAATTTAGTGTAGAGGGGGTAGAATCACCAAATTAGAATCCACTAACGGCTCAAACTTTATATTAAATTCTCAAGGAACAATGCTGGTCTGTA
The DNA here is from genome assembly GCA_963170755.1 of Amphimallon solstitiale. Classification (NCBI taxonomy): domain Eukaryota; kingdom Metazoa; phylum Arthropoda; class Insecta; order Coleoptera; family Scarabaeidae; genus Amphimallon; species Amphimallon solstitiale. The sequence continues at coordinate 117,864,221 of OY720677.1, forward strand.
GCTGGTCCGCTGCCCTTCACGGTATAGCGGTGACCCTTCAAGGTATAGCCCTGAACATGCTCGAGCTTGTTACAATACTTTATTTAATTTTAAATTTTACGTTAATCTTAGTGAAAACAGATACAACTTTTATTTTGAAAATGGCCCGTGATACTCGTATGTTAGAATGCAGTTTCAATGTTTAAAATAATGCAAAATACTAAAATTTTCGACTGTTAAGTCAGTTATAAAAAATCGTGTCGAGTAGAGTGTAATTTTAAACAATGGCATTTTTACTACCGTTATTTCAGTTTTTTTTTTTGTTTCAATGCACAACTATTTATTAGGTTGTGTTAAAAAATATATTAAAAATTATTACATAGCGTTAGTGTACTTTGTCGCTTCAGTGACACACCTATTGTACGTAAGTATCCTAAAGAAAACTATAAACAATTAATATAGCCGTTATGACTGCGACCTTAACAAGGAAGAATAAAGTTTATATTTAGAAATACATATTTGTACTATCAGATTAAGTATTGAATTATAAACTATTCTAACGATTAGAACAATATTGCTATCATCAATTAATTCTTTTCTTTGTTTTATATTTTTTCCCATCGTTAATATTAAAACGTGAACTTTAATATTTTAATTTTTCATGTTGATATGTCTATTGTCCATTAACGTTCATATGATTAAGTAATAATTTATCAGCTTCGCTGTGAATAATTTTGCATATTATAAAAAATTATTTACTTAACAAATGCTTACGGATAGAGATACACCTATACTATTTTTAGCTTTTCGGCGCTTTGTTAAAGTTCCTGATTTGTAATTCATATTTATTTATAGATGTCAGGTTAACAATTCAGTGTTGGGTCAAGGAAATATGTATTTACAAATTCCTAAACTATTCCTATGGTTTATTCTTTTGCCAGAGGCGTTAAATATTACGTTTTAAAAATAATATAATAAACGAGAATAATAAGGCATGGCTTCACATCACCGAATATACCTTGTGACAACAGGCGTGATACGAATCATTTTTATTCTATTAGTCGTTAAAAGATGTAGATTTTTAAATTTCAGTAATAAAGTTAATGAATAATAAGTAATTGCAAGGAAAGTGCACGGAACACCTATGCCAGAATGTCAACTTGGAGTACTTATTTCTGGAAATTTGTGAAAAGGCGGCCCATGTCTAGTATGTGTCGTGTATTTTTCAAGCGCTATGGGCAATCTTTTTGAATCTCTCTGTAATAGCACAAAAACACTAAAACACCTTCACCACACTAAAGCACAAAAATGGCTAAATACGTATTTCAACAACAAAGTTGTCATCATCAGTAGCACTGATTAAAAATCGCGCTGTCTACTCACTCACTACTTATCAGTGCTACTGATGATGACAACTTAGTTGTTGAAATACGTATTTAGTCATTTTTGTGCTTTAGTGTGGTGAAGGTGTTTTAGTGTTTTTTGTGTAGTTTCAAGCCACAGACTCCAAGTTTAGTTTCTCTCTGTAATAGGATACATCAAGCGAATAGCGAATATATCACGAGTAGAATGAGAATTTATATTTATGTCAGTTCGTTTTGTTATTGTAAAGTATCTTGTCTAAGTGCAATTAATTCGTACTAATTTCGTAACGTTCAATTTTGTAATAGGCACATCTCTCTGGTTATTGTGGTCTGTTCCAAGGGAAAAGTTCTCGACCTGACACATAGATGGCGTTAGAAAATGTGAAATTAGAATTGTACTGAAAAGTTCCAAATGTTATATGTATAAACTAATAACAGTTAGTTAATCAAACGTATCTTTCATTTTTGTAAAATGGAAAAAATTGAATAACGGTCAGTCATCAAGTTCTTTGTTTTTGGATGGTTTAACACCAATACAATTCCTCCAAACTTGTTAAATCGGTATAGGGCATCACTGTCATTTTTCATAGTGAATAAGTGGGTTGCTGGGCGATGCTCGCCCAAAAACACCACAAATCATTCAACAAGTTGATGATTGACGAGTGAAACAAAAACGCATTTATTTTTCAGATTTATTTGGATCGTTTTAATCAAAATAAAAAAGAATTCAAGCATCGCATTGTAACTGTTGATGGAACATGAATACACTACTACATACCAAAGCGAAAAGAACAGTTGAAACAATTGATTGAAACCTGTGGTAGTGCAACAGAGAAGGCAAACACGGTTCCATCAGCATGGAAGATTATGACAACGGTTTTTGGGATAACAAAGGTGTTTCATTGATCGATTATTTTTAGAAACTCTGAATATTATTGTAACTTTTTGGATCCGTTGGAAGCGAAAATTCGTGAGAAAAAAACCTGCTTTAAAGGGGGGAAAATCATTTTTATCAAGACAATGCACAGGTGTTTTACAATGGTAAAGTTCAAGGAATTAAACTACGAATTGCTTAAACAGCCAAATCTACAGCCCATATTTGGATTTCTTATACTGTTAAATGTTTCAAACCTGAAAATACGCTTACTACAAAGCGTTTTACATCAAATAACGAAGCTATTGGAATCACACTACACAATGATGGTATTGTATTATTGGAAAAACTTTAAATAAATGGATTGAAGTTTTAGCAGCTTATATTCCAGAATAAAACATATCTCACATCTAAAATGAGATAAATATACACTACGTACCTACATCGTAGTGTTAGAAATAAATCGTACCCTTTACCAAGTACTTTGTTTTTAGTTTTTATAGATTTATTTAGCAAAGAGTTTTATCTTGGAAACATGTACATTTTCATAGGAGCAAAATTGTCCCAAAAATGTAACTCGTTTTAATACAAATTGTGTTAGTTCCATTAATACTCATTTAGGATCATCTTTAAACTTACTCTTTTTATACATGCTATATACTGCATTTCTAATTGCAAATTGAATAAAGTCAAAACGTGATTCTATTTACTGTTTCAATATGAAAAGAACTCACTACTTCCTATAATAAAAACTATTAATATTAAAACGTTTATAATATAAATATTATAATAGATATTACATCTTGCACATCCATTATTATATTGTTCCCTTTTGAAATATAGGGTTAATCAGTGTGTGATATCGTTTGCTTATTTACCTAACGATTTACGCATGAATTAGTTGTGAAAACTGATTTTTATATATAATATCCCTGCATAAATACAGTAAGAATGAAACTAGTAAATTTGAAAATGAAAATGATTGTCATTTGACAAAATAAAATTAATTACAATGCTTCCAAACTGTAAACTACGGGTAGTTATTATTTATATTGTTTTTTTGCTTGTAATTAATCGATAAAGTTTAAATACATTTCGTGTAGTACCATCAATATCATCTATAAATTCTATACGGGTGAAATTTAGATGATTTCTGTACAGTACGAGTATAACAATAGAGCTGTTCATTTCATTTGTGCGCATGCGTGACCCCAATTCCAGTGAACAGCTGATTTTTGTTGTTCGGACCAAGGACTGTGCGCCTCGTATAGTTTTAATGTTTTATTTTGTTCAAATAAAAAGGTAAAACGATAAATCTGCCCTATTACAAGTCATGTCGGCCCCTAGCGATATTCCACATAAGAAAGTGAAGTTAAATCCGGAAGATGTACCTGGAGCGACGTTAAAATACAAAGATGTGAATCAACACAGCGTTCTACAATTACGAAGATTTTTGAAATGCAGAGGCGAGAATGTACCAAAAAGCGCTTTAAAAATGCATCTTGTAGAGAGGTAAGTGGCTAATGTGTACAGGTGTAGGTGTAACTGAAATAGTTTAAAACTGACAATTGGCATAGGGGAGCACGGGGCTAAATGTCACAAAATTTGAATATTTGATAGAATTTTGGTTATTATTTGCTTTCAAGTATAACCAAGTATCAGCATATGTACCTGTACATGTGGTGAAAGTATACCACAAAGATTAAACTTTAGTAATGACGTTTGATAATTTTTTTGTAATTTTCTTTGCCAGCGTGTGCAATGTGACAATATACCCCAAGACGGGGAATGTTGTCCCATGGTATGGGGTAAGTTGTCACCTACATTTAAGTACATAAGACACCAGAATAAAATATTTTAATTTTTAAAAAAATTTTGTTTACGATTTTATTATGTTAATAAATACATGAAGTAAGAATTTAACATTTAACAATAATAAAAATATGTGAAGAAAAAATTTAAATATGTATTTACTTAACACAAAATTGTAAAAACAAAGTTAAATATCATCATCAGAATCGCAGTTATGACAAATATAATAAGAATTGCCGTCCGTGCATTTTTCGTGAGACCAGTTTTTACATCTGGTAAATTGTCACATGTGACAACCTGCCCCTAACAAATTGTGACAACTTGCCTCAAAGCACATGTTGCATTAAATAAATGATTATCATTGATATGTGATTATTGTAAGCAATTTGTTACATATTATTATAAAGAGAATTTCATAAGCTTTAATGCAATATACTTCACTTACCTTGCAAATGATTATATTCCTGTTAACCAAGTTACAACGTGAAAGATAAAAAGTACGTTGAAAACACCAGTCTGAAACTTTTGTTAAAATCATACAGAATTCTGTAGGTACCGTACAGACATGTTGTACACAGTGCCTGACGTTGTTAAGAAACAGATATATAGATGGCAGTAGCAGAAATATATTGCAACTTTGCTTAAAATTGCCTTGTGACAATTTACCCCTGTGACAATTAGCCCCGTGCTCCCCTAACCTCAATTTTTTTGTTGGTTTCAGAGTTAAAACGGTAATGAAAGCTGATAAACCAGTTGATAGTACCATTGATGATGGAGTATGGATTGCCTTAAAAGAAAACAGCGTTAGACGCAGTGATCTCAGTAATAATTCTAATCAGTCTCTGATTTTTCCAACCACAACTTGGAAGTCGTTTCCATCACACAAAATGCCGAAAATGTTTAGTTTTGGGGCAATATATAACTATCTGATTGAAACAGCCACAATAGAGGATGAAAATCAGAACTTAGTGGACTTCGAAACGGCTAAACCTTTTAACAGGGGCAGAATTTTATTTAAGAGTGGCTTTGTTACAAATTTAAAAGATACTGAAACCATATGTGACAAGCATTATTGCATCAAAAGTGATGTTTTTGCATCAATGCGCAAAAAAACTTACAAAGTGTTAATCATGCTTGAAAACAACACTGGTAAAGTATTGGATGCTTCGTGTGAATGCAAAGCCTCTACGATGGCAAGATGCAGCCATGTATCAGGTGTAGTTTTCGCCATAGAAGACTTCATGTTGACGTTTGGCAGTGAACCTGAATCTTGTACCAGCAAATTGTGTGAGTGGAATAAACCGCGACAGACGAAAAATTCAACAGAAGTGATGAAAAATCAATATACTAACAAGCGAAATTTTGATATAATGTTGAATTTCAAACCTGATTTAACTCCTTTAAATCCAAGGGAAGTGAATAATACCTTATTGCGAAGTTGTGAGGCGTTTTCAGGTAACACTATGTGGGAGCTTCTTTTGGAATATAATTACGAAAATTATGCTCTAACAAATGACCGAAGAAGTGTGCTTCTTACAAACATTCACTTATTTCAGTTATCCCTTAAATTTAATTTGAATGCACCAGGAGAAGTTTATGGAACCCACAACCAAAGTGGCAGCGAACGGTGGCTGTCTTTACGTCGCATTTTAATAACAGCCTCGTGTTGTACCAACTTTTCAAATATAAATGATGACAATATATTTAAAAAGTTAAAAAATCATATGTTTGGGGTTATTGTTGATAACGACTATACAAGATATGGTAAGGAAAGCGAAAAGTTTGCCATTGCTGACTATGTGAAAAAAAGCGGCAACTTCGTTACAGAAACAGGCTTGTGGATTAATCCGGATTACCCAGGGCTCGGGGCTTCGCCGGATGGGTTGGTAGTAGACAACAGTTCTAAAACTTTGGGCTTGTTAGAAATTAAGTGTCCATTTGTTCTAAGAAAATTTAAACCCCAAGAAATTCACAAATTAAAACAGGAACAAAAACAAAACTTTTGTGCCACTCTAAATGATAATAACGAGTTGATTCTTAAGAGAACGCATAAATATTATATGCAAGTACAAATGCAAATGGGAATTTGCAATAAAACCTGGTGTGACTTCGTGATTTGGTCAAAATTTGGAATAAACATCGAAAGAATTTATTTTGATGCCTCGATTTGGGCCAATTTATCCAACAAGTTGATGGACTTTCATTTTTCTTATATTTGCCCAGAGTATTTTGAGCGTCGCATACCGAGAAAATTAGTTCCCTTTAAGCTAACAGTATAATGTAAAATATAAGAAATAATATGTTCTTCACGGATTGTGTTGTGATATAATTGTGCAATTTTGTTAGGTTAACTTTCTGTTTGTTAGTAAATGAAAGGAACCATTTTACTTTAAAAATTATTACATTTTTTCTCTGCAATTGTTTGTAATGTCTTAATTTTGTTTTCGTTTATGTTAGTACATTAAAGAAACTATTGTATTTAAATTATTTATTTTTTTACTATAGGGCAGGCAATACAGAAAATGTTACTTAGGAGGTAATTATTATTGAACAAGTGGCTTCTGAAAGTTAAGTAGACAAGCACTTACAAAAACAGCTTGTGATATGGTACCCCTCATACTTAAAGGAACAATTTTCTTCAATAGCCTAAAATTTTTTATTCTTCCAACTACATGTTCAACATATATTCTCTGTCTAGCAATAATTTTGGTTTCGATCTCTTCTTGTGCACTCAACTTTTCTCTGCCTTTAAGAAATGCTGGTATGTTAAGATTTACATTAATCTCATCTGTCATATCCTTGATGGTGAATCCTCTATCTGCGAGCACTAGGTCCCCATCTTCAAGTAAATCTAATAATTTTGACTTGGCTACAATTTGTCGGTCAGTGATCGAACCTTCAAATAAATCGCTTACAAATGATACGGCCCCATTTGGCGTACAGCCTGTAAAATATTTACAAATTATATTGCTTAACTAAGCGACGAAATAAAAAGAAAAGAATTGGCTGAAATGCTGGTTTCACCCAATCAAGGTATGAGACTCGCGCATTCCAGCCCAAAAAACGAGAGGGCTGGAATGCGCACCTTAAATGTTGTATGACATTTATAACTTGAATATAAGTTTGCTTGGTGTTCTAAGTTGGATGGATTTTCACAGAATATTTCTGCACAATCAATAATTACTCTGATATTTCTTAGCTTTGAAAATGATGCGGGCAACGTTTCCTTAATTTTTTCCCGGGAAGGGAACATTAAAGGGCGCAGCGTGTTGAATTTGTTAAACATAAGTTGTATCCATGTCGTGAAAATTTTGGAAACAAGTCCAATAGACAACTCAAACCGATATGCTAAATCTCTGACTAGTAATCCAGTTCTTAGTCTAACCAAGGATAATATTAACTCTTGAATATGTTGCAATTTTTTCTTTGCAAAAAGTTTTTCAGGCTGCCCGTTCGATCCCCAGTAACACATCGTCTCACTCGCAACAAAATCAAAGAGCAGTAAAATCTGCGCATAAACAAAACCTGTGTAGAATTTGCACATGACCTCATTTTTCTTTATCTTTCCTTCAAACACTTCAATTGGTTTTGTTGCTTGTTCCGTCTTTACAAAGGACTCCAGTTGTGTTTTCAATTCTCTAATCTCCCTTTTTAAATCCTTAATCTGTGATCGTAGCACCTCTTCGTCAACTAATCGGAATGTTGTTTGGGTCGACAATGTCCTTGTTGATATCACAGATGTTTCAGCACTGTTAGTTGATTGGTAATCCGAATTCTGATTATGATAATTATTATCAGTAAAAGTTTGTGTAGCACAAGTTCTTGTAGTGGCGTCAAGAACCGGAATTGGCAAAGAAATTGCATCACCATGTTTTGTTGAACTTTCAGCATTATAATCTGGGCTATTAGCGTCAAATTTTGCTCGTTTATTAGGCAGATACATCTGTGATAAGTTTCTTCTTTTTGGCTTAGCCTAAAATATAACACATAATTAACACTGTCGTAAAAATAAGTATTAATTGCCTACCTTATTTTGGGTTATTTGCAAAGCCGGCAGCGGAGTGGGCAAAGGGACTGCATCAATAGCAACAAAATGATTTTCACAAATGTAACTATCCTTTGTTATGGTTCCGATACGTTTCCACTTTGGATCTGATCTTTTGCATGCTTTCATCCAGTTATCGCAAGTTCGGCATGTTGCACACACCTTCAAATGATCGCGTTCAGTTTTAACATCAACATTATCCATTTTTCGAAATGTTAGACACGGCTTTGGAAACGATATAAATCGTAATTGGGCAGTGTAACCAGGTCTGCCTGGTCTACTGTCGCTGTTACAATCACCGAAAACGCAGTGCTTATTAGCTCCAGGTCTTCTATTTTCCTTTGTGTCCGAACTGGAATTCATTTCTGAACAATTTAAAACCAAATTTAAAGCACTTCACTGGTATCTGCGTTGTTATCAAGGCAATTACAATAGGAGCGACATGACAACTCTAATGTAAACAAACAAAGTTGGTCCGAAAGTGTCATGGCGTCCTCGCGCATGCGCCACAACTACATCCACGTAATGAAACTTACTATTTCAACGGTATCAAAACGGTTAAAATACCTGCATCAGTTCGTGCTTTATTTTGCGCCTAATTACCACAAAACGTTCGTCTTGTTTCTTGGGCCAGAAACATGCAACATCGAAAGATAATCGCGTAAATTCCCACAGATAACCTTGATAACACTTGGCTTGTTTTACCTGCCATGGATATAATTTATCATCTTTGTAATTGGAGAAAAAGAGAGAGGTTGTAAACGACCGTATAAGGTATACAGAGAAAAAAGGACCTTTATAACAGTGCTTAATTATAATAATAAATAATATTAATGCACCTTGGCCCAAATATGATTGCACGTAAATTGACTAGAAGCACTAGTTGTATTACACAGGCGAACTCTAGGGTTTTATAAGAATATAATATTGTATTATAAGCAAGCTGAGTGTTCAGTGTTGTTAATTAAGTATTATAAACGTTTAAAATACATATTCAGATGGAAATGTTTGCGTAAATACTTTATTGTCTGGTAAAAATACGAAACTAGCTGTTTTCGTAATAAGTTATGAAAATATAGTGTTTAGGCATGCGGTTGTCGACATGTTTAACATAAAAAAAAATAATTTTGCAATTGCGTTTTTTTTTTTGAAAATTTAAGTATTGTTTAATAAGAAGTTAAATAAATGTTAATAACGTTAATAACTGCATAATTGTACTATTCCCCAAACTAACATCTAATATTAATTGATTTCCCATTAATGTAAAGCAATATTTATTTTTGTTATGTTATTTTGTAAATTAAATATTTAGGAAATGATTGAAGCGATAGAACAAGTTATCGATTTAATAACAGGAAAAATTTGTTGATAGTAATGCCTAAATCAATTGTTATTAAAGTAACATTGGAATTTAATTCATAAACTACTTGTAATGTTGCATACGAAAGTTGAATAATAGTTTGATGCAAGAACGTATAAAAAGTGAATTGTTTAGGCACCTTTCATTAAAAATGCTGCAGTAAGACGTTATTTTCGGCAGGTACGTATTAGACGCTTGAAGAGTAGTCAATTATTCTTTCCTAATCCTAAAATAGTTCTGTGGTAGATTCTAAAAGAAAGGTTTGCACGTTATAACACACTACCTATTACAAGTCTGAATTCAATTAAAGTCCATAAGCAATCAAGCAGAAACATAAAAGCATTTCCATTTATTTAAAAACTTAATATTTGAAATTGGGGATTGTTCCAATAAAATTCGTGTATTATAATTTTAACAGTTCACATATTTTACATCCCATAAAAAATATTGTCACTTCAATTCGAATTACATAATTTCTCATTTACACAGAATATTGTAGTGTTTACTTATTCCTAGTAAATAAAAAAAAAACAGACACACAGAACCATTAATACCGAACTTCGTGCTAAATTTTCACGCTGGAACCAATTCAAAAACTATTTCTTGTAGTTCTTGTTGAATGGTATTTATTTAATTCCACAGAGGAGTTTAGTCGTGCATGGTCGCCATTTATAAATATTTTTAACTTTCACAAATAAAATGTCCATTCAGTGAGATTTATATTTCCTGTAAATTTAAACGACAGTTGATATAGTAGTTATTGGAAACTAATTTAGATAATTGGTACACGTGTGTCGACTTCCTATGTTTCATCAACGTTCTATAACTCAAGCATTTAACTTTTCAAGCGCTATACCACTTACATTAATTAATCTTTTATAATAAATATTATATATGATCTATACTTTCGTGATTTTGTTCTTTCACTTTTTGAATGACGATTAACTGGTCTGCATATTATTATGTCATTTGCCCTTAAATTTTCAGTAAAGTAATACATACGATGATTAGTTTAGCAAATATATGGTAAAAGTGAAACATTTAATTTGTCTGTACTTAGTGGAATCGGTTGGTTAGTAATTGCTTGAAGAGCTGCAAGACTCATTTTGCGTGTTGTCTTGTGATTTTTCGACGAATCAAACATTTAAAACTCACTGAACAAATAATGCTTATATAGTCTATTTCAAGATATAGTGCCACCACAGGTTGGTTAAACACGATAGGTGGTATGCAATAAAAGTAATCAATGTGAGAAACAGGCTACAGGCCCCTATTTTTAATACTCTTAATATATACTCTAATCCCTCCATAATCCGGCAATGGCAAACACAAATTTTAAGTACCTGGAAACTATCTGTGCCGGCTTAAGAGTATTAAAAAAATAAATCCCTCATGGTTTTATTTATGACGTGGCACTATATCTTGAAACAGACTGTACATGTTTTCTGATTATTGCTAGAATGTTGTATCCACTGAACAGATTGGTAGAACTTGTACTTTTTGCTGTGCTTATAATGAGTATTTAAACATGATTTTAATTTTAAAGTAGTATATTAAATATCAATAACAGTGACGTTCACGGTTGACGCCAATGTTTGACGAAGACCAGTGCAACTCTTAAAGTTCATGATGTTTATACTATTTTTTGCACGATTGTATTAAATTTATCACACTTGAAATAATTTAATTCCTACTAAATAAACGGAAAGTGAAAAGTTACATTTATAGTTTAATCGCTTTGGCAACCGAAAGTAAATTAAAATGGCCTCAAATTCGAGAACTTACAAAATTTTACCTCTCAAGTAATATAACCTACAAAAACATTTCAGGAGTATAATATATAATAATATTCATCTACTTTTTGACATTAGTCATAATTCACTTTTGACGTATATAATTGCCGCAACATTGCTTGCGTATTACGCAGAATAGCCAAGTATTAAAGAAAATATACAATAGTAATATGTAATAACTTTATTTATAACATTCAATTTGTACCTGGCTTTCATGTATTAGTATTTTACTAGCGGTAGCTATATATTCTGAAATATTAATTAATTAGTTTAATTTTATTATTCTGTACTTAATTGTTCCGGTCGATGAATTTGTAATGGCATTGAATCAGTGTCTTTAGTTCGTATATATTTTGCATCAATATGACATTTGTATCTTATTATACAATTTTTATTATTCTTTAAATAAATAGAAATGTCAATTTTTTCTTATTGTCAAATAACATATATTTTATCGTTAAAATTTATTTATTATAGTACCTAGTACATATATATATCCCTAATAAATATAAATAATCTTGGACCGAATGGCTAGTGATAAATGTGTGAACAGTAGAATTGCAATCAAAAAAGAAGTATTAATTTTCTATTTGGCGTCTACAGATACACACCTAAAAAAGAAAAATATTATTGTGTCTTTCGTTTATTACTTCTATCTCCGAGGATATCCAATCTTATTGGCTACAACGTACTAAAGATAACCAGTGAGTCTGCAACACACGTATCTTTTTATTTTCTTGTATTTCATGTATCCCCTTTAATTAAAAAACATATATATTTTTTTACATGTTAAAATAATATATTTATTACATATATGGCCCTCTTTAATTTTATGTATATAAATATTTCCTATTAAATAATGATTTATTGTATCATAAATTTATATAATTAATAATAATTATAATATGGGCAATAAATTAAAGTAAGATATGGCTGCACACATTATTTTAATTTCAAAATTGATATAGAAAAATGTAGTTTAAATTTAGCAATCTTCGATGCAAAAGAAGAAATATATCTTGATTAGTATTTATTCAGATAATATTTTGCTCAAAATTCTTATGAATATTTAAAACACAAATTAGAAGAGCCGTAAAAACTACTTTTATAAAAATAACAAGACAAGCATTTGAACATAAGATTTTACACAAAGAAATTAAAATAACAAAAATTCCGTTTCTACTTAATCATTTATTTCTACATTTTCCTCCATTTGGCGTGTATTCCAGTAAAGTGTTAGATTGTGTTTGGCTTATTTATTACTTGAACACCTTTAAAAGAAAAAAACCGGTGACTTGATTTAACAGTTTATTATGATAATCATTTTCACAAGACTAAAGTTTTTCGTGTTCTACCTTTTCTTTCGTATTTGTTAATGATGTGTATAATTCATTTAAAATGTTTGTGTATAGTGTAAGAGTGTCTTTCAAATTTTCATTGAAACGATTGCAATATTTTCTTTGTTTTCCATGTCAATGAAATAACATATAGATTTTTTAAGTGTTAAGAACATTAGAATATTTGAACAATTAGTCCGTAATTATATTGTTGCGTTCCCGGGGTCGAATTGAACAACTCGTGCAAATGTTTTGAAACAGTCTGTTTATTTACACACTTAAAACTAATCACAATATAATAATGTAATATAAATGTATCGCACTTAAAACTACTACGAATAAATTAACACACGTATTTACTTCTATCACTACTATTTATGTCAGTAATATTTATTTACTTCTTGAACTACAATAAAATTGCACTACTCACATTATTTATGTTATTTGAACTGTTAGTAAATACCGCGCGCGACTACTATTGAATGAATTAATTCCTTATCCCACCGGCGGCATTTATATATATATATATATATATATATATATATATATATATATATATATATATATATATATATATTGTAACGGTACAGACTATTTTTATATATGTATAGATGTTATATGTTAAGAAGTTATATAGTTATATTTTATTATTATTAATATTTTAACATGAAGTATTTAAATCCAATGAATATACCGTAGTATAAGATTAGTCATAAGTTTGTTATTCAGTTAGATATAAGAACTGCGACGCCAGTATTTTATTTGGGCAATAAACGCTACGTGTGATAAACAGTCGCCTAAGCAAAAGAGTGCGCGTGGGGAAAATGTTAAATGGGAACCACTGAACTACAGAAAGAACGGGGAACCACCGGTGCCCGGAGATAAAACGAAAGACGCGTCAAAAAACCAGAGAGTCGAAGGCTAGAGCAGTCAGACCGAGGGTGTTGAAAGAAAAACTAAAAAAGTCGTTACAAATTCGGCTGGCTGGCTTCTTAGTATTTTTAAAGAAGTCATCGAATTACGACTAGCAGTAAAAAAGTAATATTCATTAAAAGTTGTATTTAAAAATTCCTAAAACGGATCACATAACGAGATAAAGAAATGTTAAAGTTAAACATATGATTAAAAGAGTGGCACATAAAGTAAATGTGCAATGTGTTAGGTGTAGTAAATAAATTGTGCAAATAGGTTCGTTACTTCAAGATAGTGACGACAAAGCAAATCCGTGAAAAAGATGACGCAAGACAAGGACTGTGTTCCCTGAGAAGCAAAAGTGCCGAAGAGCAAAGGAAAAAATAGAAAAACATAGCTGTCATCACAAGGTATTTTCTATAAACAATTGTTCTAAAACAAATATATTCGTGTGTAGTAAGCGAATAAAGAATTGTAGACTAAATGTTATATATATAGAAACGCAAATAATACCTAAAGTTAATAACATAAATCTCGTCTATTTATGAATTTAAAATGTATTCGCTTAGCTGTGTATTCATATGATGCGTAAAATGCATATGTTGTAACTTTTCTCATAGGCGGCGTTTATAATATAAAATATATTATAAATTAGAAGAAAAATATATACATATATATATATAGCTATAGCCATCGCCACTAATTATTTGTATAAATATAAAAGAAAAATTGTTGTTATATGTTTCATTTCTTTTGTTATATGTACGTATGTATGCGATTCATTGGATTTAAATATACAAATTAATTTAAATTTGCACTCGTATTATTTTACCAAAATATAAATATTGTGGAGGAACCCTATTATTGAATTAATAAATTATTTCTTACAAACTTACACGACCCTGAGAGCAAATGAGTTAGTCGGCAAAATTAAATAGTAATTTATTTATTTTAATAGTTATTTTAAATCATTAAAATAGTGGTTCCGATACAATATATATATATATATATATATATATATATATATGTGCAGACAAAAGGTCTAGCAAATTCTGGCTCTCTTCTGCCATATTCCAGACTTACTGTCGCTAACGTAGTATATGAGTGCAGTTGATTTACGACTTGTTTACCGGTACGTTTTTGTCGTCGCCCGGATGTCTGCTTCTTTTTTTGTGTGTGCTTATTTCATTACAATATTATAGAAATAGTTTTAGTTTCTAGGTAATATATTTGTATATTTTAATAGCAATTGCTAATAAAGATTATTATTATTATTTTGTCTTCCAGTTCTTTGACTATTATTTCATATGACAAACTGTAATAAAAATATTTATTAATAACTAATACTAAAGGTTTGTTTAGTTTCCACATTATACTGGTTAAAACTGAGTTCGCCAGATTGATCTAACTATATTTGTTTCTCAAAAGTGATTTTTGATGCCATAAAATCCAAATTATATCATGATTAATTTCATTAAGTATCAGAATATTTTCTCATAATTCTGCGGAGTAGTTTAATTTTATTTCTTCATTTCCTTGACCATTACGAAAGAAAATGATGTTTATCTTATTTCATATTAGAGCAGTTATTTGAATGTAAATATTTACATATTTATTTACGGCTAACAGTGTGTCCATATTTTGAAATTTACTATATGAGTGTTGAATTTTCGCATTTTATTTTGTTTCACCATAGACAATACATACATCATAACGATTAAACACGCAAGAGAAGAATTTTAATTATCAATTTAACTAATGCCAAACAAGAATCACATTATTTTCTAAAATTTGCAACATACATAGGTGTTGTATACAATAGTGCAGTTTGTGTATAATATTTTTGACTTGTCGCGTTCTAAATCTTCTGTTCCCACAGTAAATATTTAATTAAAGCTGATGTAACTTTCTTTCTGTTTGAAAAGTTATGCATGCACCATATGAACCTAATCAAGATATCGAGCATTTGGTAGTTAAAATTTAATTGGAATCTGTCCAGTACCATCTGGCGTTCCCTACTGAACATGAAATAGAAGAGTTGGAACATTAAAAAAAACCTAAAATATGAACGGACTGTGAAATATCGCTGCCCATTCATAGTTGAATGTCAAAAACTTTAACAACATTAACGTGACCACGTTTGTCTATAAATTCAAGAATATATTAGTATTCTCGAAACGTAAATCTTTCTTAACGTTGAAATTAATTACCCAAGATTGTATTTAAGATAATTATTTATATTTCGGAACGAGGTCTTTTGTTAATTAGATAATTTTCGTTTATTAATTTCTTAGAGATCGAATTATAATTGTTGCATTTAATGCTGGAGTTTAAAATATAAAATAAACTACGAGGACTGATTAATATGTTAAATTCAGCTGACATATTTTTGGAGCGATTTATTTATCAATAAATTGTGAAATAAGAAAGCTGGCGTTTATCTGACACCAATTTTTTGATATTTTGCGTTTTATAATTTCTATCCATTAATATATTGTCAAATTTAACTTTAATCTCATGAGCGCAGTTCTAAGTTCTTTTTTTTAGCAATGAGTTTGAAAATTATCTTTAACTTAATATCAATTTAAAATTACAGATTATTAGTGCTATTCCATCATATTGACAATGTCATAGTAGCATGTAAGCATATCATATGTGTTTGGCGTTTGGACTATTTCCATGGATGGAAATATCCCTAACACCAACCAAAATTACATCATCAACAAGTACACGCCATGAGACACGATTATATAATTATAAAATGATGTTTATTTTGCAAAGTAACTATTGACGCACGACGCTGCTGGTAGAGCAAATATAGGAAGACGTGTCCAAGTTGCTGATTTAATAAAAATGATAATTTCCAAATCGCAATGCGTCAATGGATTTACGCATTTCTCATAATAAGGAATTTTTTTTTGTTACACCTAATATGCGGCACGTCCTCAGTGACTTCATGGTATTATAAGAGTTTAAGATATCCGATACTATGTATAACGGATGTTCAGAAAAATTCGGACTCCGAGCAAGCCATGGAAAGTTGATGTCAAGTCTGAGATAAGAGAATTATTGATAGGCAACATTTGGCGTTTAAAATTCAATACATTTTTGAAATATAGTATAGAAAAATATATCCCACCGTGTTCATTTACAACAAGTTACCTTTGTACAAACAACTGCATCCAGTTGTGGAGGAGTTATGCCAGCAAAAATAATTTAGCCGTAATCCAGCTATTCCAAAACAAAATACAAAGCCATAAACAGCGACTTCTTCACCACATCGGTGTCTATCATCAATGGCTATTCCGCTACTTGACAATACGAATAAGGTAGAGGACTAACTTTTTCGAGATAGCTTAATGTTTGTGTTAGTGTAAAAGCGAGGAATATGTAATGTATACGTTAATATTCGTCTCATTAAGTCATGAGAATCTAAGAGACACTAGCGACGTAAGGATTTCCTGACTAGTGTCCCTTAGATTCTCATGACTTAATGAGAATCTAAAGTTTTGTAATAGTAATTTAGGAATACGCACCATTACCCATTGATATTTTTGACCAGATTGTAATTTTGGTAAATACCCATAGGGTGTTTCTTTCTCTGTATATATAAAAAAAATGGCAAGTGTGGTATAAGGAGAATTATTGTCACAATATTTGACATTTATAATTTTATACATATCATTGATTTAAGCTACGGCAAACGTTTCCTTGTTCATAACCTACTTGACTCCGGATTTTGTAAAACACCCGCAACTAAATAGTTGACATTTTGGTATTGGCCTTCCGTAAGGCTTTTCAAGAATTTATTTACTAGTTGTTAGAACTTAAATAATCAATATTTCTCATGTTTAATAGAACAAAAGTGCTTCTTATTTCATCCTGTTAGTAAATCTGTGCTGAACGCATAATTTGTAAGATATTCCCAAAAAAACTGCTTTTCGATAAGACCTGCTTTCGGTAGGAATGTTGAAAAACTAAATTTTTTATAAAAGTCTTCTTATATTCATTTATTAGTACTTTTGTATAGATAGTGGTAAAATTTGATTTTATCATTGAAGTAAATAATTACTTCGCGCTCTACCGACTTCACTAAAAATCTAATAAGACTTTGAGAGGAAGATTATATTTCCTAGTATAAAATTTCGTAATGATAGATTTAACCGTTTGACCGCTGTCGTGGTCACGCACCCACCAGACAGACAGACAAACATATTTGCAAATACCACGTTTTCATTATCAAGGGATAGACTTGGGTACCTGCAAAAATACTGAAGTCGAAAATGTTTTATGATCACAATACTGCCTAATACTGCTTTAAAAACTAAAAATATATATTCTACGTCCATGTAATTAATGACCAGGTTGTGACAACAATGTTTTAAAAATACAGTACATATCTAGAAATTGTCGTGTACGTATAACTAAAGCTGCAAAAAAGGTCCTTTTAAATCTTCCTGTAATATTATTGAATATAGAAAAAATTCGCAAATATGAGAAACAGGTAGATTAAATTAAATTTATGATACTCATCCTTCCTGATAAACAAACCCATTAAAGATGTTATATATAACTGTTTCCTGTGATTATGCAAAAAGTAATGAATAATAAATCACGAATTATGTAACTTTTAATTGTAATTGCCAATCGTAATATAAACTTGCGCGTTGACCTTATTAAAACTGTAGTAGCCATCTTATAAACTTACATTTGTACTTAAAATAAGACACTGATCTTTTCCCTTAAATAATTAGATGTAGCAGTAATGGAAACAAATTTATTGGACGAAGAAATCCTTGTTCTTTGTTATTTATGATTGTTTTTAGAAAATACAGAATGTTATGAACATTACTTAGATTAATTAAGTTAATTAACCAAAAGTAAGGGTGGCACATCGACAGTAAAAAATATGTGGAATCACAATACTCGCCCACCTCTAGTTCTAGTACAGCTATAATATTATGACTGATTGCGCCGATATCTTTCCGTAGCCGTCTTCCGAGAAAAGCCGTCGATGTTAGGTTGTGACACTGTGATTATTAACTCAGCTAGTAGAACGTGAAATATAACTCTTTTAGTTAGATGTCATACACTGTTTTCGCCCGAATAAATGCGCCGTCAGTTCAACGGCAGTGTCACTATTGTTCTATAATTAAACTAGAACCCAGTGTAATTAAATATAGAGACTTTTCTCCAAAGAAAAGCAAGTTAGATAACAATAACAATTTAATGTGACCATTACACAACACTAAAAAATTCAGAGCGATTACGCTTAACGTGAAAAATGAGTGTGCTTAAAACCACACGGCAGAAGTGAAAACTTCATCAAGGCTCTCCCATGTAACGGTCGCCGAAAGAATCGCCAAATTGAAGACGTAATAAGCGACCACAAACACCCCCGTATCCAAAATTTCACAAACATTCATCAATTTTCAAAAAACTCTTCCTCCATTTTTTTTGTCATTTTAACTTTGGATTCGTGATCGGCGACCTCAACCACCCCCGTATCTAAAATTTCACATTCATACGTCAATTTTCAAAAAATTCTTCTGCCATTTTTTTTTGACATTTTGACGTTGGATTCGTGATCGGCGATCTAAGACACCCCCGTATCTAAAATTTTACATTCATACGTCAATTTTCAAAAAAATCGTCCGCCATTTTGTTTTTTTTTGACATTTTGACTTTAGATTCGTGATCGGCGACCTAAGACACCCCCGTATCTAAAATTTCACATTCATACGTCAATTTTCAAAAAAATTCTTCCGCCAGTATGTTTTTTTGACATTTTGACTTTGGAATTGTGATCGGCGACCCCTAAAATACCCATATCTAAAATTTCACATCCATACGTCAATTTTCAAAAACATCTTCCGCCATTTTGTTTTTCTTTTGACATTTTGACTATGGATTGGTGATCGGCGACCTAAGAACCCCCGTATCTAAAATTTAACATTCATACGTCAATTTTCAAAAACATCTTCCGCCATTTCGTTTTTTTTTGACATTTTGACTATGGATTGGTGATCGGCGACCTAAGAACCCCCGTATCTAAAATTTCACTTTCAGACGTCAATTTTCAAAAAATCCTTCGGCCATTTTGTTTGGCGACCGTAAAAACTCCCAAGTGCCCTAATTTTAATCAGAAGAGGGAGAAATTGATTTCAGCCGGCTCCGCCCACTGTGCACGTTTGCGTAATTGTTTAAATAAAATTATTTCGTAGTAGGGGCACATAAATGTCGAAAGCAATCCTTCTTTTTAAGGAAATACACACGTTCTGGAATTATCGTATTTTAATTCAAATAATTATTAAAATATTAATCGACCCCTGTATAGATAAAAATATCAAGTCATGTGGGAGACCGTTATGTATTGTGTAGAGATGCAATTCGCCGGACCGTAATACATTGATCGCCAGTGCACATGAGAATCTGATATTTATTTTTCGCCCGTCCGGAATACATTGATATCAGTGCACATTTAAACGGTCATTTTACTTACTACATCCTTCTGCAAACGACCTTTAAATTGCCGGTATCTTCGATTGCGTGCGACTGCCGACTCGAAATAAGCATACAAAAGGTCCCAAAAGGCCGGTTCCTTAAGACCCCAAGTCTTGATGAACCCTCGCAACCTTCAAAATTTCGTATTTCACGCTTAAAAGTAAATCTGTGGTGCAACTCAGTTCGCCTGTCAGTTTGACGTTTCTCGGGATTTTTTGATTGTCACGTGAATCGTCATGACGTAAGCCATTTTGCTGTTAAAACATTGAGTGCACGCTCTTCTTTAAAAGCCCATATCTTTACAACCGCTCCACTTAGGAAGAAAATCTCTCCGTCGACCGGAAATTCAATGTCGCCCGTACACCAATTCCAAAGGCCAGCTTTCAATTTCGCGTATCCAGAGAGGAGTTCTTTGCACAGTTTTGCCGATTTTTGTCGAATTTACGGTTCGTTTGGTAACCATGGCGACTCGAGCGTTACATAGCCGAGCGTGACGGCTCAATCTCGTTCAGTGCCCACAATCAACGCGCCTATAGAAGTTTACATTTCAAAAATAGTCATTGATGACCGTGAATAATATGATAATAATAATCTCAGAAGAAATCGATTTTTTAAAAATCTAAATATGTTGATGTGTGTTAATGTATTTTTTAAATAAATCCCTAATAGACAATATTCATGACAACTGTTTAAATTAAAACATTATTTACAACAAATTTAGAATATTTTTCTAAAAAGGCCCCATATGACTTAATTTTGTTATGTATTACAAGTGTGGCATAGACAGTCTTTCTAAATTTTTCGTGTACCCTTTAAGAATTCAGTTGCCACTAGGAGCAATCAACAGAAAATGCTATACTGACAGACTGAAGTAATCTAATGTCAATTGTATGTCAAATACTGTCCCTCTTGGAACAAAAGTGTACATGCTTCAGAGTTCTTCCAAAGGATTATTATTCTATTAGTAACACAGTGTATGTAGAACATTCTAGTTATAATTCAATATCTGAATTTTTACGTTTGTACAGAACGTTAATGATTTGCTTACTAAAAACTCGTGCGATATAAATACAATATATATTTATTCGTTTCGACCTTAATTCGTTAGTACCGAATTCGATTTAATAACATGGTGTAAATGTAATTAGGCCCATTTGGTGTACGGCGAAAGTTGATTCATCGAAGAACGTAAACACAATAAATAAATTTAATATCTCACATGTATGCGAGGCAGCGAAAAACGTATTCACCGCTAACCCAAGAACACAAGACGAGTGAAACCGTAAATCTCGGTCAACGGTGGCATCTCTCACGATTTCTCGTGTTTGTAGACGCGCGGCTTGACATACATAGATAGTACCTCAAAGTCGTACATACGTGGAAACATTTACACGTCTGTGCTATACATCACTAATTATTTGCGCACCGTATTTTTCCTCCGTTAAGATTGTTGCGGCAAAGTAGTAAAGTAGTCCTTCTGTGTTAATTGGCACCGATTTTTCTTTAAGATCTATAGCGGCATATGGTGATGTTAAGTTTTATAGTCGCAGGTTTTTACACATCAATGGTTAATGATTAATAAAATAGTAATATTAATATTACATATATACAGCTTAATATAATGGAAACTTTTCACATATTATATTGTTTGAAAAGAAAGGATGTAGCTAGCACCAAATATATGTGTTATATTCTTGCAACAATTTCTCATAATAATACTCCGTATTTTAAAATTCTTAATTGTTGAGGTGCTCATTTTGATGTGGAACCAGTGATGGTGAGGTCCTACATGCTCCAATATTTAAAATCGATTAAAAATAGAAATTTTATGTAAAATTATGTCAGTGTGTATGTAAAAGCTACATCCTAAAAGTCTGCTTCTCAAATGTGAAATGAAATGTGTATACAGAAGTTGTTCCAAAGTAGTAAATATACACCCATCCAGATAATGTTGGGTGCACTACAATTAATGAACATTAGACAGAGACTAGCATATAGAGTACTCGTTTTTACTTTCTTATACGTAGTATAAGGAAGTATTGTGATGACGAAAATTTTCCACCTCGAGATTTTTGCAGATGTCCACGTTTTGAAGTCTTCTGATACCAAAAAAGTGATTTTTAAAAAATGTCTGTGTGTCTGTCTCTCTCTCTGTGTGTGTGTCAGTCTGTCTCTGTGTGTGTGACCACGATAGCGGTCAAACCGCTGTAGATATCAATTCCAAATTTTGTATTTAGGTGTATAATCTGCCTGTTGAGATCTGATTAGTTTTTCAGTAAAATCGGTAGACCGGAAGTAGTACTTTACTTCAGTGAAAAAATCGAATTTTGCAAATATTTCGTCAACTACTAAGTCAGGCGAACAGGCGAACTAAGTTTAAACAAATTTATAAAGAATTCATATGTACTTAAAATTAAGATTGTGAACCATTTTATTTAAAAAGTTTTTCAAAATGACTACCGGAAGTAGGTCTTTTACTCTTATCAAAAATCAGTTTTTTGCCAATATTTTGCAAGTCATGCTTTCTAGACAGGTATGTTACGAATATAAAAGTATTTAGAACTTAATTTCCAATATCTTTTGTATTAAAAAATTTCAAAATTCGGACCGGAAGTATCACTTTTACTGTTACCGAATAACGATTTTTTGCAAATATGTCGTAAATTATGCATTCTATATATATTTATTAAGAGTACAAAAGTATTTAGAGTTGGATTTGCAATATATTTTGTATACATGAAATTTCAAAATTCGGACCGGAAGTAGCACTTTTATTCTTAGCGAGTAGCACTTTTTTTCGAATATCTTGCAAAGTATGCATTCTATAGCGATTTATTAAGAGAATGAAAGTACTTAGAATAGGATTTTGAATAATTTTTGTAAAAGAAATTCTTAAAATTCTATAATTTGAAACGCTCATACGTATAAGAAAGTCGTGTGGTGGCCACACCTCATTTTTATACATAGAATTAAGTTAGGTCAGGCACCTTCATATTTAACGGATAAGCTAGTACAAGTAGGAGATACGCATAGTTATAGCATTCGTAATGTTAAAGACTTTCATATAAGTAGATATCAACGAAGTCAAACAACAACAAGTGTATACTTTGATATGGTTTGAAGCTTTATAATACGTTACCCAATAGTATAAAAGAATGTAATAGACTAAGTTTATTTAAGACGTTGGCTTATAAGCATATACACTTGAATTATTGAATTATTGACTTTAGAAGTTAGTTTGTAGCACGTATATCAAATTAAGTTGTTATATTTAAACATGTATTTATCATGTATACATAATAGCCAATTGCTAAATAAAGAAATTATTATTATTAAACTTTAAATTTTGTATTCCCTAATAAAATAGTATCGGCTCACTTGCGCTCCCGTTCTCTCGGGATATATACATGTATAAATTCATAAAACTTTGAAAATTAGTTATTGTAGGTTTTTATAAAATATATATACTCGCCTCAATAAGGTAGGTCATCTAATATGAAAGGCACTATGTACAATATACAGTGCGTTCATGATGAAAGGAACAAATTCGTTTAAAATTCAAGTAATTATTTTGCAGAAAAACGCTCGGACAGGTCGATTAGTATTTTTAGTTGTGAATTTTTTGACATAAGAAAATTATATACAGGTGGCTAAAGAAGAACATATGCAGCAATCATTGTTTTTTTAAATGGAACATACTGTATATTATGCCATATTTGAATTGTCTGCTAAATTCTCAACACTTTTTGTGTAACATACCATATCTCCAAAATCAGCGGTTTTCGGAATAATGACGTTTGAAATGTGATAAATTAAAAAAAAAATTCATGAAAATCGATTAATTTGAAGTAGAGTTTTTTATTGAAGATAAAATTTGCAATACCAGGTTGTTTTTGTTGACTTTTAAAAAAATGTTCAATGTGTCCTTGTTCAATTTAAACATTTTATTTCATTACCTATGTGTATTTTAATTTATCACAAAATTCATTATTCCGTAAACCGCTGATTTTGGGAATATGGTATGTTGCACAAAAATGTGTTTAATGTGTTTAGAATTTACCCTACAATTCAAAAATTGCATAATATACAGGCTGTTCCATTTAAAACAAACAATGATTGCTGCATATGTTCTTCTTTTGACACCCTGTATATAATTTTCTTATGTCAAAAAATTCAAAACTAAAAATACTAATCGACCTGTCCTAGCGTTTTCCTGCAAAATAATTACCTGAATTTTAAACGAATTTGTTCCTTTCATCATGAACGGACTGTATATCCTAAGTTTTATGTATTTATACATGTATATATCCCGAGAGAACGGGAGCGCAAGTCGGCCGGCGAAGATATCATTAATTTCTTGTCATTAGGGTCAGAGCGCAAATAGGTCGACTTCAGGTAGGAGCGCAAGTGACTCGTATTCAATAAAATAAACCTCTGCGTTAAAGTGCTACTTCCGGTCTGAATTTTGAAAAAAAAAATACCAAATTTAGCTCAAAGTACTTTTATTCTCTTAATAAATCTCTATAGAAACATATTTTGAGAAATATTTGCAAATAAACTGCTATTAAGGTAAGAGTGGTTCAGACTAGCGTGTTCGCGACAGAAATTCATTACGCGTCACGTAAAATAGATTGCATAAACTTTATATATGCATGCGAAAGATGTAGATTAAGAAATTGTTCTCAAAAGAGTAGCAGTTGAAATTTGTTGAGTTAATATTAGAGATTATGGCGGTCATATATGTAAAATAAGAACTTATAGCTACTTGCTGATGGATTATAATAGCATATTATGTGAATTTCTTTATATACTGATTGTTATCAACTTATCATCATAAATAAAAAATAACATGCAACATTCTTTAAAATGTATTATGTTGTTTACATATGAAACACTGTACATACATATAGTTTACAGAAAGATATAACCTATAAATATATACGTATAATATATTGATAACTTCACTAATTTAATGCCTGGACACTCAATGTAGCATTAAATCGAACGCTGCAATACTGTTTGAATGATGATGCGCATTAGCTCAACTGAAGTTTTATAAAATATAACCACCACTCATGCCTCTGATATAAAACTTACATTTTAATAATGTATACATATTCTGTATAACGCAGTCGCATAATCTTGCACATATTTGGTAAATTATGACATAAAAAAAGATATATTCTTCATTTACTTTCTCTCTATGTGCTAATACGTAATCAACAGGTAAATATTGATTCATAACAATAGATATGCGCCCATATTTATGCTGAACGATTTTGAATAACCAGGTAAGATTTAAAAAATAACATACATAAAGAGGAAGCGCATTCATTCTTCATAGGTTTAAGTATTATGGCTTTCGATGGAACCAATACAATACTCTTCTATAGATCTTGTTTGTATATTAATCCATACACTTTTTGAATTGATGTTTTTTGATTGTTTATTTTATACGGCGCAATTTCATTGTTACTAAAAATATACGAACAGGTTTCTTTTTTTTTCCTATCAGTTGTCATTAGTTTGCATAAATAACATAATTATACAACATCTTTTATAATCTCGTTTCATCTTACGTGGTTGCCATACACCAAATGCAACAGTGAATTAATTAAACGAAAAATACTATCATCTTAAATAGAAGAAATAATAAATAATAGAATCTAACTGGCTTATAGACAAATTTAATAATTTATACTCTCTCTCTATTCTTCAATGTATGTGATACAGACATTTCCACAATTGTTTTACGTTAATAAACAACAATTTTAACAGATTCCCTGATTAGTTTTAAATATGGCAAGAGTGTACAGTAGACGCATTATTAGCATAACGGATAATTTTCAAGCAGGATTGCAGACAAGGCCAAGGCCTTCGATTGTGTTTCACATGAGATATTGATACAAAAACTAAATCGATGAACGAGAACTAACATTAAACCGGTGAGGTCGTATCTCTTGGACAGGTTTCAGTGGCTATTTTTCTACAAGGAGTGCAGCATTGTAGCAGACAGGTCGGCAGGGGATGTTCCTCGGAGAAGTATATTCGTATCGTTGTCTTTCCTAACATGCACAATAATAACAATAATAATATTAATTACTACCTATCTACCGACGAGCTTCTTGCCTGGCATATTATATCTGTATTACTTCACAACTTCTTGGTTGAAACAGAGTCTTCTATACCTATACAAGAAGAGACGACAACCGTTGAAGCGATGCCTTTCCATATTTTACATTATAATTTCACGTGCAGTCTTATACTAGCATATGTGATCAAAAGTTTAATTCTGCGATATGAACACATATAAGTTGTCGATGTTTATATTCTACTATAGGTTATTTTCAACAAGTGAGGTAAGATCGAAATCTTAGTTAAACTGAGATTTTTTACTCAGATAAAAGCATATAGTAACGTTATACCTCTGTCGAGATCTAGAACTACCAACAGCAAAACATTCAAACCTTCCAAAATGTTCCATAACTGTTCGATTTGATACAATCAATTATCATATTAATGAAAATTATAAATGCTTTGATGAGTTAAATTGTAAGGTTATGCAAAATGTTGTTATTAATCATAACATTTGATGTTAATTTTACTTGTAAGCACGAGGTAAAACAAATTGGTGGAGGAGCAGGTCTGGAAACTTAGTAATCTATACTCACTTAGCTAAAAGTAACGCAATTAGTTAATTACCTGAGATTAACTGTTATGTTTTTTTTTTCTTGTAGATAGTATAAGGAAGTATACTACGTATAAGAAAGTAATTAAATAATGAATCTCAGCTCGTTATTGGTTTAACTGAGCTTCCAGACCTTCACCTCCAGCAATTAGACGTTTTGAAGCCTCCTGATAGCGAAAAAGTTATTTTTCTTTATGTGATTGTGATAGTGGCTAAAAGGTTAAACAGTCAGTACGAAATCTTATATTCCTGAATGTTCCTCTCGAGCTTTGATAAGATTTATAGTCAAATCGGTAGATCAAAGGTTTAGTTTGTGCAAAAATAAAATTTTATAAATATCTCGTCAACTGCTAAGTTTAGACAAACATCTAGAGAAAAGACATAAGTATACTCTAACATGAATTTGAGAGCAACTTAGCTTCACCACGTACAATCTCATTGAATTTTATAAAAACTTGTTTCTCACTTCTGCAAGACCAGCAGACTTGTTTAGGTTTTCAAGAGTGGTGAAAAATTGTCAAATATGGTGAAATTAAGCGAAAGAGAAAGAATAGAAGTCCTTATGATGATTAGCTATGGCGATAGAAGGCGTATTCATATGCCCTTTCTACGCATCAAAAACATTGAAACCGTTTAATGAGACAAGAAATGTTCAGGAATTAAGAGTTGGACGTCCAAAAAGTGTATCGAATGATGAAAATTCTTTGAATATTACGCTAGATCTTGTGAAAATCCTAAAACATCATTAAGCCAAATCGCTTTAAATCACAACATGGATACTGAAATGCTGCTAAATTTACTTTAAGTTTACTTATGCTTTGTTATTTTTCTTTTTTTATGAACCTTTTTAAGTAATAAATTTAATTAGCCATTGTTTATTCTGTTTTAATTCAGTTGGATTTCTTAAAATACATCTAGTTTTGTCATTTTATTTATGAAACACGTTGGGTTGATTCATCTTTTTGACAGTTTTTATAAAAATGATTACACCCCAGTATTACATGATGGTACTCAGAAAAAAATAAGCTTTCGAATTATGTAAAATTTGACCCCCTGTTGCTATTTAAAAAAAAAGAAGTTGGCTCAGTATCTCGTAAAGTAAGACTACTGTGCTAATTTTCTTCTGAACTTAAAACACAGATCTGATTGTCCTTTATTTCTTTCTCAACTAAGCTTGTTGCTTATTGCTTGTTAAACTTGCTATTTATATTATTTGTCATTATGTGTATTTCTTCATTTTGTAAATAATTTTTAATTTAGCTCCAATAAGTGGTTAATGCTGTCGGAAATCAAAATTAATATTATTATTATGAAGAATATGAAAATATTTAGAACTACATATTGCTGTGACCTTCACATTAAATAAAAATAATAATGTTAAGAATTAGTTGAGTTGTTGAAAAAGAACATTAATTTTATATTTAAAACGTGTATTTTAAGATTTAGACATTACTCAAAACAAGTTACAATAAGTAAAATAGGTTGCCAACATTCAAGGGGCAATACTACTACAAAAATGTATACGTTAATATATATATGACAAATTGATATTTTGGGTTATTTGCCGCGTTAATTCAAATCAAGTATGCATATACGAAATAATTCGTATATGCATAAGTGATATGAAATGTAATGCATATCTACACCACCAATTGCTGACATTGCAAATATCAACGTGCAGACAGCTGTTTCGATCTAACCTGGATCTCGTCAGTACACGAAGGTGATATTTGCAATGTCAGACAAAGTTGGATTTCCTGCCTATATACTTGATTGGGTACCAAATGCCTATGAGAAGACTCCCAGCGGCATCTGTGATCCAATAGCAAGAACGCAAGGAAATGTTAACCCTTAGTAGAACATCTACTTTATCGGGCAACTGTAGATATGCATTATGTAGGTGACTTTACCTACTTAATAAACTACCTCCCCAGAAAGGTAATGTCAAAAATGACGTTTTTCGCGGTTATGTGATGACAAATTGATATTTTGGGTTATTTGCCGCGTTAATTCAAATCAAGTATGCATATACGAAATAATTCGTATATGCATAAGTGATATGAAATGTAATGCATATCTACACCACCAATTGCTGACATTGCAAATATCAACGTGCAGACAGCTGTTTCGATCTAACCTGGATCTCGTCAGTACACGAAGGTGATATTTGCAATGTCAGACAAAGTTGGATTTCCTGCCTATATACTTGATTGGGTACCAAATGCCTATGAGAAGACTCCCAGCGGCATCTGTGATCCAATAGCAAGAACGCAAGGAAATGTTAACCCTTAGTAGAACATCTACTTTATCGGGCAACTGTAGATATGCATTATGTAGGTGACTTTACCTACTTAATAAACTACCTCCCCAGAAAGGTAATGTCAAAAATGACGTTTTTCGCGGTTATGTGATGACAAATTGATATTTTGGGTTATTTGCCGCGTTAATTCAAATCAAGTATGCATATACGAAATAATTCGTATATGCATAAGTGATATGAAATGTAATGCATATCTACACCACCAATTGCTGACATTGCAAATATCAACGTGCAGACAGCTGTTTCGATCTAACCTGGATCTCGTCAGTACACGAAGGTGATATTTGCAATGTCAGACAAAGTTGGATTTCCTGCCTATATACTTGATTGGGTACCAAATGCCTATGAGAAGACTCCCAGCGGCATCTGTGATCCAATAGCAAGAACGCAAGGAAATGTTAACCCTTAGTAGAACATCTCACAGATCACTATACTAGAAGATAGTATAACTTAATAGTAAAAAGTTTAGACAATGTTTAGCGCCGCCTGCCAACTGCAGGCAGTACTAAAATGGATCAAACCGATGAACCCGGAAATTTAAATATTATGTATCTCTATTTCATTTTGTATTTACCTTAATAGTTTTTATTCTTCACTTTAAATGTTCGGAAGTAAAATAGTAGATGTATTTTAAAGAAAAATAAACTACACTTATTGCTATAATAACTTAGTAATAAATTAGAAACATATCTTTTTAGTAACGCTTTATTTTTATATGAAAATTTATTTCAAAATATTAAGGAGAAAGCATTCTAAATTATTCTTACATTTGAACTTATTTATTCCTTAAATGGAAATCGTCGATCTTCTCTTATGACATTGAATAAATTAGGATCTCATGTAGCTTCCTACCACTCATGAAAACGAATTGATTTTGGATGTGGAAAACTTTTACATTTTGGTCACAATTTGACACATAACATTTTCTTGTCGGCATAATTACTAGGAAGTCTAGAAAAAAGTGCTAATAAATAAACAAATTACTCGAATTATGCAGAATAAATACTTACGTACATGCAATTTTAAGAAATAAGTTAATATTTTATAACTCTGATTAATAATTAGCATATATACCGTATATAAATATTAATTAAAAACTGTCAACAAAAATATTTGAAAACTATACCACATGTAGTAGTTGCCATAGTTACCAAACACAGTCAACAGCCTACAAGCAGCTAAACCCTGAAGTATCACATGTGATCCTAAAATCTCAACACATGCGCCACCTACCAACTGCAGGCAGAAGTAAAACGATGTCTACGCAATCTCAATTTAACAGTTCCCCCCCTGGAACATCTACTTTATCGGGCAACTGTAGATATGCATTATGTAGGTGACTTTACCTACTTAATAAACTACCTCCCCAGAAAGGTAATGTCAAAAATGACGTTTTTCGCGGTTATGTGATGACAAATTGATATTTTGGGTTATTTGCCGCGTTAATTCAAATCAAGTATGCATATACGAAATAATTCGTATATGCATAAGTGATATGAAATGTAATGCATATCTACACCACCAATTGCTGACATTGCAAATATCAACGTGCAGACAGCTGTTTCGATCTAACCTGGATCTCGTCAGTACACGAAGGTGATATTTGCAATGTCAGACAAAGTTGGATTTCCTGCCTATATACTTGATTGGGTACCAAATGCCTATGAGAAGACTCCCAGCGGCATCTGTGATCCAATAGCAAGAACGCAAGGAAATGTTAACCCTTAGTAGAACATCTACTTTATCGGGCAACTGTAGATATGCATTATGTAGGTGACTTTACCTACTTAATAAACTACCTCCCCAGAAAGGTAATGTCAAAAATGACGTTTTTCGCGGTTATGTGATGACAAATTGATATTTTGGGTTATTTGCCGCGTTAATTCAAATCAAGTATGCATATACGAAATAATTCGTATATGCATAAGTGATATGAAATGTAATGCATATCTACACCACCAATTGCTGACATTGCAAATATCAACGTGCAGACAGCTGTTTCGATCTAACCTGGATCTCGTCAGTACACGAAGGTGATATTTGCAATGTCAGACAAAGTTGGATTTCCTGCCTATATACTTGATTGGGTACCAAATGCCTATGAGAAGACTCCCAGCGGCATCTGTGATCCAATAGCAAGAACGCAAGGAAATGTTAACCCTTAGTAGAACATCTACTTTATCGGGCAACTGTAGATATGCATTATGTAGGTGACTTTACCTACTTAATAAACTACCTCCCCAGAAAGGTAATGTCAAAAATGACGTTTTTCGCGGTTATGTGATGACAAATTGATATTTTGGGTTATTTGCCGCGTTAATTCAAATCAAGTATGCATATACGAAATAATTCGTATATGCATAAGTGATATGAAATGTAATGCATATCTACACCACCAATTGCTGACATTGCAAATATCAACGTGCAGACAGCTGTTTCGATCTAACCTGGATCTCGTCAGTACACGAAGGTGATATTTTCAATGTCAGACAAAGTTGGATTTCCTGCCTATATACTTGATTGGGTACCAAATGCCTATGAGAAGACTCCCAGCGGCATCTGTGATCCAATAGCAAGAACGCAAGGAAATGTTAACCCTTAGTAGAACATCTACTTTATCGGGCAACTGTAGATATGCATTATGTAGGTGACTTTACCTACTTAATAAACTACCTCCCCAGAAAGGTAATGTCAAAAATGACGTTTTTCGCGGTTATGTGATGACAAATTGATATTTTGGGTTATTTGCCGCGTTAATTCAAATCAAGTATGCATATACGAAATAATACGATATGCATTACATTTCATATCACTTATGCATATACGAATTATTTCGTATATGCATACTTGATTTGAATTAACGCGGCAAATAACCCAAAATATCAATTTGTCATCACATAACCGCGAAAAACGTCATTTTTGACATTACCTTTCTGGGGAGGTAGTTTATTAAGTAGGTAAAGTCACCTACATAATGCATATCTACAGTTGCCCGATAAAGTAGATGTTCTACTAAGGGTTAACATTTCCTTGCGTTCTTGCTATTGGATCACAGATGCCGCTGGGAGTCTTCTCATAGGCATTTGGTACCCAATCAAGTATATAGGCAGGAAATCCAACTTTGTCTGACATTGCAAATATCACCTTCGTGTACTGACGAGATCCAGGTTAGATCGAAACAGCTGTCTGCACGTTGATATTTGCAATGTCAGCAATTGGTGGTGTAGATATGCATTACATTTCATATCACTTATGCATATACGAATTATTTCGTATATGCATACTTGATTTGAATTAACGCGGCAAATAACCCAAAATATCAATTTGTCATCACATAACCGCGAAAAACGTCATTTTTGACATTACCTTTCTGGGGAGGTAGTTTATTAAGTAGGTAAAGTCACCTACATAATGCATATCTACAGTTGCCCGATAAAGTAGATGTTCTACTAAGGGTTAACATTTCCTTGCGTTCTTGCTATTGGATCACAGATGCCGCTGGGAGTCTTCTCATAGGCATTTGGTACCCAATCAAGTATATAGGCAGGAAATCCAACTTTGTCTGACATTGCAAATATCACCTTCGTGTACTGACGAGATCCAGGTTAGATCGAAACAGCTGTCTGCACGTTGATATTTGCAATGTCAGCAATTGGTGGTGTAGATATGCATTACATTTCATATCACTTATGCATATACGAATTATTTCGTATATGCATACTTGATTTGAATTAACGCGGCAAATAACCCAAAATATCAATTTGTCATCACATAACCGCGAAAAACGTCATTTTTGACATTACCTTTCTGGGGAGGTAGTTTATTAAGTAGGTAAAGTCACCTACATAATGCATATCTACAGTTGCCCGATAAAGTAGATGTTCTACTAAGGGTTAACATTTCCTTGCGTTCTTGCTATTGGATCACAGATGCCGCTGGGAGTCTTCTCATAGGCATTTGGTACCCAATCAAGTATATAGGCAGGAAATCCAACTTTGTCTGACATTGCAAATATCACCTTCGTGTACTGACGAGATCCAGGTTAGATCGAAACAGCTGTCTGCACGTTGATATTTGCAATGTCAGCAATTGGTGGTGTAGATCACAGATCACTATTCTAGAAGATAGTATAACTTAATAGTAAAAAGTTTAGACAATGTTTAGCGCCGCCTGCCAACTGCAGGCAGTACTAAAATGGATCAAACCGATGAACCGGGAAATTTAAATATTATATATTTCTATTCCATTTTGTATTTACCTTAGTAGTTTTTATTCTGCACTTTAAATGTTCGGAAGTAAAATAGTAGATGTATTTTAAAGAAAAATAAACTACACTTATTGCTATAATAACTTAGTAATAAATTAGAAACATATCTTTTTAGTAACGCTTTATTTTTATATGAAAATTTATTTCTATTTCAAAATATTAAGGAGAAAACATTCTAAATTATTCTTACATTTGAACTTATTTATTCCTTAAATGGAAATCGTCGATCTTCTCTTATGACATTGAATAAATTAGGATCTCATGTAGCTTCCTACCACTCATGAAAACGAATTGATTTTGGATGCGGGAAACTTTTACATTTTGGTCACAGTTTGACACATAACATTTTCTTGTCGGCATAATTACTAGGAAGTCTAGAAAAAAGTGCTAATAAATAAATAAATTACTCGAATTATGCAGAATAAATACTTACGCACATACAATTTTAAGAAATAAGTTAATATTTTATAACTCTGATTAATAATTAGCATATATTTATAAATATTAATTAGAAACTGTCAACAAAAATATTTGAAAACTATACCACATGTAGTTGCCATAGTTACCAAACACAGTCAAAAGCCTACAAGCAGCTAAGCCCTGAAGTATCACATGTGATCCTAAAATTTCGTCAACACATGCGCCACCTACCAACTGCAGGCAGAAGTAAAACGATGTCTACGCAATCTCAATTTAACATTTCACCCCCTGGTGTAGATATGCATTACATTTCATATCACTTATGCATATACGAATTATTTCGTATATGCATACTTGATTTGAATTAACGCGGCAAATAACCCAAAATATCAATTTGTCATCACATAACCGCGAAAAACGTCATTTTTAATATATATATATATATATATATATTAAGTTGAATAGGTACTAAATATTAGGTATGCTCGAGATGAGAACACAATTTTAAATGAATAAATGTAAATTCAGACATGCATAATGGTGCCAATTCTTAAGAAATATTTTGTAATAGTAACACTTAAGATATAGTAAATACCTCAGACTTATATCTATGAACAGTAAAAGGATATGAATCAAGACATTCATTATACGATGTGACAGATTGTAATGTTTTATGTAAACAGTAACTGTATAAATTAAAAATACATTTATTAGTTCCTATATATGTAACGCAAGGATTTCAGTAGACTATGGAAATGGTCATGTGTGGTTTAAAAACCTGCAAAAGAAAAATGCAGTGTCAATATTGTTTACAGCTTTCTGCAAATCAACGTACTACCAGAAGAGAGAGCTTGGATAGAATTTGGAGACGGTGTGACGGGGGGGACTGGTCTTTATGGTGCAGGATCCGTAAGAAAGATTCCAGTTGTCTACAATGTGTTCCAAGTATTACCTATCGAGGTATTTCTAAAAGAAAATAAGGATAACTTTAGTAAATGGAAAAGGAAAATATATAACAAATGACGAAAAAGGAAATAGGTTCATATACAATGAGGGTGTATATTAAGAATAAAGGAAAATATACCTACCGTAGACGATAGAAATTTTGTGAAAACCTAATAACAAACAATTCAAGGTGCCGACGTTAGTGTATAAACTGTCAAAGACAAAGTGTGCGTGTTGGTGTAGATACGACAACTTGAAGAAAACAAACAAGAAAGATTTCATCACAGACGTTTCAAAAAATCAATGCCATCTAAAATCTAGTTTGACAAGAGAGGCGTTAAAAATTGCCGATAGCAATTGTTTTTTTTTATATATAAACGAAAAACAAGAATCGACTTGTTGGAGATTGAATCTGTACTTCGAGTTAGAAAGACGCTAATTTTCCAAAAGAATAAAATTTCTTGAGATAGCAAAAGTGAGAGTAGGTTTAAACTACACTACTTCTAACTCACAATTAGATTAAATGTATTAAGTTTTTGAGTTCAATTTTAATTTAGTTTTCTTTCATTTAAATAATTTGTATTCAATATTTTTTTTTTATTACTAAGTTTAAAATGGAGCATGTTAGTAAGTTTTGAAATAAATTATTCAATTTAGGATTAATTAATGGTGCAAGACGTACCGAAAGTACTATGTGAAAATATTTGCTTTTAGTAAAACGTTAAGCATCATTAATTGTATGAATATTATCTTGTTCAGTAATAATGATTCATTTTTTTTAAGTAATAAAAGGATAGTTAATGGTGTTGGATGTGCTGAGAGTACTATGTGCGAATATTTGCTTTCAGTAGATCATTAGGCATCATTAATGATTATATAGTTATTTTAATTTAATATTTCAAACAAAATAAGTACGAATAAACGGGGATGTTCTTGATGGGCAGGTGGTAAGCCGCTAGATGTACTACGTGAGAATGTTTACAGCTAGTGATTAGTATAGGCCAGTTTCAGGGCCTTCGCGTTGCAAAGTTTTAGATCACCAAGGCACTATGTGAAAATGTGTGTTTTTGGTGAAATAAAATTAGCTTCGTATTAATAAATTTATTATCAAGAATCAATAATTTTCTTTTATATAAAAGGACAACATAATATTTTTTTTAATTTAACCAGCATTAATTTCATATAAGCTTTACACAGACATTATAACTCATAAATGAGTATAAATGTTTCCTTTCCTCATTATTTGTAAAACGAAAATTGATATAGATACAATGTAATAATATTATTTTTCTACTCCCATACTTTAAT
The DNA here is from genome assembly GCA_963170755.1 of Amphimallon solstitiale. Classification (NCBI taxonomy): domain Eukaryota; kingdom Metazoa; phylum Arthropoda; class Insecta; order Coleoptera; family Scarabaeidae; genus Amphimallon; species Amphimallon solstitiale. Next base: position 117,900,149 of record OY720677.1, read on the forward strand.
TGTATTATTAGATATGCCGAACCTGTACTTTAAGGTCCATTACGATACAGATTTTCATTATGATACAAGTTTATATCCAATAGGAATACAGATTTTTCATTACGATACAAGTTTATATCCAATACGAATGCGACATTCCAATATTCAAACAATATTCAATATGGCGACTGCATATCTTACAGATATACAAATTGAATAAATGTGCAATTTACAAGTAAGTGCTTAAAATTTGTGCTTTTTTGAAAATATAAACGGCAAAAATGAGGGATAATGACAGTGAAATGTAAAATTTGAGTCCACCAGAAATTATGGACCAAGCCTTAGTAACCACGAACAATTTATTACCAGCTAAATTTGCAAAGGTGCATGGAAAATTTTAACCTCAATTTATGAAATGGAATGTTCAAAAAATAATGTTTTATTATGGGGTCGTAGAAAAAATAGTGTATGCAATTCGCATTTAATGGCTATTAAGACACTCGTATTCATTACAATACTCGGCTTCGCCTCGTATTGTAATTTTCTTACTCGTGTCTTAATAGCTATCATTAAATGCTCATTGCATAATATACTATTATGACTGACTTTCTCATAAAATATGAATATAATTTCTAACTCATGACGTGAAATTGTAATTATTATTGTAACTATAATTTCTACATGAGATTTAATTTTTTTTTAACCTTATCCCAAACAAAAAACTAAATAAAAGGTATACCAGAATAGATGAAGCAAAAATCACTGCAAGAACTCATAAGAACTTTCAAAATACTATGCTGTTATGAAATAAGCTTATAGGTAGAATATAATGATTTTGTCATTTACTAGCATTTATGAAAATTATTGAGTCCACAGTATAATTTATATGGCTGTACCCAACGTGTGGCAATGTTACATTTTCATTTCAAATAAGAAATTTACCAATTTTTAACAGTGTAGCAGCCACCACAGCAATATGGAAAACTTTTCTAAAAAAAAATTTTCAAAATTCGGCCCGGAAGGAACGAAACATCTATCAAAAAGCAGTTGTTTGCAAATATTTAGTACATACAAGTATAAAAGTATTCAGAGAATTGTTTAAAATAATTTTTGAATAAAAAATTTCCAAATTTGGACAGAAGCAATAATAGTTTTTTTTACTCTTACCAAAAAGCACATTGTTGGCAAATATCTTGGCAAATTATGCGTTCTATATAGATCACTATTAAAAGGATAAAAACATTTAGACTTTAATTTGGAACAACTTTTATATGAAAAACTCCATACCGCTGATACGTATAAATATGTGTGGTACCCACGCCTAATTTTTTTTTTGTTTTCTTCATTAAGTTACGTAAACGCACATTTTACCCCACATAGCCAACTTCTTATTTTTTTTACAGTTCACGTGATTTTAATGGTGAGCAATTATCTAGCTGGAACATCTAAAATAAAATAATTTCGAAAGTGTTTTGTTTCTTTGTTAACAATATTTACAGTACCGACAAAGATATGGTATTCTATTGTGATTTTTTAACATTTTTTTGAGTTGTAATTTGTGAATCCCGACATTAATGTAACAAAATGTTTAAATATTTGCAAATAACTGTTTACTTTTAGTCATAGTCACAATACCTGGTAGATAAGATAAACCTCATCTTAGTTAAGTAAAATTATTCTAATTATTGAACATACATACATAATATACAAATGTAAACATTTATACCTACATGTGTAAACATTTAATTTCATGCGTCTTAAGTTCATGCCGAAACATACGGAACATGAAATTTCAATATTTAATACATAAATTTTATGATTAGTTATATAATTTAATGCGTTCTGATAAACAGGTGGTGTATACAAGTTATAATATTTTCTGGTCTACTTTTTAAAAAGATACCGAACCAAGAGAACAGGTTCTCGGCGTACACAGGTGGCTTTACAAGACCATGTCGCTAAGTACTAGTTATTCAGACCCATAACAGTTTAGAGACATGCACCGACTATGCTGGTTTCCTTGTAATTAGTTGAAAATGTGTGTTTCTAATGAAGATGTAAGTTGACGACACTATTTGAAATTGTTCATTTCAAATGTCACTTTCCTTGACAAACAAATAGTTTTTGCATAGATTTTTTGTCGTTAATTTATTATTAAATCAGAAAAATGTTATTTACGTTTACGGTGGCAATATGTAACAAACATTTGACTAAACATTTGCTTTTGTTTCAGCTATTCGTGTTTGCTATTTCAAACACGAACTTCAATCCAGTACTTATTTGTTTAAATCGAAATAGTTATTTACGAACCAATTGCGGGAAGACTATTTTCCCGCATGAGGAAGATGTCATCACGCAAGTGGTTTGTACAGTATTTTTTGTACAAACATTAATTTAAAAAAATATTATTGATTAATGTCATTTGTATCATACCTAATTAATTTAAGCATTTTATGTTCGTAACTATTACTCACCTTTCCCTAAAATTAAGTTATTATATTCTTATATTTATAAATGTACAATAAATTTATTGCGTTTTTTGGTCTAATTACAATTTATTACGAACTGCCAATATGAATGTCGATGAGGTCAAATAGATGGCGCTACAAATTTGGAAGAATTTTTAATTATTACTCATATTTCCCCAACTTTTAGTGAAGAATAGTCTAGGGAAGTAGTATTTTATAGACTGAATTTTATTACTATCGATGTTAGATTTTTTCTTAAATGTCCCAAAAAGTCAGTGTTTTTTTACAATTTTTCCCCCGGGAAATACTCTTTCCTGGTCGAGCGACACATGCGCCAAATGTCACTTTACAGGCGGCGAGTACAAAAAAGTCTTTTTATACACGTACCTACTGTTATAGAAGCTTGTTAATCATACAACAGCAAGCAAGAACTATGGTAATATGGTGTCAGTTACTCAAAAATTTTTAGGTACGTTATTTTCAAAATATATACATATTTATAAAGGGTGTTCATAAAATCCCAAGTAGAGTATGGACAAAATTAACGTTTGTTTTAACTTAAGTATATGATTTGTATTTAATTTTAAATATTAAATGTTTCCTGTCATGTGAAACCGGATTTGCTGAACACCATTTTTTACAGATACTTAACACATCACAAAAACACTAAAACACTTATTTAGCCATTTTTGTGCTTAAGTGTGGTGAAGGTGTTTTAGTGTTTTTGTGTAGTTTCAAGCCACAGAATCCAAGTTTAGTTTCTTTTTACTTAACACATCGGCAATTTTTTTCATATGCTTGAAGCATAAAAGGCCGTTTCAATTTAAAATTAATTTTAATTTGAATTTCCCCTTCCGCCATCTACTGACAGACTATTAGAAATAGGAATCTAATTTCTATCAGTTTCATTCAAAACTTTGTTCTGAAAAAAACGAATTTTTCTTTGATATTAAAATTGTTCATGCTTAGATTGTCTTATAGTCTTATTCAAGTACATTGCAAAAGCATGAAGTAAATATCTGACAGGTTTATGTTTTATTTTGGAAATTCTCTCGTGACCCTTCTTGGGATATGCCATTTCAGACATCTGATCATCTATCGCAAGGCAGTATAATATCAAAAAATATTATTTGTGAAGTCTAAAACGTTTGCGAAGCAATTAATAATTCTTGGCTGGCTTCATTATAGTGAATCACTCTATATTGTAATGAAACAAGCCCACAGAGAAACAGACGTCCGGGCGACGTTGAAAGAAAGGCAAATATTCGGCGCGACTGGTAAACATCATAAAGCAATAAATCATCCATTTTAGTGGTCTCAATTGTACTGCAAAGAGACAGAATGTCTATCGAATGTTCTACAAACATCGAGAGGAAGATGTAGTTTACGCGAATGCTTCCAGATGTTTCGTATGTGTACATAAGGCGGCTGGGTCACCAGTGGATGAATAATTCCGGAATAAGAACTTCCTTAAGTAGTAGTCGCGCGGAACAGACCAAAGTAGAAATAAATAAATAATTCCTTGAGTGGTAGCCGAAGAAAAGACATAAATATTGGAGTGTTATATAAATAGAAGTGATATAAATATGGAGCAGTTTTTATTATAGTGCAATAAAGATATAAATACTACAGACATATAAATAGCACTAGTAAATAAGTACGTGTGTTAATTTTAATTTATTAATAGTAGTTTTAAGTGCATTACATTTATTTCACATTTTTATGTTTTATATTGTAATTAATTTTACGTGTATGAATATACAGACTGTTTTAAATAAATGACTTGCACGAGTTGTTTGTTGCGAACCCGAAAACGTTATAATATTATCTTTTTTAACGAAAATAAAAGACAGTGGCAAATATTTGCTTGTGTTACTCTAGTAGTACTGTTATTACGAGGGAGCATTTTTGAGGTTGCGGAATGGGGGGATGGAATGGTATTGGGGAACTCTTCTTTGTCGTAACTTAACTCATTATTAGTATAAATATAAAGTTTTGGCACAATCACGACAGTAGGCCTTAAACTATAGTCGAGGAAGCAACTTATTTGGAAAGAAAGAGAAAAAATGGAGAAAATCGATTAACGCGTAATGAAGTTCTTTATAAAACAAGGAAAGTCTGTTCATACCATACTGGAAGAGATGTCATCGGTTTATGAGGATTCTTGCTCGGAAAAACTATGTTTTGTTAGTAGTACTGTTGCTTTATGCAAGGTAGGGAATCACAATTCTAAACGACCCACGTCCGGGGAGGCCTACCTAACTGACCATTCCAGAACTTGTTTAAAAGCTTAAAAAATAATAATGGGAGATACTCGGAAGATGTTAAAGAAGACAACTTGCTGGAATGACTAGAGTACCTCATACAACCATTTTTAAAATTATTCATGATCTTGGTATGACAAATGCTCACGCGATCGCAAAACCAACATCGCGTGGAATGCTACTGTGCGTTTTTAGAGCTTTGTAATGAAGACGGGAGTGGTGTATTGAGTTGAATTAATGTGGCGATTATGAGTCTTAGTCTAAGCAAGACTCCATGCAGTGGCATAATAAAGATACACCACCACCCAAGTATTTTATATTTTAAGGTGTCACAATCGGCCGAAAAAGTCATGGCTACTGTTTTGGGGAATCAGAAAGAATACTGTTAATCAAAGACAAAGGTGAGTCCATAACAGGAGAATAGTACGTTTCAATCCTGGAACAGTTAAGAGAAGTCATTAAAGAGAAAAGAATTGGGAAATTGACGAAAAGTGTCCTGATCCTGCACAACAATGCTTCCGTCCTCAAGAATCATGTTGCGATGGTTGCCCTGCATAAAGTGGGCTCCGATATTTTGGGTCCCCCGCCCTATAGTCCAGACCTGGTTCCAAACGAATTTCACCTTTTCGCTAAAATGAAAAAAGGATCTGCGTGGAAAGAAATTTACCAGCAGTAGAAAACGTACTTTCGGTGTAGTTTTCAGACAAAGATAAAAGATTTTTTTATGAAAGTGTACACAAGCTAATTGAGGGATCTGAAAATGTATTAGGGTTGCGGGTGTATATACTGAAGCATATTGATCACAAAACAAATCCTTACGGAACTCCAGAAGCTCTAAACAATAATACATTAATGGAATAAAAAGGATAATATCCAATCTAACCAGATAGCTCAGAACTGATGCTATGTCAACAAATATTTCGTCAATAAAATTATCATCACTTTTTTTTTTTCTGAAAAATGAAACAACGTCTTCTCGGTGCATCTCATTTTGGTAAAGCCATATTTTGAGGAGTATTAAGAATTTTTAATTTATTTCCATTTAAGATCGAACACCTTTTTTATATTGTTCTCTAATGACTTATTAACATTATAATGAAGTGTATGTACTTTAATCCAAAAAAAAATCGCTATTCATTTCTGTTCCCCAGTGAATCATCAATTGTTATCAAATCACAACTGGAACATTACATATATGCGGAGACTTCCATCAAAACTTTTCAACATCAACTTGAACGCTATTCATTGCGTGAATTATTGTTAATTGTGTTAATTTACGATTCACATTCTTGCATAACTTTCGTTTTCGACACGCTCCTAACTGTGTTAAGCCCACGTTTTCCTTCGCACATCTGATGCAGTTTATTTAAAAGGCTAATGAATGCAAATGGTATGTAATTCTTTCGTTTGTCATGTGTGAATTGAACAAGTAATGTTTTCCGTCTTCTCCTTCTCCTCACTTACTCGTATATTACTGGGTGCTCTAATTTGTTTTGAAATTTCGTAATCAAAAGAATATTCTGGGACATCTTTATGAACGCATGAGGAGCCTATTTGTTTGTATTGCATCTTGAGTAATCGCTTGTAATTTAGATATTACAATCCGGATAAATTAATATTGCGTGGGATGGATGGATGCACTATATATCTTATTTATTTTTAAATTGAACACGCGCAGAAGTAATTCGTTCAGTTTGAGCCTGTATACGACCATTTAGAATGCGTTTTTCTTCGACGCTAATAAAAAAAATGCCCCATTTTAAATGTTGCCTGCATATATTTATTAGTTTATTTCGGCCAAATAATGAAAACTGATACATTAAAATTGATATTTGAATTTGATATTTGATACCTAGAATATTTTAATAGACAGATCTTTGAAATTAATTTATCATCCTGCCGTTTGCGCTACAATTTTTAACATATAATTTTAACTCTATTGATTGTGCCTCAGTGTATAAAGGCCACTTTACACCATGCTATTTTCATACTTTTTCTATACTAATATCTAGAAACTAGAAAAAATAGTCAGAAAAAGTATCATGTAAATCACAAACATGCTTCCAAGTTTTAAAACTATGCTAGATACTATACTATTTTAAAAACTAGATCCAGTCCTATTTTTGTTTCTAAATTAATTCTGGAACATGCGCAGAAGTACTTTTGGCAGATTGGCCAACATCGGAAAATAAATACAAAGTCAGTATATTATTGGAAACGTAGTAGAAATTGGTTAACAAATACTATCAAGTTGGTAGAAGCTAATGGCTGTTTAGTAGCGCCACCGCGCATTGATTTGTTGTACTGACACCTAAAAAAGTATTTAGAAAATCCTAGAATAGAATCTATTATAGAAAAGGTATAGTTCTAGTCAGTTCTAGTATCGTGTAAAGCCTGCTTAACAGAGGTTAAAGTTAACTGTCAGCTGCTGTATCACTTTTATGATTCCAGTAGAACAAAATGGCATTTCATCTGACAGTTAACGTGAAGTCCATGTTAAATATTGCCGTGCATACAGCATCGGTCCTCAAATGTGTAGCTAGCGCCATAGACTTCGTTTTTACTTTCTTATACGTAGTATAAAGGAAGTATTGTGATGATAAAAATTTTCGACCTCGAGATTTTTGCAGATGTCCACGTTTTGAAGTCCCCTGATACCGAAAAAGTTGTTTTCAAAAAATGTCTGTGTGTCTCTGTGTGACCAGGATAGCGGTCAAACCGCTGTAGATATCAATTCCAAATTTTGTATTTACGTGTATAATCTCCCTCTTGAGATCTGATTAGTTTTTCAGTAAAATCGGTAGACCGGAAGTAGCAGTTTACTTCGGTGAAAAAATCGAATTTTGCCAATATTTCGTCAATTACTAAGTTTAAACAAATTTATAAAGAATTCATATGTACTTAAAATTAAAATTGAGAACACTTTTATTTAAAAAGTTTTTCGAAATTCATACCGGAAGTAGGTCTTTTACTCTTATCGAAAATCAGTTTTTTGCGAATATTTCGCAAGTCATGCATTTTAGACAGATACGTTACGGGTATAAAAGTATTTCAAACATAATTTTCAATGTCTTTTGTATAACAAAAATTTCAAAATTCAAACCGGAAGTACCACTTTTACTCTTATCGAATAGCAATTTTTTGCAAATATGTCGCCAGTTATACAATCTATATATATATATATATATATATGTATTTGTCAAGAGTACAAAAGTATTTAGTGCTAGACTTGCAAATTTTTTTTGTATAAAAGAAATTTTAAAATTCGGACCGGAAGTAACACTTTTACTCTTAGGGACTAGCACTTTTTTTCGAATATCTTGCAAAGTATGCACTCTATAGCGATTTATTAATTATTAATTAATCCAGTTCATACATTTTTGTGATTATTTCGAAAACACATAACACAATTAACCAAGTTTGACATTCTAGAATTATAAAATAACTTAGCAATCCGCAAAATGACCTTACCTGGTCATGTTTTTCGATTGGTAAAGCTGCTCTTAAGATGAATATAACTTTAGTAAATTACAGTTTTTTGAAATAGCCCAGATGTTTCAAATTGCTTTCCAATGGCAGCGAACCCTTGTCACTTCTGTTTGCCATAATTAATTAATTCTACACTTTTGCTGACTGGATTAATTTAATCTAATTCCAAGTGTATAAATAAAATTTCTACGCGAAATGCCGGCATTCAATATGGAGGTCGTTCGGCACAGCTGACAATGACACCTCAAAATCCACGTTAGGTTGGCTTTAATGTTACAGGAAACGTCAGTATTGAAGGATGGAAATCTATCTGAAGTTTGATTAACTTTGGAAAAGTGGACTTTTGATTGAAATATGATAATTTTAGATACGTATTATTGTTATTATCGATTATTACTTATTTATGTATATCTTCAATACCGTCGACACATGATATTTCAAATTGCCTTCCAATGGCGCCGGCCCCTTGTTACTTCTATTGCCATAATGAATTGAATTCTATACTATGGCTGACTGGATTAATAAGCTTAATTCCATGTATATATACTACGAGGAAAGAATAGAACAGGAGAGGGTCTCCTTAAAAATAATGTTTTTTTACAACCATACGCTTCATGTTGGCATTTCTGACTTTTAAAAAGTTTGGAAGTGTGACTTTGTTCACGTTTACTTCTCGCCCTCTATTACTGCCCTCATTTACTTCCCGCCCTCTATTACTACCCTCATTTCCCAACCTTAATGACAATCACAAAACTGTCAACTCGATATGTCAAAACCTTATCGGAATTTTTATCAGAAATAATTATTGTATGGTTGTAAATAAAATTACTTGTTACATTAGAATTATTGGGAGCTTGAACCCATGTAGATAGACCTCCCTGCTATTGCTGATATGATGATGTAGTGATTTCTTGTCCTCCATTCCAGCTAAGATATCCGGATTGCTACAGGAGGACAATTTCCTTCAGTTCCAATGGAGTGCAGTCCTTGAAGACTTTATTAACTCCACATTTTTTTATAATCTATTCACCGAAAAAACTGACGTACATTTATTTGATGTTTACGGTAGAACATCACAAATCTGACAATTCAATATGTCAAAACTTTCAACGGAATTTTCATCACAAATAAATATCATAATTATGGTTGTAAATAAAATAGTATACAAACCTCGGTGAAAAGTTTCATTCCTGTCTCGAGATAAAGTTAACCTCGACGCTTCGCGTCTCCGTTAACTACTTAATCTCTCGACAGTAATGAACCACTTTCCACCTCGGTATGTAATATACTATTGTCCAAAATGGTAACTCAATATGGCCGCCTCAATGCATAGAATATGTATGTTACACCACTGAACACATAATCAAACATGTTAGATATATGACGAGTTATTCAAAATATTCATTTTATAAATTATGATTGGTCAATATTGCTATAACTGACCTGCCTTAAAGTGGTAACTCCGTCTAAATAATACCTATTCTCCCACCAGTTTATTATCTCTCCTGTTCTATTCTTTCCTCGTAGTATGTATATAAATAAAATGTGATATCACAATCTATAGTAGTTCAAACGCACATATTTCCGACAAAAATGCTCTGCGCGTCACGTAAAATGAATTGCAAAAGACGTATGTTACGAACTTCCTTAGATGTTATTCTCTCAGAAACGAGCAAAAAGGAGCAATTGAAAATTGTAGGGTTAATAACAGATATTATAAGGATTATACAGTGTGGAAACCACTTATGGAATAAATTCAGTAACTAATGACATTTGTCGAAAACGCTGAAACAGGTCAATTTTTATTTTAAATTGCGCTGGTTTTAAATCACTGCACCTATTAGTGACGTCATCTTCTTTAGAGCTGTGACGTCATACGCATTTTTTTTTAATAGAATGCTATATTTTTTTATAAATTCGTAGATAGTACTTTTAAATACCTTTTCAATGAACTAACACTAGTTAGCTTTATTTTCAACAGTTTTTGAGATTTTTACATTTAAAGAAAAAATAAAAAATTAAAAAAAAAACAACACGAAAAAACTGTGTGATGAAATTGATAGCACCTGACGGTAGTAGAATACAAGAAAGATAGTAATTTTGCTTTGATCAAAAAAGAATAAATTAGTAAACTTTGACGTATTTATAATTGTTGTTGTTGTGGTTGGAACGTAAAAATGTAAAAATCTCAAAAATTGTTGAAAATAAAGTTAATTTGTGTTAGTTCATTGAAAAGATATTTAATAGTACTATCTACGAATTTATAAAAAAATATAGCATTCTATTAAAAACAAATACGTATGACGTCACAGCTCTAAAGAAGATGACATCACTAATAAGGTGCAGTGATTTAAAACGTGCGCAATTTAAAATAAAAATTGACCTGTTTCAGCGTTTTCGACAAATGTCATTAGTTTGGAAGTTACTGAATTTATTCCATAAGTAGTTTCCACACTGTATATGAAAATAGAACTTATAGCTACTTTATATACGTTTTATCACAATAATCAAAAAGTAGTGATACAATGCAACATTCTTCAAACCGTATTATAATTGTTTTCGTAAAAAATACTATATTTTTATAACATTTGATTATTTACTTATACTTAATAAAATTAACATTTTCTCAAAATCGACTTTTTAAAATATTGTAGCTCATGCTATATAGGTACTTTGGATTACCGCTAGATTATCTATTGTTGAAATTATTAAATTGATAATAAACTCCAGCGAAGCATTGCTTCAAGTAGTATACTTATCTCGTTAGTATATATACCAAATATACTTAATACAAATTATATAGTAAATTTACACAATAATAATGATAAAATGAGATAGCGATGCTTCTCTCGATGTTTGATAAGATTATCGTTAAAGGGAAGAAGGTACACACCTAATCAGTTACAACAATATTTCGTAATCGTAATGAGTGTTAGCAATTGTTTTTCTCTGATCTTTGCAGATTACAATAAATCTTCGAATAGTTCAACGAAGAAATCGAATGTTTCTTGTTCTCTATGTCGCCTAATATTAATCGAGCATTTGTGAATGTGTCTTATCAATTTGTTAATGAGTCAGAAAAAGTGCCTCTAGAAATGACAACATGTCGTCGATATCGGTGAGGGTGTCTAAAGCGGAAAAGTGCGGTTCAACCTGATCCGATTTCATCACCGAAAGTAGTGCTGAATTGAAAAAAAACGTTATGACAATGAAGAGCATCAGATCGATTTTTCGTAGAGTCCAGGGGACCAACAAGAGCGAGCAATCGGGAGATGACTTGTCGAGGTCATCCTCGATCACGAATTTAAATGCGGAATCGAAGAACAAGGGTGCCCTGTCCAAGAGCAAGAAGTCAGCTTCGAAAGATCGTCTGGACAAAATTGTCGACAAAAAGAATGATAAAAAAGGTTAGTAATTAATTTATGATTGTGAACTTAAGATTATATAATTTGTAGTTTAGAATTTATAATAAGCTAATCGCAAAATATCTAGTCTAGTGGGGAAACTTCAGTTTGGAATTGTATTAGTTGTCTAAAATACTGACTCAACCGAGTTAAGTTCAATTCATTTGGATTTCCACCATCACTGATAAAACAGACTGAGCTAAATTCATTGTTTTTGTTATACAGATACTCATATCGGTATGTGCAATCTGATTCTGGAACTTCATTTTTTTCTTACTTGACCTTCACCTTGAAAATAGGAAAATATATCAATCTACGTCGTCCCTCTCTTAATTTTTTTACAAAAATTTTGATGAAAACAGACACTTGCAGTAATACGTAATATGTAATATCATTTTATTGCAAGTGCGTATCAAAGCGAATTATCTGAAACATATACGAGGGATGTTAAACAAAAGATCGAATTTTTGCTATAACATCTGTGTTGCTCATTTTTCAACCTTTCATGTACTGTCCCCCACAATGTAGCGTTTCTTCCATTTACGGTAATCTAGAAAGTTTCTTGTCGCATTGTCTTGAATCTCTGTGGTTGGGAGGCGATGTCCTTTCAAAGAGATTGTAAGTTTGGTAAAGAAGAGGAAATAATCTGCTGGCACTAGATCCTGTGAATAGGGTGCATGGAGCACAACGGGAGTCTGATGCTTTGCTAGATAACTGCCGATGAGGAGGGACATATTAGGCGGCGCATTGTTATGGTGTTTCCAGAGTTCAGACTTTTTTTGCATAGCATCCCTCAAGTGCGTTAAAATTTCCTGTTAAGAACTGTTCAGCTACCGTGTGACAATGTGGTACATATTCGTGATGCCTTTCCAATCAAAAATAACCAACATCACCATGATATTTGACCGACAGATGCGGGCTTTTTTTGAACGAGGAGGCCCTTTGCTCCATTCATTGCGACGATTGCATCTTCGTTTTAGCATCATACGCATAAGCCCAGGTTTCATCTCTGTTATGGTGTTCTTCAGGAAATTTTCATTGCCATTTGCATTGTGATACAGTTTCCTCTGATTACAACACGCATGTGTGTCTGTTCGTTAGCCAATAAACGCGGCAATAAACAACGGGAGTCTGATGCTTTGCTAGATAACTGCCGATGAGGAGGGACATATTAGGCGGCGCATTGTTATGGTGTTTCCAGAGTTCAGACTTTTTTTGCATAGCATCCCTCAAGTGCGCTAAAATTTCCTTGTAGGAACTGTTCAGCTACCATGTGACAATGTAGTACATATTCGTGATGCCTTTCCAATCAAAAATAACCAACATCACCATGATATTTGACCGACACATGCGGGCTTTTTTTGAACGAGGAGGCCCTTTGCTCCATTCATTGCGACGATTGCATCTTCGTTTTAGCATCATACGCATAAGCCCAGGTTTCATCTTCATTGCCATTTGCATTGTGATACAGTTTCTTGATTACAACACGCATGTGTGTCTGTTCGTTAGTCAATAAACGCGGCACTGACACGACGCATCTTTAGTGTTTCAGCCAAAATTTGATGGCATGATCCTATGCTAATGTCCACTTCGTTACCAACTTCTAGATCACTGAAACGACGATTTCCACAAGTCATATCACATCCTCTCTCGACATGGTCATCATCGGTTGATGTGGAAGGTCTGCAGACCTGGGTTCCTCACAGACGGCCCTTCACAAAACGCTTAAAGCACTCGTAGCACTCATTTGATTCATACAGTCCGTTCCCTATACTTGGTTAAGCAACTGAAATCTGTATAAAATATTTGTCAAGTTTGTACTAAAATTTCACACACACCCATGTTGTTCTTTCATTTTCATCTAATCCGACGAACATGCCGCTAAGTGCATTCATTAGCCTCAGCGCGCTCCCTTTGCCGGCTGGCACGCTATTTCGAAAGCTCGGTCTGTTTTTGAACCAATCTCGTATATAAACACATTGTTTATAATATTCTTCCATATTTTCTACATATAAGCTGAGATGCTTTTACCACATTGTTTTCTAAAGTTGGTGTTGTCCATAGTGGATTTTCTGTGCTTCCCTTGATTAGTTCTTTCTATGTATGTCTGTCCTATAGGATTTTTGTAAAGAAGATAATTTCTAGAATAAGATGTGCATGCTCCGATTTATTGGATACCCACTTGGCAAAATCACTATATGCTCACTTGTTCTACATTAGCAAATACGTACTATGATATCAAAAATTAAATTGGTCAATGTTGGTCATGGAATGTAAAACGCTTGTCTTAGTTTAAATCATCCTTTTGAAATAATTCAATCATTGTCAAGCTACACTGCCATTATCAATAACCTATAAATGTGTTACCTACTTAGTTCAGCTGTAAAATAATAATGAACTACAAGTTATGAAATACCTTTTTATTAACCAGAAAAACTAAATTACAATAATTGTTGGAAATGCCCCCGTTTTGTTCAATGCACAAGTTTACGCGCCTCCTCATGCTGTGAAAAGCGTTTTGCAGCATTTCTGGCGTTATGGTTGCACATTGCTGAACAATTCTTTGTTGCAGTTCTTGCAAATTATGTATCGGATTTGCGAAAATCTTATTTTTTAAATAAGGAAAGATAAAATAGTCCATAATTGTCAAACAAGGTGATCTCGGAGGAAACTCAACCTCCGTATGCAAACTTATCAGCCGGTCATCAAAAAACTCGCGGAGAAAAGCAAGATTTTCTCGTGTAGTATGTGCTGTTGCACCATCTTGCTGGAAATAACCGTATTGTTCATCATCGTCTAACTGTTGCACAAATTCAGTCAAAAAAATATTTCTGTACCTTTCTGCGTTGACGGTGAAATTGAAAAAAATTGGCCCAATTATTCTTCTGCGAGAAACTGTCATCCAAACACCAATTTTCTGAGCCTGTAATGGCGTTTCTATAAAAATATGCGGGTTATTAGTGCTCCACAATCGCATATTCTGAGAATTGATGTATCCCGAAAGGTGGAACCAAGCTTCGCCGGAAAAGAAAGTTAAGCAGATCGTCATTCATTAAATTATTAACGAACCAATTGCAGTACGCAAGGCGTCTGGGGTGGTCTGCAGGCAGAAGAGCTTGATATGATTGCATGATGCATGTTCAGGTCCTTTTTACAATCGTTTGGCATGTTCCATAAGAAAGCCGAATTTCTTGAGAGAGACGTTTTAAAGGTTTTGTAGGCTCTTATTCCATACGTTGACGAACGTCATTAATAACTTCTTCTGTACGAACTCTTGGTCTACCAGCACCTTTTTTATGCGTCACAGAACCAGTTTCGCGAAACACTTCCAACACAATTTGTAGGTCATGCATAAAAATTGTCCGGTAATACTGCTACGGCTGGGAAGTGCTCTCGAAAATTGTCCAAACACAAACGTTGATTGTATTCCCAAGTTCCATTAACTAGCACACCCGTTCGAAAATAGGCTTCAATCATGTAAATTTTGTGCTCTGTGGTGAGAACCATGATTCAAAAACCGTGCAGGATTAGAAAACTTCAACACAATAACTTGAGAGATTTTGACATTCAAAAAATTATGACATACCTAAATGTACGATGCACGCTACGACAATAATTTTAAAATCCATGACCACCATTGACCAATTTAATTGTTGATATCCCGGTATTTTCATCCTTCTCTAAAATTGTGATTTTGCCAAGTGGGTATATGCTTATCGGATTCCTGTAGCTGTTGTAGTTATCTTATTTCGATTTTATTTTCCAACAGCACTGACTAGAAATAACAACAAAATCGACGACCCTTCCAGTTACGCCACTGAATCGCTGCAGGAAATCGAATCCCTGCAACGGCAACTTCAAGAGATGGCGAATGAAAAGACGAGTCTTGCTCTGCAACTGGGTGAACAGAAGGGACACATGCACGCCATAGAAAATGAAATGCTCAGCCTTAAAGTAAAAAAAAACAGCATCCAAGTTGGTGTATGTTTTTAATTGATTTTTCTTTGTACTCGTTCCAGAAAATGCACGAGCAGCTCAATCAAGAGAACAACTTGTTGAGGAGTCGATTGAAAGACGTCGCTCATTCGCCGCTTTCGGACAACGAAAAGCAACAATTACTGCTGGAATCGCATCGACATCACAGTTCAGCGCCAGCATCAATTGCCACAAACGTAAGTAGTTTTCAGAAAACTAAATGAATCATAGGAAATTGATATTTGACAAAACTTTATTTTTATTATCTTTTCTGGGATGGATTAATGTCTAAATTATCAAATTTACTTCCATATTCTTAAAATATAACAATTTGTTTAAAATTGAATATAAATACTATACCATTTTATAAATGCTAAAATAAAAAAGGTGTATATTAATAATGTTATTAATTATTATTTATAAAGGAATCCAAAAATTCTGTTTACAAGCAATTTATATTGAATTTCTTTCTAGTATATTATTATAACAAAGATTATGAAGGCTTAAATATGAATTAATAGACAAAACAAAAACTTAAGCATTTATATGATAATGAACAATGGTTATTACTTTTGAATACAAGTAGTGATGTTTTACTGTTTCCAAGAAATTTATATAATAATAATAATAATAAATCGATTTTATTATTTAATATATACATAGAGACACTGTACTGAACTAGGCGAAGTTTAGCTATAGCTACTCTTACACTTAACCTAGCCAGCACAGTATATTCAGAATAAGTACAACGTAAGTATACAAATACAAATACACAAGATACACGCAATTAAAATAATCAAAATATAATAAGGAAGATAAATAGACAAAAATAATGAAGAAAATAATAATTTTAAACGAAAGTATGAATACAAAGAAAGAAAAATACAAAGTGATGCATGAATTGTAATATAAACAAGAGAAAATTGGAAAACTTAAAAAAAAGAAATAATAATTACTTCAACAGAGCTTGCCTAATGCAGGATCTAAATTTATTTTTCCAACCCATCTCAGATAATTTGCGGCTTACATGATCGTATCTCCTGAGACCAGCCACAAACCTACAACAAGTATTCTGAACCAGCTGTATCCTGTACTTTAACCGTGCACTCAAACATGGATAATACACCAAGTCACAGTACGAGAAGACAGACATAACCAGGGACTCACACAGAAGCTTTTTCAGTTTAGTGCTCAGAATGTGTGTGCTGGCATACAAGGCTCGCAGGCGCAAGTACGATCTTTGCATCAACATGCTGACATGCTCAGAAAATCCTAAGCCGGTATCCACCAGTAACCCAAGAATTTTTGTACACTTAGCAAGGGACAATGCAGCTCCATTAATATTAATATTGAATTGCATTTCAATCAGGTGTCTTTTACTTTTGGAACAGAAGAGCAGCACAGCTGATTTAGCTGAATTAAGTTGCAGATTATGCTGCCTGGAATAATTACTTATAGAGCAAAGATCGCTGTTCATTTGTGTAGCTGCCAAATGAGTATCATCCGGATTAAAGCAGCGGATGACCAGAGTATCATCAGCATACCCCTGTATGTTTGAGTACTGTGGCAAATCGAACATATCGCTTGTATAGATAATGAAAAGAAGAGGGCCAAGAATAGACCCCTGCGGTATACCAGAAATGACGCAAGCAGGGTCGGGTACAGAATTATTTATCATGACTCTTTGACGACGATTGCAGAGATAGGAACCAAAGAAAGACAATGCCACATCATCCATATATATCAGTTATATAATTGATAAATTGATAACAAATTCAAACACATATACATATAAGTCGATTATTTTATTCTAACCTTCTATTACAAATGACATTTATTCCAAGAATCACAAACTTCAAGTTTTAATATTATATATGCAATATTTGTCATATCACTTAGGATAAACAGCAGTCTGTTGCTAGAAATAAAAATGAGGTTTGGCCACCACACGACTTTCTTATACGTATGAGCGTTTTAAAATATAGAATTTTAAGAATTTTTTTATACAAAAATTATTGAAAATCCTATTTTAAGTACTCCTATTCTCTTAATAAATCTCTATAGAATGCATACTTTGCAAGATATTATAAAAAAAAGTGCTACTCGCAATGAGTAAAAGTGCTACTTCCGGTCCAAATTTTGAAATTCCATTTATACAAAAAACGTTGCAAATATAACTCTAAATACTTTTGTACTATTGATAAATAAATACAAAATGTATAATTTAGGACATACATATTTGCAAAAAGTCGCTATTCGGTAAGAGTATAAGTCGTAGTTCCGGTCCGAATTTTGAAATATTTTTTTTTACAAAAGGTATTGAAAATTATGTTTTAAATACTTTTATATTTGTAATCTACCTGCCTAGAAAAAGCATGACTGGCGAGATATTCGCAAAAAACTACGTTTCGATAAGACTAAAAGACTTCGAAAAACTTTTTTAATAAAATCTTCTCAAATTTAATTTTGAGTACATATGAATTGTTTTCATAATTGTTTAAACTTAGTATTTGACGAAATATTGCCTAAATTCGATTTTTACACTGAAGTAAACTACTACTTCCGGTCTGCCCATTTTACTGAAAATCTAATCAAACCTCAAGAGGGAGATTATACTGGTAAATACAAAATTTGGAATTGATAGCTGCAGCGGTTTGACCGCTATCGTGGTCACAGACACACGGACATTTTTTAAAAACCACTTTTTCGGTATCAGGGGACTTCAAAACGTGGAGATCTGCAAAAATCTCGAGGTCGAAAATTTTCATCTTCACAATACTTCCTTTTACTACGTATAGGAAAGTAAAAAATGAGGTGTGGCCACCACACGACTTTCTTATAAGTATGAGCGTTTCAAATTATAGAATTTTAAGAATTTTTTTTACAAAAATTATTCAAACTCCTCTTCTAAGTACTTCTATTCTCTTAATAAATCTCTATAGAATGCATACTTTGCAAGATATTATCAAAAAGGTGCTCCTTGCTAAGAGTAAAACTGCTACTTCCGGTCCGAATTTTGAAATTTTTTTTATACAAAAGATATTGCAAATTATGTTTTAAATACTTTTGTACTTGTAACGTACTTGTCTAAAAGGCATGACTTGCGAAATATTTGCAAAAAACTGATTTTCGATAAGAGTAAAAGACCTACTTCCGGTAGAAATTTCGAAAAACTTTTTAAATAAAATTATTCTCAATTTTAATTTTAAGTATATATGAATTCTTTATAAATTTGTTTAAACTTAGTAGTTGACGAAATATTGGCAAAATTCGATTTTTTCGCTGAAGTAAACTGCTACTTCCGGTCTACCGATTTTACTGAAAAACTATCAGATCTCAAGAGGGAGATTATACACGTAAATACAAAATTTGAAATTCATATCTACAGCGGTTTGACCGCTATCGTGGTCACACACACACAGACACACAGACACACACACACACACAGACACACAGACCAGTTTTTCGGTATCAGGGGACTTCAAAACGTGGACATCTGCAAAAATCTCGAGGTCGAAAATTTTCATCATCACAATACTTCCTTATACTACGTATAAGAAAGTAAAAGTAAAGTGACCAATATTATGAAATATGTCAGCAAATTGTAATGAGGTCAGTGGAAATAGTATCACATATTACGTCAGCCAATATCAAATGCCTTCTATTTTTTTCTACCTAAATGAAGTTAGTTCAATGAAAAATTCGAATTTCACGCTATTCCTCATCCTTCTTCTACAATCCACTGCAATAGTAACTTTCTGCGTCAACAAGTGGCAGCAGTGCAGTCGCCTGCAAAATGGCTGACATCGATGTTCGTATTAGACAGGGTTCTGTAATTAAATTCTTACATGCAGAAGGTGAAACGCCCATTCGCATTCAAAAGAGGCTGAAAAATGTGTACGGTGATGCAACAGTGGATGTCAGCACTGTCAGACGATGGTTTCAAAATATATATTTAAATTTGAACATTAAGACAGAGCAAAATGTGATATCTTTTGTTTGAAATCAAAAGTTTCTTTCTTGGTATATGTAACATATTTATAATGAATGCAACGAAGAAATTATGTATAAATAGAAAAACATAATTTTAACCTCCACAATAAATAACATCTTAACCAAACATTTCGTTTATTTGCCGCCAATAAATTCCATTCATATATCTTTTGTTTGAAATCAAAGGTTTCTTTCTTGGTATATGTAACATATTTATAATGAATGCAACGAAGAAATTATGTAAAAATAGAAAAACATAATTTTAACCTCCACAATAAATAATATCTTAACCAAACATTTCGTTTATTTGCCGCCAATAAATTCCATTCATTTTACAATGAGGCTCAACTTTTTGACGTTTTATGAAGCGCCTCAAATGTTTGGTCTAATTGTAAAAATCTCGTATTTAATCATCATTCTACAATGTTCCTAGTCATTTAGAAAACCAGTAGAAGTAATTAGTAATTTGTAATTGCCTATACGACATATACAATATCAAAATTCGAGGCGAAAGTACTACGTATATAAAAATGTTGATGACCACTCCAATTTATATTGTTTTATAGACTATTTTATACTTTTTATTTATTTGTAGCTTCAACCATGAAGTTAAAACAAAATAATTTATATTATGTTTTAATTCTGCCAATAAAGTTTTCTTTAAAATATGTGAGGGAAATTGCTAGATTATTATAGATTTATTTCAACAAGAATTTATTGCTTTTACGTTGCCACTCATGCTTGTCTAACAGGAGAAGTATCTATGTAAATGTTTCGAAACAATCAAAAGACTATTAATTAAACTAAACTTTCTAGTAATCAACTAACGCTGTGCATACCCCATATGTAAAATATTGAAATTGCCTCAGTAAGACTACATAATATTCATCATATTTTCGTTTCTTAATTTGGAGATAGGATATTACAGTACATTAAGTTTAATGAATACTTAAGATAGATGTATTACAATCTTGTACATAATACGTATTTACATATATACTTATAGTCCGTAGGTGTTATTAGATCCGAAACCTGGAAACGTCTTCCTTTCTAGCGCCTAATTATTAAATTTACTAAATAAATATAACTTTATAGTGATATGATAATGCTTACGTGCAAATGTGTCTGTAATTGATTTACGTCGCCGCTATTATCATTTTAGCGATTTTTACTTTTTACAATTTCTACTCCTGCTCAAATTCAAATTAATTGTGAAATTTTACATTAGAATCCCATAATCGCAGTTTACGGTTTTTTTTTAGCAGTGATATTGAAAATTAGAGACGTAAAGTAAAAGACTTTAACCTAATATGAATTCGAACCTGAAAAGGTTATAAAAGGGGAGTGCCCACTAGCTCAATCAGTTTTTTTGCAAATCCTGACTTTAGTTTTTAAAATATATAAACAATTATTTTTTTTACATTATTTAAAAAAATAAAAGAAATATGATAGCGTGGTCTTTTTACCGAATATATATGTAGAAGAAAACATAAGAAATAGAACTAGAAAAGTACAGCTCACAGAGCGAGAAGTGGCCAGTGAGGTGCCCCTCCCACAAGGTGTGCAGTTGATTCTTATAAAAAAAAATGATAAGCACGAGCAATCTTTAAAAGATTGTCGAGCGTTACACATCAAAGTGTTTCCTATATATGTATCTCTTTTCATTATATTACAATTTCTTATCTGCATTTACTCCTTCGTCCGGCTAATGTATGCGATGATGAACAAATGTTATCTCTTTTTTTTGAATACTTTCTCTGTCTGACACTGACCCATAGCTCGCGCAGCGACGATTTCTACCGGCCACGTCGCGTTCTGTGTACTGTATCCGAAACTTAACGACACTGTCATAATTTAAAAAATATTTTAACTACGTTCTTGAACGAGTTGAAAAAATATTTTCACAAGTAAACCTGCGATTTGGAAAATAAAAACAATACTGCAAGGCTAATTGTTGGAGAAACTTGAAAGCGTAACATGGTACAGTTTCGGCTAGCGGGCGGAATTTCGCCATAGGAGATTTATCGGTTCTGAGACTCTAACCGTGACATACCGTAGTCGACATATTTTAATTTCTGATACGAAAGTAGAAAGAGGAAAAGAGCGCGACGAAATAAACTAGAGATAAACATAAGCGAGGCTGCCAGACAGTACACTCGACAAACATTTCCTATGAAATGTAAGGCGTGAGGGTCCCACGACACTGCGTTGCTCTCCCACCACTGTAAGCAAGCAGGCATCGCTGCATATTATAAGGTCATTTTCTGCATGGGATAGAAGTGTAAACCGAAATTAAAATTTGACGACTACGGTATATGTATATACATATAATGATTTTACGATCCCCCATTCACAGACCACCTTGATTTGAATGACACATGTCTAGGGTCGTTTCAACAAATCAAACGCACGATTTTCGCATAATTCAGAGTACCCTTACCACTGCAAATTAACTTGGATATATTCCATCTTTATCACACCACCTGCGATTAGCAACATCGTCCAAAACGTATCACATATCGTTCGGCCATGTTTGGTATAGTTACTTAATATATTATTTTCTTAAGCTGACTGATTTATTAAAGTGACAGCGAGTGTCAAAATGACATGGAAATTATTATTGAAGTGACAGTCCACATGACAACCACAGAATTACTGAAATGTAGATAGCAGTTAAAAGTTATTACGTATTTACAAGTAAAAATTGAAATAAATTCAAATTCTAGCTAATTCTTTATCAAAATTAATCTTATTCAGATTAATTTTGATAAAGAATTAGATAGAATTTACACCATAGCTCAGAATAATGGTTATTCAAAAGAATTTATAAATAATCTCCTTCATAAAAAACAAAAAACAAAAATCATATCCAAAATTTATCCTATAGTTCCCCAAACTTACTTATCAAAATTTGCCTCTGTGACTTATATAGGTACACCTTCCATAAAAATAAAAACATATTTACAAAAAACAACAAACACATTAATTTCATTTCGTACAAACAACAAACTACAGAATCACATTAAAAATAATAAAGATAAAACTGACAAAAATTTAAAATCTGGGGTCTATAAGTTAAATTGCGAGTGTGGAAAAGCTTATATCGGACAAACTGGTAGATCCTTTTCCACACGCATAAAAGAACATGAAAGAAGTTATAAATTACAAAAAACAGATTCCACATATGCAAACCACTGTATTGAACAAAAACATAAATTCGATAATAAGTTTGACATACTACATATACAAGACAAGAGTAAAAAATTAAATTTATTAGAAAACCTAGAAATAAATAAATTAAGCAAATTAAACCTTATTTTAAATGACCAACTAGAAGTGAATAATTCACCGTTGTTAAATTTAAATATTTAAAATCAACTTAATAATTCTTATAGTTATATATATATTTATAAATTGTTTAATTTTATAATAACAGTAAACAATCAGTTTTCAAAAAAAAAAAAAAAAAATTTTAATATTCTTAATCATATTGTTATGTATATATATATATATTAAATATTACATTAAATATATAAGTTACTCCCGCTCTTAACCTAATGTCACAAACTCCCCCCTCTTCATTTAGGAAAAGACATAAATAAGAACGTCTACAAATATTTTGTATTATAATATTCATCACCTGATGAAGCCCTAGTAGGGTGAAATAATTGTAGTAAATTGAATAAAACTGCTTTGAACTCAATTTGAATTTATTTAAATTTTTACTTGTAAATTATGGAGTTTCAACACGTATCTCCGTCTTCAATCAATTATTACGTATTTACTATTATTATTTCTCTATAACAGTGAATTTTAATTTTATTAGTTATGTTAATATAAATTCATATTTGTGCATATTTTAAAATTTGAAACAACATTTTTATATGGATATTTTTGATATCTTTAAAAATAAATGTAGTTTACTCTTATGGCAAAATTACTTGTTTTTAATTTTCTCTCTAACCAAGTACTAGAAAGCAACTTTGAATAAAAAATATTAGGTTTCTTCTGATGCTCGAACTTTTCCTTCCTATAAAGTTTTCTGTAAAATCCATAATAAACAAATTCCCCATTTGCCTCATACTTACGATGACACGTTGTATAGTAAATAAATTAAAAATCATATACATCCAAACATTTTCGAAAATATGTAAATTCAGAAGTCCTTACATGAAAATAAAATACAAAACACAGTTTCCAATTTGTTAAACTAAACAGAAATATTTTAGAAACTGGTTGTTGTGTATTATAATGTTTTGAATTATTTCATTGGCGAATATAAACAAGCCCTTGGTAGCTTCAGTTTTTCGATCAAGAATACTCTTACCCCCTCTTCTTCTTGTGATGTATTTTTAAAAAATAGTTACATGGCTTCTAGCTGTACAGAGGTACTTTAAAATTATCTAGATACATAAACAAATGATCATGAATTAAGAAATTAAATTAAAAGCAACTAAATAGATTATTACGAATTACTTTATCCGATAATTAGACAGGGAATTATTTTAAAAGGAACTGACAAAGATATATCGTCATAGTGTTTGCACACATGCAAGTTTACTTTACCTAAACTATCGCTTATCGGTACTTTTTTCCGTATCATGGTCTATTTGTAACGTCACTTCCTTTACTTTCCCGCCGCCAGACACTGAATAATATACCGGTGCCAGTTTTAACGGACCTAGTTGTCATTCTCGTTGAAAACACGAGGAACGAATTCAATAATGACCGGACGAAGTAGAGCATGGAATACGTTCCAAAAAAAAAAAAAAGATAATGTAAATTCTGATATAACGTATTTAGGTCAGATGAAGAAAAATCTCTTGCGTTTTTCTCTTGTTTTTAATTAAAAATACACGACGCTATTATCGTTGGTTATGCTATTGTGTTCGTATTTTTTCCATAACTCGAGCATTGCGGCAGTAATAACAAATATGTGTACATATTGTGTTCCTTGTAGATCTGTAATTTCAAACCTTGTAATTGCATACGAATTGTTATGTTTACTTTCTAATTATGTTACAGATTGAATATGACAGGTAAAATCAGTGATTAAATTATTCGAAGTGCTATAAAATATCTTGCTTACGCTTATATGAAAATTATAAGAAAAAAGGAACGAAACGTTTTAGTTATCAAAATAAATATATGATATATATTATTTTTATATTTGCGAATACATCGGTATTATGATATAAAGAACAAAACTTAGCTAATTCGTTATTAGTTCTCATGTAATGTTGACAGCATTTGTCAATAAATTTACGGTTATGTTACATAATAATGAATTTTTCTAAATTTCATTACCAGTGGCTTATGGTGAGTACGTTTAGGTGCTGCACGTACATAGACAAGACTTATAGTGGAATTCTGAAACCCTCTCGGGAGCTGCGATTATCGTAGTCCCTAGCAACGAAGTGACGTTATATGACGATTTTCGAAAAAATTTCAGTTAGTGACGTAGAAGTGTCAATTTACGATTTTTTGTACATAACCTTTATGTTTAACATGTAAACAGACATATCATCTCATAAATATACACGTTGGACAACCTAGGTTCTCGGCATGATCTAAATATCGTATATGAAATGGTATAGGAAATAGTCGTGCGGTGTTGCCGTCGCAGTTCTTAATTCACCCGTCCCGTGTTTAATATTTCTAATATTTCAGTACGGATCGAGACGCTGTGGAGTATGTTGTTGCCAATTAAGTAAATATTACGTAAATGCTAATCAATAATAATGCATGAAGCGATATTTCTCATATTAATAAAATATTGGTGTAGATATTTAGAATGTGTAATACTGACAAAGTGTGTATGCACATTTTTCTGTCAATTTGTCATTACTTCAATAATTGACAGATAAATGTACATTAAAAATGATCGTGTCAGACGGGCTATTACACGTAACAATTTAAAATATTGAGTTTCACATTTCTTTGTGATGCCTACTTATACAACAGAGGAGCGAATAAGTATCATTAAATGGTATTCTTCTTCTCCAAGTGCAGAAGCAGTCGTTGGGCGTTTTGTGTTTTCGTATCCCGATCGACCAATTCCAAACCGTCAAACAGTTTTAAATATCGTCCATCATTTCGAAAAGTCCGGTTGTATTACTGGCTGTTCTAAATGCAACAATAGCGATCGGCAGGAACGTCGGAAATATCTTGTTCACGGATAAATCCTCTTTTTCGCTTTATGGTCGCCACAACCCGTCCATCGTCCGATATTGGTCTCGGGAAAATAAACATATCAATTTAACAGCAAAAATGCAGTACCCGCAGAAGCTAAATGTGTGGGCAGGAATTCTGGATAACCATATTATAGGACCATTTTTCATATCTCGCACCTTAAACGCCCAGACATACTTGCAATTACTGCATCATGATATTATACCTGCTGTGCGCAATGTGACTGGTAATGTTGAGGAAATTTGGTTCCAACGAGATGGGTGTCCGGCCCATAACGCCAGAATAGTATTGGAATTTCTTAATTTAAATTTTCCTCAACGCCTCATTTGCACCAGGGGCAATATACGCTGGCCACCTAGATCTCCTGACTTAACACCCAACGATTTTTTTCTGTGGGGATTTTTAAAACAAATGATCTACGGACATCAACACGAAAGGCCTAAAATATTACCAGAGTTACGAATGCGAATTACACAAATATGCAACAGCGTTCCACCCCAAACTCTAAATAATGTACGTCGAAAATTTTATGATAGGCTAGGTTACTGTGAAGCGGAAAATGGAGGTATTTTTGAGCGCTTCATTAAATAGTATTAGAATTTTTTATTAATTTTTCACATTATTTAGAATCCATTTCTTTTGTTTACTGTTTAGTATTTATTTTCTTTAGAATACATTTTATTATATGACAAAACGCTCTTTAAATTTTTAAAATATGAAACCACTTTGTCAGTATTACATATTGTAAATATCTACACCAATATTTTATTAATATGAGAAATATCGCTTCATGCATTATTATTGATTAGCATTTACGTAATACTTACTTAATCGGCAACAACATACTCCACAGCGTCTCGATCCGTACTGAAATATTAGAAATATTAAACACGGGACGAGTGAAAACTGCGATGGCAACACCGCACGACTATTTCCTTTACCATATTTAGATCATACCGAGAACATGGGTTGTCCAACGTGTATATCAAAATATTTCAATTTAAAATTTTAACAAATAAGAAAATTGTTTTAATATAAAATAGCAATTGCTAATTTTTTTTTTTAAAAGAAAATGTTCGGAAAATTTTGTAATGCCAAGTTTTTTCGTCATTAAAATTCAATTTATTATTTTATGCACTAGTTCGCTCTGAACTGCCAACAGAAATAAAACCTACGTTTTTAATTGTCAAATTGTTGTCTGTTCGCGAAGTTGAAATGACGAAAGATGAAATGAAAAAACGAAAAATTTTCAAATCGATTTTTCTAGAAAACGGTGTATCCTACAGACTTAAAGTAAGAGTACCTTTTAGTACTAGAATACCTGAAAATTTAATAATCTAGTGTCACAAATGCTTAAAAGTTAAAGACAAAAAAGTTATGCGTTAAAATAACCGTTTACCTACCCAAAACGGACGCCTATGACCGGTACTAGAAATTCGCAATTGATGGAATCGATTCATCTCTGGAGGATAAATAAGCATACCAGTTTTTGTTTTTCTAAATAGAAGCGTTCGGGAGATATTAAAAAAAAACTAATTACAAGGCGCCATCTTCAAAGAGCTCTAGCTCCCTTAGGAAGCATTTTCGGACTAGGGGAATTGAGTTAAATTGTCTTAAAATTATCTGAGGAATCTCCGGTCTTCGTTTGTCAGGAGAGTTTCTGGACACGCTGTATATACAGGGTGAGTCAACTACGCGGGTAAGGCCGATTGTGCCTTTACGAGTAAAGATATTTCGAAGCGGTTTTTTTCTTGTGGTAGCTGTTCATTACGGGCACATTTTAAAAATATTTTGTATTATACAGAGTGTTCCATAACTTGGTGGCTAACCATAGTTATAGTTTTTTAAAAGGAACACCCTATATATTATTGCATTTTTGAATTCCCCGTATAATTTTTAGTCAAAAAGTTATAAGATAGTATAGGCCTAAAGCGTAAAGTTTTCGACTTATTCCCATTTTTCTGAAAAATTCAATGTTTGTATTAAATTATATTTCTCGAAAACGACGTATTAGATGGACAAATTTTTTGCAGTATTGTTTACAATAAGAGGTCCTAATAGAAGCATGTTTTATTTTTTTAGTTACTAACTGCATGTGCAGGAAACTGGATTAAAATTAGATGACATGTTTTTGTATAAAAGTCATTTTTTTTAAATGGAACACCCTGTATATCAGTTCATTTTTGAATTGTTTATTAAATTTCGTGTCAGAAACATGTAGGACGTTAATACAGTAAAAGTGACTATTAAAGTATTAACGTCTTAGATGTTTTTGATGTGAAATTTAATAAGAAATTCAAAAATGAAATAATGTACAAGGTGTTCCATTTAAAAAAATTGACTTTTTTGCAAAAACTAACAAAAGCATATCAAAAAACGACAATAACTCTGTAATAGTCACTTTTAAAGTATTAACGTTTTACATGTTTCTGACATGAAATTTAATAAACAATTCAAAAATGAACTGATATACAGGCTGTTCCATTTAAAAAAATTGACTTTTATACAAAAACGTGTCATCTAATTTTAATCCAGTTTTCTGCACATGCAGTTAGTAACTGTAAAAAAATAAAACATGCTTCTATTAGGACCTCTTATTGTTAACAATATTGCAAAAAATTTTGTCCATCTAATACGTCGTTTTCGAGAAATATAATTTTATACAAACATTGAATTTTTCAGAAAAATGGGAATAAGTCAAAAACTTTACACTTTAGGCCTATACTATCTTATAACTTTTTGACTAAAAATTATACGGGGAATTCAAAAATGCAATAATATATAGGGCGTTCCTTTTAAAAAACTATAACTATGGTTAGCCACCAAGTTATGGAACACTCTGTATAATACAAAATATTTTTAAAATGTGCCCCTAATGAACAACTACCACAAGAAAAAAACCGCTTCGAAATATCTTTACTCGTAAAGGCACAATCGGCCTTACCCGCGTAGTTGACTCACCCTGTATATATCATATATATATTATATAAAAAAGATAAATGTCTTTTCAGGCACATCTATGAATGATGAAATGTGATTTTTCTATGAAGCCAACAACGACAGGTATTCCTATAAAGTGGACACTGTTTTTCTTACAAGAGTACCTTAACACAAAAAAATACATAAACCCAGCAGACAATATCCAACAACATAAAGCATGTGAAATGTGCACAAACTAAATGTTCGAAAAAGTCTATCATGGTATCGTGTTCACAATAACTTCACAATTTAAAGTTGACATTTTCATAAGATTTTCTAATAATAAAACTACATCAAATTGAGAGGATGTTAAACTTTATATTATGTTGAAGAAGATAAGAGGAAATTTCCCTGTTCAGTCAATGACTTTCTTTTTTGTAAGTCAAACCGCAAAGATTTTATCAATATGTAACTACATTGAACGATTAATGTTTTAGGCTCCAAAAAGGCAACATTAAGTTTTAATAGCATAGGGCAAAGTATATATAAATGGTTGAAGAATATAGATGATTTTGTATTTAGAAAATCGACCAATCCTGTGATGTATTGTTGTACTTGGTACATCAAATTATTCGATATTATTGCAGGATTTTGTTGTTGAGCCTCTGAAATTATAGTAATTGAAAGTTCTCTTTTATTTGCAGTTTTTACAGGAGAGTCATATTCATTAGACTGAAATTTGCACTTTTTCAACTCAAAAGAAAGATAAGAATATGAAAATTTATTGTTTAATGGATTAATAAGTGTGCTAATATGTATTATAAAATAATGGAAGACATTGGACTTGGATAATTATATTAAACCTACATATGAATTATATGTTTACTTTTATATCTTAACTATATAACTCAAAAGGACAATTATTAGTTAACTGGAATAATGTGAACATTGAAGTTGATATTTGTATAAATATTGAAAAATAAAAGACAATTTATTGCCAAATATTCTTTTTTTTATTAACACTATTATAAAAGCGTATTAGGTGTAATGCTAAAATTAAACAAAAGCAATTATAGTACCTGGAATATAAACAATACTTAGAAAAGAAATATATGTATATGCAAATGATTGAAAGACTCCAAGCAAAAGTATTTGGTTCATAAGACAACCCGTTTGTTTTAAATTTGTTTTATACACTTGTATAAATATAAGTGCATGCTTTCAGTCTCTTTGTGATGCATAACATTCTTCCAATTTCCAAATAATTACTTTTTCTGGTTCTGAACTAAAAGAAGTATATATATTGTAGCGTTTCCGGGGTCGAAATAAACAACTCGTGCAACTGTCTGTATATTTTCACACTTAAAACTAATCACAATATAAAAATATAAAATAAATGTAACGTACTTAAAACTACTACGAATAAATTAACACACGTATTTATATCTATCACTACTATTTATGTCTGTAATATTTATGTAATAAAACTGCACCGCTCACTTATTTATGTTTATTTGAACTGCACGACTTACTATTCAATGAATGAATTCCTTATCCGACGGCATTTATATGTTCAGACAAAAGGTCCAGCAAATTCTGGCTCTCTTCTACCATATTCCAGACTTTCTGTCGCTGACGCAGCATATGAGTGCAGTTGATTTACGATTTGTTTACCGGTAGGTTTTCTTGTTGTCGCCCGGAGGTCTGCTTGTTTTTTGTGGGCCTATTTCATTACAATATATATTACTACTAATATTGTATATAATAAAATATAGAAAATAAGTCTCAATTTTACCTGTTTTTGTTCGTCATTGTCTTATGTAATTGAAAATTATTCTTTAGTGCCATGATATACAATATACAACATTTGTAAATTATGCTTGCTATTTTAACAGGGGCACATTAATGTGCGGAATCTGAAGAAACACCAATAACTACTTTACAAAATAGCATTTGTCATTTCGATAATATTCAGTTCAATATTAAGCACGCTTCTGAGGAATTATTGGAGTGAATAACCATAGTTGCATAGGATAACCAATATCACCTGCATTTAAATATGTAGATTACATTATTAGAATGTTTTTGTACCCTTTTCTGATTCACAATTTATTGGAAATTTTATCCGCCCAACAAATTTCCTCATAATCATGTGACAGATCTTATGAATTATATGACTGACTGATATCTGGCCTAATATAACAATCTATTAGCACCAATATTATTCTGGTATCTACCAAATAATGTAAAATATCCATAAACTTAATATTGTTAAGACCTGATATCTAGACCGTATAGGTATAAGCATTTCACAAAATCTTCAATTGTAACTATATGTATATTATTTTGATGAATACGGTGTATCCAGTACCTGGATAAGACTTTGAACGCCTAAACTTTTGCTTAAAATGCCTGTTAGGGATTTACACGATTGATTAACTGCTTTCGTAAATACGCATATAATTTATGGAATAAAGCGAATTTATTACACTCTCTACATATATTTTACATAGGCAAATCCCTACCTGCTGTGATCTACATCTAACAATAATGCTATAAAGTCATATCCATGGTTGCAAACAAGAACAATAATAAATATAAAATATAACCTACAAAATCTTCATTCGTGAACATTTTGACACGTCTAGGTCACTAACTATAAAAATTCCGAAAATCGTCATATAACGTCACTTCGTTGCTAGGGATTACGATAATCGGAGCTTACGAGAGGGTTTCAGAATCCCACCCCTATTCGTTTATTATCGGTGATATACTCCCAGATGCCGAGCATATCACCGATAATAAACGAATCATCCATGTCTATGTAACAACATTAGGGTGGTCCTTAGTTATACTTGATGGAATTTATTTTTCAAAATTTTTGTGGCGACTCCCTCTAGAATTATGTTATTTTATGAAAAAATAATTTGTGCAAAAGTTGAGTTTAATCGGATGGTGGGAACACGTGGCACATTCCATTTTAATATTTGATATTTTAACTCTAAAAGAATATGTTATAACAAGCCGTTGAATTTGTTTGTCTTTAATGTTCATTTGTGCATTTAATTGTGCATACAAACTAGAAAAGTACAATTTAGTTTAACCTATTAACAGCTAATGTTTTAAGAAAGATACTTCATCTCCAATATTATAGCTTGTAAAATAAACGCAGCTGTATCGGTGAGGGTAAGGGTTTTACAAGGAGAAAAAGGATAAAAATATTACATTGTTTTTAAATGCCTTTTTAATGAATAAATTTACAAATATTTTATAAATTTTGAGTTAAAGTTGGTTTTGTAAAATCGCAGAACTGTTTCCTATAATGGGATACAATTTGTAAAATAAATTGTTTTTCTTCTTTATTCTTAGACAGCGACTGATTATAATCTGTCATCAGTTCGCTCAGCGGTGTCGTTTGTCACTTTTAAATTTTCTACAATATTTCTGCCAAACTGATATTCGCTGTCGTCCTCCCACATACTAGGATCTTTCTCTAAAAAATTCGTAGGAATGGAAAATCTCTTGAAAAGGTTTTTTGTCTTTTGCGAAAAAAAGTTTCAATGCCGTTGGCAATATAGTTTTTTACATCTCCCGGGACAATTTTAATTTTTTTTACATCATCATCAACCCTCGCATTAATATGTAATTGTTCCACCATTCGGTTCTTAGTATTGATATTAATGGATTGATCAAAAAATGCTAGTTCTGCCGCTTCTGGCACTAAATACCACAAATGGTTACAAAATTTTTGTAAGCCGCATTGTCTCGTTGACGTCTCGATACGCGTATAATTTTTTTAAGAATTCTAAATCTTGCCGCGGAGCATTCACTGCAAGTGGGGCTTGAATCCAAGCTTTAAGATATGGCCTTACAAGAAAGACACAAATATTTCGAATTCCTGTTTCCAGTTCTGCACTCATTACAAATTCTCCCCTAAATAAATACATTTTTAAACAATAAATTGCTTTTGCCATCCATCGTGCATGGTGAAAGGCTCCTGGAATTCGAAAATTAATATTCCTGGGAGGAATTCCGCCTAAAAAAATAACTACTAATTCAAGGAATTCTCGATAATCTTCTCGCGGTTGTTGATTGTCTTGTAAAATCTGCATTGCGAATTCGAGAATTTCCGGTACATCCTGAACTGTCAGCCCACATACTCATTTCTAATTCCGGGTATAAAATTTAATTTGTTTATTTTGGGCCATGCCCATTGAAAACTTTTAAATTCAGGAATATTCGGACCTGAAGATTTTGATATAGTCTCATCGAATACACTCCGCAGAATTATCTCGTAAATATGATGTCCAAAAGGCAGATAGAGTAAGTCTCTTTCCAATTTTTGATCTATAAGAATACACGGGCCGTTCAAACGTCCCGTGTTTGTCGAAGTTGTATCACAACACAGCGCTTGTACCTTATCAAGAAGTCCCCATTCCTGTAGTAATTCGTATACTGCAGAGGCTTGATTCACTCCACTGCCAGACGCAATTGTAGGAATTCCAAGTAATCGTTCAATTCATTTGCATGTTATTACTATCGGTAACCTATGGACGTGTTCATTTCCTGTTAAGGCCGGTAATAACTTTCCATCGCAATGAACAGTGATAGCATCAAGTTCGCAATTTTTAAACGCTAGACGCAGTTTTTCAACAAGTTAGGCTCGACAACGAGTACGAGAGCGACGAATAGATAATCGATTTATTATTAATTGTCCAGCGTCGCAACTAGTTTTGGCGTAATGATTTCTTTTTGCGCGCGTCTTCTTTTTGGTTTGCTCGAACCAGGTAATTCCACGGGATCTGCGGACTCACTATTTTCTCCTTCGTTAGACAACTGACTTTCTCTCTTTGTTGGATGATGACGATTCACATAGCAATGTTACATCTAATTTGGAAGAATAAAAGGATGGTTGTAAATATAATAATAAAGAATATTTCGGACTATAAATATGGAAACTATCAAAAATATGAACCTTCCATTAGTGCCATTTGATTTCGCGTTTTTCGTGTCGAATCGCTCGTCTACTCTCTTTTTGTGCTACTAGACGAGACGTGTTCCCATCATCCGATTGACCTCAACTTTTGCACACGTTACTTTTTCACAAATTAACTTAATTCTAGGGGGCGTCGCAATAAAAATTTCATACTTGAAAAATAAGGACCACCCTAATGTACATGCTCCACCAAAACGTACTCACCAGCCGCCACTGTTGAAAACTCTCTTATACTGTGCCCTATAAGCAATTTCAGCAAAAATTATTGGTACTTATTTTTAGTATTTTACAGCTTTTAAATTGTACACACTAACTCTACATTCACGCACGGTAAGCATTTGTATGGTAGAGGTTAACGAGACAGTGTTTGTTTTGGTTTGTTAATTGCTGGACGCATATAGAAAGGTTTACAGCAGAAAATTTAATAAAAAGTGGCATTAATTATTGAACAACAAAATTTAGGGTTTTATAAGGGTACATAATTATAAAATATATGCATACAATTATTTACTGGAAAAAAATATATTTTTATTTCTGTTTAGTTAAATTAATATTGGCAGGGCGTAGAGATCGATCGTTGATGAACACATCAACTATCTCTATGCCCTGTTACAATGTCAAGCATTAGCTTATGCTGATGACCTCAAAATTTATATAGTCATCACTAATGGTGATGATTTCGCCCATTTACAACACAGCCTCGATATTATTGTGGCTTGGCCACACTCCAATAACTTTATACTCAACATTGATGAGTGTAATGTTATACAAGGGGTCGTTTTTATATTCACGGACTAGACGTTTTTCAGTTTTAATATAATTTTTCATTATAGTGTTTTATTATCATGCATGCCTTGATAACGACTTTGATAATTTACAAAACAATTGCAGCAGTATTAGTTCTAATATCTGTCAGTTTGGGTTGTCACATATCAAAATGCACAAACTTGAAAATCGAGCAGTTATAAAATTCTTGACAAAACAAGGGAAATTTCCAAAAATTATTCGCGAAGAAATGTTGGCTGTTTACGGATATGATTGTTCTTCAAAGTCGACAATTGTTGTCAAATATTCTTGTTTTGTGTGTCTGTGGCATAGCCGAGCAGTTCAGCATCATTACCAAATAAAAGAATGGCAAGTGATGAACAGGGGGAATGGTTCCATCAAGAGATTGTAGAAATGGAGAAACGACATCAAGCTAGGTTAGATCCTGTCATGATGGGAGATTTTTGCTGATTTCTTATTAGAGAATGCAACAGGCATCATAAAAGGAATAAATAACTAAATTTGTGCAAAAACTCTTCATTTATCAGCAATTTTCTTTTATGTGCAGTTAATTTTTTTTGTATTCATGATGCTAATTAAACATTCAAGTATTTGTTATGTCAAGATTTTTGTACTGATCTATTTTTTTATAACTTATGAATTCTATATATATACCGGGCTCTTTCTTTATCATTACACATAGCATTTTCCCTAGGTGTAATGATAAAAAAAAATTGTCAATGCATTAGCGATATAGTCACTGTATAGTAGACAACCAGTTATACACTCGTATTTTGACAAGCAGGAACAGTGAGCTGTCATAAGATTTTTATCAGTCAATTTTCGTTAAACTTTTTATTAAAATTTTAAAATAAAAATTGAGTTTGTAGCAGAAACACTGTACGATACACGTGTTAAAATGTTATTTTATTTTGCTTATTTTAAATTGCTCCAGTTCCTAATCACCCTCGTGTCGCAAATCTTACTCGCAAAATAAAATAGCACTTTTAACAATTAAATCGTAAATAACTAATTTTGTACAATTTTTCTTACAATTTTAAAATTCGAAATATATCACGTCGTCAACATCATAATTGCTACATTAATGATTTCCCGCCATTTCCCACTGGCCGCGTAACGTTGATACAAATAAAATAATATTCTGGAGATCCGTTTCTCTTACTTCTACCATAAATTATTTGTACGGAAAAATTAAACTTTGCAGCGTACATAAAACCTTTTACATTTATTACGAAACTGTTAAAATTTAGCGCGAAAGTATTTGATTCGGCAATAATACTTGTACTGGTAACACTGGGCGATACAGAGCAAAATAAAGCTTAGAAGAATTAGGTTATGTTTTTAATAAAGAAAATGCAGAATATCACTTGGAACAAAATAATTAGTTTATTATAACAATTAAACGAACTTAAATGTGAAGTCTAATATCATAACAAGTTCTCGAAATGTCCACCTTGTCTTTCAAGGCAATAAGCAAGGCGATCTTGAAAGCAACGAAGTGTATTTCTAATAAATTCTGGCTTTATTCCATTCCATGCAGTACGTGTACGCTCTTTTAGTTCATTCAAGTTGCGTATTCGTACATTGTTGTAAATTTTACTTTTTAGGTAACCCCAAAGAAAATAGTCATTTGGAGATAAATCAGCTGATCTTGGAGGCCATAGTATGGGACCAAATCTACCAATCCACCGTCTTTGAAATAAGTTATTTAAAAAATTCCTGATAGCGTTAGTAGAATGTGGCGGGGCCCCATCCATTTGGAACCAGGGTTCATCAACATTCATCATCTCAATTGATGGAATGATATGGTCTCTCAACAAATTCAAATATTTCACTGCAGTGAGGTTACCGTCAATAAAAAATGGGCCAATAAGTCTATCGCTTATTATTCCAATCCAGGCATTAACTTTTTGAGGGTACTGTGTTCGGGTCAGGTTTTGAGCGTGAGGATTTGTACGGGACCAGTACCTAATGGATTAATGGATAGGAAATTTAATAATTTTTCATGGATAAATGTAGGGTACAAACCGAAAGTTCTGAGAGTTGACTTCACCGTTTACGGTAAATGTAGCCTCATCAGTAAAAATTATTTTATTTAAAATTTCTTGGTTTTCATTTAACATGTTTAACATTATTTCACAAAACTCAGTTCGTTTTATCTTATCCTCTTCGAAAAGCTCTTGACGATTTGATATTTTGTATGGCCTATATTTAAATTCTTTCAGAGTTTTGTATACCGAACTGTACGATACTCCAAAATGTTTAGCTACATCTAAAAGCGATCCTACAGACCGTTCCTCTACGTAACACAGGATATTTAATTTCATGTCTTCTGTTCGAACATGATTGGTTCTATTTCTTTTTTTGTGAGAATTTAGAACACAACCATCTTCTTGAAATTTTTTTAAAAAGTTCAGAATTGTTTTTGCACAAGGTATAGGCCTGTCTGGATAATTGACGCAAAACATGTCTGTAACTTGCCTTAAACTATTATTTTTCTGGTACCGCATTACTATTGCCACCTTTTCATTTCTGTTGTATTTATCCATGATTTATAAATAAATTTATCTATTTTTTAATAAAATGTATTTAATTTATGACTTATGTTTGAATAAAAATTCAGAAATATTAGACATAAAAAATGTTTTTCCCGTCATGGCAACCTGATTTAAAAATTAAGGTATGCTATACGTAAATTCTTCAATGGTGTATAACTGGTTGTCTACTATACAGTGACTATATCGCTAATGCATTGACAATTTTTTTTATCATTACACATAGGGAAAATGCTATGTGTAATGATAAAAAAGAGCCCGGTATATGCTGATTGGACTTTTAATCTTGTGATAATTTTTTATCTAATCATATATAATACGATGTTGAACTGAATCCATGCAGTTCAAAAATCATTTCACATATTTTGCACAATAAAATTGTGCTTACTTACATTTTTGGATATGGAATGTCCAATTTGTTGTGACCTGATGACAGCGCCGATTTTTCTGTGTAGCGCTGGTCATAGTTTATGTCGCAACTGCAGGTCGAAATTATTAAATTGTCCAACATGTAATTGTTGTATGACCACGATCAGCCGAAATTTCTATTTGGAAGCTACCTTGGATGTTGGCAAATTTCCCTGCCCGAATTTCGATGAAGGATGCGATTTATATTTTCATCAAGCGGACATGAGATCACACGAACAAGTCTGTCCATATACCATACGTCAGTGTATTTATAGTGAATGTAATTGGAGAGGCAGGTCAGAAGGAATAAAGGCACATGCTAAAGAGAAGCATAACATATGGGAAGGTTCAATCGTCAACTACAGGGAACTTGTCGATACTCCTTTCAGACATATTTTCTCAGTATACAATGAAATATTCTATACATATAAAGTAATACAAGAAGGACATATTTATTGGATTGGAAAATACATCGGGAATTCTGATAATGCTAAAAATTATCAATACGAAATCTGTATAGAGACTAAACGAAAAGCGTTAAAGATATCTGAGATGTGTTCTGAAGAGAATTTAAGTTTACAGCAGATAATTGAAAACGGTATGTGCATTGTATTACCAACAAAATATCTGTCATGGTGCAAAACAGAGGATGATATGCTTTCCTATGATTTTAAAATTGCAAAAGCGGCCATGTAGCGGTTTCTGGTGACTCTGCCATCGTTAAATACAAACAACCCCTTATATAATCAATGGCCAAGTGATTAGGATTACCAATAAGCATGCCACAGCGTTCTGCCCCATAAAATACAGTGAAATACAGATGAACAGAAGAGGACAGTCACGGTGTATAGTGTAGTATTATGTTTTATAATATTTATAATTATCAGGATTATATAAAAGTTTAGTTATATTGTATTTAATATATATTTCTACATATGATTTAATGTTTTGCTAGTGAATAAATTCACTCACATTTATATTTATTACGTTGTAAAATATTTTTGCTGAAAATTTAGTGAACGTTTAATATTAGATCATAACATACTGACAAAAATAAATGTAATATATAATATAAATAACAATGTTTTAATTGAAATGTATTTAAAACAGAAAATGTATTGAAAGCGAATGGGAAAATGAAAATTCAAGGGTGTTCTACTTAAAACATTATCATTTACATCCCAGATTAATTTGCATTTGGATTTATACTCTAAATAATTGAGGTTATGAAATAAACTGTCAGATCTTTAGGAATTATTTTATTTTGTAATTGTTTTCTAAATTGAATTGTACATTTCATTCCTTTCCTCAAAATAAAACTAGCGCACTCAACTGCTTTAATACGAGGGACACTATTTATGTATTGAGAATTGGCAACACTGGTATTGCCAGGTGAAATTTGAAATTGTCATCGTAAAGTTTGACATTTTTGACGTTATAGGTAGTCAGAAAGTTTTGACGTGCGAGCAATATTTGTGTTTTTTGCAGTGTTTAAAATTTCATCTCAGCCAAAATATGGAATTAACTTTATTATGACTTTCGACGTGGTCTAACTCAAGAACAATACATCAATCAACTGAATTCAACTTTTGGTGATGAAGCGCCATCCACACCCACTGTATATCACTGGTACATTGAATTCAAACGTGGACGTAGTTCGCTCACGGACGAAGTTAAAGAAGGTCGTCCAAAATCGGTCGTTGTGCCGGAAAATATCAATGCTGTGCGAAAACTAATTGAAGAAGATTGTCATGTGACCTATCAAGAAATCGAGAGATATTTAAGCATTAGTATGACCAGCATTCATAAGATTTTGCACGAACATTTGTGTGTTCAGAAGCTGTGTGCGCGTTGGATTCCACATTTGTTGAAAGATGCTCAAAAAATTGCTCGTGTCGATTGGTGCCGTAAAATGATTTCAAAATACAACTGTGGTGCATCCAAAGCGGTATACAACATCGTGGGAGGTGACGAGTCGTGGATTTATTCTTATGAGCCAGAAAGAAAAAGCCAGTCGGCAGTTTGTGTGTTTCAATGTGAAGCAAAGCCAACAAAAGTTGTTCGTTCTCGCAGCGTTAGGAAGCAAATGGTGGCGTTTTTCTTCACGAAAACTGGTCCTGTGGCAACTGTGGCTCTCGAAAATCAAAAGACCGTTAATTCAGCGTGGTATACGACCATTTGTTTGCCTGAAGTTTTCGGTAAATTGAGAAAAACCAACCCAAAACGACGAATCATTTTGCATCATGACAATGCGAGCTCACACACATCACATGCAACAAACGAGTATTTGGACACACAAAAGATCGAATTGATGGGTCATCCGCCTTACAGCCCCGACTTGGCACCCAATGACTTCTTCTTGTTTCCAGTAATTAAAGATAAACTGCGTGGACAACGATTTTCATCGCCCGAAGAAGCGGTTGAGGCCTTCAAAACGCATGTTTTAGAGCTACCATCTTCTGACTGGACAAAGTGCTTTG
This sequence comes from Amphimallon solstitiale, assembly GCA_963170755.1. Taxonomy (NCBI): domain Eukaryota; kingdom Metazoa; phylum Arthropoda; class Insecta; order Coleoptera; family Scarabaeidae; genus Amphimallon; species Amphimallon solstitiale. The sequence goes on from OY720677.1 coordinate 117,940,057, forward strand.
AAGGGTGGTTCAATCGCATGCAAAAGTGTATAGATCTTAAAGGCGATTATTTTGAAAAGCAATAAAGGTATTTTTCATCAAATTCATTTGTTTATTCTTTCTATTCTCAATACATAAATAGTGTCCCTCGTATACATACATATTGTGATTATTGTGGTAGGTTGATGTAAAGAAACCCCCTCTATATCTAAATAAGATATTTAATTTAAAGTTAAAATTTTAAACTAAAATGTAAAATTATTTGGGTTGCCAGCTAAACTCAGATGCTCTCAGGGCGATTCGGATTACTTAGAAATGATTAATTAAAAAGGTTCCTAAACATTATTAACAGCTACAATATTTATGTATGATTGTCTACATATACGAAAATGCTGAAACATATTAAGTTACAGTATACTTTGTATTTTAGAGACGATATTTATTTAACGGCTCTATTTATTCAGTTCGTCTCTGTTTGAAATTTACTTTACAATCTTTAATTCTTTATTATTAAAGTTATATTCATCATATAATAATCATTTATCATTTTAAACAATACATTATTTTTAAATATTCTTTTTCTTCTTCTTTCTTCCATATTCGGTGCTTTCAACGGGAACTTCTTTGTTCTACGTTGTCTTCAACGGACTTCGGCTTACTCTGCCATTCAGAACACAATTTCTTTATTATAACAATATAACACTTTGCACATTTACTACTTATGTGCAACTTTAAACACTATTTTATTACTTTTTACAAATAACCACGATTCTTGTAACCGTGGCCGACTATCCCAGTAGTCGATTATTTTTAAAATTATATTAACAATGACTCTTATGAGTAGCCCATTGTTGGGAGTTCGCCTTTCGATACAACGTTTAAGGTATCTCGCCTTCGACTCTTTACTTTTTAATGCGTATTTTCTTTTTATATGAAGATGCCTGGGGCTCCCCGCTTTCTCTATAGTCCGGGTGTTTTCACTCACATTACGCACGTACACGTTCTTTTAGCTGTGAGAATGTTTATTACTATCGGAGCGTTTATCGCCTTAATGTAAACTTTTAGCGTCACATTTCTTACTCATAAGTACATACTAAACCTACGACTAATTGCGACTTAATATTACAATAATGCATTCATTGATTTTAAATACCTCTTTTTAAAATATTAATAAAAATTATACTTAATTAAATTCTTTCAAATAATAACATTATAAATTTAATATATGAAAATGGGCTGTACTATTACATAAACAACGATATATTTTCTGCACAGGAAAAAATTCGTAAAATTGTCACATTGACAGACATTTTGTAAGAATATTGAGAAGGTCACTTATAAGAAGCATGAAAAACGCTTGAATTCGATATTTTTTAATATAAAATAAATACTGGGTTGGTTGGGTTTTAACGTATTTTATTCTTCTATCAATAGAGAGTAAATTCCAATTTGTCAAAAAATTAAAAACTCCGGCTCACGTAAAATAAAGCCATGCACGGCATGTTTTGGTCTGCGTGGGGTGATGCAGGGGTAGTGCACTTCATTTTATTCACCTTATCAATGTTTTGGTTAAGGGAGGGTTTCTTAGAGGGCAGCACTTTATACAGGATCGAAAACAACTCTCAATATAGTTGGCTGCGTTGGTGAATTTTGTTAGAGTTGTTGTTGTTATGTGATTTTTCTCCGCCATTTGCAATATTGTGAGTAACTGTCATTGTTAAATACGATAGTTTTTCTCCACAAGTGCATTTCGAAACATCAAACGGATGATACTACTTTAGAAAATATGCATGTACAGGCGTTACCGTCCACCTCACAAGCAAGTCCCAGTGAAAGACCAGAAATTCAGTATGTGTCTTGTATTTGTAAGTGTCACTTATAGTATTAAAAAATGTAACAGTTTCTTAATCATATTAAATATATTGCAGTTATAAGGTATAATGTTATTTTTTGTATATGATTTACTAAATATATATAATACTTATAGATAAAAACACATTTGTTTTAATCTGTTTCATCAGTAGCACTTAGATACAGAAAAGATTTTACGATACTTCACTATTTACGTATACTAATTTGTTTTTCATGTAAAATTTGCATCAATTATTTTGACATTTAATGTTGCAGAGACATATTAATGTTCCAGCAAATATAACGCCAAAAAATATTGATGCAAATTTTTACATTAATTTCATACATTAATAATTTGCAATCAAGAAATTTCAAAGTTCCCGCTCATTAAATAGTTATCATTCTCTACAGATTCCTACGGTAATTCTATCAAAAGTACCCGGAAGGGAATTACAGATGGTGCTGATGTTTGGTTCACTTTTTGGTGAGAGAGTAGGCCATCTATACGCTCTCTTTTATCTATGGGGTGATGCACAGCAAACAGTTCATTTGAGACAAGATCGTGTTAAAAATTGTTAAACTAGAATACATTTAGGGGTCTTATTGTATTTCGTTTTCTGAAAGAATCCTGGATAACATCAGAATGGCAGTTGTGTCTCGTAAAGAAAAAACCACCCCTTCCCAGTTTATTTGAGATATGATCGGGTTCAAAATTATTAAACTAGAATAAATTTAGGGGTGTTATCTTCTTTCGTTCTCTGAAGAAACCCTAGGTAACAACAAAATGGCAGCCGCTTAAAAAAAAACCCGCTTCAGCGAACAATAAAAACTGCTATTTTTATTTTTGACAAAAATCGCTTCCTGATGGTGCCGCCAATTGAAGTACCTTTCAATTGCACAAGAGATTGCGACCCGCGCGTTGCTGTTTCCATAAAAACGCATCTTTATATAAAAATGATATATGAATTATTAAAAGAGTATTTTAAAATAAACGGGGTGGTGATTCACACTAAACAAAGTTAGTAAAAGAATAATATTATTGAAAGGTCATTGCAACAATATTCCAGAAACTTGTAATCTATATTTCAACTTACTGAAAAGCAACGTTAAGTTTTCTTAGGATATACGTGGGAAGTTCACCAATTGTTGTCCCTAGCATAGATGGCGTTGACTGACATCAAAACCTGTTGTCATTCGAATTGTCATTTATTGGCGTTGGTGAATGTGTAATATCGTTTCTCTCTTTGCCTATACGAAATATTAGTTTACTTCTCTTGATGTGTTCATAATTTACGAAAATGGATAAAATTAAAGCAAGAGCTGTGATAAAATATCGCTTTAAAAAAGTGTTGTCACCACAAGAAATATATACGGATACGACCGTATATTCTGCACCGTCATATCAAGTAATTAAAAATTGATTACTTGATTTTAAATTAGGAAGGGAGACCTGTAAACATCCACCAGGTGCTGATCCCCCCAAAACCGAAGACAATATTGATTTGGTTCATGATGTGGTAATGAACGATAGAAGAATTACCGTTAGGTTTGTAGCTGAGACATGTGACTTTTCAGTTAAAAGTGTTGAAAAAATATTGCACAATGAATTGGGTTTCAAAAAAGTTACTGCACGGTGGGTACCAAAAATGTTAACTGTAGATCAAAAGCACATCCATCAAGTTACTACTGTGACGAATTTGGCGATAATTAAGAAATCCAAATGATTTTCTGCAAAAATACGTCACAGTAGATGAAACTTGGGTTCATCACTTTAACCCAGAGTCAGAAAGGCAAAGTATGTCCAAAAATCAAAAATTTCGCCTAGGTTCAACTGCTGAGAAAATCATGGCCACAGTTTTCTGGGGTTTTGGGGAGGTTTTTATTATCAATTTTTTTTTCACGTGGGCGTACTGTAACACTTCAATATTACGCAAATTTAATTCCAAAATTTCGGGAGGCATCGAAAAGAAAGGAAGAGGAAAATTGAGACGGAGGAGTGCTGTTTCACCAAGACAGCCCTCCGGCCCACAAAAGCTGTGTTTCAATGGCTGCCATTCACAATGCTGGCTTTAAAATTTTTGAACAACCCCTCTTTTCTCCCCATCTGTCTCATAGTGACTACCATCCATTCCCAAAATTAAAAACACACCTTCGGGGAAGCCATTTTTCAGACCATGAAGAACTGATGACGGCAGTAAATGAGTGGATAATGGAACAAGAGGGAGTTTTTTTCTAACCGAACCTTGGCACTTAAAAATCGATATACAAAATGTATTAATCTTTCTGGGGATTATGTTGGAAAATTAAATTGTTTTGTTCTTCTCAGTTGCTTCTATGTGAGGAACAATTGGTGAACTTCTCTTGTAGATGTTGAGGATACTAACATGAAGAAAATTTAACTCTCATAATACCGAACACCTAATGCGGTGGGGTCAACAGTGACTCCTAAACTTTCAACCAAACAGGGTAATAATATTTGACAAAAAAAGTATTTGGTATAAATATTTGCTTAATAAATGATACTCCTATTAAAGAATAATAATAGAATTGATAATTTTATGTTTCTTTTGCCTCTTACATTCAAAACAAGTAACTATCTGATGATCATAACCAATAAATCGGTTAGAATTCTGACATCTCTTGGAATACTTTTGTCCAAATTTTTATGACATCTACGCCATCTACAACATGTTAATTTTCGAGTGTCTTGCGGATGTCGGTCTAGTGATGTCGAAGATTCTTCTGCACCAGTTCCAGTAGCAGCTAATTCCTTTCTTAGCTGCTTGAGAAATAGTCTGGTCTCATTACTGAACGAATGAACAAGAGCGGTACGAATGGTATGCACGTAGATTTCTCAACACTTTGATAATATTGGAAAAAGCATAGGGTAGACAGAGAGAAATATAGAAAAATGAGGAATTACCAGTAAAAAATACTGAAAATAATTGAAAAAATAGAAAAGACATGATATCATGATTAATAACTGGTAACACCAAAAGTATTACGTGTGATTCATTGCTTTTTAAGTAAAATCATGCAAGCTCAAACATTTGTGTTGAGGCCAAACTTAAAAAAAAAACAATATACAGGGTGATTCTTAATATATGCGACAAACTTTAGGAGCTGATTCCTGGGGTTATTTTGATCATAAAAGTTCATAAGAACATATGTCCAAAACCGCTTAGTTCAGAAGTTATACAATGTTTAATAGAAAGTTAAAATAATAAATGGTTTTATTATAAATTAACAAAATAATCAGTATAACAAAATTAACTTATAGTAACTGTTGAAAATGACCGCTCCCAACTGTAATACAAGCTCTCTGTTAATGTGTGGGCCGGAATTGTTGCAGATCACTTGTTAGGTCCACATTTTTTACCGATGCGGTTAAATGGCGAGGTATACCGCAATTTTCTTGAAGAGGAGTAACCACTACTGCTGGAAGAAGTTCCGTTGCAGTTAAGATTACAAATGTATTTTATGCATGACGGTGCTCGAGCGCATTTTAGTTTACTTGCTCGCGAGTTTCTGGACAGTACGTATCCAAATCGGTGGATAGGACGGGGAGGGAGGTCCACAACCGTGGCCTCCTCGGTCTCCAGACTTAAATTCATTGGACTTTTTTCTCTGGGGCCACCTTAAATCATTATTAGTTTACACGACTCCCATGGAAAATGTCGATGAACTAAGAAATCGTATTATAGCAGCTTTTGAAACAATTCGAAATACCCCTGGTATTTTCGAACGGACTCCCAGTCAATACGACGGAGGATAGCAGCTTGTAGTACAGTTGGGGGCGGTCAATTTCAACAGTTACTATAAGTTAATTTTGTTTTACTAATTATTTTGTTAATTTATAATAAAACCATTTATTATTTTAACTTTCTATTAAACATTGTATAACTTCTGAACCAAGCGGTTTTGGACATATGTTCTTATGAACTTTTATGATCAAAATAACCCCAGGAATCAGCTCCTAAAGTTTGTCGCATATATTAAGAATCACCCTGTATAGAAGATTTCAACAGAAAAATGCTTTCACAGTATGCATGGGATCCTTAGTGACCCCAAGGTATTATGGGGGTTAGATCAAAATGTGTAAGACACAACTAATTATTACTAGGATTAAAAATCTTGTAAATCTTGCATATATGACAAATATTTTATACTTACTTCGTAGAAGATAAACAATATAATTCACAAACACGAAATCAATCATATTAATATTTAATTTGATTGATTTCGTTTGTATATTATATTGTCTTTTCGAAATTTAGAGCGGAAGTATTAACAGAAGTCACAGACATGGTCAAGTTTTGAACAAAATATCACGACCTTATTTCTCTTTTCTCTTATACAAAAAAGGAAGTCGTCTTTGAATTTGGAGTAACGTTACCTTTCTTAAATTGTAACGACCTCGATCTTTGACAATCGACCTTTTCGCCACTAATGGTAATAATAGATACATATCACCATATGACTCATAAAGTAAGAAATGCATTTTTTTATTATACAATCTATCCTTATTTTACTATACTAAAAAGTACATTAGTTTGATTGAGTTTTTAGATTCACTTTTGCACGAAAAGAAAAGATTAACAGTACCTTATCTTTAATCTACTAATCTATCTAAAAAACTTATATCAATATGTTTCTTAGATAAATATGTTATTGTGCATTCAACTTATTTATCAGTTCCAAATGCTTGATGAGGAATAGTCTTTTCTTGAGTATATGTATTTCAGAAAAACAAAAGATCATTTGATGAAAGCGATAGATATAAAATAATAATTCGGCGTGCATATTTAGTTTGAATGATAGATTGGGATGTTATTTATTCATTCTACTTGCTTTTTCTTAGAAACTGCATTGCAAATCAGTATGTTTCACAACATAGAGACGACATTTAGTACTTTAGATGAAATTAATTGATCAATAGGCCATTTCAAGGTGGCGTGCGGCAAGTGGCATTAGCTGAGGGGATAATAGGTATTTTCCAAAATGACGTTTTAGGCTGAGAAACATCCTGGACGTTGGCATATAGCTAGAATTTTTTTGTAATGGTAATATTTACCACTCTACTCGAATATTAAGTGATCTAAATTGGGACAATTTGTATAATTTTGAAAATGTAAATATTGCTTTTGATTATTTTTATGATGTTTTTATGGAATGCTTCAGTATGTGCTTTCTACTGACAAATAAAGGGATCGAAGTTGTCTAACGTCTGAGGTGAGGCATTCGAGAGTGAATGTGAGGGACTTGTTTATTCTGCAAATACATCTAATCAGATAAAAGCTGCCTGAGGTGTTATAAATGAATTTTAACTTATAGTCGATCCTGAACAACTTGCTGAGGTTTTCAGTGGGTATTTTATTGAATCTGAGCGTGAAGTTATGTCACGTATTGCTGATGATCAGTTTAATGGTGGTGGTGTTCATATTGCTCGTTGTATGTGTGCTTTACCTCTCAATGAGTTTAAGATGAAAACAACAAATTTAAAAAAATGCACCACCCGCAGGTATGGATGAAGTTCCGAGCTGCTTAATTAAAAATATTTCAGAATTACTAATTAGGTCTCTGCGTTTTGATGAATTTATTATTTGAGACAGGATAATTTCCTAAAAATTTAAGAAGTACGTGTGCTCTGCCGTTATGCAAAATAGGCTTTAGATTAGATATGGCCAATTATCGTCTTATAACGATCATTTAGATAAAAATAAAATTCAAATCACCATATTCGCTTTCAATATCCTCGAGAAATTGTTTGAATTGTCGGTGATTGAGACCTCGTGATTTTATTAAGTTTACAGTAGATAATACAACTTTCATCACATTTTCAAATCCCAATAATTTTGAACAGAGGGCCTCTTGATGTATAATGCAATGAAACTCCATTAATTCCATGGTACCTATGTTTTTAGTTTGTAAATACTCTTTTAACATAGTTATTATCCCAGATTTACATCCAACCATTGAAGGTGCTTCGTCAGTCGTAATACCAGATAATTTCGTTAAATCCAAATCCATTATAGAACATTTTTCCAGAAGAGCTTTGAGCATGCCACTCTACTTCGTTTGACTTGTCAAAGAACTCGTACCAATCAGTTCTTCACTCACTTCAAAATTTTGTTGAGTTGAGCAGTGGAAGTTGTATCTGTAGATTCTTCGAGTGCTATAGAAAAATACTCAAAACTTTTCGATTTCGTAGCTAATTGCTCTTCTATATTAGCTGCTAATGTGGTAGTTCTTCTTTGAACAGTCATCCGATTTAGTTGAATTTTCTCAAACTTCTTTGCATCTTTCGGACACATTTTTTTTTTGCGGCGATATCTAAACACCTAACAAACTCGCCGCCATCTTTAAAAGGCCGACAAGTTTTCGCTATTATTCGGGATATTTCGTAGCTAACTTCAGTAGCTGTTTCAGCATCTGAATTGCTTTTGTAAACATAGCTTGCTGATCTATTAGTTCCCGTTCTAAAGTGGAAATTTATTGCGTTCGATTTTCGCCGGTTAATTTGGTAAAAGTATGATGCTGGGTTTCATAGGGCGTTTTCACATTATATTCCTTCGGAATAGAAACACTACTCTTGCATATTAAACAGACAATTTTGTTATGCGATGAAACAAAAAAGTATTTTTCAGTCCAAATGTCTTGAAATTGTCGATGTTCATCTTCGACCTTATGACTACGTTTTTTACTGGGAACTGGTTTATCCATATCAAAATTGATATTATATTGTTACGTAGGTAGATGCCAAATTTGAACGACGAAATATTTATTCTTCACAGATTACAATTCAAACAATATAACGTTCTTTTGTCCGCAGTTAAAAATTAACTGCCCCAATAGCGGGCGATGCGTTGTATTTATACGAGTTACCTAACATCGAGAACCTTCCACATTGTTCGGGAACAACGAGGAGCTTACCTGTCCTACGTAGTAAACCTGAACAAGAAAGTAGTACGTACTTAAAGATGCATATCTTACTAAGAATTACAAAAGTTAGAATAAAATAAAAAGTTAAAGAAACATTGATTTGAATGGATTTTTACCTACTTTTGTAGTTTTTCAAACACTTTTACTTTCTTATACGTAGTATAAGGAAGTATGTATTGTGATGATGAAAATTTTCGACCTCGAGATTTTTGCAGATGTCCACGTTTTGAAGTCCCCTGATACCGAAAAAGTGGTTTTCAAAAAATGTCTCTCTGTGTGTGTGTCTGTCTTTCTGGCTGTGTGTCTGTGTGTGACCACGATAGCGGTCAAACCGCTGTAGATATCAATTCCAAATTTTGTATTTACGTGTGCAATCTCCCTCTTGAGATCTGATTATTTTTTCAGTAAAATCGGTAGACCGGAAGTAGCAGTTTACTTCAGTGAAAAAATCGAATTTTGCCAATATTTCGTCAATTACTGAGTTTAAACAAATTTATAAAGAATTGAAATGTACTCAAAATTAAATTTGAGACAAATTATCTTAAAAAAGTTTTTCGAAATTCCAACCGGAAGTAGGTCTTTTACTCTTATCGAAAATAAGTTTTTTGCGAATATCTCGCAAGTCATGCTTTCTAGGCAGGTACATTACGAGTATAAAAGTATTTAAATTATAATTTTAAATATCTTTTGTATAAAAGAAATTTCAAAATTCGGACCGGAAGTACCACTTTTACTCTTACCGAATATCGATTTTTTGCAGATATGTCGTAAATTATGCATTCTATATACAGGATGTTCCTAAATATCATGTACATAAGGAAGGGGGTAACTATTTGGTTTATTTTGTGCCTAAAATTTCATATAAACATAGGTCTGCAAACGCTTCGTTACCAATATGCAGGGTGTTGAAATTTCAAGAATTTTTCACTTTTTACTGTATAGCTCCTGCAGTTTTTGAGATATTTTGTTCAAATTTGGAAGGTAGGTTACGCTATAAGGCCTACATCATTAGCCATGCCAAATGATTATGTAAATCTACAGGGTAATAATTTTTTCGGGGTCATGCCTTCTTTTCTCACCCTGAACTTTTTTGCGATGCGCCACTGCTAGATTCTAAAGTACGCAATAAATTTTCTGTCTTGTTGAGAAACTTTTTGATCTCTTATATTTTTTTCTTATCTCCGACCGTTATCGAGAAAAAAAAATAGAAAACAATTTTCTGTAATTCGCCAGAGAAAATTAAATTTTTTAAAATGGTCTAGCAGGCTCTGGCTTTATTCAGATAATCACTTGAGTTTATTAATTTGACAATTGACATTAGAAATCGTAAAAAAGACTGCAGGAGCTATACAGTAAAAAGTGAAAAATTCTTGAAATTTCAATACCCTGCATATTGGTAACGAAGCGTTTGCAGACCTATGTTTATATGAAATTTTAGGCACAAAATAAACCAAATAGTTACCCCCTTCCTTATGTACATGATATTTAGGAACACCCTGTATATTTATTAAGAGTACAAAAGTATGTAGAGTTGAATTTGCAATATTTTTTGTGTACATGAAATTTCAAAATTCGGACCGGAAGTGGCACTTTTACTCTTAGCGAGTAGCACTTTTTTTCGAATATCTTGCAAAGTATGCATTCTATAGCGATTTATTAAGAGAATGAAAGTACTTAGAATAGGATTTTGAATAAGTTTTGTATAAAAAAATTCTTAAAATTGTATAGTTTGAAACGCTCATACGTATAAGAAAGTCGTGTGGTGGCCACACCTCATTTTTTAAAATTCGTGGCCGGGCCACATAAATATCGACAGTGGGCCGCATGCGGGCCGCGGTATGTGCATCGCTGGTGTAGTGGGATAGACAGTTGTATATGTATAACTTAATAATGTTGCGTTTTCGGGGTCGAAACACAAACAACTCGTGCAAATGTTTTAAAACTGTACATATATTTTCACACTTAAAACTAATCACAATATAAAAATATAAAATAAATGTAACGCACTTAAAACTACTACGAATAAATTAAACACACGTATTTATTTCTATCACTACTATTTATGTATGTAATATTTATTAACTTCTTGAACTATAATGACGCTGCACCATTCACTGTATTTATGTTTATTTGCACTATACGAATACTACTGAATGAATTAATTCTTTCTTTCTGGGCACCGGCCGCTTTTTATATCGGCATATAAGACTCTGGAAATATACGCAAAAATTCTCTCTTTCTTCTCGATGTTTGTAAGTAAATACGAGAGAGAGGATCCAGACTTTCTGTCGCTTACACATTACACATATGTGGATGATTTATGACTTATTTACGGTGCGTCGCGCCGATGTTTACTTTGCTTTTGTGGTCTTATTTCATTACAATAATTTTTAATTTGTCACCTTAGTAGTACGTTTGTTTATTGTATTTTATACTTACTATGGATTGTAATTATGACAGTGTCGGTATTCAGTAAATATTATTATTATTATTATTATGTTGAAAATATTATTGTATTAAACTTGTATTAAACAAAAAAATATTATAAATCATTATAATTATTAAATGTCATAGAAAAGAACAGGTATATAATCTAGAATACCAGGATGCATTGTTGGTTGCATAGCATAATTCAAATTATTACATGTAAACAAATATTAAAAAGTCACCTTTGCAAAAGATGAACTAAGAGATATTTTTCGGCGCTTTATTGCGATAATTATGGGTGCGGAGCATTTTTTATTACGTCCGAAAAAAATATAATATACAGGGTGTTTAAAAAGATGCGGCAATATTAAAGGGGTTGATTGTCCAGGTCATTTTATACAAAAAAGTTTATAATAAACAAGGTCCGCAAACGCTTCGTTCCCGATCTAGAGCGTGTTGAAGTTTAATTAAAAGAAACAGTAAAAATTAGATTTCTTCAAGACGGCATTAAAGATCATAATGATATTTTAGGCGTGTTATTTTTCAAGAAAAAAATAGGACGCCGCTGATTTCTCTAAAAATAAAAATATATTTCTATTCTTTGTTTAATTGTGATGAAAAAAGCTGTCTTAACTTTCTATTATACGACGTACCGTTTTTTAGTAAAAAAAACACATTTTAGTGCATGTACTTTTATTACAGAATTTTTTTTTAAATAACAAGGGTTTTATTTAAGGGCAAAAACAAATATTTTACCATACCAACAATTTTAGCAAGCAAAAATTACAATAACTGTAATAAATGTGTGTCGTATGAAGAAAGTTAAGAGAGCTTTTTTCTTCACAATTAAACAAAGAATAGAATAGTTATTTACGAACCAAGTGCGTGAAATCATATTTCGCGAATGAGTGACAAGTTTAAAGCGCGAGCCGAAAGGCGAGCGCTTTATGGACACGAATTCGCGAAATGTTTCACGCACGAAGTTTGTACAATATTTTTTGTACGAGAACTATAATAGTAATACATATTGTTAAATACGTTATCGTTTATGACACACTACTAATCTCTTGATATTAATTAAAAGTTTTAATAATTGTTCCGTTTCAATTTTTGAAAAGAATGAATAATGGTAATTTATATAATATTTGTTGCTGTTCTGACATTGAATTACATACCTTCCAAATATAACAATTTCTATTTCATTTCCGTTTATTTTCATAGAAAAACAACGAACTGGGTAGCATATTATTAAGGTTAGGGATTTATGATTTTAAAATGTCACTAAATTAATCAAGTTCTACGAAGTACCAACTTTACTTTTACGCACTCGTGTTTAAAGTGACTTTTTACGCACGCAAATCGAATCGTGAAATGACAGGTTTTGATAAGCGAGTACAAAAACATATTTTTATTTTTAGAGAAATCAGCGGCGTCCTATTTTTTTTTCTTGAAAAATAACACGCCTAAAATTTCATTATAATCTTTAATGCCGTCTTGGAGAAATATAATTTTTACTGTTTCTCTTAATTAAACTTCAACACGCTGTAGATCGGTAACGAAGCGTTTGCGGACCTTATTCATTATAAACTTTTTTGTATAAAATGACCTGGACAATCAACCCCTTTAATATTGCCGCATCTTTTTTAAACACCCTCTATAGTGGAACATCACCAGAAGTGATTAATTAATGTATTATACATTTACAGACAGTATATTTCTTGAAAACTATTTGATTTTGTATCGTGTCAATCAATTTCGATCGCATGTTGGTATTAACACAAGATATTCGATGATCTTGTAGTGATTTTCGATTACCTTGTAGTGGTTTTAATATATTCATGAGTAAATCATGTTTAGCACTGCTTTACATTGTTTTTTGAAACATTTTATAGTATTATGTTTGTTTGCTTTACAGTTGATAGAAGATGGTGCAGGAGGTGACATCACAGCGTGTACAACACCGGACTGGGACAAACATTCCAGCAGTAATGTCAGCGAAATATCGGTCGCGTGTCTCCAAGACAGGATCAACCAGATGGAAGAAACTCATTACAGGTAAGCGCACCAACCACTACTGTATGACTCGCGATCATTCTTGACGTCATTTTTATTTAGCACGAAAGAAGAACTGCAAGCCACCGTTCAAGAACTCAACGATCTACAACGTCAACTCACCGAACTCCAACAAGACAACTACCAACTTCTGGAAGACAAGAACCTGATGTTCGACTCGTTGTGTAGGCAAACAGAGAGGCTCAACGAATCCAAGTCCGAAATAGAGAATTTAAAACAGAGATTGAGAGAGAAAGAAGACGACACGGGGCAGTATGAGAGTGCCGTGGAACGCGAACAAAATTTGGTAGCCCTCGTCAAAAATGCTCAAGAAGAACGGGAAGTCTTGCTCCTTAAACAGGAACAGTTAGCGAATGAAATTCAGGAAGCGATAGCTAACAATTCCCAGCAAGCTGCGCTGGTGGAACAATTAAATGAGAGAATTAAGACTTTGGAATCCGCATTAGATGCCAAGAACGCGGAACACAGGCAGTTAGATCAGGAGTTGACATTAGTTAAAGATCAGTCTAGTGGGATGCAAATAGAAATCGATCGATTGACTGATGTATTGGAGAATGCCCGAACAAAAGTAAGCTTGTTTGTTCAGTTTTGTTATATAATAGTTAACTTATCATACAAACATTTGCTCATATTCAAATCACTATAAGATGTTAAAATGCACAACCATAATAAAAAGAAAATAACAACTGAAATCATTTCAATTTTTAATTTTTACAAGAGCTTAAATCTTTATTTGCAGTATATGCTACAAGTGGCGATTTATTCTTCTGTCATTTTCCCGTCTGTTTTATAATATAACGCACCATGAATGAAAAACATGACTAAGGGTACAATTTTTGAGTGTAAACCTTAACGATCTGTTGCATAGCATATTAGTATTATATAGGTCTTTCCCAACGTACGTATATAGTAATATAGCCCCACGTTGGGCGCCATTAAAATATGTACTGATTAAAGTTACGACAGTTTTTGGATAGGATTTTCTAAATTAAAAACTACGCGATTTCAAACGTTCTACTAACAATACTCTTTGAATTGACCTAGGAATTTAATGAAATCTTTGTTGTTAGTGAAAGTTGATCAGCCTTATTAACTGCTGCGCTTTTTTTCCATGCAACATTTATGTATATAATGCACTTTTCGTTTTCATCTAAGATTGTAATTACAGATATGTCGCGAGATGCGAATGTTTATCATCCAGTCGTCTCGACGCGCATTGATCAAGATCTAATGATTTTTCATTGTTTTGGTCATACTTTAAATTATAATCTGGAGAATACAGCAATCGCGTTAATCAGTTCACACACATTTTGTTACATTCAGCAACACTTGCGTCACATTAAATACACATATTTATATAAAAAAAATAGAGCATAGCAGTTTTCGAAATATTGTGCTACCTTCTTGGTACACGGAAATGCACAGTTTTAATCAGTGTTAATGATGATGAAAATAAATTTTTCGAAATACGTATTCACATATTTAAACCTTTTTGTGGCACGGTGTTAGTATATTTTCTGATACTTAAATGTCGCAAATAAAAAAAATTATACTCTCATAGGTTTGAAAGATACAGAGTTGGGATGGGTTGATATACATAAATGTCGCAAAAAAAAATTAATACTCTCATAGATTTAAAAGATACAGTGTGGAATTTGTTAGTTTAGCTGTTTGAGTACCTTCTATATTTCTGCTTTCATAAAAAATATTAAAGAGGCTGAAACTGTATCTGGTAGATTTAGAATGCAAGATATTACGAAAAAAGATGTTTAGTGTACAATTATAGAAGATACGTTATCATTATATTTATCTTTCTTTCCTTTCCGCTGATATGCAAAGCACCCCATTTAAATCGAAATATCCTGGATATAATACATCACAGAAAATACATCATAAAACTTGTATTATCGAAATAATGATTACACTGGAGTTGCGTTTCGTATCATCAATTAATATTCTCCTAATAAAAATGTTCGTGCCAATACGTTTATACTATTGTATTGAAGTGGGTATTTCAAAGACATTATTTTTAGGACTTTTATATGTTCAGTCATTAAAAATTTTGAGCAACTATGATTTCGAAGCCTGTGTGAAGAAAAATTATCTCATATTTTATATGCAAATCGGGTAATTTACGAAAATCATGATTATCAGCGCCTAGCTTTCAAATGATAGATCAGCCGAACCATATTCACATTTAAAATTTTGATCCGAAGAAACTGCTGGGCGATGCCATTATAAGAATAAGAATCGATATTGACGATATTTCTATACGAGAGATACTTTCTCTCAAGAATTATTCAGGATGTTAGGGACTCCTTATATAGGACTTGATACGTCAAATTTCTATAAATACATATCCACATACAGATCTAGTTTAATAAAATACATATTTTATAACTTTAAGCATAATTATTTCAAATTAATAAAAAAATCATTTCGAGGTATCAAGTTCTTTGTTGTTAATTTAAAAAGAATTATATTTTGTCAATTACTTCCATAAAGTAAACATATTAAAACACTGGATTATCAACTCGTAGGTCTGGTTTCGATTTATTTATAAACTTTTTATGAGCTGCTACCGTGCTTCAGAAGGCATGTAATGCCGTCGGTACCAGTTACTTCGGTAGGCATTAGAGACATGTTAGAGAGCCTTGCGTGGTCTGAAAACGACAAACACCTGACTTTAACCAGAGTAGTTTTTGATTTTTAAAACATTAAAAAACAAATATGATTACAAAAAAAAATTGATTAAACTATTTATCCTGTATTTACCAGACATAAATATGACGCATCTAAAATTTCAAATTTGATCCTGTGCCTTTTAAGCTTATCCAGTATCAAATGTTTGTTTACGACATTTTAAATTTCTTAATCCAATTGAAATATAGACACTGTGTTGTACATAATATAATGCAGGTACTTGTCTATATTCATTTTATCAACTTTTATCCCATCCAGTTTGTGTTCTCAAAGCTTGAACACGCGAATATGAAACACTTGCGCTTAACCCATTACTGGCCAAGACAAGAAAAAAGCATTTTAAATTTTTTTTTATTAAAGTAAACTCAGAACACAGTAATTAAGATACATTTTTGGTACAAGAAAATTAGGTATTATTTTAACAAAAAAATATATGGGTGTATGTACGCACCTTTGGCGAAAAACTGGTTATTATAAAATAAAATACTAGTCTCTTATTGTATGAAAAATATCAAAGCAATCAGGATGCAAATGCACATTACATTTCTTACACAAGTAAATTGTATTACTTTTGCAAAGTCGACACTTTTTTCTTGCACTCTTAGCATTTCGAATTATAATGTGCCCGATATTGTCAAATCTTATGTCACCTGGTAAAGCTGATTTAGAAGGTCTTCCATAAGACGAGTTGGATTTTGCTGAAGTGGAAGCCTCATTGTGGGTGTCTTCTTTTTGTCCATCGTATTTCAGCAGAGACAGCGCTAAACTTGAACGAAATTCTAGTTGGGAAATTTTGGTTTCATTTGCGATATTGAATATTTTCCAACTGTTTACAACCATAGTATCAACAACATTGGTGAATAATGGCCATCACCACTTTTTACCTCTAATACCAATGCGATAATTGGCAATAACATTGTCGTGAAGGTCTACCCCACCCATGTGTTGGTTGTACTCATGAATCACTTTTGGTTGATTGATAAGCATTTCTTTACGCTCTTTGCGGTTGTTACGTTTGGCTTGAGTGACTGATAAGACACTACAGAAATTCGTCATAACAGGAACTACAGAGTTGTCATTCCACCGAGTAACCAGAACTTTCAAGTTCGAATCAAAAGCGGAAGTGAAAGAGCCTCTTTCCTTTTTTGACATGACTTTGTTATCTTCAAGTGGACATTTTGCAGTACGGTTGTCTCTTACCGTTCCAGTTGCGAAGAACCCTTTTTCACCTAAGTTATCAAAAAATAATTTATGCTGTTACAACAGAAAGAAGCTCTAAACAACTTTTGATCCTAATGGACCAATGTTTTCAGTTTTCTCCGCCTTTCCACCATATGGAATAAATTTGATAGGTAACCGTTATCGGAGCAAAGACACCACAACTTGAATCTAAATCTCACAGGTTTTCCACGAATAAACATCTTGCATGAGTGGCGGCCAAAATATGGTACCATTTCTTCATCGATTGAAAGATGTTCTGCAAGTATACCAAATTGAATACAATTTTTATTTATAATATCAAAAATTGGTGTAAGCTTCGCAAACTTATCGCCCTTATTTAGCGAGGTGTTGTTTGACAAATGAAGGTTTTGTTTTATTGTCCTAAATTTATTGCGACTCATGCTTTCACGTACAATACGCACTTCCTTGTCTTCATCTTTTCACCAGTACATGTGAGTTTGTGGCAATTTATGATATCCTGATAGTGTAAGTATACCAAGAAATTTTTTTAGGTCTATTTCAGAAAGCTCGTAGTCATGACGGTTATTTTGTGCTGCGTAAGTATTCGATAAACTTTAAATATTGCTAATTACTTCCTTGTCAAAAAATAGCGAAAATATTTCCAAGGGTGACTTCCCACCATGCTCAGAATACTACATTTTCAATTCCATGGTTATCAAACTCTTCGGAAACAGTAATGTAGGCAGTTGAAACGGTTATTTTCCAATTTGGCACGGAAGTTTGTTTTAGTTTTGGAGTTTCTTTGGGTATCAACTTGTTTCGGCTTGCAATAGCACTAAGTGGTAGCTCGTCTTCCGAATCAAAATCACCCTCTTGATTTGTCTGAATTTCATATGTCCCCCCAATGTCCTTATCTACATTGTCTTCCCCAATTACGTTTTCGTCAATATTTTCCTCATCAGTCATTTCGTCAGGTGCTGGAGGCACATAAACAACATCAATCGATGTAGCATTTTCACAATCTGAGTCTTCTTCTAACGCAGCCATTAGCTCTATGGCTGTGAGCGGCCTTTTCATCTCCTATTTTGAATATTTTTTACTGAAACAAAAACAAACAAACATAACCCAGATATAAAAAAATTAAAAAAAAACAGAATCACAAAACTGTCAAAAGTGGCAAGAGAAGAGCCTAGCTGCCAGATATATTTTCAACTTCACACTAGTTTTATACCTAAACAAAAAATGTCTTACCTCATTTTGACTATAGATATCTTCTTCTTCTTCTTCTTCACGAAAGCTAACAGCTTGTTTCACCCATTCCCATTCCTCTCATCCCGTTCTTGCGATATTGATGTCCAACTATCTCTCCATCTCTTTGGTGGTCTTCCTGGGGGTCGTGTGGTGGCTGGTTTTCCATCCCTTGCAATCCTTGCCATTTTATCACTAGTCATGCGCGACACATGTTCATTCCAAAATCTCCTCCCCTCGCGACTCCATCTCACTACATCCTCCACTTGACACTCCTCTCTGATCTCCTCACTCCTCCTCTGGTCTCTAAGTGTGTTCCCCGTTATTGCCCTTAGTACTTGCACGTGCCATTCTTTTTGTTTCCGCCGTGTCCGCTCTTGTTTCGGCTGTGTATGTCGTCACAGGCCTGACGCATGTTTTGTAGATCCTTACTTTGCTCGCTGTTGACATACTTTTATTTTTCCAAATGATGTCCCTCAGTCCGCCCGCTATTCTCGTTGCTTTGTTCATTTGGTGTCTTACGCTCTCTTTCAAGCTCCCGTATGGCGAGATCATGGTGCCCAGATAGTTGAATTCGAACACTTGTTGGATGTTCCTCTCGTTTACTTGAAGCTTGCATCGTCGCGGTTCCCTGGCTATTACCATGCTTTTCGTTTTGGATGTCGATATTTCCATATTACACTTCTTCGCTTCTATGTTGAATGTTTGTAGTAACCACTGCAATCCATCTTCGTCCTCCGCAAACAACACCGCGTCATCCGCATAGCAGAGTATTTTTATGAATTTGTTTCCCATTTTATAGCCATAATTAATCTTCCGTACGCCTTCTATTATCTTATCCATTATCATATTGAAAAGCAGTGGGCTGAGGCTATCCCCCTGTCTGACCCCTGCATTGACTTTTATTTCTTCGGTCGTAGCTGTTCTTGTTTTAATTACGGTGGTGTTGGCTTTATTAAGTTGTTTGATCGTTTCTACTATGGTTGGGTAGACTTTCCTTCGCCTCAGTTCATCAACAACATCCTCCAGTTGTATCCTGTCATATGCCTTCGTTAGATCCACAAAACATATATACGCTGGTTTGTTGTACTCTATGGCTTTTTCAATTACCTGTCTAACGATGAATACCGCATCGACCGTCGAGCGGTTCCTTCGAAAGCCCTGTTGTTCTTCACTTAGTGTGGTATCCTTTAATATATGGTGACCCAGTATGCGTGTGAAAAGCTTCATTGAGGTATTTAGCAGTGTTATCCCTCGGTAGTTTTCCGGATCCGATCTTTCTCCCTTCTTGAAGAGTGGTATTGTGATGCTCTTTCTCCACTCGTCAGGTGTCGCCGTGTCTTTTAATATTATGTTGTATAATTTTGTGAGTTGCTTCGCTAGCATTTCTCCTCCGTGTTTCAATAGCTCGTTGGGGACACCGTCCGGGCCCGGGGCTTTGCCGTTTTTGAGATGTTTTAATTCATTCATCACCTCTTCGTCTGTGATTTGTACCGTTTCGTCTATGTCCTCGACATCCTCTCGTCTCGAATCGTTCTGCTCTTCCCGTTGTACATCTGTGTTCTGTGTGAATAGGTTCGTGAGGTGGTCCCTCCATCTAATTGCCGAGATGTTATTTATTTGGACTGTCTCTTTTACCTCCTTTTTCGCAGCCCTTAGCAATTTCCATATGCGTTTCTGGGTTCCGTATAGGTCATTTTCCATTTCCCTACTAAAACTATCCCAGTGCTCTCACTTTATTTCCCGTATTCTGATATTCACTCTGTTCCTTGTTTCTTTATATTGGATATAATTTTGGGGGATCTTTTATTTATGTATGTTAGATGAGCTTCTTTTTTCTGTTTGGCTAGTTCTTTCACTTCCGGTGTGAATCACGGCTTGTCTTTACCTCTACATGCTGGCATTCTAATTGTCCTCTTCCCCAGTGCTTCTTCAGTCGCTTTATTTATGTTCTCTAATGCTGTTTCCAGTGCTTGATTTGCCGTGTATTCTTCGCATATCGGTGTTTTCTGTATTTCCGTCGCTAGTCGTTGTCTATATAAGCCTGCTATGCTCTCTGTCCTTAGTGATTCGGTGTTGAATTTCGTTGTAGAGCCACGGGGTTCGTTGTTCTGTACTGGTTTACTGAATCCGGTTATTTTACCTAGAAGTAAGTAGTGGTCAGATCCTATGTTTGCTGATGTCAGTGATCTCACATCTGCTATTTGCTCTGGTTTAATGGCTCTATTTGTCAATATGTAATCTATCGTAGATGTCGTATCTCTGTTTCCCCAAAAGGTAATCTTGTGTTGGGGTTTGTGTTGAAAGTATGTGTTATTAATTCTCAACTCGTTGAAGGTGCAGAAGTTGATGAGCATTTCTCCCCGATCATTTATGTTATCTTCATTAAACGCATTCTTGATCCCCGGGATCACTTCCCTTCCTACTCTCCCGTTCATGTCTCCCATGATAATCATTCGATCTTCCCCAGGTATCTTATTAATTGTTAGCTGCAGTTGCTCATAGAAATCGTGGGCGTCCGAGACCGGCTTCCCAGCATCTGGCGCGTACACCGACAGCACGTGCATGCGACTCTTTCCAAGTTGCAATGTGGTTTTCAGTATTCGATCGCTATGATATTCGACATCTATGATGTCGCTACGAAACTTTTCGCTTATTAAGATTCCCACACCTGATGTTGCTCTGTTCTCTTTTGGTCTTCCGGAGTAGATCAGGATGTAGTCGTTATATTGCTTTGTTCCTCTACCTCTTTTCTTTGTTTCGGAGATTGCGCAGATGTCTATTTTTTTTTCTTGCAGTTCTAGGATGATTTCCTGATCTCTCTCATTTTCTTCCTCCATCTCATATTCCTATTTCTCGCTGGGGTCGTCTTCGTATAGTCCGTCCTATTCCGAGGCTTGGTTTTGGTTCTGTGAGCGACTTTTTCCTTTTACGGACGGTAGGTTGCTAACCTCACCTTCCAACCCTCCTCCTTTGTCCGGGCTTGGGACCGGCAACACGACCGCTGAGCTACTCAATCCACCTAACAGCCGTGCAGGCGGAGTTTATAGATATCTAAACACACAAATTCAAAACTCTAAAGCACTACTAAGAAGTACCGCTACGATTGCTGGCAACCAACTGAGACATGTATCAACGAGTCAAATAATTTTCCGTCAACATGCGAATCGTGTCTCAACCTGCCTGAAACCGCTCACGTTCTTCAAAAATGCCATGCTGCAGTAACCAGTGCGGTAGAGCAGCTTGTCACCGGGCGTGCGCTTTTACCTACGTATTAGCCAAAGGTGCGTATACGCATCCGTTACAAAATACCTGTCATTCTAGCTGTCGTTTTCAAACTATGTATAGATATAAAGATGTGTATATATCAAAGAAGACATATTTTAAATATACACTGCGAGAAGAAATATATAACAAAAAAATAATTTGTACCCAAAAAAAAATTATTTGAAGGTGTGTGCACAAAAACCAAAAATACAGATTTTTTTAATTAAAAAAAAAATTAAAAAAAATTATCTTTTTATTGGATCATAATTTAACATAAGATTTTAGCCTGTTAAAAAAGCAACCCTTGCGACATTATGTATAAAAAAAATATTTTTGATTCCAAAAAAAAATGTTTTTAAAAGGTTGCGTTTACGCACCTTTGGCAAGTAATGGGTTAAATGAATATAGTAAAACTTATACTTTAATATAGCGATTTACTGCAACAAAAGAAATAAGAACGCTACACAAATTACGGATTATTACAAAGATTAGTAGCGTTGTGTGCATGCGATATCCTTTTATTTGGAAAACCTTGAATTGCATACACAATTGCCAACTAAATGGACAAATTACAAAGTAATGTACTGCAGAAGCAGCGATATTTCGACATACGACTAACGTCGTGAAATAAACATTTTTACATTGCGGTGATCATTTGGTTTGCTTAGGGATTTTCTACCTTAGTGATGAACTTTTGAAGCGAATATTAACTTACCAACTTTCTTAATTTACATCAATTCATCCTGTTACAAATAACATTAAATTATAAATAATAAAACTAATTTAATAAGACAAAGTAATTTGCTCAATATGCTTAAATTGGAAGGAAAATATATAAAATTTCTTTCAGATCATTGAGTTGGAACAAGACAGGGCATTGAGTGATAAATCGGAACTGGACGAACTTTTGGACAACGCCCGAAAAGAAAAAGATGCATTGGAATCGGAAGTGACTCACCTTAAAGAACAAATTGCCAGGAGCAAAAATGAATCGGAGAAATTGAAAGATCAAATCTCCATATTACAAGAAGAATGCAAGGTAAGCCGGGAGATACTGACATTTAATTATTGCCACATTGTGATTTTTACGAAATTCTAAAACAGGTAACGAGGAATAATGCAAAGTGTACTCAATCAGAATTGGAATATAAATGCGAGATGTTAATGGCTGACAAGAACAATTTGAATGAACAACTGCAACAAATTCAAGAAGCAGCCAACGGTCTACAGGTAATTCGTAACTTCTTTCTAACCAGGTTCTGTTAAAACATTAGATTATTAATGTTATATTTTGGTAACAGGTTCAAGCTCAATATCAGTTGGAAGATAAGAGGCAGTTGTCTTCGGTCCTTTCTGAAACTCAAAAGCTTCTCAGTGAAGCCGAAAGAAGGATTGTGGACTTAGAAACTGAAATAGCGGATTTGAAGAGGCTAAGGAAAGATGAGGTAATAATAACATTTATAAAAATTATACTTATAGTAATGAAAACGATATATGGGTATTGATTCCAACAAACAGTAAGTGAGAAGGCTTCTGTCCTTCGACTAATCACGGAAAGGTAGCTGTAATAGAGCTGTATTTGTTTGTTTTATTTAACACTATGGCTAAATGTCCGCCGGCGGTCTTGCCCATATAAACTAAGAGTTCCGCCGGTTGGCGAAATCCTTTCGATTTTAGTAACGTGCCCGTCGCTAAAGACAGTATTTTATGCAGATAAGGCGGAATGGGCGTATTTATTTTGTCGATTTGTTACTATACAATACTATACATCATTAAAATTCCGCCATTGTAACGGTCATAGTTTTATTTATGAATGTACGTGTGAATCTTCTTATTTACTAAAATCGACAACTACAGGTGACTCATTATTAATTGTGAAAATCATATGCACAAAACTATTTTAAAATGAATCATTAAAAAACACTGTTAAAAAATTATTGCGGAATATTCGACAATAGATTAAGATAAAATCAAAAAAAGCAGCTTGAAACCATTTCAAAAAAAACAAGAAGAATGAGGGTGGTTAAAATCACACGGCAGATGTGAAAACTTCATCAAGGCGAGGTTAATAATACGAAATACATGCGTATAATATTCAGTAACGTATTAAATAAAACGTATTCGCACATTTATTACATTTACACATGTACACACGCGTATAATATTCAGTAATGTATTAAATAAAACGTAAACCTCAACCATCCCCGTATCTAAAATTTCACATTCATACGTCAATTTTCAAAAAATTCTTCCGTCATTTTGTTTTTTTTGACATTTTGACTTTGGATTCGTGATCGGCGATCTAACACACCCCCGTATCTAAAATTTCACATTCATACGTCAATTTTCAAAAAACTCGTCCGCCATTTTTTTTTTTTTTTGACATTTTGACTTTAGATTCGTGATCGGCGACCTAAGACACCCCCGTATCTAAAATTTCACATTCATACGTCAATTTTCAAAAAATTCTTCCGCCATTTTGTTTTTATTGACATTTTGACTTTGGAATCGTGATCGGCGACCCCCAAAACCCCCGTCTAAAATTTCACATCTATACGTCAATTTTCAAAAAACTCGTCAGGCTTTTATCTTAACCATATAAGTATTAGTTAGTACAATCCTAAGATAATTACTTTGAAAAATAACTCATTATTAATAATAACAAAAGTTTTCATAATATTACGAAAAGTATAGGTCTCACAGTCGTGACTTGCGGATAGTCAAACTGGAATTTTTAAATGATTGATTGACTTTATTTTTTGCGACATTCTTATTGAATTCCGTATTTTAAATCTTGTGCGTGTGCAATTTATGTAGAATGAAGAATGGGAAAAATTTCAAAATGACCTTTTGACGTCCGTTCGCGTAGCGAATGATTTCAAAACAGAAGCTCAACACGACCTGCAGAAAATGATAATGGAGAACAAGGCGCACAGGGAAAAGGTCCGACATCTGGAAGCCCAAATAGACAAACTCAGAGGTTAGTGGGTTTTTTTTTATCTTACCATTTTTATCAAATTCATATACACATGTATTTTTTATTTTTGCACGTTTGTTTTTGCACTGATTTTCGCATAATTTTTATTTTTGTATTAACAGCAACTACATTTTTCATGTTTTTTTTAATGTACCTTAATGCGTTCATTTTTTATATTTTTATTATTTTACTAATATTGCATGTTTTTCAATATCTTTTAATTTTAGTGTTACATAATAATAAAGAGCATTTTTTCATACCTAATGACTAACAGCTTTCCTGTTCTTGCAATATTTCATTATACCGGGTTTTTTCAGTAGAGACATACCGATTTTGTATTGAAATGAAATCCACAATAAGTGAGATATCGGGCTGAAATTTATTCCAGGTCTGGTACACAATCTTGGATGATGACTTTTTGATAGTGACAGATCATTAAACAAATTTAGGGAGCGTTTATATTTAAATACAAAATTGTTGCGTCCCTATTGAAACACTCAATAGGTGCATATATGTATATAAGCAATGAAATTCTCAAAGCACAAAAATCATTTTTCGAAAAAATCACAAAAATCCTTATACTACGTATGAGAAAGTAAAAAGTGTTCCTGAAACTTAACTTGTTGAGGAGTTTCAAGAATAACACTACTTATCTTCCTAATTTTTTCAGTTCAAAAGGTAAAACCAATTGGGGTTTCATTATGTTGTAAAATGTTCGTTTGGATTTTTTTAGATACAAGTCTAATTATAGAATAAATCCAGAATATATAGTTAAATGTCAGTAACAGTAATAAATTAAGTGTTAACTGAGCTTGAATATAATCCAATCATATTGCATATTTTTAGCACGTGATTTTAAGGCCAGCCCCCCGATTCCGAACATACGATACAATACTCGAATTCGAAACGCGAGCGTAGCAGAGATGGGTAAAACAAAACTTGAGTTTGTCTAGTCACATTGAAAAGTCTCTACTATGTTCGCGTTTCGAATTCGAATATGGTCTCGTATGTTCAGAATCCGGGGGCAGGTCGGCATGTTAAAAATTTGCCAACTGACCGCAGCACTAGTACATATTTGAAGGCGTGGTCAGCAAGGCAAAATAGTTCAGTTCAAATTACACAGATGGTGCCATTATTAAAGGATTATTATTAGTAATTATGTACGTTTCATTTCAAAGAATAGCAAGCGATACTAGACGACTCTTAAATTGTAGAGGTATGAAGTAATACGCATGCATGCAAAAATACGTACGGGCGGTAAATATACGATTTTAAAATCATGCTGTGACAAAATATACATGTCAAACATAAAATACTACACGTAAGGGTGTTGAGTAATATGTGTTTGAAATACATGTTTTACCTACATCTGCACTAAATATAATTATTTAATAATTGCACCATCTGAGCTGAACTAGATCCAAAACTCGCACACGTAGGTAACAAGAGATAGGATATATTGAGACGCGAGTAAAAGAGAGATGGAAATATATTTACTCTATATTTTATTTAATAATAATATTGAACATTTTTCGCAATATTGGGTACATAGTTGTGAAACGTCATCTTTCTATGAGGGGCGTATACTATTTTCAGTGGCAATAGTTTGCTAAATTTTGAAATATTTATATTACAAAAACACTTCGCCTTGAGTAATGAAAGTTCGCGGCATCTAGCAGCGGCATTCGCAACTACGTCGATATTGCTCTCATATACGAATTGCCTTATTCGTCATTATTGTTGAATTACCCCTAACTCCCTATAGATAGACAGGTGAATTTGCCATGCAACTGATCGATATGTAAGCGTCAGAATAATTTGTCATTTATAGAAGCACTAAACAAAGAGGCTAGATAAATTATCATCATTTATACACGAAAACGTTGTTAAGAGTTTTCGTGTAGTCAAGAGTCAAATTCAACAAATATTCCAACATCCAATATTAAGCCTTTGATTATTTATACAGGGTTGCGATTATGTATGGAACCGGGTTTGTTATGCTACAACGGTTTGAGCTAGAATCCTGAAATTTGAAATAGACGTAGGACTCGATTAAAACTAGTTATTAATTTTTTTTATTTTTGTTTTGTTCCATAAGTTTTTGAAATACAAAGCCTACTTGTTTTTTTTTTAATGGGAACATGGGTTAAATAGAACTTCGTTAAAATGGTTATTTTGCCCCGAATTAAATGGTATAATAGGTTTGGTGATTCGTTTGATAAAACTTTAGGAAAAAATTAAAACATTATTAAAATAAAATATAACACGCAAATCATCCAGCCTTTGCAAATCCGTCAAACATAAAATTCTTGACAGTTAATTGGCATCCGTTAACGTTGTATTAGCAACTAACTAATAATTATGAATCACTTAACTGAAAGAGAAAGAATAGAAATTCTCATGATAATTGGGTACGGAGATAGAAAATGAACTCACCAAGAAACATGTGCAGTGTTTAGCGACACCCATCCAGATAGGATCCAATAAGTAAGTCAACAGTGACAAAAACATTAAGAAGATTTAATCAAACCGGTAGTGTGAAATACCAACCTAAATTAGGACGGCCAAGAACATGCACCAACGAAGAAAATTCTTTTAATATTTTATTAGATGTCGCGGAGAACCCTAAAACGTCTGTACTACAAGTGGCTTTAAATCATGATATGTCTCGAAGATCTGTTCAAAATATTTTAAAACGAGCTAAGTACCACCCATACAAAATTCATCTAGTACACGAATTCAACGTGGATGATTTTAACAAGATTAGAATTCTGTGAAAGAATGATGACGATGATTGGCCGCGATGAAAATTTTGTTAAAATGATTGTTTTCTCAGACGAAGCAACGTTCCAGTTAAATGGTATTGTAAATAGGCACAATTGTAGATATTGGTCTGATAGTAATCCTCATTAGATGGCGACGGTACATACCCAATATCCACAAAAAGTCAATGTATGGGCCGGAATTATCGGCCATAATATCATAGGCCCGTTTTTCATAGACGGAAATCTAACTGCTGAAAAGTATTTACAATTATTGCGAGAAAATATTGTTCCTCAAATTATACATCTTTTCCCAAACCACAACAATCAAATTTGGTTTCAACAGGACGGTGCTCCACTACACTATGGACGTGAAGTACGTTATTACTTAAATTGTTACCACTCTGTCCAACCCTTCTCCTCAGAAACATAGAACGACGCTGTTCGACACGATCTCCAGATACAATTTTTGTCAAAGGAAGTCTTGGAAAATGCCTTCTGTCAGCGACTTCAATCAATGATTGACAGTAGACAGTTGTCAAATGAGATATTTGTCAGTTTGTTATTTTATTGAACTGAACATAATTATATGTTATTGTATTTCTTTATTAAAGTTCTTAATAAAACGATTGGTAACATATTGGCGCCCAACTTAGTGGCTTTGTGATCGCGTAGTGATCAAGGACCCATTAGCACCTATCAAGATGCCAGGAGGAAAACGGAACAGGAAGGACCGCCAGAGCAGCGATTTCTTGGTAGTTCCACAGCCGGGAACTCCACAGCATCAACTATCAGAAGTTCCAGATCTGGGAACTTCACAGCATCAATCATCACCTCAAGCCTCTAACCTAGAAATACAGTTGGCCATTCTCGTTAACGAAATTAAATTGATGAATGAACGAATACAGGCCATAGAGAAGAACAAAATTGCCAATCCTGATACCATCATCAACGTGGAACATGAGGAAATGCCAAAATCTGCGGACATCCATAAAGCAGATGCAGCTACCACAGCCTTCTTCGAAACCCCCATCAACGATGGACCAGAAACAGTACCTAAGCCAACGATTGCCCAAGCGTTCGTTAACAATTCTAGACAGTCAACCATCAGGGAGGTAGGCCACTGCCATCATCAAGTATGTTATCATGCATGTCAACCAATCCAAACAACTACTTCATCTCCAAGACCATATGGTGGCCATTTAACAGAGGATCCAGACGTTTTCCTCACCAGATTATTGACTTATCTGGACGGACACGTCTTGGAGGTACCAACAGACGTCGATGTTGCGGTGCAACCGTTTCTCGTGGACGAAGCCTTAGCCTGGGCAAAGAAAAATGCGGGTGGATTCGACACGTTAGTAGAATTCGCTTACCGTTTTCGCCGAGAATTTTTGAGCCCACTAAGACGAAGGGCTCTGCAGAAAGCATGTGAAATAAAGCAGAAACCAAATGAAGACCCTGCCACATTTATCACAAGGCAGAAACGACTTTGTAAGCGTTTTAATCCACAATGGCCGGAAGACGAGTTGGTGCAACATTTAACAATGCTGCTAACTGAACAATATTGTATACAGATCGCCCAAGCCAATCCAACATCAATGAGAGAGCTACAAGAAGCCGTCGAAAAGTGGTCTAATATTTTCATGAACTTCTGTGATATAACACCGCAGACTAGCCAACGATCATTATCAATTAAGAAAGGGGTTGCTACTCCGACGTCGTTACCTAAGTGCTGGTTTTGTCCTGGTCATCACTACAACAGGGACTGTCCCCAGCAGCATGCAGGTTTTGCGGCACGACACACCAGTCGCCCGGAATTCGGGGGAAGGAGGAGGGGCCGTCCCTCAGACAATGCAGGAACGACGGCCCTAATTACCACAGCCTCGCCCAGGGACACCATATCCATAAGATTAAAAATAGGCGACCGCTTCGTCCTCGCCAGAGTAGACAGCGCTGCCAGCCGTAATCTCATCAAAACCAAATGGATCACTGGGCCCATTACCATCACACCGAGAGTTGAATTCTCTATGGCATTGGATAACCACACCTTCTCCACGAATCGAAGTGGAATCCTGAAGGCTTCCGCTGGTGAATACCATTTTCAATGTAATGCTTTGTTGGTTGATAACTTACAAACGGATATTATTTTGGGACACCCATGGCTCCACGAGAATCAAGCCGTAATTGATTACCAAAGAGGTTGCCTTCACCTGGGCAAACAGCAACGTCAAACAGTATTTTTCGATAGGGCCCAACTTGGACGGGTGGTCCCAAGCTTGGATAAGGCCGACAAATCACACAAAAATGACAAAACAGATTCAGGAAAACACACAAATGATCACAAACCAACTGGAGGTGGTGGTGGTGACAACGCCCGTTCCAAACCGGAAGATTCAAATGTTATGAAGGAGAAGGTTTGTCAGGTTAGGGAATGGACACACAAAAGCGAGGTAGATGTTTGTTTCGCCTTACACGAGTGCGACAACGACGTGGAAAGAGCAACTGACATGTTACTAGATGATCAGTGGGACATCACTGTTAAGAAAAAGAAAAGTAGACAGGCGTCCAGCAGTAAAACGGAGAACACAGATTCCTCGTTGGCCCAATCTGGTATTGTGGACGACTGGAATGATCAATCTCATCCGGGTGTTAAAGAGAAGCCTCGAAAAAAAAGCCGCGGCCCACCACGTCTTCACGGTAGACACAACCATAGCCGTAGCTGGAGAGGTAGAGAAAAGCAAGAAAACGAACGTAAGTTAGAAGTTGGCGGTAGTTATCCACCGCGGAACAATAGGAATACGTTCAACAGCAGGACAATGGAGACATGGGACAATTCGATTACGTGGGATGCGAATACGACGGCGAATCATACGGAAAATTGGGATGACGGACCAATCGACGAATGGTCTACGGAGGAATATACGGGAAGCTTAGCCGATACTATGGTCTTCACGCCAAGTGTTCAAACGGACATTCAGCAGACGAGGTCGCCTTTATCTGAGGAGAGAAACCAAATGGCGATGCAACAAGGTCATGTGCCCTCCCCAAGTCCAGTACCTTTAGTTGTTGCCCTGAATGCCGCTCAAACGCAGTATTTCAGCCAGTTAACGCAGCAAAATAGTGACATGAAAGCATCGCACAAACCAGCTCAGACCTACAGAGGAGCCCCAGCCCGGGACCAGCCAATAGTAGGACAGACGCAGCTGAGAATGTTAGACAGAAGGCATTTCCCTTAAAGACATCAACGTATCTGGAGCATCAAACGAATCAGCGTCTTTCAAGAAGGGGGGCGTATGTTACCACTCTGTCCAACCCTTCTCCTCAGAAACATAGAACGACGCTGTTCGACACGATCTCCAGATACAATTTTTGTCAAAGGAAGTCTTGGAAAATGCCTTCTGTCAGCGACTTCAATCAATGATTGACAGTAGACAGTTGTCAAATGAGATATTTGTCAGTTTGTTATTTTATTGAACTGAACATAATTATATGTTATTGTATTTCTTTATTAAAGTTCTTAATAAAACGATTGGTAACAAAATAATACATTTCCTCAAAGGTGGATAGGGAGGCGAGAAACTATTGAATGGCCGGCTCGATCTCCTGATCTGAATCCCCTAGACTTTTTCTTATGGGGATATTTAAAGTGCCGTGTGTACAACAACAAACCAGAATCTTTGGACGAATTAAAATTACGTATTCAGACAGAAATAAGAAATATTCCTGAAAATTGGTTAAATAATACAATAGACGGATTTATCCACTGACTTCATTATTGTCAGGAAGTAAATGGAGAACACTTTGAACATCTTTTATAATCTAAATTCTGAAGTGAAATTTTGTTTATAAATTGTAAACTTCTTGTTTAAATATTAATTGAACCATTTTATTAAATTTTTGTTGCTGTGTCTAGTTTTGTTTATTTAGTTTAATTGCAAGCATTTGTTGGGGTTTCAATGGGAAATGATAGAGGCAATAATGACAATGGGACATTCTCTACTGCCATTGTTAAGTTCTTCCAATTTTTGACGAATGGGCAAAGGCTGCTTGATTTGCGTGTTTTATTTTAATTTAATTAAGTTTAAATTTTTTTCTAAAATTCTATCAAAAGAATCACCAAACCTATAATACCATTTAATTCGAGGAAAAATAACCTTTTTAACCATGTTACATTTAGCCCATCTACCCATTAAAAAAGAACAAGTAGGCTTTGTATTTCAAAAACTTATGGATTAAAACAAAAAGAAAAACATGTAATAAGTAGTTCTATTTGAGTCTTATGTTTGTTTAAAATTTCAGTTATCTAGCTCAGACCGTCTTAGCATAACGAACCCGGTTCCATACATAATCGCAACCCTGTATATTTGTATACACTCCAGAGGTAGTTAAAATAGCATCATTTGCACACAAGACACAACTTGCCGCGTGGAAAATATTTAGTTTAATTATTCATGTAAATGATGAAAGTTAAAAAAAAACAGAACCACGTGGTATAATTTACAGTCACTATTTGCATATTTCTTAGATAAGAAATATTGCGTTATCTCATGATATATTTGTATATTTATTAGGTGAGCCTTGTACATCACCAACTTCTTGTTTTGTCGCTTCCTTTATTAATATAATTAACTTCACTTACAAAACAATTACCTACAATAATTAAAACCGAAATTATTAACGTCATTATTATTCATGACTTGAAACCTTAGAACAACGTACGGCGTTTGCTTTACAAACAGACGTCATAACAATAAAAATTACAATACCATGAAGGCAAAGGCATCGTAGACGAGATATCAGATTCTCTAATCGTCATTGTGCGTAAAATTTACGCAGTCTTGTCGTGGCATCTATCGAAAGATATTCGGAAAAGTATAGGTGGTAAAAAAAAAACATTTAAATTCAGTGCAAAAACGAGATTGGCGGAAATATAAAATATTGTGTACTTGATTTAGCATAGTGCATTAATTTTTAAGTCATAAATTACATTGTAAACTTATACAGACTCTGGTGAAGAAGATGACAAAGTTATCGCCGTTGCTCATACCAAAAGGAAGGAAGATGAAGTGGAATATCAAGAAGTTCAATATCAGGAAATAAGTGCGTCTACAAAAGAAGACATTTTGGTAGGTACAGAACAGGATAAATCTGAAATACGACCATCAGAGAGGACAAGCGAAGAAGTTGTAATTAGAAATACAAGCATATCTAAAGCGAAATCGTTGCAAAATATCGCAACGGAAACAGATCGAGATTCAACAGAACCTAAATTAAAATCGTCTGGATCGTTTGAGGAGACTGTTTTGAAGTCCGACCAATCATTTCGCGAGGGTGAAGATACCGATGATGATAAGGAATTGCAAAAATCTAAGCTAAAATCGCCGTCGAAATCGTTTTTTAAGAAGCCGAAAATATTTAGAAATCAGAAAGGTTATTACGTATCCGGGCCAACTTCTTTAGAATATCAAGACGTTAATGCTAGTGCTAGCCAGGATTCACTACCATATGATAATGCCGCTGTCAGTTTACCTCCTATAGTGAACGATGTATTAATACCAACGCAGGAAAGATTTGAGCAACCACCATCGGAAATGGATGTTAATAAAGATAATAAGCCGAAGAAGATTTTTGGCATACTTTCCTCCAAGCAAAAATCGGAATCGGTCCCTGCGAAAATCGAAAACAAAAAACACTTATCTTCTCAAGAACAGAAAGATTTGCACGAATTGAATAGTTTATATGCCAATATAGATCCTAATATTCCTGAAGAATTTTTAACAGCCGAGCAGAAATTTATCGTGCAACTGAAGAAAACGTACAATTCTACTTTTGAAAGGAAAAAATTAAAACCGGTCGCTAACAAGCCAAAAAGCACCTTAGCAATTAGTAAACCTCTGCTTACATCAGTCATATCTAACCCCAAACTTAAACAAATAGCTGATGATCCTACGGTTCGCCTGGTCGAAGATGACGCCACGAAAAATCTTTATAATACCAGCAATGTATTTTATCCAGCTGCTCAATCAAGCAGCATTTCTCGAAAATTCGATGACATCCACGCGTCTTCCATTCAATTTAGTTACTACGATGCTGAAGACGGCAGAAATACTGTCGAGACCTTTAAAGCTAATGGTACGTTGCCCAAAAGTAAAAGTTTAAATGATTTATATTTTCAAAATGAAGAATTAATGAAAATGTCGAACTACGATTTTAATCGGCAACATTCTGTGGGTTCTTTGACTAATTTCGTATCGCCTGGAGGTCGTCCTTCTGTGTTGAATACGCCCGTAAGAGTTGATAGTTACGCATCAACTTTTTCAGATAGTGAAGTATCTGATGCAGCCTCCCTGGCTAAACAGAACATCTATAACAAGGAAAACAGAGAAAGTCTGACTCAGCTTTCCAAAAATATCGATCCAAATCTGTCGGAATCAGAATTGACGAATGAGCAAAAATATATTAGGAACATGAGATTATCCATGGAGGAAATGGGAATGAAGCAAACCCTGAGGAAAGAGAATAAGAGGAATCTTAAAATCAGCGAACCCACTAGGGAGTCTGTATGGGGTAATCCAAAACTGGCATCAGTAATCAAAGATACGAACATGCCTCCAGTTAAAGCTGAACAAAAAGAAAACAAGTTCAAGAAATTATTTGAAAAATTTAAATCCAAGAAGAACGAACCTCCGAAAAAAGTTATCGTTGCTAAACAAATAAGTCAAGAAGATATTGTTCGTGTTACAAATCCCATAGAAATTCAGAATGTAGAGAAAGACATATTATTCAAAAATAGGTCAGAGAGTGACTTGACGAAGCAACGACTTGTGGAAGAGAACGTGAAAGTGGCAGAAAGCACATCTAGTTTATACAAATCTGTAATTGGCAATTCTAATTTGCAAAAGCTCATCGAAAACCGAGAAAGCCCAAAACTGGGAAAAGCGTCTTACGAATATGAAGACGATTCAAGTGTCAATTCTGAAATGTTCAGATCAAAAGAAGATTTTTTCACTCCTAAAAAGCATACCTCTCCTAGTGCTTCCACTAGTACTGACAACTATCTTAGTGACACGACTTCGACAGCAAGTTCTTCAAAAAAAGAAACGATTCATCGGATAAGTTCGATTCCACCTGCGGAAACGTTTAATACGTTTGTCAAGCAGAAGATTTCACCGAATACTCAGAAGATTACTTTCGACTATGATGAATTAGTTGCATCTACTTCCAAAGATACTAAGGGTAATTTGAAGATATCTATTGGGTTGGATTCTTTTGATGTCGATGAGAAAGTGATCAAATCTGTAGAGAGAGATACTTCTGAAGATACTACTGACAAATCTGAAATTCCAAAGACTTTGATTCCGTCTACTGAAGGGGAATTTTTAGGGAATGACACAGGAGAAACTGAAATCAGCACTGATCCAAACCAGGAATTGGAAGAAGACTCAGACCATGAAGTAAAACCGACTGCAAGTTTTCGTAAACCGAAATCGGACCAAGAATATATCGAAAAGTTGTATAAAAATAGACTATCTGATTTTTATGATTATCAAGCTTCAAGCCAGTCAGATCTGGTTGGCTTAAATCAGCTTTTGGAGCAATCTTCAGATGCTAAAAAATCTCCCTTATACATTAAACACTCTCCAAAATACAAGAAACAAGTTTCAGTGCCTACTCGACCACCGCCACCACCTCCAATTGCTGCCAGCAGGAGACATTTAAGTGAGGTTGAGGATGGTCAATCGGAAAAACTAAGTTCGCCAGAATCAAAGGTCAGTAATATAGAAGAAGGCCATCCGTTATTCAATACAACATTTAAATTTTATGAGCCAATAGTCGCCGAAGGTAGTAAAATTGAAGAAACACTAACAGACAGCACAAAGCTATCGAAACCTCAGTATAATGAAGATGATGAAGACAGAAGTAAAGAGACAAAATTTGATCTGAAATTCAGTTTTGAAGAACCAATAAGAAGTACTAATAAAACTGATGAGAAGCCATTAAAAGATGTTGAATTTGCAGAAAGATTAATTAGAGAAATTAATGACAACGAATTGAAGAACGATGACGATCTACCTCTAAATGAAAGTGAAGAACAAAAGGAAAAGAAAACAAATTTTGAACAGGCAGATTCCATATATCAAAAACCTCAAACTGATGATTTGAAGAGTTCTTTTTTAGACGTAAAATTTAACTTTAAAGAACCGTTTACCGAAAATAAAAGTGAACAGTTTCCTGAAAACCTCGAAGTGGAAGAATCAGCAATTCGAAAGCCCGAAACGGATGATTTAAAGAATTCTTTTTTAGACGTAAAATTTAGCTTTAATGAACCTTTCAGAGAAGATGAATTTGAAGTTTCAGCAAGCGCGATTAAAAATAATGAAGACGAGAATAATGACAATGACAGTAATCATTTTGATGTAGAGCCAGTTAAGGAAGATAAAAACGATAGGCGTATTGGAATTATTAGTTCAAAGGTGCCGCAAGTGCAAATATTAAATGACGTATTAGAAGATAATTTGTCAGATGGGGAACCATTAAAAAATATTAGTGGAAAAACTGAAGAATATAATAATCAAAAAAACGTTAATGAACCTTTCAGAGAAGATGAATTTGAAGTTTCAGCAAGCGCGATTAAAAATAATGAAGACGAGAATAATGACAATGACAATAACCATTTTGATGTAGAGCCAGTTAAGGAAGATAAATACGATAGGCGTATTGGACTTATTAGTTCAAAGGTGCTGCAAGTGCAAATGTTAAATGACGTATTAGATGATAATTTGTCAGATGGGGAACCATTAAAAAAAATTAGTGAAAAAATTGAAGAATATAATAATCAACAAAACGTCATTGATGAAGAACCAATCCATGAAAATAAAAATATATATGACCAAGCGAAATTAGACGAAATTAATGAAACAGCTCATGAAGAAATATCTAAACATACTGAAGATACTAAAGATCAACCAAAATTTGAAGATAATGCGCCAATAAAAGTGGACGAATTTATTTATACCACCATAAACAAAAAAGAAGATAATATTTTACCAGAGACAGAATCAGAAGGATTATTAAAAGAAGAAGTCAGCGAAATAAAAACAAAAAATAATGGCGCATCTTATCCAGAAGACTCATTTGAATTGATTCAACCTCCAGATATGTTCGCTAATGATAGCCAAATATTCTCCGATCTTAACATAAATCCTGAAGAAAACGAATCTTCAAATATACAATCGGTAATGGAAACTGAAGATAGCAAAAGAGATTCTTTTACATCTAGTTATTTTATAAACTTCAAATCTCTGGATATCAATAATTGCATTAAATTTCTTGCCGAAGAAATAAAATTTTCGAATGAAGACTTAAAGCCCTTAATTCGAACACAATCTAATCTAGAAGATACTTTAAAAGAGTCAGAGATTCAAACTAAAGGCCCAGGACATCCTCCAGAAGATGAACCAGGAAAATCTCTGGATTTACCAGAAAGAGACTTATGTGTAGAAGAAGAAAAATCTGTATCAGATGTTATAAAAGTTGAAGAGAAATTGAAAATTATAACACCTGTCGAACACTCTGAAGAAATTCTTTCTGACGAGCCGGAAATTAAGAATGAAAATTTGCAAGATGCCCAAGAAAGTTTAAGTACTGAAAAACTAAAAATAATTGTAAGTGAACCTGTATTGGATTCGACATTGCTTACTGATAAATATGATGGTAATAGAAAACCAAGTTTACAAAGTGGAAATCCAAAATTAGAAGATGATGAAAATAAAATGAAGTTCGCAGCAGCTGTTGATGTTAATGAAGCCGATTTGAATGAGTGTATTGAAACGGCTAATATTGTGCCTCTACCTAAGGATAAGGAAGTAGAAAAAATACAAGAAGAAGAAATTCAAGGTTTGAAATTACCAACTCCAGTTGTAAACATTGATAGAGACAGTGTTCAAGATGTCAAAATTAACGAATTTGAAACACACATCACCATCGTTAATGGTGCAGAACTAAAAGACGTAAATGGTCATATAGAAGAAAATCCGACTGTCGAAGAAGTAACGTGTGCTTCATTAACTATACACAAAGATGAAGTAGACATAAAGCAATTCTCATATACACTGCAAATTAGCGAAAGAGATACAGACCAATTCGGAGAGCTAGAAAGGGAATCCGTTCAGTCCTCTACAAGCTTTTCAACAGAGATCGACGATTCAGATCCGAATTTTGGAAGTATCATAAACACCAAATCTAAACATTCCAGGCAATCCTCTACCTCTTCAGAAGAGGATGTCTTTCGACGGCTCAGCTATAAATTGGATAAATCTGAACTGAGCTTTTTGCGAGACGTCTACAAAAAATACGAAGTGGAAAGAGCAAAATCACCAATTAACGATGGCGATATCGCATTAATAGAAAGAGCTAAACTTAACAGTTTGAGTCCAAATTTTGAAGACAATGGTCGTATGTCTGAACCAGCAGTGCTCGATAACGATGTATTTCTCGAAGATAATAAAGGAACTGAAGACCAAGGAGATGGTGATGAATTAACGGAAATGGAATTGGCATTGATACGGAAGATACAGAAAAATCGCGAAGATAGACCAATATCCGACATTAACGAAAAAGATTTGAAGATTATAACAACTATCAGACAAGAATCGCTCACTAGAAAACGAAGTAGAGGTTCTGATATAAAATTTGAAGATATTTCAGCAGATATATCTGATGACCTAGCTCAACAATCGAATTTTAATAGTGGCATATCATTGGAAAAAGGTGAATTAGACGTTGATAAAACATCTGAAGATCTAGAAGATGGTGAATTCACAGAAATGGAATTAGAACTAATACGAAGAATTCAGAGAAATAGCGAAGAAAGGCCAATTTCAAATATTAATGAAAATGATTTGCGAATTATAACAACTGCCAGGCAGGAATCCTTGAAGAGAAGTTCAGATGTAAAGTTTGGAGATATGTCAATGGCGGTGACTGATAATTTAAAGCAACAAGAGAATTTAACTCAAGATTTATCAGTGAAAGAGGATTGCTTAGAAAATTATCATATAAATGCAAATATTGAAGAAAAGGTTGTAGATATTGCACAATCGCAAAGTTTGCAAGACAATGCTGAATTTTCCGATGCAAATCCTGCAGAATCATCTGACAGTAAACTTTCATCTAATAAGAATTCTACAAATATACCAGCAGAAGAAATTATGGATGCAACGAAGAGTTCTTCTGCACAAAAAGAAAACCTAATTTACAGTTCTTCGTTGATCGAAAACGATGATAAATCAAAAAGCGAAACCACCGGATCAGAAGATTCAAAAATTACACCAACCAATAACGTAATTACAAAACCACTAAAACCAACTCAGAAAAAGAGAAATGTTAAAGGTTTCTCAAGCTCTAGCTTTATAGAATCGCTACTAGATGACGATGCTCCTTTGTCAGATAGTGCAAAGGCGTTCATGAAGAAACCTCCACGAAGAAAACTTGGCGGTAATTCCAAAATAACACATCCTGTTCCTTTGAAAAATCCAGACACATCACAAATTGCGTTACTAAAACATAATATACCTCAAGATTCAACTTTGAAAAATGAAGATTCAGAAAGTGCGAAGATAAACGCTGAAGATGTCGTTGATAGCATTGTAGAGAAAACGCCTTTCAATGAAAAAGTGAAAGAAGAAAACGAGCCTGAAGTTATCAAAAGGGCTACCAATGATACAACAGTACAAGGTAATATAAGAAACGAGAAAACAAATACTGATTTCTTAAGGGAAGAAATATTACCACTTGACAATAATGAGGAGCATATAAAAATTGCAAGTCCTATAACAGATGATACCAACTTATCAAATATCTGCGATACCACAAGGACAGAAGAAGCACACCAATTAAAACCATTGCATGCTAGTGACGATATATTATCAAAAAATTCGGTTAGAAAAGATGATATTGAAGAATTTAGTAATAAAATATTCGCCAATTATAGCACATCATCTGCATTTACGCGCACAAATTCCTTGTCTAGAAGAAGTGGAAGTGAACTTTCTTCAACAAACGCGCTTAAGGTAAATCCGAGCAATCTGACACGCTCAAAAAGCGTTGAGTCGCCATTTCTCCGGTTCAAAAACGAAGTGGGGACCTCATCTTCAAATGTTAAAGAAGAAAAACCTGTTAAAACTTCATTTACGAGAAAGGAACAAGCTTTCACGTATGTTTTGGACACGTCAAAGGTTTACGAACCGATTTACGCAAACTATATTGAACTGCAAAAACCGAAAAGACCTAGTTTCATTAGGATAACGAAGCCGCCTGTGCCATCGCCTAGATACGAGCATGCTTCAAAACGTGCTGACAAAATTGACAGTAAGCAAAATGCATTTGACAGTTCACGAAATATTATAATGGATGATAAGGCTCCTGATAGAACTGCTTCGCCATTAAGTCTAACCGACGATGTCAGAAACAAGGCCAAATTCACTCAATTAGATGTTCGACAGTCTAATGAAGACATTAAGGTAGACGACAAAAATACTGACAATAGCGGAACTAGTAGCGGTGCAAAACCGAAGAAAGCTGACTCGCAATCCACCACAAAAACGGTGAATAATTTAATTCTGAAAACATCTTCCATGGACATTCTATATGATAGTGAAGAAAGCGCTGGAATTTCAGAAAAATCTTCAATGGATAAGTCCTATTTGGACCTATTCAAGAGTCCCGAACAAGTAGTTTATGATAACTTGAGTGAGCCAGAAAAATCCAAAGCGGCAACATTTACTACCATTCATTTCATCAAATCGGGTGATATTTCGAGCGAAAGTAGTAACGCATCTACCCAAGATGTTTCGCCGAACAAGCCGCCCAATAAAGTGTCACATCTTCGCAAGAAATTTGAGCAAGGAGAGAAGCAAACGGTTGTGGAAGAATCAGCAGATAACGAAGAAATATTACCCGCTGCAGATTCACTATCAGTTACTGCGAATCATGTCTTGAAAAGTGTTCCGAAAGCGTCAAATTTGCCGCAAAATATCAAAGGGTTTATTAAAGAGGAAAAGCAGGACTCTAACCTTTCTTCGGCTAATTCAAGTTTGGAAAATTTACGGAAAACCGCTAGGAAAAGCTTCGAAAATGCAAGGAGTGTTTTCGAGTTTAAAGTTAAGAAACAGGAAGCCAGTGAAGAGAAAATTTGTGAAACTTCGGGTAATACAAATGAAAATAACAATGTAGAGGGTTCTAATCATCAGGCAATACCATAGCAGTCAGTGATACGTATTTTATAGTTATATGTCTTTAACTAGTAATATAAAATATTAAAAACATTTATTTATTTCAAGAAAATATAATTATTTCTTTTATATCAAACTTTTTTATTTGTTTTTTGTGTGTGTAAAGTGTATATATTATTATTATTATTATTACTGCGTTAGATACGTACATACAAACAGTTCGCAACAACATATCTTAATTCAGAAGTTCCTTTGGGCACATAAACCAAGGTAATTTTCAAATGATTGAAGGGCTTATTGTTTATTGCGATTGTCACATCAATCCCGCAGACAAATTTTGAACGTTTTCATGTGTTGGTATTTTAAAAAGTTTTGTACTCCATGTTTTATTATTATGTATGATATTTGTTTACTGCCGTTAATGTTTATCCTCCTATGTGCTTTCCCTTTGCTAGTTTAGCAATGTTAAATCTACTATGTCGTACTGCCAATATTCAGTGTTTTCAAAAACATTTTTTTCTTCTCGTTTTCAGTCAATAGTTCAGTCAATAGTACCGAAAGTATAACGTTGAGATCCAGCAGTTTTCCTGTGGAGGAAATCTCCGCTAGACGGCAGAAAGTTAGTCTCAACCGGCAGAATAGCAGGCAAAGCGTGAAATCGTTGATTGAAAGTATCGAAAATGCAAACGCTGTAAAACCTGCAGTAAAGACTGGTGAGTTTTTTTTTTTTTTTTTTGTTAACATCGTGAGGAATGTATATTATGCAGGATGTTTTTAATTATCTGCATATTTTGTGTTTTCAAATTTAAACTGCTCGTCACTAGTTAGGGATATTACGAGAAAGTGATTTTAAAACAAAAACTAGCAAACCTAAACGACAAAAAACTTTATTCTAAAATAAATTACCATTAGTACATCTACTTTGTGAAATAAAACAAACACATGTTTAAGATTTACATTGTATTCAATAACAACGATAGCTGTTTCGCTACACTGTAGCTTCTTCAGGTTGACATATACAATAAGGACAATCTACATACACTTAAAACTTTTATATATAGTGTGCGGTTATTGGGAATTCTTAGAACTAATATACAGGTGTCCCAGAAATAAAAAGACGGAGTAGCAGGTATGTAAAGTCCGAACAGAAACAGGCGCAAATATACCGCAATAACTAAGAAATTAAAAATTTAATTTTCTATGTTGTTTTTTATATAAAAAAATTACATTACGGACCTGGCACAGAATGTATGTTTATAAATACACGTAAGAATGCTCATTTGTAAATAGAAACGAACACGCATTCATAGAAAAATACGCTTTTATTTGTATAAAACGGGAAAAAACGTTAAATCGTACTCATTCATATAAAACACATTTTTTGCCAAATGGGCGACGCACTTTATTGCAGACAATAAAAGATTGTTTTTATTTTTTAAATAGGAAGGTTGTTACTCTTTAATGTGTTTGTAGTCGGAAACAGCTGATTATTATTATTTTAGAATATTCAATAAATCGCTGTTTTTCTAGATTAAAGTAAATATCAAGAAAGTAATTATTTTTTTCTAGCAGGTTAAAATTAAAGTAATTTATGGTTTGATATTTATTATGAAGTATTTATTCCTCCTCCTTTTTTTTAACACAAGTAATATGGTGGTCCTGAAAAGGACAGATTGTGAAACTGAAGCAGGTGGATATTTAGTCCAGGGTCGGCGTAAGGCCAATTGAATTCTTTATTACTTTTTTTCTGACGTCTGTGCACGAATAAAGACTTGATATTTTGAGGGTACGTTTTTACACAATCTAGCTTCCGATTTCTGCTACTCCGTCTTTTTATTTCTGGGACAGCCTGTATAAAGTACCATTTCTTGTCTAAAAGTATCGAGTCTATACAAAAATTACGTGTAACGAAATATATTGCTAACAGATGTTATGTGTGAAATTAGGGAAACTGAATAGATTTAGCAATGGTGATGAGTTTAGGCCCACTTTATCGTTTAATAAGTTGTCTGAATGTTTATCTTTATTAATTTCTAATTTTCTGGTAAATCTATTATAGAAGTATTAAACTAGATTTACTAGAAATTAATAAATATAAATATTCAGACAACTTATTAAACGATAAAGTGGACCTAAACTCATCGCCATTGTTAAATCTATTCAGTCAGTAATACAGTTTCCCTAATTTCACATATAACATCTGTTAGCAATATATTTAGTTACACGTAATTTTTGTATGACCCCGATACTTTTAGACAAGAAATGGTACTTTATATATTAGTTCTAAGTCCTTGTTCACAATGGACATAAGAAACATAAGACATAAGAAACCCATAAGACGTAAGATTTACATAAGAGATACATAATGCGTAATATTCAAGTACTGTTCACAATGAACATAAACGTAAGGATTTGCGCATGCGCTATAGTGGTATTTTGTTTATTTATTTTGACGTTTTAAGGTTAGTAATTTCTAAAAATTCTGACAATACTGAAATTTCTGTTAGAATGGATAATAATCTGCATATTACCCTTATTGTTATTAACGAAAAGTAACAAAAATAAATGTCAAAGGAAAACAAGTGGGTTTAGCCGGTAAAAACAAGAAGAGTAAATCCAGTCTGTAAAACCTATTTAATTTATAATACAGGGTGTCATTTTGAAAACGTACCACCCTCTATATTTCGGCCCCTATAGAAATTCCAAAAATATGCAAAAACACGTCAAACTTATTTTTAAGGGGGACATTTTGTAGGCTGATTTTCAATTAAATTACATCAACCCTCTAGCGGGGGTGGACATAACCTCTAAAAATTT
The DNA here is from genome assembly GCA_963170755.1 of Amphimallon solstitiale. Lineage (NCBI taxonomy): Eukaryota > Metazoa > Arthropoda > Insecta > Coleoptera > Scarabaeidae > Amphimallon > Amphimallon solstitiale. The sequence continues at coordinate 117,983,520 of OY720677.1, forward strand.
AAATGGAAATGGGGGTTGAGTGATACCTCATTTTAAAGGTCGTTTAACCCGCTTTTCAAAAATGCTAATTTCTTGTCCTTTATTTTTAATACTTTTGAAGAAATCAAGTCAAACCATGAACATACAAGTATCAAGTGTTTTGCAATAAAACATTAAAAAACTAATAAAAAGTAACTTATTTTATAAAATTTTCGAAATGTTGTCCATTATTTTCTAAACAGTGATAAAGTCTACTCTCAAACTCCTCTCTAACATTTCGAAACACTTCTGCCTGAAGTTCTCTACATGTAGCTGTTATTCTTCTCTTTAAATCTTGCAAATCTCCAGGCGGTGTTTTATAAACAATCGATTTTAGATGCCCCCATAGGAAGAAATCTAAAGGCGATAAGTCGGGTGATCGTGGTGGCCATTCTATTGCTCCTCTTCGACCAATCCATCTGCCAGGAAATCTATCATTTAGCCACTGTCTAACTGGAAGATAGTAGTGTGGTGGAGCTCCATCTTGTTGGAAGTGTAGAAGATCTTCTTGCAAAACCATGTTACCAGCCGCGTCAATTTGATTTTCCAAAGTAGTTGTTATTAAGGGGTCTATTATTTCTGCAAGCAAATATAAATAGAGCTCACCAGTTAGATTTCCTTCAATGAAGGCAGGTCCAATAATAGTATTCCCAAGGATACCAGCCCAAACTTTAACTTTTTCTGGATACTGTGTGTGACCTTCCCTAAAAAGTCGCGGATTTTCATCGCTCCAGTAGCGACAATTTTGCTTGTTAACATGCCCATTAAGAAAAAAAGTACACTCATCAGTAAAGCAAATATTGTGCAAGATATTTTGGTTTTCATTTATAAAATCCGTCATTGTTTCACAAAATTCAATCCTTCTGTCGAAATCGTCGTCAAAAAGCTGTTGTAGAATTTGCATTTTATAGGGGTGAAACTTATTTAACTTTAGTGCTTTCCTTACTGTTTCGTGAGACATTCCTACTTGGCGTGCCACAATGCGAAGTGATGTGGAGGGATTTGCAGTAAAGGTGCCTAATACTTCTATTTGTGCTGCTTCATCCAAGACACGGCTAATATTTCTTTTTTTGTTAGCAACGGAACCAGTTTCACTAAACTTAGCGACTAATAGTAGAACATACTTATGATTTAAATTACTATTCGGATACCTTTCATTAAACATTCTTGACCTTCTTCTTGCGCATCTTCCACATTCCCCATAAATAAGAATAATTTCAATTCTTTGTTGAAGAGTAAACACCATTTTTAAAAATAATGTAATAAAATCGCAACTTTTACCTCGCAAAACTAATTTTACAATAAAGTAATTTTGGCTAAAATAAATGGAGTGACAAGTAAAGAAAAATTTGACAAGAATGTCAAGAATGCTTAAACCAGGGCTTTTTTTTTCTACGTTAAACTACCTGTACGACTATCACAAGTACTAGTTCAGGTAAATCACATTCTTTCCAATAATAATGTTTAACTGAATAGTATGCGTCTTTATTATTTCGTTGGATATTAGAAGTAAAAATAGTTTAAAAATTTACCGTTATGTAATACCTCAATTTCCTTTATTTTAATTCATTAAAGCAATATCACAAAGTGTTTTTGATATCTAAACTTCTTTACAGTTTTCACCAAATATCTCGCGAACTGCTAAAAAGAAAAGGCAAGAATTTAGCATTTAAAATTTATAAAATAAGTTACTTTTTATTAGTTTTTTAATGTTTTATTGCAAAACACTTGATACTTGTATGTTCATGGTTTGACTTGATTTCTTCAAAAGTATTAAAAATAAAGGACAAGAAATTAGCATTTTTGAAAAGCGGGTTAAAGGACCTTTAAAATGGGGTATCACTCAACCCCCATTTCCATTTAAATTTTTAGGGGTTATGTCCACCCCCGCTAGAGGGTTGATGTAATTTAATTGAAAACCAGCCTACAAAATGTCCCCCTTAAAAATAAGTTTGACGTGTTTTTGCATATTTTTGGAATTTCTATAGGGGCCGAAATATAGAGGGTGGTACGTTTTCAAAATGACACCCTGTATGTATTCTCAAATATATCAAATGAACTTCATTTAACCACACAAATTAAAAGCTTATCTATTTAAATTACATTATAAAGTCTCTAAGAATCATTGTAACTGTATTTTACAAATACAGGTTTCTTAATTTGAAATAAAACCCTTTGTTTTTTATTTCACCATCGTGTTTTATTTATACATAATTTTTTTTTTCACACATACACAAATATTAAATGCTCTATCTTAGGCTTGTAACTTGTTTTTAATTCATTTTTTTTACATTATAATGTACTATTACATCCTCAGATAATGAAATTATTAACATCGTAATCCTTAACCATTTCCATGTTATATGCTGATTAGCTTTTTAATCGCATTCATGCATTAGACAATGCACTTTAATTCAATGAATGTTATAATTACACTTCAAGAATATTTGGTTCACTGTTACATTTAGGAAAGATTATAAAGACAGAAAAAGCATTATATGCTGCACCATGGTGCTCGGCTTTGGTGGTGGTTTCAGTACTAAAGTAAAAATATTTAGTGTAGGTTATTTTTTGTATTGCTGTATGCTTTGAGATGCTTCACAAGTAGTATGTGGAGGTATTCGACATATCACAATTCCACACATATTTCAAACAGCACTTTGGAATTAACAATTTCTCATGTGTAACGTTCCATCAATCGTTCCATGATCTTTCGCATATATCACTCATTGATAATATTCAATACGTCTTTGTAAACCAGTGCTATAACTAATGTTTAAAATACTTGTGATGCCTGGTGTTTTGGCTATTCCTTTCCAAGACATCTTAGTATATCACATCTTTGTAGCTCCGATGTGCCTTGTTAGAGATAAATACGCTTCAGCTCTGACCAACTGAAATAAAAGAAGTTCTATATCTACTTGCCCCTTTTCCATCATCTAAATCACATTTACTTTCTTGACTCAATTGTAAATGGCACCAACAAATATTTACTCATATGGAGTAATTACAACTTATTGCAGTAATTTGTAGTAGATACATATATTAAATTATATTATTTAAAATCGATAAAGTCTTTGTATTTTTCACGTTATCAAACAAAATCCTCACAATTCAAATTGACAGGATTCGAAAGAATGGGATTATACAGGCTTCCCGCGTCTTTTATAATATCGTTACCAATCGGTTTAAGTTGTGAAACCTCAAAAAGCTTATTTTACTAAAATTAAAATATACGTAAGAAATACATAAGAAAAACATAAAGTTGAATTTATTTCAACTTTATGTATTTCTTACGTTCACACGTAAGGAATACGTAAACATAACATAGGTGACATAAGCACTACAGCCACTGTGGATAGCTGCATTGGTTTCTCATACGTTTAACTTTACGCGTTACGTTTATGTTACGTACAGCTTATGTCTTATGTCCATTGTGAACAAGGACTAAGAATTCTTTATAACCGCACACTATATAAAAGTGTTTTAAGTGTATGTAGATAGTCATTATTGTTAATGTCAACCTGAAGAAGCTACAGTATAGCGAAACAGCTGTCGTTGTTATTAAATACAGTGTAAACCTTAAACATTTGTTTGTTTTATTTCACATTGAAAACGGATTTTCATCAAGTAAAGACCAACTCAGTCCAACATCTACTTTATGTCTAGAATCTCTAAACTTAAAAATATTTCTAAAAAAAGAAGATGAAATTGAAAGTGACATAATTTCTTGTTTCACCACGAGCTTCTATAATTGCTTGGCAACATTTCTGCATATTTTCCACTAGATTGTTCAGCATATCGTGCCTGATTTGCATCCATATCCATTTAAGTCGGGAGATCTCGGGGGTAATGGCAAATGAGAATACCTAGATTTTCCAGAACTTCAACTGCTCTGACATCGATGCGGTGTTGCATTATCGTCCAGAAAAACAAAACATGGACCGATAGCGGCGTGAAAATATGGAATCACATTGTTGATTACTTCTCTCTATAAATCTCAGCGGTTATATTCCTATCCAAAATTAACAAGTCTTGCGTCCATTAAAGCAAATTCTTCCTCATACTGCAATCGTACCTCCTCGAAATGGATGAATTTTATGAACGGCTCGACGATTTCTGGGCATAAATTTAGTTAGCATTTTCTATAAACTATGCATCAATTCCGTAGCTCAGTCAGCGATACTCTATGGAAGAAATCACTTTACACCTTACCACCTTATTTTATGCGAAGAAGAGTATCTTAAAACATATAAGAAAACAATTCGTGAAAAGAAATTTTTAGATATATTTAAATGATATTTTCTCATTTGGACTAAACGGATTTACATGAATGTTTCAAATTTTTTAGGCCTTGGCAGCATATCCAGAAGCAGTTCCAATTCTTCCTTGAATTCTTTAAATTCTACGGACGCTCGCATACCTTCGAGTCCTTCCATTATACCACCAGCTTCGCCTCTAACACCCATATCACCCATGAAGTCACCCGATTGGAACGATTCCGTCCAAGCAAAAACTCCGTTGCGCGAACAGCAACCTAATAAACAAACTATAGATTGGAATAAAAGTATGATTATATCAGGTAAGCTTTTTTTAAAATGTTTATAAAGAGATAGAGTTTCTTATTGTTACTTCTTCGACAGAGCGATATAGGGGTGACTCGGAGAGCCCATTGTGTTAACTATAAACATCAATGCGATATAGGTTAGAATTTGTAGGATCCTTTAGTAGCCATCGCTACAAAAGATGACTGTCCACTCCGTGAGACAGTTGATGTAATCGTGACATAATTTGGAGTGATGTACGCACCCAACGACTTTCCCCTCAGCATTTGCGTCTGCTGAATGCGACCATTATTACATAGACAGTTTAAGATTACAAAATATTTACGAACCTACACCCAAAAATCACATGAAAAGATTTCCATTTCAAAAATGCATATCATATTCTGGATTCAGAAATGTTGATAAATGAGATACCCTATTTTAGCAATATAATTGTACCCAGACATTTCATTTGGTTTTGCAAGCAATTATTTATTATTTATTTAAATTATTATTAACATTGGAAGCATATATTATTGACTAATAGAGTGAAATCACTTGTTCCTACAAAAATACGATAATAGTAGTTTATACAACGAGTCAATAATGACAGTTATTATGATGTGATGTAAGCACCATGACACATCCAAACCACATATTTCGTCAAATTTATCGTTCAACCAATACAGACATGCGCATTTGCATTATGGAAGTGAAGCCAGATTTCATCCTGATAAGTGTCTTGATGAGAAAGTGACTAAAATGTCTCAAAAATATTTAACTGCTTGTATATTATTATTATATTGTGTGTAATATATAAGTGATTTGTGCGGTTTGTTATGCATATACATAATTTTGTGTTTATAATTTCAGACAATTTATCCATGAAAAATAATATTAATACCAAAAATGAGGATCCATTGAGGGATTCCGTTTTTCAAACTAAATCGATAGATTATTCACGAAGGAATAGCTATTCAGATCTAAGTAAGTTGAAAAATTGCTGTTACGTAAACGTGTGTAATTGTTCTACTCTTTTCAGGCGAAAGGAAGGATCCCCTGAACAGTTTGGTAAAGAACGGCGGTTCGAAAAGGAATGCTTTGCTCAAGTGGTGTCAAAATAAAACTGTCGGTTATAGGAACATCGACATAACGAATTTTAGTAGCTCGTGGAACGATGGACTTGCCCTCTGTGCCCTTATGCACACATATCTACCGGATCGAATACCTTACGATACACTAACGCCCCACGAGAAGCGTAAGAACTTTGCTTTGGCTTTTGCTGCTGCTGAAAGTGTTTTAATTGCTACAACGTTGGTAAGGAGTTCTTTCGTTTTTAGATAAGGCACCGCCAAGTAATTAATTTTCGTAAAGATTGTCCCGTTACCATCTGTTGTTGTCATATTTTCATATTCATTTGCAAAATATAATTAAAGGCTTCACGTATGTAGTCATAATCATATACACGTGGATGGGAAGTAAAATAATGCATTTTTTATTGATTTTCTTGTGAAATGTATGTTAAAAAAACACTTTTTTCATACATATTAATTTAACTTTCTTACATGTAGCAAAGTTGAATTGAATTTTTAAACCCGATCTGTTTGTGGATCTTTTTTGTTGTTGAATATCTGTCTGTCTGTATTCTGTATTTAATATCACTGTATTATTTGATAATTTAAGTAATACTTGTTTAAATCATTTTTCAAAAGTTATTTCATCATAGTAATCCGCTGTTTTTACATCTCTTTTTACACCTCTTCCAAAATGTGTAGAAACATCTGATTAGTTTTTACACCTTTTGGAAGAGGTTCATTTTTAAAAAAGAAACTGCACTGTAGGTTTAACATTTTCTACATATTTAAAGCCGTTTTTCTTCGTCTCGAGTATACCAATCGTTGACGTTGTTTGGTTAATTTAACGGTTTGCATCATTAATATTTGTTCAGATTTTATTTAATTACACAATAAATTATAATAAACGCCAGGAGAAGTATAAGGTTTACGGCTTGGTTATGCTATGGCAAATATCCCGCATATATTTTTCCATATTAAATTTACCTCTACAAGAACTAATGAAATCTCTTAAAAATATCAACCATTTTGGCGCAATATTTGAACACTTTCTTTAATTCTGATACAGCGTATTGTTATATGAAAATTCATAGGAAATTAAAAAAGGATTCAAAAGGCAGTTTTGTACACCTTTTCCAAAATTGAAACCAAAAGCATCGCTTTTACTGTTATCGAAAGTTTTTGGCGAATATCTAAAAGTATTTGCAAATCAGTTTAGAATAAGTCTCAGATTAAAATTATTAAGAATTCGAATTGGAAGAACCATAATTATTTTCATCGAAAAAGAGTTTTTTTTTTGAATATAGAATATATCTTAAATTATGTTTTTCATCCTAGTTTATTAACAGTAGTACAAAATTATTCAAAAGATATATGATAGACTCGATTTTCTTGTCTCTTCTAATTCGTTTACCACTGTATCTTCTACAAGGTTCTTTTATTCATATCTCTGTAATAACTCCTACAGTTTCTAATAGCTTAAAATATCTACTCTTTATAAGAATATGATCTACTTCATTTTTTTACAGCCCATCACTATCTGTATACAGGGTTTATTTGAAATAAGGGGACAATGGAAAGGTGCAATTATGTAGAATATAAATACCAAAAATTGTGAGTCAATTACAACACGAACGCCAAAATTAAAAACCCCCTGAAAACTGTATAATGTGCCGCCTATGGATTTAACATGAGTGTAAATAATACTTCAATCGAACACGCATACATACACTGCAATAATAACAGCTGTCAATGTTATAAAAATCTCAAAAATAGCATTGTTTACTATTTCAAAACAGCTTTGAATGCTAAGGGTTCAACCGTTCAACGGCCATCTACTATGAGCAAGAAACTTTTATTTTAAATGTATGCTAGTGAATTAAAAAAATAACCTAAATTATTTCATTACATGTAAAAGCCACACTCAAAATATCCACATGTAGCAACCGAACTAGACTGAGTCGTCCGCCAGGGCTGCCCCAAGCCCGTTCGAAAATGTACCGATATTTTAATTGTAAACGTACTGAATTTGGTAAAAATGTACCGAATGGCGGGAAATTTAAGAAGTTTGTTATAAAAGGATATTTGTTTTATAACGTCATTGTAAAAGAGGTAGCAGAAATACAGATTATAGTAATATAAAAAATGAGGTGTGGCCACCACACGACTTTCTTATACGTATGAAAGTGTTACTTCCGGTCCGAATTTTGAAATTTCATTTATACAAAAAATATTCCATATCTAACTCTAAATACTTTTGTACTCTTGATAAATATATATAGAATGCATAATTTACGACATATTTCCAAAAAATCGTTATTCGGTAAAAGTAAAAGTGTTACTTCCGGTCCGAATTTTGAAATCTTTTTTTATACAAAAGATATTTAAAAGTACGTTCTAAACACTTTTATTCTCGTAATGTACCTGCCTAGAAAGCATGACTTGCGAGATATTCGCAAAAAACTCATTTTCGATAAGAGTAAAAGACCTACTTCCGGTAGGAATTTCGAAAAACTTTATTAACACAATTTTTCTCAAATTTAATTCTGAGTATATTTGAATTCTTTATAAATGTGTTTAAGCTTACTAATTGACGAAATATTTGCAAATTTCGATTTTTTCACTGAAGTAAACTACTACTTCCGGTCTGCCGATTTTGCTCAAAATCTAATCAGTTCTCAAGAGGGAGATTATATTCGTAAATACAAAATTTGGAATTGATATCTGTAGCGGTTTGACCGCTATCGTGGTCACAGACAGACAGACACACACAGAGAGAGACATTTTTTTTGGTATCAGGGGACCTCAAAACGTGGACATCTGCGAAAATCTCAGAAAGTAAAAAGAAATTAATATCTTAATCATAGCAGGGATGTTTACAGAATGGAAATTAAAACGCACAGACACCATATTTTCATATTTATTTTGTCTTTATATAGTAATGATGATTTTGTTTATACGAATGCATATTATGTGTATTTGTATCAATTTGTATGGATATCTAGAGGTGGGCAAAACGGTTCATTTAATTGACCCGGCTCACTCGGTTCAGCTCCTCATTGTGAGCCGGGTCCCGGAACCGGCTCATTTGAACCGTGTGGATCCGTAATAGCATACCGTTCCAGGAACGTGTAGGACATGATAATACTCGGCGCCATCGCGTCGGCTCAAACGAACCGGGATTATTTAGGCTGCGCGCACACCAATTATACAAAATGTGTGACAAACAATTTATTTTAAGCTATAATTAAATCGTTCGCGAACGACCCACCTCTATGGGTATCTCGGTATGTATGTTCTTTGAAAAGAACGTTGCAAAACAAATACGTATTAAAATTGAATTTCAATATTAGAATAATATGATTCAAAGCGCCTGTCATTGATGAGTTTTGTTTTCTTTTCTTCTCTTAATTACAACATACGACTTAATTCGGTCTGCTAAGGGTTTTATAAGTTCGCTGAATACTAAACGTCGGGGAGCGGTGATCAAGTATTGTGCTTTCTTGCAAAGCCGCCGGATGAACATATTTTGTTTGATATCTTTACTAACAGTGATTTTGTTAATTGTATACGTATGGACATTAACAAATTATGTAGTAACGAAAACAAAAACATATAGTATAGTAATATACGTAAATAGAATTAATTTCAATATGAAGTGTGTGATATAGATACACGTAAATAATTACACATATCTATGGATATGATTCAAATATTATCTAACGTCATTAGAACGTTCTGTTAATTTCTTTTTAAAAAAAAACTATTTTCTATTAATTTTTATCTTCGTAATTTCGTACTGAAACTAACATTTTTGCAGAAAGTAGTACTGATGTACTGAATTTAAACGTTTTGTACTGAATTCAGTACAATTGTACCGAAACGGCACACAGTGGTCTGAAACGCCCGAAAAGCTGGTCAAAACTCGAAAAAGGTTCGGATTTGGCTGAAAATCAGTATGCTTTAGTTTTTTTACTTTCTGATTGTAGATTTGAGGTAAAAATGGTAAATTGCAAAATGGATAGTTTTAAATTGGCAGTTTTATGTTAAAAATACGATAAAATAATATAAAATTTGGCTTAATAAATTTTGTGTTGTTTCTCATTATACTTTTTATAATTATCCTTACGATAAAGACACTAACAATTATGATAACAATAGTAATAATGATAATAATAATAATAATGATAATAATTATGATTTTTTCTTGGTAATTGCACTTTAAATAATTCAAAGTGACTTCTTCTAAGTTACTATTTGGTTCGGATCGTGCGCATATTAAATCTCTTCAAGATTAATTAAAAATATGTAATTATGATGTGACATATACAGGCTGTCATTTTGAAAACGTACCACCCTCTATATTTCGGCCCCTATAGAAATTCCAAAAATATGCAAAAACACGTCAAACTTATTTTTAAGGGGGACATTTTGTAGGCTGGTTTTCAATTAAATTACATCAACCCTCTAGCGGGGGTGGACATAACCTCTAAAAATTTAAATGGAAATGGGGGTTGAGTGATACCTCATTTTAAAGGTCGTTTAACCCGCTTTTCAAAAATGCTAATTTCTTGTCCTTTATTTTTAATACTTTTGAAGAAATCAAGTCAAACCATGAACATACAAGTATCAAGTGTTTTGCAATAAAACATTAAAAAACTAATAAAAAGTAACTTATTTTATAAAATTTTAAATGCTAAATTCTTGCCTTTTCTTTTTAGCAGTTCGCGAGATATTTGGTGAAAACTGTAAAGAAGTTTAGATATCAAAAACACTTTGTGATATTGCTTTAATGAATTAAAATAAATGAAATTGAGGTATTACATAACGGTAAATTTTTAAACTATTTTTACTTCTAATATCCAACGAAATAATAAAGACGCATACTATTCAGTTAAACATTATTATTGGAAATAATTTAAAATTTTATAAAATAAGTTACTTTTTATTAGTTTTTTAATGTTTTATTGCAAAACACTTGATACTTGTATGTTCATGGTTTGACTTGATTTCTTCAAAAGTATTAAAAATAAAGGACAAGAAATTAGCATTTTTGAAAAGCGGGTTAAACGACCTTTAAAATGAGGTATCACTCAACCCCCATTTCCATTTAAATTTTTTGAGGTTATGTCCACCCCCGCTAGAGGGTTGATGTAATTTAATTGAAAACCAGCCTACAAAATATCCCCCTTAAAAATAAGTTTGACGTGTTTTTGCATATTTTTGGAATTTCTATAGGGGCCGAAATATAGAGGGTGGTACGTTTTCAAAATGACACCCTGTATGTACATGTGACGCGTCACATGTATAGGGCCGCGCAACCAAATACAAATAAATCAATTGCGAGGAGAATCCCAGAAAGTCGCACCTGAATTTTCGATTTTCTAGTTAGTTAGACATTCATCTGGGAAATGAATCAGCGAACAACGCGGAGTCTCGCGGAAACATAACTTTTTTGACAATTTCGGAAAATTTTTAATAACAAATTATAACAAATTGTTTAAAAAAAGTAAAGTGTCAAAACATTATATCAATCTTCAGGCGCATCCTCCATCTTCCTGTTGAAGATATTTGCACGTTCACGAATTTTTGTGTGCACATCAAATGTCGTTTTTCTCGTTTATTGTTGAACGTTGCACGTAGCAAGTTTTGACAACCGCGTCTTTCACACACAACTACACGTCCCGTAGGCGCGCCATCTATCTGCTATTCGAGAAATAGACGCGCAGGCACCTCGTTTACCGACTACCACACAAGAAACTATGTGAAAAAAAATGTTTTTTAGGTTTTGACCAACTTTTTGGACGTTTCAGACCACTGTGCGGCAGCCCCGTCGTCCGCCCGCGCACTCCTGCTTAGTATCGTTACCTACCCCTACTCTGTATGCTACAATCGTCTTGAAGTGCAGTGGCGCGACGAATATTTTAAAAATATATTTTTAATTTTCTTCTCGCGTCAGAGCGAGGGAATTTGCACAAAATATTTTGGATTTAAGTCTAATAAAATTACATCTTTTCATTTTTATACGTTGTCGCCTTATTACATATACACACTGTATATATTACTAATACATTAGATTTCATCGTCATTCAAATTCCAATAGATATTTGATTCATACTCTGTCCAATTGTTCGCTAAATCTGTACTATTATAATTATTTAATATTTTACAGAATATCAATGACATGGTCCAGCTCGAACGTCCAGATTGGCAACAGGTCATGAGCTACGTGACCGCGATATATAAACATTTCGAGGCATAGACGGAAAAGCTGCTGGCGATTTTTATATTCTGTGATACAATTGCATTTAAATTACCTTCATTAAATATTAATGTACTTTATTAGTTTGACTATTGTTAATGTTCGTCTACTTCTTTACTGTCATTTATGTCTAGCCAAAGAAAAACATTCAATTCGATGCAAAAGCTTAAAGGGCGTAAAGTTTAATCTTTTATTGAACACTTGCTTAAGTCCACTCAGCATACTGAAAATTATATAATATTTGTCTCTAATGTGTTAGAAAATGCGGGAATACTAGATTTGTAAGGTAAGTCTCAAAATTAGTTTAGAGTATGTACCCTAAATGCAATATTTTAACTGTGCTTGCTGTCATGCACTCCCTAAAAGCTGATTATGTATATATTGCTAGATATTTATTTATGTACTAGACGCGTGGGAATATATACAATTGTAATAGATATTTTGAAAAACAGTTATTAGCGGTAAATACCTTTCTGAGAATGATTATTGTACCATTTTGAGACGTTATGTTCGATTAGTAAGGCTTTGTCGGAATATCGGCTTTTAGGAAATGTATAACCGTAAACACGGTTAAAATATTGTATTTATACGCAAAACGTATATGCATATATGCATGCGTTGGGATACACACACACACCTAGTGTCATTACCCACAATTAACTCCCAGGCACCGTGTTTCGGACTTTAAGGCCTCGTCAGCGTACGTGCGACTGCCGGTAATAACTTTTAAACTAGTTTCACAACTTATGTCGGTTTGCGTGGAAAATGTCCGTTTCCGGCTGCATTCGCATGCTATAGAGAAACCTGCATGTTAAAAGTGTATCCCGCATAATAAAGCCTTTAGGCGGCACCACCAATCAAAAATGAAAATGAAGTGTTAAATACTTTGATGCTAGAACTAACATACAGAAGTAAAAGCCGAAACTCGGTGTCTCTGTGTTGATTGGAGGTAATGATACTAGATGTGTGTGTGTATCCCAACAGATATATATATGCATATACCTTTTTGCGTATAAATGTATATATCTAAATAGTAATAATCTCTTTCTTGATGTTAGTTGTAGCATCTAAGTATTTAACACTTTTCATTTTCACTTCATATTATTAAACACATGCAATTATTAACTAAACAAGCGCCAATATTCTTTTGAAAAAGATGCAAATGTTCGCTCCAAACTATTGTATTACATTTTCTAACGGTTTTCAATTTGCTGTTTTTGGAAGTCGTGTGTGGAAATCAATCGATGATAAGAAATGTTTCTTTTTGATTTAATAAGACAGGGTGTAAATATCCCCCGTACTGAATCTAGTATTCCATCTATAACTGCTAAATTGGATCGGTGTCATTACAACCATTCCTCTATTGTAGTTTCAAAGTATGTAATATCATTTAAATTGTAAAACTATCATTCATTATACTCTACTATTATTCAAATACCAATGTAATTGTTGCAATTTAAATGATTTTACATTACTTTCTTTTTTTAAATATACTAACTATATGCGAACAACGTAACTGAAGTATATTTCATATTTTATATAAGAAGAACTTTACATATTCTATAATCGAAAGAATATTTTATAGAAGCATTTACAATATATTAAACGTCTTCTTTCATTATTACATCCATTTTGTAAGTAATGTATATTTATATGAATATATCTAAAAATGTATATCTTGTATCAGATGTTGTTGTACGAATGATAATGTTTGTATTATTTCATTTTTCGATGTTAAACTAAATCAAATTAACTCTTCTACTAGTAGTTAATTGTATGGAATATTCACAGTTAACAATATATATAAAAAGGATATTTATTGATAATGTTATTGATTCGTATAACATCATATTCTAGTCATTGCATACATATACAAAATATATATTTGCTATTTTGACGTTACTTGATTGAAATAATTTGTGTAATATTTACTATAACTATATTGATGGGACAACAGGAGATGATTAGAGTATTTGTACATTTTGATATCTGTTAAGTCTGCTAGTGAAATTTGATATTTGTGCTTTTGAAGTTTATACACAGCAAGACAGCTTCAATTATGGATATCTGTAGCTCGTATCAATTTACCTTAGTATTTAAAATTTTTATATAATAATACGATATAAATGTATCTTTAATTGTAAAGAAAAGAAAGGCAAAAATATGCAAAGACTGGCTAAAATATAGGTTATGTACGGATGAGTCACTCATTTCCTTTAATTTGTAAGAAATATAAATTTATGTTTAATTATATATGCTCACACATTTTGGTTATACATTTTAATTTAAAAGCAAACCTCGTATGACTATTCAAACTAATGTTTGTTCATTTACGAAGCTCATTTTAGAAGTTATTCTTTTATTTTGTTGTTTTTTTTCGACTATTATGTTATTTTTGTTTGTATAATTTAAGTGAAAATAAAAATGTATTTAATTGAATGTATGTATTTTATTCATGTTCAGCCACCAAAAAAAAAAAAAAGCTGATATATACCACCGACTCTAATATCTCCTTGCTATTCTGTAATTCAAATAGTTGCTTCAAAAATTTTAGACCAATATTTAAATTATATAGACGTCGCACTAGGGAATTAGATTTGCTTACCTGTTTGTTTCCTCTATTATCCAATACCTCATGAATCTATCTGCACGCCATTTAATTTTTATATCTTTGCTGTATCCTACGACCTAGAAGTATCCATGGTCGCACTCAGCAGACACAACAGTATCAAATGGAAAGTGATCCCATAAAGGTGAATGGTCCTGTCCAGGGAACAATCAAGCAATTGGAGCGGAAACAGTTGCTGATCCGTCTACTGAATTCGACCAATTTTTCTTCAAAAATTACATAGACAACCAAATATGCATTAGCAATATATATTTGGTTGGCAAAATGGGTTGCCTAACTACATATCTACTCCCAATGCCACATCGTGTTTCTGAAATCCTGATACTCTATTATACTTTTGTTTAAAGTACATGTTAACCAAATACAGTAGTACCCCCATATTATCCGCGGGGGTTTGGTTCTGTGGTCTTCCGCGGATAGTAGCGAACGCTTTATTTTCGAGTACAATATGAAACATGAAGCAAAGTTAAAACAATGAAACAAGAAAAAATAAGTTATATAATATTTATTTAAGTTAAATAAACAATAAATAAATAAATATTCTTGTGCTGTGGCACAAATAGAAATTAAATATATAAGTTCATACATATTGCTATGATCGCATATATTTGTGGGTATAGTCATTTGTATATGCTGTGCTCTAAAATTTATTCTTTTTACACCAGAAACTTATAATTGGTTTTGTATTTAATTTATATTGTTGAAGCATGTACCTAATAACTATTGTGGGTTCTGGCAATGTATGTGGTTCCTTCTCCTTCACTGGTGGCCTTTCTCTTACTTATAATAGGGACGAGGTAATAGTTTTGTTTAAAGAAGAAAACGGAATGTATATAACATTTTATTTAGTAATTTGTAAATTCAAATATCTTTATACACCTTAATGCTCTAAACAAATACATAATTGAAAATATATATATATATCATTTATACCAGATGCCGGTTGTAATGTATGTAAATCTTTTATTTATTTATTCATGATGCTAAACAAAAAAAAAATAAATATTTATCCTGTAAATAAATAAATGTAAACTTTTTATTGTACATTGATAGTGATATTTATCGATGTAATTATTTTTATATTGGCTTCGATTAATTGCTTTAGACAACCATTTGCACGTGTTGTTTCTAGCTTTTAATCTTTGCCCTGTAAAACTTTTAATTAATTATTAACATGACTTGAAAAAGATTAATGATGCCTAGACAAAGCCATGAAGAAAATGCTCATTCGCACGTAGCATCTCTTCAACTGCCTAACACCATTAGTCCTATTTTTGTCGTAATTCCAACTTTATGAATTAAAAGAAAACCTTACAGGATAATATTTGCTTATCTATATTGTTCAACATTACATTGAGTAATCATTTGCACGTAAAACCAATATCTGTTTAACAATTTAGATAACTCCTTTTCAAAAAAAAACTTACTTGCTATGTTTAAACATTTCATCAAAATGTTCATTTTGAATGTCCATATTGAACGTTTCAAATGAATTTAAATATATTAATAAAAGAAAATTATTATGAATAAACGTGATAAAGAAATAATGAAAACTACTATTCTACAATGTAACAATTATTTTTAAAGCGTCTTATTCTTTCGAAGTCGTAAATAAGAAGTCTCCTCTTGTCGAATCTTGTTTCGAATTTATACCGGCAAAAAAACTCTACGTTGACTATTGCGCCCTCTAGTCCATATTTTAGGTTGGCATTGGAATATATCCTCCAGTGAAATCGCTGCCCACATGTTGTCGTCTTGATACACACACACATACACATATTGTTCTGACAGTTCTTTAACTTCTTTATTGACTAAAACGTCAACATATCGGAAATTGTTTTCTTATTCAAAAGTCCTTTCACTGCCTCGTACTGCCTTTCCGACGGTAGGTTTATTCTTGTTGTTAATACCATCCTTCTTTGTATTCATCAATGAACCTATTGCCTTGTTCATTGTTCAATACATATTTTTTCTTCCCATTTATTAATGTCAATTTCACCTTTCTTGTAGCTAGATTGCGATTTGGTAAGATGGGAAACACGTTGGAGATAACGATTATTTTTCTTCCCGCACTGCCTGCACCTGGAAAATACGTTTGTTTCTCCATTGCATCTCTGTTCTTCGGTAATATGTCTATCTGCAATAAACTTTACACAAGTTTTATATTTTGTTATCTTTTGTAGGTCATGAAACTGTACACGTCTGTTTCCAGTCTCTGAAGCATTGTGTTACAAACAAATCATAAACACATACACTTTTTATTTATGCTATCAGCTACCTTTTTATACCAAATGTTATTGCTGATCGGGTTTACTTTTTATATATTTTTATATCCTTTTCTAGTCTCTAGTTATAAGCTAAGGTAATTTTTATCTTTTAATATAATTTAGTTTTTAAACTCTTTCATAAAGTTTTATTACTTTATGCATGTAAATCATAATAATTTATTCAGCCATTTATGTTTTTTGCATATCGTATTTGATCTTTTTCATACAATTCTATTGCTTTTACATGACTAATTCTCTTGACTGTTCCGTCCATTAACATAACCCTTTCTCGATTATTTGCCTTCATTACCCTTTTTCACTTAAACAGCGGTCCATTATTTAGAACGTTTAAAGCAATCTTTACGCATTGTATAAAATTAGGTTCTTTTTGATGATATGTAAACCATACATATTGTGTATCCTTTCTACAAAAGAAATATATTGCTTATATTTATTTTGTCTTTTATTTCATACTTATTTAATAAATTTTATTTTACATTTTCTCACTATTCACTTGAATAATAATGACTTTTAAATTATTTGCTTGTATATTGGCCATGTGTATGCAACTTTATATACATTCATGTAATTTGTTGCATATTTAAACTCTTTCATATCCAAGTACGATTTTTGTCATTTTTTATTTCATTTCAAAACTTAAACTAATTCTTAAAGCTATTCTTATTTTATGAACTTGCGAGATATCACGGCAATATGTACATATATGTAGTACAGATTTACATACACAACAAGAAAAACTTTATCATCGTGAGCTACATATTCATTCATCTTCCTCCAAGTCCAAGTTAGCAGTCGATTGTTTACTTAGATCCGAAGCAAACGATGTTGATGGCTGTGCATTATCGATAGTTTTGTCGACTTTTTCAAAGTACATTGTTATTGGTAGTTGTCGTTTTTGTCTTTTCATTTCAATAAACAAATCCTCCAAAGGTTTCAAGGCTTCTGTTATAGTGCGAGTAATTTTAATACCGCGTTCCATTATTGGATCATATTCTACTATCTGTTCTTTTAATGTTTGAGCAGTTCAACATATCGCTGAAAATTTTTCAAGCGTCCATGCTGGCGGTTTTTGTTGACCCTCATCCCCATCGTCACTCGCTTCTGGAAAAGATTTCACAAGCTCTTCCAATTCCTCGTTTGTGAATACTTGATCCTCTTCGTTTATGTAATCACCGAGTTTCTCTTGGGTTATATCGTTAAATCCTGCTCCATCTTCTGCGCTATGTTAAATATCGTTGTTGGATGTGAATTAATATCATGTGTCTTCAGAGCTAAGAACGATGTCATTCCACAGATTTTTCCAATATGCTATTATCGTTTCTGACTTTAATTCCTCCATCGCTCCTTTGATAAATAGAATTTCGTCAGCAATTGTAAATGACTTCCAGCATTCCATGAGCCCGATATCAGAGCATTCGTTAGCCATTGTATACAGCATTTCGAAAACCTGTCGAATATATACAAATCGACAAATGCTCCTATAACTTTTATATTTATTGATATAACGCGTTTTCTGCTCATCATAGGTAAACCGCGGATGACTGAAACTGCGGATAACGGGGTACTACTGTGTACACTAGCAATTCAATTTGGGTTGCCTAACTGAATACACCTCGCCTTTCTGCGGTTTCCGATACTTGATGAAACATATAAAACTACGCAGAAAAATTATTTTAAAATAGAAACATTGGCAACCAAATATACACCAGCGCTGCGATTTGAGTTGCCTAACTAAACACACCTCATAGCGTTTCTGTGATCCTGATACTTGATGAAACATAAAATAAAGCAGAAAATCTAGTTTAAATTAGAAACATAGGCAACCAAATATACACCAGAAATGCAATTTGGGTTGCCTAACTAGACACACATTCTGGCGTTTCTGTAGTCCTGATACTTGATTAAAAATATCAAATTTCGCAGAAAATTTAGTTTAAATTAGAAACATATGCAACCAAATATACACCAGCAGTGCAATTTGAGTTGCCTAACTAAACACACCTCGCGTTTTTGTTATCCTGATACTTGATGAAACATATAAAATAAAGCAGAAAATCTAGTTTAAATTAGAAACATAGGCAACCAAATATACACCAGAAATGCAATTTGGGTTGCCTAACTAGACACACATTCTGGCGTTTCTGTAGTCCTGATACTTGATTAAAAATATCAAATTTCGCAGAAAATTTAGTTTAAATTAGAAACATATGCAACCAAATATACACCAGCAGTGCAATTTGAGTTGCCTAACTAAACACACCTCGCGTTTCTGTTATCCTGATACTTGTTGAAACATAAAATAACGCAGAAAATCGAGTTTAAATTAGAAACATAGGCAACCAAATATACACCAGATATGCAATTTGGGTTGCAGAACTAGGCACACTGGTTTTTAATACCTCGTGGCATTTGTTATCCTGATATAAGAATAGAACAGGAGAGAGTCTCCTTAATAATAATATTTGTCCAAAGTGGTAACTCAATATGGCCGCCGCAATGCATAAGCGTGCGTAATAGTAGTTTATACAACGAGTCAATAATGACAGTATTTATTCCCGAGAGCTGAGTTACTCCCTCGCCGCTTACGCGGCTCGGTTCGTAAATTCAGCTCTCGGGAATAATAGTCATTATTGCGAGTTAGTATACACTACTTAATCGACGACTAACTGAAAATTACTAAAAAAATCAAAATAAATAAACGGAAATGTCAGATTACTGTATCAATATGACGTTTGACGGTTAGACAGTTAGTAAAATAGCCGGACTTGCCTATCGTTACTATGACAACGTTAGGAACGTTATGTTCTTATTGGCGAAATGCAGGGAATAATGGTAACGTTATGGCCCATTATTCCCTCCGGGTATTATGAGTGTTATTATTAGCCAATAGTGATTAATATAATACCTACTTTATTGTTTAGTCGTCGATAAATATTTTGTATAGAGTTTATGTACACTTCGAATGTTCTCGATAATCATTCAAAATGGGTTCTTAGTCCAATAATAATTAAAGAAACATTGTAAGTGCATTGATTAATATAATACCTACTTTATTGTTTAGTCGTCGATAAATATTTTGTATAGAGTTTATGTACACTTCGAATGTTCTCGATAATCATTCAAAATGGGTTCTTAGTCCAATAATAATTAAAGAAACATTGTAAGTGCTTTATTTTTTCAATCCTTTTATTCTTTTTAATATAGGAACATTTATTCTAACTGTATTAAAGAAATCATTAACAAAAATGCCTAGAATATTTATGTTACGCCACTGAACATATAATCAAACATACTGGATATGTGACAAGTTATTCAAAATATTCATTTTATAAGTTATAATTGGTCAATATTGCCATAACTGACCTGCCTTAAAGTGGTAACTTCAGTCTAAATAATAGCCATTCCCCCACCAGTTTATTATGTCTCCTGTTCTACTCTTTCCTTGTAGGAGTTTTGAAATTGTCCAGTTACATTTAGAGAAACCATTTATGCAACCAATTACACACTACTGCTATTTGGGTTGTTTAACTTGAACAAAAAAAACTATAATTTCAGTTTTAGTCTTTTATTTAATAGAAATTGCTATAGATACAGTAATTAACAAATATATTTCTTTTAAATAAATTAAGAGTGAGTGATCTCATAGATTTCTTAATAAGTAACAATGGAAATTAGTGCAAACGATCGCTACAGAGTTATGTAATACCTGCTCTAAATTTAAAAAAAATAAAAGTATTAACTAAATACAACGTAAATAAATGAATCTAAAAATGATAGTGTATGAGAAACACAACCAAATTGCTTGCACTATCGTATATATTGTATTATATTATTTATTTAGAAATCACATAATATCAGTAATATTGACTATATTTATGTGTAGATATCATAATACTATAATCAATTAGAAAAACAAACATTAATACTCCCAAAATTGATTAATATTTTCAAAATTATAATTTTCCCTTTATAAATGTACTACACATTTAATAAGTTTTTCAGTAGAAGCTGTTGTGAAAAGTGTAAAAGTATATCCTTATTGATGACAATTTACTGTTATATCCTTGTATATATTTGTGATTGCGAATGTGTCTGAAAAAACGATGTTGCCGCTAAATTCATGAGATTGATTCTCAGTTGTCAATGTTATGAAACCAATTCGCAGATTTCAGTCAATCATATACTTTCCTATGTTATTCTTTATGAGTAACACTGATGTGAAAATTTTTATTCCAGAATAATATACATATGAAGTATTAAGTGGACTAGTTCTGCATAAGTATATAGGCAATTCAAAAAACAAGATTGAAGCTATACAGAAGTTTTTTGAAGGTATACCTAGAAAAATGTCAAAATGATTGACATCTAAAATATGTGATTGTGAATGGGAGGCTAATTCATGGTGTTGCCGGTAGAGGTAAAAGGCTTAATTTTGGCGACACAAGGTACAATCAAAGACTAACGCTTAATATTTAATGAAGATATAGATTGTTCATTTAGTGTATTGTTTTCATATAGCAATAAAAGCGTGAAAATTTAGGAGATCATAGGTGATTTTTGTCATTTACAATAGCACGACGCTGGTGTTTTATAAATATCTGTTCATTTGAAGACCTGTAATTCACCAACTATTTTTACCCTGAAATAATAGCGAGGTAAAGTAATAAACTTACACACACCATTTACACACTAGATGGTGCTGGTCGTTTTCACCAAGCTACATTATACTTAGGAACTCGCCAATTACTGATCGGCATTGGTATTTTATTTTACCTAAATAGTGCGTTATGCGTTCAGAATCACCTGTTTGTGCAAGGAAGATTATAAGAGGAATTATAATGAATTTATAGTAGATTATTTTTCAACGATTTACGAGATTAGAAAGATTATGGATGCTACTACCATTGATAGAGCCACATTATCACTGATCTATAAGCCAATTTTTAGTCTGTAGTAAATGATAATAAAGGATCATAAATATTTATTTGATAAGAACACCATTTCATTATTATCTGTAACATGTCAACCTATCAAATATAACGTTCTAAAAATAGCCAGTAAGGTATAACATTCCATAAAATTATTACCCTAAAATACATGTAAACAGATAATAAAATAGATGCTAATTTAAAATTAGTTTTACAATTTCTTTATCTTTTTATTCTTATGAATTTCCTTCTTGACTTTCCTGTAGCTGTATGTATTTAAGCAAAATAATAATTATACAAAGCCTGTTAAAGGCAATTACAATGATTCGCACAAGACATGGTGATAAACAAAGGCCCCGATTCTTGATTTGTAGCGACATAATGAAATGTGGAACGACCATGTAAGAGAGAGAGTGCAAAATTAAAGAACCAAAAGAGATTGCATTATGCAGCAAGGGCAACTTATACAGCATTCTGAATAATTTTAATATTAAGATCAAAATATTAATCAAAGTAACAAGCAAACGAGGTGTCGCACTTAAATAACCGGAATGGTGCTGCTAGCGACAAACAGCAAGCTTGTTGCGCAGGTTGAACATCTCGGTGGCTATTGATGCATCCCCCATCCTGAATTGGATCAGCGTTGCCAGGTCTAGGGAATTTTCCCTAGATCTAGGGAAATTACGGTGATTCGAGGAAAAAAGGGAAATTTTTGAGATTATTTTAAAATCTAGGGGAATTTAGCTCCATTAACATTTTTTTAAAATTTATTAAAGCATGAAGTAACTCAAAGACACAATAAGTTCTTTTGGTAAGTTAGATAACTTTTATAGAAGTTCATATTTAGCATATGCATAAAGTTTCCTTCAATGCCTATTTATTTCCGCCCCCTTTCGACAAATAAATGTAACTACTAATGATGCAGTTTGGCTTATTGTAGAGTTCTGCATCAAACTGAGTAAAAACAGCGTAGGTTTAAATTTTTCACGGGGATTTTTTTAAATCACAACAGAAAAATCGATTAAACCCTTTGATTATTTCGTGCCCGAGGTTATAAATAAACACCGGACAATTTTTCCGTCATATTCATAATAATTGTAAAATAAGTCACGCTTCTAGTGTTAAATATTCAATATTCTGCATTTCTTTTTGCATAGATACAGTTTAATTTTATTGCGCGCGTGTGTTTATTTTTCAACAAAGATAAGAAACTATTTGTTCCTTTAAATTTTGTAATGAATTACCGTTTTAGTTACACTAAAAATAATGCAATATTTTTTCATGTTAATAATTTTAACTAGAACGTTATTAATTAAGTATATTTCTTTAATTATTAGACTCAACAAATTTAATTTCTGCCCCCCACCTTCCCAAACCTGCCACAAACTTTCTACCTCTAAAACACATTTACCGGTTTCATCTTCCCCGTCGTCATCTGAAAAAGGCCAGGCAGATGAAACAAAGAAAAAAAAAGAAGTTGTATGCCCAGAAGCACCATATATCCTCGGAAAAAATCGAAATAAGCTTTCTACGGAAACATTAACAGGTATTCTTGATACAAAACAGTTATTAAAAAATAGTACTGGTTACAACTTTGAAATTAATAATCAAATGAGAAAAAAATGGACAACAGAATGTACAAATTCTCAGATACAAAATAATTTTGTGATTTTGATGATAGTACTAATAATTTTAAATGAAAATTTATATTTTAATGTAGGTACTAATATACATATGAACTCATTGCAATATATACCGCGCGATCATTTAAATTCTAAATTAGAGCAGGCTGTGAAATTTAAATTAAGTTGGTATATAAGTACTAATTTACAATTTGAATTGTCAAAGTGACGTTTCAAAATGTTAATTAATCAATAATTGACATTCTGGACAACCTAATAAAAAAAATCCAGCCTGCTATAATTTAGAATTTAAATGATCGCGTGGTAGCAAATATACTGTTAGTTAGTTATAATAGAATTATAAAATGTTATGTTAACTTCGTTTAAATTTGTTTTTCCTACAATAAAATAATTATAAATAAGGAATGAAGTAGTTATTGGCAACCCATTATACACTAATCGTCTAGGGAAATCTAGGGAATTTTTGGTGCAACATCTAGGGAAATAAAAAAAATGCACCTGGCAACACTGCGCTCAGTTTCGCTGTAGGAATCACCTGTTCAAGTCCTTGGGTTAGCGACACGTCGAAAAAATGCAAAGTTTTCAGATGAAGCAACGAGTTAACTTCAAGTTGCCATATTAAAGAAAGTGTACGGAGGTATGAGGGAATATCAAAATATAACTTCTTTCACGCAAAAAATACCCCAATCCCTAATATTTTAACTTATCTGCAAGTAGGCTTTGATTTAACTTTTGACGTTTATTACAAATTAATTATTGAATTGTCAGTGTTTGACGTACCCATTGAAGAAATGAGAGTGGAGCAAAGAATGCAATAAAATTGTGTTCGGTTGGGTAAAACTGCAACTGATACTTTTGAAATGATTAAAACTGCATACCCAGATGATAATTTATCACCAAGTGTTTGAGTGACACAAAAAATAAAGTTTAAAAATGTGAATTATTCTGCCCTCCTAAGGAAGATGGTCCCATCTGCAAAATTTGTGTTTTTCAGATTTTTATTGCTCTGTATATAGTGCAATGTGTTTTATCTATCTACTAAAGAAGATAGTCCTAACTACAGCCGATACCTTTAATAATTCACTAAAAAGTTTGTCCTATCTACAGTAACTAATCGGGTTACTAAGTAAAAATATACTATCTTTCATATGCTAAGCAAGTGTGTCCTATCTGTGAAATTATTTGCACTTCGGACTTTTTTCCTTAGTAGGCTAGTTATAATAATAGTGCAGTAAGGACAACTGAAACTGATATTGCGCTGTTGTTTAAAATTAACATAACCTAAAAACTCAAACCTCCTGTGTTTTTTCTTTGCGCCTGTAGTGTGAAGTTATTAAATGTTAATTGTGATAGTGCAAAAATAAGACAAGTGAGCTACAAAAACTAAATTCAAGTAATAAAAACATGTAAACTATTAATTTTTTTAGAATGTTTAACAGAGGCAAACATTTAGTCAGCCTTGCTTTAAATAAATCGTTCCAAGAAAAGGTATCTGCTGTTCGTAAATGCTCCAGTAACCGTAAAGAAGTAGAGGAAGACCCTGATTTTGTCTTAGAAAGTGAGGAACGTCAAGATACTGTTCCGATCCTGAAGTTGACGAGTTTGAGCATACAGACATAACCACAGATATTATAATAGAACGTGAAAATTGCGCAAGTATTGAATTCGTTGAAAGAGTTTTAATTCAATTTTACTTGAGAATGTTATGGCACACATTGAGCATAAACAAAAGTTGACATATACCAAAAAGGGCCAAATACGCAAGAGGAGGTGTTTTGACACCACACCTTCTGAAAGAAAAAAAAAGAAAACTAGCCAGTAAAATTGAAAAGTTTCAAGTAAAGGAACCTTGTAAAGATACCTGCAAATTCAAGTGTGCCTCACTTCTCAATAAAGACCGACAAACCGCCATTAACACTCAATTTTGGCAACTTAAGGAAGAAGCACGAAAAACATTTATCTTTAATTGAACTAAAAAAGAGAACAAAAAAAGACAAACAGCAGGACCAAACTCTGCAAGACAATTTTCATATAAATATTTTTTAAAAACCGCAAATGCTCTTGATGTTCAAGTGTGCAAGTGATTTTTTTTGGCAACTTTAGGATACACCTTTAATAACGACAGAGTTTTAAAAAACGTAAGAAAAACGAATTCGAAATTAATAACGCCCAAAGCAGATGGAAGGGGATGCCAGCCGTGTCCTCATAAAATTGATAGGCAAGTTATTGTGGAACATGTAAACTTATTCAATCCCGTTCAGTCGCACTATCGGAGGGAACATGATCCGAATACAAGGTATTTACCATCAGATATTACAATACGATTTATGTACAACGACTTCAAAGAAAAAAATAAGACCTTAAAAGTTTCCTATGAATTATATAGGAAAGTGGTATCAGATGACCTTAAAATCTCTTTTGCAAAGTTAGGTCATGAGGAGTGTTGGCAGTGCGAAATTTATAATCTTCACAATAAAGAAAATCATGAAGAAGGAACTTTGTGTGAAGAATGTCAAAAATGGAATGTGCATCATATGAAATATGTAACTGCTCGTGAGGAATATAAAAATAATGCCGACAAGAAGAATGGCCTCTTTTTTTCAGCAGACCTTGAAAAAGTATTTTTTCAAATTTGTAGTTGTTTTTATAATTTTTTATTAATTAATTGAATTTTGCAGGTTATCATGATTCCGCGAGTAGATATGTTCAAAGAAGTTGTGTTTACAAAACGCATTATTGTATTTAATGAAAGCTTTGTCCCCATCGGAAAAAAACAAAAAAGAAAACCTTTAGCTATTCTTTGGCATGAGGCTTTAGCAGGAAGATCCAAAGAAGACTTAATTTCGACCTATTATGCGTTTTTTCAATTGTACAGAGACGAAACTGAAATAACACTGTGGCTAGATAACTGCTCTGCCCAAAACAAAAATTGGGCCATTTTCAGTTTTTTTGTTTATCTTGTTAATTCGCCAGAAGTATCTTTAAACAAACTTAATATTAAGTATCTTGAGACAGGACACACTTTTATGTCTGCGGATTATTTCCACCACCAAGTGGAATTATCGCTAAAGAAAAAAGGTAAAATTTATGATTTTGGTGATTTTGCAGATGCCGTAAAATCAGTAAATTTGTCAAATGTTGATATTGTCGAAATGAAAATTGAACAGTTCTATGATTGGCCAGATTATTGTTCCAAATATAAATTGCAAAAATTGCAGCCACGTGTATATCTTCACGATATGGTTTGGGTGTCTTTTGAAAGAGGAAGTCAATTGTTAGAATATAAAATTGATTTTAAAGGCGATTTTGTTAAACTTAATTTTCTCACGGCAACAGCTATAAAAACAAATCTACCAAAACCACAACCTCGCACACAATATAGAGGCATATCGAAAGAAAGAAAAGAAGGACTTTTAGCAAAGTTGTCACAAATAATGCCCAAAAATCGTGTGCCTTTTTGGCAAAACTTACCAGTTGCAATAAATGTACCTGAAGAAATTTAATGCAATAATAATGTCTTTTCTATTTAAAAAAGAAGCTTTTTATTTTGTTGAATTTGTAGCGTTTAATTTAAATTTTGTACTTCAAGAAGTTTTTTTTGCATTTCTTAAATAAATACTTTCTATTAAAAAGCAGTTTTTTGTATTCTTTTTAGTCTTATCTACCACATGAAAAAGGTGATGATAAAAACTAATTACTTTACTAAGGATAAAAGTCCTATCTATCATAAAATGAAAATTCGGCAAATATTAGAAATGTAAATTATGTCGGGTAATAAAGCAACATGTTTTACAATGTTGTTCGAAATTTGGATTGTGTGCAGTAAAAACTGTGGACGCCATTGAAGAATTTATAAAAGTTAAAATAACTCAAAAAGAGGATTTTGCAGATAGGACCTTTTTCCTAAGGAGGGCAGTATAGTATATATATATATTCGTATGAAACTAAATGACAGGTACAAAAAAAATAAACATATATAAATTATATAACAAAAGTAGAAATATATTTAATTATAGTAAACCATTACAACGTTGTTTCGTCGCATAGCTACTTCATCAGGTGGATGAACAATGAAGAATTTACATTAGTGCGAGAAATTATATACTGGACAACATATTACAAATTTAAGGACAAAAGTAGGGAGTGACATAGGTTGGTTTGATTATTTAACGCTAACCCTAATTTTGTAATTCTAGAAATTTCTGATGATTCTAGATCAAGTTCTTTACTGTTTTCTTGGATATGAGGCATTTTAAAATTATTGTTAAAAGTAAGTTTATATTCTAAGCAATGGCTCGCACATGGAGAATCAGATTTTTTATCCCGGTAACTTCTATTATGTTCGGACACTCTCTGGGCAAGGGATCTTCCAGTTTGGCCGATATAAGACATATTACAATCACAAGTTAACTTATATACCCCCGAGTTTGATGAAAATCAAATATAGAATTTTAACTCCGCTTTATCCGAAACACCGGTCAAAGATGTTCCCGATTATCCGAAATGATTTGATTTAAATGAAAATGGCGCGCTTTTATACTTCCAAATAGGTACATAATACACGTGGCGACGTTCGTGTCGCTCAGTTCAGTGTGGTTCAGTGCTTTAGGTTATGTTGTATTGCATTTCGTGCGGTTTAGTTTTGTACATTACGAGCGGTACGCGCAGTATATAAGTTAGCGAAAATATGGATACAAAACGAAAGCGAAAAGTGGTTACTATAGGCGAAAAACTAAATGCTATAAAACGTCTCGACTCTTGTGCACAATTAAAAACCATCGCAAAAGAGTACGGTGTAGTTGTAAGTACAGTTTCGGAGTGGCGAAAAAATAGGAAAGATATCGAGAAATGGAACAGTGTGTTAACTTCTCCTGCACCAAATCGGAAAGTTATGAAAACCAGTTAGTATGATAAAGTGGATAAGGCATTTATATTTATGGTTTACCCAAAAACGTGCTAGTGGTATTTCAATGTCTGGTCCAATTCTTCAGCAAAAAGCAATAGAAATTAGTGAAGAGCATTCTGTAATTGAGGCTCCTGATACATTTACAGCAAGTGAAGGATGGTTATCCAGGTGGAAAGGTCGACACGGAATTAGGCAGCTTCGAATATGTGGTGAAAAATTATCTGCAAACGCAATGGTTGTCGAGAATTTTAAAACAAGGTTTAAAGCAATTATCGACGCAAATTCTTATACTCCCGATCAGTTATATAACTGTGACGAAACTGGCCTGTATTACAAAGCAGTGCCATGCAAAACTTTAGCAAGTAAAGATGAAGTTTCTGCTTCTGGTTATAAAAAAAATAAAGATCTGGTGACTATTCTCGCTTGCAGAAATTATTCTGGACGTCATAAAATGCGCCTAATGTGTATAGGAAAATCAGAAAAGCCAAGAGCATTTAAAAATCTGAGCCCTAACTTGATGCCATTGTACTATAAACATCAAAAAAGCTCTTGGATGGATTCGAAATTGTTTAGGAATTGGTTTTTTGAAGAATTCGTCCCATCGGTTACAAAATTCCTTAAAGTAAATGGGCTACCTGTTAAAGCTTTCTTGCTGGTGGATAATGCACCTTCTCATTTGTCTGTAGAAGAACTTACATTTGGGGAAATTAAAGTTCTATTCTTACCACCAAATGTTACCGCTTTAATTCAACCGATGGACCAGGGTGTTTTGGAAAACTTGAAAAGAAACTATCGGAAAAAAATATTGCAATTTATATTAGAGGCAGAGAATGAAGAGGACGATCTACTTATTTGAAGAACATTAACCTGAAAGATGTAATATATTGGATAGCCGATGCCTGGAACAATGTAAAACAGTCGACCACACAAAAGTCGTGGAACAAAATTATTGATGGACAGAATGAATTAGCAGAATTGAGGCAAGACGAATGCGGAGAAGATGAAGGCACAAATATACTATATGATCTTGCAATAAAGATAAGTGGTTTTGATAATATTCCTCGAGAAGATTTTGATGCATGGGTTCAGTTAGAAAAGAACGATGGAGAGGAATTGTCAAACTTAGAACTAACCTAACAAAGGAAAATGAACATCCCAATGAGGAAGAGGAAGATGCAGGGGCAGTAGGAAATTCAACGAAAGTAATTTCACATCGGGAAGCAGTAGAGTGTTTAGACAAGGCACTAGTTTATATCGAACAACAACCGGAGGCAACCACGACTGATGTTTTTTTAATTAGAAGATGGAGAGACATTGCGGCAAAAAATCAATACTTATGCAAGTCCAAGCAATTAACAATGGATTTATTTGTAAATCGTTAGGTATTATTAAACTTTCAATAAAAAAAAAATGTTTTCACCAGATAGGTATGTATAAATGCAAAAAATGCAAATTGTAAAGGAAACTGCAATAAAAAAATATGTATCCAAATATACACAGGTAAATTATTTCCACCTCCGTATTATCCGAAATAGGTTCGGTCCCAATCATTTCGTATTATTGAGAGTCTATTGTATAGTTGTATCAGTATGTGTAGGCTTGTGATAGATTGCAAATTCATGTTTTTTTATTTATATTGTGTGAAATAGTAAGGTCTAGGAAATTAATAGATGCGTTAGTATCTGTTTCTAGTGTGAATTTTATATTACCACGTACATTATTAATATAATCAAAAAACATATTTAATTGTCTATCGGTACCCTTAAAACATACCAATATATCATCTACATACCTAAACCAGTAAATGCAATTTTTGAATAGGGGGTGAATTTTTAATAGAAAATTCAGGGTCTGATAGGTAAATCATTTTTATGTAGTTTAATCAGACTATACATTTTAGGGGGTTGAAGGTTCATAGTTACGATCCTACGTTTTTGTGATACGGAGAATAAAGTATTGGAACTATTAATAGTAGTTTTTAATTGTTTTTGAAAGTTCGATGTTGGATTAGTTTCGATTTTAGTGAATGAACTAGTATTGAGAAAATCTTCAACTTTTTTAAGATAATCTAACTTGGGGATAGCAATAACAGTATTTCCTTTGTCTGCTTTAGTTAATTTTTATCTTATATTGGCCAAACTGGAATATCTTTTGCCCAGAGTGTCCGAACATAAGAGAAGTTACCGGAATAAAAAATCTGATTCTACATTTGCGAACCATTGTTTAGAATATAAACATACTTGTAACAATAATTTTAAAATACTTCATATCCAAGAAAAAAGTAGAAAACTTGATCTCCTAGAATCATTAGAAATTTCTAGAATTATAAAATTAGGGTTAGCGTTAACTGATCCTATGTAACTCCCCACTTTTGTCCTTAAATTTGTAATATGTACGTCCAGTATATAATTTCATCGACGAAACAACGTTGTAGTGGTTTACTATAAAATTTGAAACTTTAAAGACTGTGTTTTATTTTTACAGTCTTTTTCTTTTGGTTTTCCCCTTTTGTCAATTGTGTTTGACAATTTGTCAAATGACTTTCTCATTTATTATAATATGGCGGCGATGTGTCAAATAATTTCCTTATTTGTCAAATGTGTTTCGCTATGTCAATTGACTTTCACGAAGCGTGTTAATCATTTTAAGAGCTTTAATAATTCGTTCTATGAACAACGGGCTCACGGCAAATAATATTGGAGAGCAATTTGGAATTTTACCCAATACAGTAAGAAAGATTTATTCTGCATACCGGAGAAACGCTAATATTCATAAAAGAAGTGCTGGTCACCGACTAAAAAAATTATCTGTGTTACAGATAATTGAAATTTGCAATTGGATTGATGAAGATTGCAGTTTATCACTTCGTCAGTTAAAAGAAAGATGTTTGACGCAGTGGCCACTTCATCAAATATCGCTGTCGACGATTAACAGAGTACTTAAAACTTTCCATTATTCGTTTAAGAGAATCTCTTTCGCTCCCGAAAGAAGAAATACACCACAAATCAAACAGACTCGCTTTGAATATACTATCCGGTACAATAGAATCATGTTCGAAAGGGAAAAGATTTTTTTCATTGATGAATATGGAATTCAAGTTAATTCTCGAACTTCATATGGAAGATCAGTTAAAAATACTCGAGCAACGAAAATAAAAGCTCAACTAAGAGGGCGTAATTATTCTGTGGCTGCAGCAATGAATATAAATTCACTATATTTGTTCCAACTCCAAGATAGACCATTCAATACAGTTCATTTCTGTGAATTTATTACAACTCTAATTAATCATTTACATAATGATAACATACAAGGCGCCTTTTTTGTTATGGATAATGTTAGATTTCATACAAATGAAGAAGTTGTCAATCTCATTAGAAGTCATGAACATTTTGAAGTTTTTTTACCTGCTTACAGTCCATTTTTAAATCCTATAGAGGAATTATTTAATCAATGGAAACACATAATAAAGAGAACTCAGCCGACAAATGAGGATGAATTATATGCAGCAATACACAATGCTTCTGAACAAATAACTGCAGATAATTGTCTTCATTATGTTCAGCATATGGAAACATATCTGGGTGATTGTTTAGAACAAAATGAAATATTAAATTAATTGTTTCTTCATTTATATATTGCGATAGTTTGTACTGTGCATATTTGTGATATTTGAAAATGTTTTGCATACATGTATGTTTTTATCAATTTCTATGTACAGTTCTGTGCAATAAATTGGCGTACTTAATATACGCTTATGTAAATATGACTTTTGTTTGAATATTTGTCATGTATGACAAATTGAATTGACGCTATTATTCAATTTGTAAACTTAACTTAAGCCATTTTCACAATGGCAAAAGAATGTCAAAATTAGCAATAAGACGTGTACGCCATTTTATTGTACAAAACTGTACAACTGCGGCCCCTACAAACTCAGACAGTGTGACAAATAAGAAATTTTGGCTTTGTAACATGGTCCCAGAATTGAAGTTTATTAATGTCACTTTAAAAATCGTGCACGCTAGTAACTTACAATAAACTGACACTGACATTGTCATACTGGATAAAAGTCAAACTCACACATAACAATTTTTTTGAATTTGGCTGAATATGTCAAAAGTCGGTGTCTGAGTTTGTAGGGGCCGCAACTGTACATTACACAAGAATAAATTAGATAACTTAAAATTTCAAATGTATACTTTATTTTCAAGGGTAAGTCAATAACTAAATGAAAATGATGCACAGACAGTTTGGTAAGTAGTTATTAAGCAAAACATATAATTTACATACATGGGAAAAGTAATTGATATAAAGTGAAAGAGATTTGACAAAAAAAGAATTTAATTTGACATATATGTCAATATGACAGGAATTGGGAAAGTCATTTGACAAGTTGTGAAACACTATTGACAAAAGGGGAAAACCAAAAGAAAAAGACTATTATTATTAATTAACACCTTAATTCAAAATGATCGTCGGATTGGCATATAACGAATTTCTGACACTGTTATTTTCTCTTATGGTTCCACTCAAAAACATATCCATGAAGATTTAGGATATCGGAAGATTGCGGCAAGATGGATTCCAAAAGTGATGATCGATCACCAAAAAGCCAATCGAGTGACATTTTGTCAACATAATTCAGTTTTTAAACAATGTGGTTACATCTGACGAGAGTTGGTTTTGATCATTACGACCCTGAATTAAAGTCTCAAAGTAAGCAATGGAAGTACAAAGGCAGTCCACGATCATAGAAGGCGAAAAATGTTAAAAGCGGGGTAAAGTGATGCCCTTAATTAACTGGTACTATTCTAATGTACTTCGAGGCACCCTAAAGGCAAAATTAAAGAAAAAACGGCCGCTTTATCAAGACATCTGTTGGATCCTGCATCGCAATGCTCCGGCTCACAGATCAGCGATTTGTCAACGAACATTTGAAGAATTGGGGGTGGAAATTATGGTTCACCCTCCCTACTCACCTGACCTTGCTCCATGTGACTTCCATTTGTTTTCTGAAGTCAAAAATGAATTGAAAAGTCAAAACTTTGAGTCGAATTTAGAGCTCATTGGGTATATTAAACAGACTCTCAACAAATGGTTCCTCAGATGTTTATGACAAGTGGACAAAACGATGGGAGTATTCTGAAGGATGGTTGTTGAAGTTTTCTAAATAAATGTTGCATTTATTTCTGATATCCTCTCATTGTTTATAGCGCACACAACATCAAAAACGGACGCCAACATCAAAAAAATTGGTAAATTGATCCGTGAAAATCGTCGTCTGAGAGTGCGTAGAGGTTCTGACTACCCTTCGAGAACGAGTCAGATGACAAAGACCCATTTTTGGAAGAGCAATGTGCTAGGCCATTCCGTCTTGTCTGTGAAGGCGTTCTTTGCGAAATACGGCATCACCGTGTTGGACCACCCACCGTACTGCCCCCTTGTAATTTTCTCCTACTTCCTAAAGTCAAATCGGAACTTAAGGGAAAAATATTTGAAAATAGGGAAGCGGTAAAAACAAAAGCGACGAAGTTTTTTAACAAGCTGACAGAAGCGGACTTCCAGCACTGCTTTAAACAATGGAAAATCCGTATGAGGAGTTGTAGGGACAGGTAAGGAGTATACTTTGAAGGCGATACATTTTCTAATGTAATTGGTGATCAATAAAATGTTCTGTACCACCAATTTGGACATCTCGTATTTACTAACTAAATTAATCAACGACACTGGAAATAAATAAATCAATATTACTTTTAAAACGTGATCCAAACGCAGGTAACAGATGAGTAATAATAATAAGCTATGCACCTGTAAAAATATAGCACCTGCCTAAAAGAAAGCCTAGGCAAATAGAAATTTTCTTCGGATAATAAATAATACACAACTTTCACAGCTTTGAATATTAATTTTAAATATTGGGATATTTTACATTTGTTTTTCTAAATTAAATATCGCTGTTTGTACACTGCGTTTCCTAATTACCAATTCGATTTGTAAATTCCTTCTTCTTCAATTACAAAATAAACAAAAATCTCTAAAAATAATCTATGTACAGCCTCAATAACAAATGGAAATAGATCACAGCAGATTTAAAACACTCCCTTAAAGCAAAAACAAAAATATGTAAATATTAATAAAAACCCCCGATATTTCATTGATTATTCATTTAAATCGTTAATATACCGCTCAGACGAAGAAATATCTTTATAAATGCTTTAACGAATATGTATACACATAACCTGAGTATATAAAAAGGCTAGAATATTATACATTATAGATATACACAGTAAACACATCAATTATCTTTAATTATACACATTGTTATCAGAATTCCAGACAGTATCCTTTCACTGGTGAGATTTCAAAAATGATCAGTTTAGGAAAAAAATACTTAAAAAAATATACTCGCTATGTAGTAGCCTGTGTGCAACGTCTATATACAGTTCAGTCATTACGTTGCTAATCCACGAGATTTCCTCTTGATTCTGGCATAAGGACCCACGTCAGGGTCCATAATGAAATCGTACAAAACGGCCGACCACGAGTCATGTTGAGGTAAGTTATCGTAGAATTCGGGTGCTATCCTTCGAACCTGAAATATAAATTTCAATTTGCAGTTACTAACAACATAGAAGCATTCAAGCAATAATTTAACAAGCGAATTGCGGTGTGGTTCCGAACACTCGACACGACACCAAATCTGCAGCCTTTTGACAATTCTCAAAAAGGTAGTATTGACGTTTGGGTAACTCGTCGAGAATGATCAAATGTTCGACACATTTTATCATTCTCAACGACTTAATTCGAATGTTAATAATACGTTTCTTATTTCTACGTTAGAACGTTATGAGAACTTTCTTAAAAAGTGCTTTTAAGAAAGTGTGTGTATTTTAATTTTTAATGAAGTAGTTTATTTCTCATGATGAAACAATAAATAAATTGCGAAATATTACGGCATAAACAAAAAGTGTTTTTATCTTCCATATACAGACCTCTTACCCGTTAATTAATTACCTTTTATTTATTTTGGTACGGTTGTTAATTATTATTCTGTATATACAGGCTGTTTGATAAAAACGCCCCATAACTTCTTTATTTATTATTCGATATCAACAAACAGTAAAAAGTATAAAAACGGTTTAAAAACATTATAAACTACCCATAATCTCAATTTTTTTAACGCTGTCTTGAATACGTAACGATGGTCTATTTTTTTTAATAGATTTTTTCCTTTAGTCTTGTAGATAATTTTTTTCTGAATCTAGTAATGTTCATTTAGTTATCATTTGGTTGATATTTAATTACAAAAAATTGATTTATCTGCAACCTTTCTCCGCTTACTACGAAATTTTCAAGTGTGCCGTGAAAAAAAATCGCAATACAAATGCAACAAATATGTCATCAAAGGTCTGTCATTCGAAAATTAGTGTGCCTTGGGATTTTAAAGCATTATTTCTTGTGAAATAACGATACAACCGCAATTATGAACAATAATTATCTCACCGATATGAATATGTTTGAAATTTATTACGTCGAATATAATAAAAATTGAAATTAAGAGGCTTTATGATGACCGTTTTCCGAACAGGGAAGTTTCGAACGTCAATTTAGACGGCATGAAGAAAATTTGAGGCACTATGGTGCTTTTCAAAAACCGAAGCGAGAACAGCGGAAATTTGGCGAAAATGTTGAAATGAATGTTCTTTTCAGTGTGCAGCAGATTGCCGGTAATTTGTTGTTTGTTAATTGTTTCTAATTTGTTTTTATGTTGACTATTATTGTTAATTTGATTTTATTATTGCCCTTAAATCTCACTGATATTTGTTTTTGACTCGTGAATGAATTATGTATAATGAATGACTGGTGTTGTGTAACAAATAAAAAAAAAATTAAATAAGAGATACAAATTTCCCAGCTAATTTTCGAATGACAGACGTTTGAATGATATATTTGTCGCATTTGTGTTGCTATTTTTTTTTCACGGCACACTAAGCAAAGGTTGACGATAAATCAATTTTTTTTAATTAAATATCAACCAAATGAACATTACTAGATTCAGAAAAAGATTATCTTCCAAAGTAAACGAAAAAAACTACAGCTGTCCATTTAAAAAAAAAAAGTTGACTGTCGTTCCATATTCAAGACAGCGTTGAAAAAGCAAATTCATAGAGTTTGTCAACAATTTTTTATACTTCTTTTATTTACTGAAATCGGATAAAAAATAAAGAAGTTACGGAATGAGGAGTTTTTTTATCAAACAGCCTGTATATATATATACAGATTGTCGTATTTAAAAGTTAATATGCATCTTCAAATACACACACATAAACATGTACCTATGTATGTATGTATACAACAGTTCAAGAATGTGGCTCTCGGTTTACCCACACCACCTCCCCGAGAGCGCGAACACCATGCGCACATGGCATTCGTTCCGTATCTTTAGAGCAGGAACTTACATTGTGTCTGAGCAAACTCGCAAATATTAAAATAAACTGCCCTTAGCTGTCGAGGAAAAAATACAGATTGTGTTATGGTATGCGAAGGATAATTCGTACAAAGACGTGCAAAATTTATTTGTATAGTTCATTATAATATTTTGTTTCGTTTTAAATGTGAGAATTTTATTTTAGTTACAATTTTTATAGTTTTGTTTCAGTTCAATGTTAATACATTATACATCAATTACCAAAATAGCGGAGCAAACGTCTGCATACTAGCTTTCAACGTTTTGCACTGAAGCCTCGGTCTCGGTACCCGGTGTCCGCCCGATATGAACTCATGTGTATTCCCCTATTATCGTACCCCTCCATTTCATGTTTGCATGCACATGTGTGCGTGTCTGTGTTTCCCTATATCCACTTTTATTTCAGTCAAACGGTATATACACATAAAAATATAATATATATACAGGGTCGGGCAAAAAGAGCGGAACACAGAATTTATGGCTTAACTAGCACTTTTTCGAAAATTTAACCTAATTAAAGTTTTTGTATATTTTATGTATTATTTATTGGTGTTTGCAGATTTTCCGTTTTTGTCACATTTTTGAAGGTATGATGTCACCGGATAGTATTTTAAATGAATCACCCTGTTTATCTTTCTTTTTGAGTAGATATTTTTTTCCTGAATTCACTAATACCAGGTTTAGTGGGTCTCTGACTGCATTCGTTTATCAGGATCATCTTCATTTAATGCTGGGTTAATTGCACTTTATAAGGATGAAATCTATTTCTTTTAAGTTTCCTTCTTACAGATCTCTCACTAATATCGTTATTTATTGCAAGTTTTGATATTGAATTTTTAGGTTGTTCGTGTACACTTAGAATTACATAAAGTTCATTATCTTCATTTGTAGCTGACCTCTTTCGTCCATTACCGAGAATAGTTTTTACACTGCCAGTTTCGTTAAATTTCTGTAAATTCCGAGACACTGTTGACTTTGAAATTGGAGAAATTCTGTCAGGATATATAGCATTAAATAAATCAGCGGCTTCTTGTAAAAATCTCTTTCTATCTCCAAAACCAACAGTCATCAATAAAATAATTCTTTCACGTTCACTTAGTTGAGACATGACTAATAATGTATTAATGTCAAATAATTTGTAAAATCAAATGTGATAAAAGAACTTAAACAAACTGGAGTTTTTGTACCTAATAGCGTTATTCGAATGTAGGTTTTTACTTTGACAGAACTCAGAAAAAAATATTGTAGATAAAAAGTTTTTGGTATACCTACTGCGATAATTACTTAAGGCCGATATCATAATAAAAGTTAATGCTGCATTAAAAGTTCATGTCACCTTTAAGCGAGAAATGAATTTCATAATCATTTGTTATAGTTAATGGACGCTTTAATGAATAGAATTTTTAGTTATTGTCGTTCGTTTTTTATTAAATAAATATTTAGGTGCCATTACATTTTATTTTTTTCTTATGAAACCATAAGTCAGAGACCCACTAAACCTGGTATTAGTGAATTCAGGAAAAAAATATCTACTCAAAAAAAATATAAATACAGGGTGATTCATTTAAAATACTATCCGGTGACATCATACCTCCAAAAATGTGACAAAAAGGGAAAATTTGCAAACACCAATAAATAATACATAAAATATACAAAAACTTTAATTCAGGTTAAATTTTCGAAAAAGTGCTAGTTAAGCCATAAATTCGGTGTTTCGCTCTTTTTGCCAGAACCTGTATACTTATATTGGAGTAAGGAAGTTAATTCCTTTGCGCATATTTAGAGGAAGTGCTACAATAAAAGCTTATCTTTTGATTGATTAGTTTCGAGTTGATTAAATGATAAAGAAACATGCAGGTTTCGCTCTAGTTCTCAATGTTCTCAACATGTTAGGTAGGCCGAAACTATTAAGAAGTGGGAGAAGTGGAGTTTAAGAACAATATTTATAATATCCTTTTTATAAGGAAGTTATTACTTATGTTATCATGTAACTGCGTATCTATTTATTAATTTTTTACAAACTTT
Organism: Amphimallon solstitiale; assembly: GCA_963170755.1. Lineage (NCBI taxonomy): Eukaryota > Metazoa > Arthropoda > Insecta > Coleoptera > Scarabaeidae > Amphimallon > Amphimallon solstitiale. The sequence continues at coordinate 118,022,303 of OY720677.1, forward strand.
AATAGCAATGGTTGGACGATAGATATGATTATAGCCGTTGTTGTGGGAATGAGATACAAATAAATGAAAAATTCTTTGTTCGTATAAGTTCTGCTTTCGCCCGTATTGTGTCAAAGTGAAAAGTATATATTTATATATATGTAGATATACGGGGTACCCCAGCGAAGCGGCAAAGTCCATTACTGCTATCTAATACTTTAGATAACGAAACCTTTTTGATACCAACATTATAGAAAGTCATGAGCTCTACAATATAAATTTATTTTCATTTCTACAGAATGATCGTCCATGACGAGCCAACACATACTTATATTTTCTTAAATGGAATATTATGCGTATTTTTACATTTTATAAAATTCCTTTCATAGCTGATTAAATTGACAACAATTTGTAATAAGACATTTTTCGGCAAAAATTGTCCAACTTTTGAAAAATGCAAAATGAAACACTTATTATGGGATATATCATATGAGTACTGTACGTGACTTTAATGTTTATTTCTTTAGAATTACATACCATTCTCAAAAGTTAAAAATTCTAAAAAAATATTAAACAGTTTTTTTAGAAAAAAAAAAAACTTAGTCACTTTATTTACTTACTTGTAAATAGCAATTATTATAATTAACTCCATTCGTTTCATATGAATTATGCTATGTGTTATTCTATAACTTCTGCAATATGGCCCACAGACGTAAGGAATTGGTATTTTTAAATAGTAAATTTTTAGTACTTTTCAGTGACATGTAAATATTTAATTTTTTGCAGAATTTTTAACTTATTCATTGGAATGTATTCTGAGGAAGATGCGTTGAAATGTCAAAATAAACATTAAATTCATTTTTACCAGTGATAAAGAAGCCATTACGATTAATATTTTTATAGGAATGTTTTTGCTGGAGTTTAAATCGGCCAAAAATAAAAAAATAAAATCTAGTGTTTTCCATTAAAGTCATAATAGCGATAAAGATAGGACAAAAACGTATTTAAAAATGTTGTTGCTAATCACTGAAAGCCTCCAAATTCGAAGTTTCGCTGAAAAAGATTAATTTTGTAATTTGTCTATATTTTTGTGTGAACTAAACTCATTGAAGAAATTCTTACCTCAATTATCAAGTGTGCAACGCACTAGCAATACAAAACACATTAAATATTAATAAATCATAATTTTGTTTAAGTATACATTGTAGTGAATAATATAAACGAGTAAAAAATGCATATATCCAATTCAATTAGTGTTGCAAAATTACAATTTAATACTTAATTGATTTCAATTGTTTTAATTGTATATTGCACACTTGATACTTGAGATAAGATTTTTTTAATGGGTTTACACAAAAATGTAGAAAAAGTACAAAATTATTCAGTGAAATATAGTATTTCGAGATTTTTAGTGATTAGCAACGACTTTTTTAAGTACATTTTTGTTCTTAATAGCTACTATGACTTTATTTCAAACAATAGTTTTTACTTTAATCATAGTTGCCTTGAACTTGAAATTCGGCTGCAACTTCAGCTTGACAACGCCCAGTTTGCAACATGCCTTTCCATTGATAAAACTACTAAAATCATACACAAAATTTAAGGTTTTTAAACTCTGCAGCAACAAATGATGCTACAACGTCGATAAACGGAAAGTGACAAATCACGCCGTTATGACAACTAATAAATAGATGTTGCAAATAAAATACAATCGTCCTATTGTTAACAAGATAATAAAACCTTTGTGAATATTTTCTTCGTCAAAATATTTATACACAAAAACAAGAAGAATGAGTGTGCTTAAAACCACACGCCAGAAGTGAAAACTTCATCAAGGCGAAATTAATAATACGAAATACACGCGTATTAAATAAAATGCATTCGCACATTTATTACATTTACACATGTACACACGCGTATAATATTCAGTAACGTATTAAATAAAACGTAAACCTCAACCATCCCCGTATCTAAAATTTCACATTCATACATCAATTTTCAAAAAATTCTTCCGCCATTTTTTTTTGACATTTTGACTTTGGATTCGTGATCGGCGATCTAAGACATCCCCGTATCTAAAATTTCACATTCATACGTTAATTTTCAAAAAATTCTTCTGCCATTTTGTTTTTTTGACATTTTGACTTTAGATTCGTGATCGGCGACCTAAGACATCCCCGTATCTAAAATTTCACATTCATACGTTAATTTTCAAAAAATTCTTCTGCCATTTTGTTTTTTTGACATTTTGACTTTGGAATTGTGATCGGCGATCCCCAAAACCCCCCTATCTAAAATTTCACATCCATATGTCAATTTTCAAAAAACTCGTCCGCCATTTTTTTTGACATTTTGACTTTGGAATCGTGATCGGCGACCTAAGCCACCCCCGTATCTAAAATTTCACATTCATACGTCAATTTTCAAAAAATCTTCAGTCATTTTGTTTTTTTTGACATTTTGACTTTGGAATCATGATCGGCGACCCCCAAAACCCCCGCATCTAAAATTTCACATCCATATATCAATTTTCAAAAAACTCGTCCGCCATTTTGTTTTTTTGATATTTTGACTTTGGATTTGTGATCGGCGACCTAAGACACCCCCGTATCTAAAATTTCACTTTCATACGTCAATTTTCAATAATACGAAATACACGCGTATAATATTCAGTAACGTATTAAATAAAACATATTCGCACATTTATTACATTTACGCGAGCGGCCATTTCGTTTGGTCGGTTCGGACGTATGTGTATGTATAAATAGACGATATAAATACTCGCTTACGGTCCCGCGCTTGGTCTGATGGTAACGTGTCGTCTTCATACCCGTGCGGCTAGGGATCGAATCTGTTCTGGAACATGAATTTATTTATTCATTTAAATTTCAATTTAATTGAAATTAAATACCTCTACATATATGATATATTTATTTATCTTGTTCCCATAGCCGACTTTACCCGAACGAGCGTTGCAGTCAGTCTTGTTCAGTGCCTACAATCAGCGCAACGCGCCTAAAGAAGTTTACACTTCAAAAATACACTCCTACTAAAATATTAATCGTAATGGCCTATTCTATCACAGGTAAAAGTTTAATATTAATTGCGTTATAAATAAACAATTTATTCAGATGTCTTCAAGTAAAGTGAATCACACGGTATAATGACAATTTACTAGAACAGCAATACCACGTCGTATACAGATTAAGTAGATAATATTTCCTGACAACAATCAGCCGATTTTGCTTTAAATCGGCTCAGTGTCGGTTGCCGACCGTGAACCAATTTTGCTCAAATCGGCTAAGTGTCGGTACAAAATATTGGGCCAATATTATGCAATGATATTTATCTAACATTATCAAATGTTAACACTTGTACGTTGGATTTATATCTGCCGCCAAGGTCGGCCCACGAATAAACGACCGGCAGCCAACGTTGGCTAAATACTGTGTACTAATATAGAACGTCTCAACCTTAGTATTCAGTATGTGTCTTATGCAAACAGACATAGTTGTCAGTTCGACATTGACAGGTTAGGTTGGTAACTCATTATAATGAGACGGCATTTTAAATACTTGTTGGTAAGGATATTATTCTAATATATTATTACATTATATTATTAATTTGACACTTGACATGAAGGCTATGCTGTGATACTTAAACTACACCGACAATACCAACCATAAGTATAATAAATTGATCAGACAATATTGCCGAAAAATAAAAAAATACAAATTGCTTATGGTAGTAAAAAAAGGTCCCATAAGAGACTGGACTGAATACTAAGGTTGAGATGTTCTACAGGGATGTTGCTGAAGTTGTACTAGACTCAATGCAACTTAATTCAAGACTAGGTATGGGATTGGAAGTTCCTTCAATAATCTAGGCATTCATAAGAAAATGTTACAATAATTCCGTTGCTGTCGCTGTAAAGCAAAGAGCTGTCTAAATTAGCTCGAGAGGTATCACTTTTGGCTTTCATGGGAAAAAAGCCTTTTTTCGGAATTATAAAGACAAATATCAAAACAACCAATGAAAAAATGGTTCCAACAAAAATCACAGCAAAGGTGGAAGAATTTTGCAGACCAAAGACAGGTGAAGAACTTACAACGGAACTACTAACAATGAGTAAGAACGGAATACCTGTCACAATGCGAGTACAGCAAGCTTAACACACATATTCTGATCTACATACCCTGCCAGTGTGAGGATTTGTCAAAGACGCCTTTTCTAGAAATGGGACACGAATATCCTAAAGTGCAAATATATACTGAAAAACGGGTGTCAACGCAGCTAAAATATAGCACAATTGTTGAATTTACGAATCCTAAGACAACAACTCATTTATAAGCGAAGAGGGTTGCTATTGTATAGCACCCATGTACTTTTTGAATGACTACTACTGCACCAAAAAGAAATGCCCTTGCGTATTTGGCAACGGTGTACTCCAAGCTGGCAAAATTGTAGTACAGAGAGGTTAAGTTTGTACTTGTAAGGACGGAAAAATAAATTGTCCACAGGTGCTTGTAGAGAAACTGAGTTGATGCAATTAGTGCTGGCAGATGTAAATATGTGTAAGAGGTGTGCGTTAAATTAGTAAGATGTACCACTTAAATTAGCCTGTTCTATCAGTCAAAAAGTTACTAATCAAAAGTATAAATTCTTGCTAGAGTCAGTAGTTTATTAAAAGCATAAAATTTAGTTAAACCTAAAATATAATTACATGTATTTTCTTACATAGGGTGCATACTAAATATGCTGTAATATGTGTTCAGAACACGAACATATATTACCATTGTTTAAGCGAAACATGGACGCGTTTCGACTTATTTGACTCTCCTCAGTATGCCGTAGGTTTCGCAGGAGTAACTTCATAACTTATCGTACACATACTTGTCTGTACGAGATATTCAGTAATTCGAAAAATCATACATTATACAAAGACATGTACAAATCATAAAGTACTAAAGGAAACAGTGGCGTAACCAGGGGGGGGGGTGACTAGAACCCCCCCCCCCATCGTAAAAAAAGAAAAGAAAAATTGGGTCATTAAGTACTTGTTAATTTTAAAAGTCTTGACAAATGTATTATTTTAACACACTCTGATGGAAAGAAATAGAAACACTATCAGTACTGACAAATGCGAAAGAAAAACGGGTTCGAAAAATTGACGATCATGGCATATCTTTGAAGTGACCCCCCCCCCCCCGCATGGTTGAGGTCTATGAAAGGAAACATTTTTTTATAACGACACCTCAGTGATTATTATGCTTATTCTTTGATGTTATTTGTGCTATTTTCATCTTCTGGATTCTGAACAACCAAGGTTTCGGTGGACACTACGTCTGCCGTCTTTAGGGTAGCCCTACAAAGGGCTGTTTCTTGCCAAAACTAAACCAAAAAGTGTTTTTACGCTGAGACAGTACACAAAACCACCATAAAAGTTACTTTCGTTTTGCCTTGAAGGGGGCAGACGTAATGTCCGTCGAAACGTCGGTTGTTCAGAACCCAATCGATGGAAATAGCACAAATAACATATTAAATTATACTCTATCGTTAAGAATTATACGTCATGAATGTTAGTTATTCTTACACCTCTATATTCATTAAACAAAACCTGATCAATAAAAAAAAAATAAGAACGCGGATCCTATATGTTAATTGAATATGGATCCTAAAATATCACACCCAGCTTTGGATACTGAAAACATGAATAGTTTCAGATTCAATATCAAGTTGCACGGATATCTGCAGCTCTATTTAATACATTAAAAATATACATTCACATCTTATAATAAATAGTATACAGTGTGGAAATAAAGTAACGGATAGAGGCATAGGCGGATCCAGGGGGTGGGCACAGGGGCACGTGCCCCCCCTGTCATAATTTCGCGAACAGGCGAAATAACATACTTGAACAGAAAATCCCACCCAAATAGAAAATTAATACTGTAAAATTTAACTTTTAAGTGCAATTTGATAACTAGTGAAGAAAAACCGTGAAAGTAAGTTACACACATAACCGTGATTTGATTCATATCTTAAGTCATGGCGTTGTCAGGTATAGAAAGCTAGCGAGTGACTATCTCTGATATTTCAAATCAATTTATCAGTGTTTTTTTGTTGTTGTTTTATTTCCAAGCTGTTTATTGTGTCCAAATAAGGAGCCGAGTATTTATTGTATAAGTTTTTAGTTCTCAGTTGTGTTATAGTGCGCCTACATATAGTTTGTTTTTAGGTTAGACAGCGCGTGACATTATCTGTCAAGTCAAAATCAGTTTAAAAGAACATATTAATGTTCTTTTGCTTTAAAGTAGTTTATTGTCTCCAAAGAAGGAACGGAATTACCTTTTCTACTGTAAGATTTTAGCTCTCAATTGCATCATAATGCGCTAATATTTATTTTGTTTTTAGGTTAAGATCTAAGTAAGCATGAATAATAAACGAAATAAACAAACAGAGTTAAATCTCATAAACTTTTTAAATAAGACAAAAGTTGATTATTCCGATTGCGCTGATGTTAGTTCCAGCGTAGAAACTGCAACTCATGATATTCTTGTAGAACACCATACCCTCTCCAAGTAGAGCCCTTTCCGGAGAGTTACATTTATGGAAGGCATTGTGGATGAAACAATCGCATAAGGTTGATAACCCAATGGAGGCCTTCAAATTGGCTTCAATGTTTCCTAATATATAATGCATTTTGAAAATTCTTTATGTATTGCCAGTGACAAAGCCACTGCGGAAAGATCTACCAGTACTTTGAAAAGAATTAAGTCCTTTTGAGATCGACTATGTGTAATGAGCGATTGAATGGAATAAGTATGATGAATATAAAGAAAGAGATGGAAGTAAATCCTGAAGAAGTTCTATATTTATTTGCGAAGAAGCATGCTCGAAAATTACAATTACATTTTATGTAAAACAGGAATGGCATCTGTTCAGTACCTATCTGAGCAGATTAAACCTCCAAGAAGTGGGTTCCGGAAAGAATATTATTATTTTAGTAAAATGTGTTTCCATGAAAAAAAATAAAAACTTTGCACTTTGATTTTGTTTTATATTTACTTACTTTTTTTCTTTTCCTTTACAATAAAACAAAATCTAAAATTGAATCAATTATTTTGGAACTACTGCCTGCTGTTAAGTTACAAATAAGCAATTTAAATGTCCCTATTTACAATCTAATTGTAAGCAACAAATGAAATTAACATTTAATATAAAGTCAGATAATTGGCTACACGACTTTGTGCCCCCTCTGTCAATTTTTTCTGGATCCGCGCCTGGATAGAGGCATTCGAGACTTCGTTAATATTCATTTTTGGAAAAATATCTCGAAGGGGTATAGCGACATTAACTAAAGGGAATATTTTCATCGCATTTTTAGTTTCTTACTTCATTTGTTTTTCAGGTTATGACGTCACCGACTTCTTTTTAAATGACAACCTCTATTGTTTTTAATTGATTTCGATAGTATTATCAATTCCCTATCGAATGGTATAAAATTTTTAAAATGTTATATTTGAAAAAAATTGAGAAAAAGAGTCTTAAAGTTCAAATATTAAAAATTCATTAAACGAATTTAGTCACATAAATTTGATGGAAAAGTTGACGGCAAAATGGTTTTTATTAAAAAAATGGCTTTTATTGTACTTAATAATAAAATAAAAATATTGAAAAATCGAACTGTAAATTTACTATCTACTCCATTCAGAGTTAATATTCACATTAAAACTAAATTCATTAACCAGGAAAAAAATCTAACGATAACATCACAGAAAAATAACTGCTTTTAAATTATATTTCCATTAAGTGTTCAAAATGACGATCCTGTACCATGCGACAATACCCAAGACGATTATAAAACTCATTTCTCACAATCTGAATAGTTTGAGCTGATATTAATCCAATTTCGTGTCGAATTCTGTGCTAAAATTAGTTATTCTAATTTAGAAAAGAGAAATAACACTTACTTTAATGTGCCACTGACAAATTTTATTCTGACAGCCGCAACTAATGTTTTTTTGTTTTAGGCACCGCTAACTAAATTTATTTTGCCAATATAATGAATTTTTAATATTTGAACTTCAAGATTCTTTTTCACAATTTTTTTGAAACAAATTATGAAAGTAATACACATTATCTCCGAAGCCGATATGGTAACGGTGACATCCATGACCTGCGTTACATGTTCGATAAACAGAAACATGAGTGCTCGATAACAAAAAGATGAGTGGAATGTATGAGTGCACCAGGGTCAATACCTTCTAGTAAAGATATGAAACTGCTTTTCATGTAATTTAAAATAAATATGGACTACCGGCGAGCAAGGGTGTGCAGCAGTTGTGCTCCCAATTGATTGTGCCATTACTGCAGGATCATTTTTGACGCAATTTTTTCTATAATAAAAGGAAAGTTGGTTACTATGCTTCTGTAACATTAGATGTTAATAACTTTGCTCGTTTAAGAGAAATTCAAGTGTGAAAAACAACGTGTCTCTAAGAAAAATATGAACTTATTTTGGGAAGTATTCCCTTAAAATTTAAAATTTTATTTTTAAGTATTACTTTGAAATTCTTATGAATTGTGAGCATGCGTTATTGTACTTCGTATTTTTTGGTTATATTATGTTGAACTTCGGAATTTTTGTAGGTTAGTTTCATTTTATAGTACTGCTGTTTATTTGGTTTTAGTTTTATTTTAATTTGTAGTATTATTAGAGTGCTTGTTTTGATTCAGTTTCATAGAACTGGTTTTTAGTTCATTTTTAATACGTGCATTCGTTCACTCTCGTTATTTTATTTTCAATTTTGTAATATAAGTGAAAAGCTGTAAGTATGTAACTGAACATTCAAAACTGTGCAAATCGTTATTTGTTTCAGAAATCAAATGGCGGTTTGTCTACAGAAATTACTTCACATACTACCACCATATTCTATAGTTCAGCAGGCGATCCTTTCTTTAACCTATCTATGCCCATGGTTGCAATAACGCTACGTCGACAACAACATTTCTTATGTAGAAACGTTACCATTTGTAATACCCAATATGTAATATTTTATTAATAAATGTTTGAAAATGATTCTTGGCATTTCATTTCAAAACTTCCCACCCTAAGTTTCTGGAAATCTATGAAAAATTTCCTGAAACACGTAAGAAGTGTTATCGTGGAGGCTATTTTTTGAAGAAAAAATGAGGTGTGGCCACCACACGACTTTCTTATACGTATGAAAGTGTTACTTCCGGTCCGAATTTTGAAATTTCATTTATACAAAAAATATTCCAAATCCAACTCTAAATACTTTTGTACTCTTCATAAATATATATAGAATGCATAATTTACGACATATTTGCAAAAAATCATTATTCGGTAAGAGTAAAAGTGATACTTCCGGTCCGAATTTTGAATTTTTTTTTATACAAAAGATATTGGAAATTAAGTTGTAAATACTTATGTATTCTTTATAAATTAGTCTAAACTTAGTAATTGACGAAATATTTGCAAATTTCCATTTTTTCACTGAAGTAAACTACTACTTCCGGTTTGCCGATTTTGCTCAAAATCTAAGTTCTCAAGAGGGAGATTATATTCGCAAATACAAAATTTGAAATTGATATCTGTAGCGGTTTGACCGCTATCGTGGTCACAGACAGACAGACAGACAGACACACACACAGACATTTTTTAAAAACCACTTTTTTGGTATCAGGGGACCTCAAAACGTGGACATCTGCAAAAATCTCGAGGTCGAAAATTTTCATCATCACAATACTTCCTTATACTACGTATAAGAAAGTAAAAATTGACTCACCCACCCCGTGCCCCCGGGAGCTACTCCCTTAAAAATCTTAAAGGTCCTTTAAACACACATTTTGGCGTTTACTTTTTTAAAATTGATCCATCGTTTCGTGTTAAGCTGAGTCGTAAGCCGTTTGCCAAGCGAACTTATTAAATTACATAAAGAGACTTTAGTAGAGTTATTCAAAATCATAAATCATCAAATTAGTCTTGCGAGATAATGGAGCTATAGCCGGAAAAGTGTTTTCCCAGCTAGCAAGTGTCAGTTCATTAGTCAAAAATATGACATCATTGTCATTTTGGCATTAAAACATGTTTTTAAGAATAAATAATACTGCTCGCAACATCGAATACCTTGACCATAATGTGGAAACTTTATTTTGTTTACTTAATTCAGCAAAATAAGCAAGGAGTACCGTTTCAGAGGTATGCTGCACACCCTTAACCACGCACCATTTACTACATGCTTCGTAAGTCTTCTCGTACCTCTCCCTGCTTTTTTCCGGAATCATGCCTTCGGTAGCTTTTTCTGCAGCTACTCGCAGTTCTGGTGGGGTGCATTCAACTTATTACATTGCCTAGCAACGATTTTACAAGTTTGCAAAAGAAACGGTAGTAATTTCAATTTTCAATTAAAAAAAAAATCGTTTAATGCACCTGAAATAGTATCCTTCCAAGTGGGATTAATAAATTTTCCGACATTTCCAAAAAGTATATTTATTTTCATGATCGAAGGTGGGATTTTTTACGGAGAAATTATACTCGTATTTTTGCGATATAAAGTCAATTTAATAACTATTTTAAATAAAATAAAAATAAAATAAAACTCTTGAAAACTTACCACAATTTTTATTTAGTCTTTGCGACATATGTTTCGGTATTGTTCATACCATTATCGAGCGGGAACTAACGTTAGTTCCCGCTCGATAATGGTATGAACAATACCGAAACATATGTCGCAAAGACTAAATAAAAAAAAAATTGTGGAAAGTTTTCAAGAGTTTTATTTTATTTTTATTTTATTTAAAATAGTTATTAATAAAATGTTCCACCAAGAACCGTCTGTAACTCAATTAATAGAGTCAATTTAATGTTGAAAAATTAATATAAAAATACTTTCAAAACTATTATTATAAAGAAAAAAGGCTATCATAATATAAAAGACGATTATTCTATTCCATAAGTGCATTCTTTTGTACTAACACAATAGTCACACGGGGTGTCGTACACCCCACAAATTTTCACGAACCGATTCCAAGACCTACCACAGTAATACTGACGCGTGAGCCCAAATAATACCTATCGGGGCCCACAGTTAAAGGTTCGAACTACCTGTAGATGGAGTAACATATCCCGTTTACTTCCATTTTCAAGGCCGTATTCGGCGTCGAAAAAAGGCTTGGGGTGTATCACACCCCATATGACTATTAAAGGTTAAGTAAATAGGGCACCAAATTCTAATTGCGCATAGTAATAGGAAAAAATACGATTAGAAGCACGTCCGGTAATATATAAGATTACGGAGCGTGCAATAAACTTCACTTGCATCATAGTCATTACTTTTAACTAGTGAAATGCCCTAGTGTCTACTAGAAATATGTAAGTCTTTTTAAATATTTTAATGTATTAATTGTCTTGTAATTTAAAAAAAAGTTATTAAATGTTGTTCTTTGTCTAATTTCAACATCCTTATACAGCCGCTGAGGCCACTGTAGACAGTTTAGATTTCCCCTTAAATTTACCGTAAATATTAATCAATTTTTAATTTTTTTATTCCAAATGAAAGAGAATTCGAATATCTATGTATGCCTAGTAATATTTTTTCTAAACATATTTTAGAAATTGCCATAATTAGTAGCAGAAGTAGGTCAAGATTAGACATTTTGTCGAATTTATTTTGAAATAAATAAAAAGAAATTCAAAATTTTACTACTAAGCGTACGTATATTTGAGTTTTCTCTACAAATTGATGTAATTATTTATAGCATTGGTTGAAATTTGATCTTAATTTTAAGGGGAAATCGAAACCCCTGCAGTTATAATGTTTTTGTACATTGTCAAATGAACTGGCCCGTCCGCTAGAGATCCCTCTTAAATTACACAAAGATAGTTTAGTAGAGTCAGTAGAGTTATTCAAAATCATAAATCATCAAATTAGTCTTGCGACAATATATTTAAAACTTACCTCTGGTAATTTGGATCCCGGTACTGAGGGAAAATCGTGATGTTCATTATGATAACCGACATTAAAAGTAATCCAGTTCAATGGGCCGTAATAGCTGTACGTCTCGTAGCCTTTCTTGAACATGTAATGTTCAGAGATGAAATGGCCGGCCACTGGATGAAGACCAGCAGCCAAGAGGGATCCCAAAATAAGGTAGGCTAACACCCTACCACCTACATCAAATCAGAAAATAAATATATCATTACGATTTACATTTCTTTCAAAAAATTAAAATTATCTTACCGAAGAAATAAACTACGAGAACATTAAAAGTTAATTGAATTATCAAATTTATAAGTTCATGGATCGTAGGTGGCATCGGATACACTACAAGAGGTCTGATTGCGTAGAAAAACGGTTGAAGTATCACCCATATCAGCTTACCGAAAGACGTACAAAACAGCTTAGCTTCTAAGTAAGTTGGTATGTCTGTGTCTCTCAACTCATCGCCTTGATACTGTAAAGAGGATAAAATTTAACAGAAAAAACTAGATTGAAAGTGTTTTTATGTATACCCTATGATGTTCTAAATGGTATTTTTTAAAGCTAATTGAAATTGGAAAGCCTATTGGTAAATTAGCGAAAAATCCGAACAGTCTATTATACCTAGGTTGACTATAGCCGTACGCCATATTATGTGCTATTTCGTGTATTGCTGTAACAAAATAAATATATTATTAATCAAGTGTAAAACCATTTATAGATTAATGGTCAATATTAATGAAAGTGTACATCAGTTTATGAAAGAAGATACCGAGAATGGTGTGCTTAAGTGGCGAGTCGTGCAGTGGTTCGGACTCAAAAGTTCGCGGTAAAAATTTCTACACACGCGAAAGATGTGGATTGGGAACTTCTTTAAAGGCGCAATTCCACTGAGGCAACATTGGGCGACATGAAGCATGCTACATGTCTTCTGGTGTTGCATGTTTCTAGGTGTACGACTATATGCCACAAAGTTGAACAATGTCGCAAGCGCAACTTGACGCACAGTATCGCATGCGCTTTGTCGTCTATGATTGTAGCACGCGTCTAAACCAATTCCATTGAGGCGACTTCAGTTTGTTGCATTATGTCTTTGCAAACAGTTGCAGCCGCTGCATATTTGGTAATAACATTTAATAAGAAAAAAAGGAGAAAGCCAAGGTGGTGGAAGCGGCAATTATATGTTGGTGGTCAAAGAGCTCAAAATGATTTTTACAACAAATTGATTGCTGACGATGAAACTTTATTTCGAAATTTCACGCGAATGAGTTGGGAGGATTTCGAGTACGTACTAGTAAAGACCTCGCCGATTAAAAAAAAAACTTGATACCAACTGTTGTGAGGCAATACCAGTTCGTATCAGACTATTAGTGACATTAAGATATTTAGCAACCGGTGATAGTTATCAATCACTTATGTATCTCTTCCGGATTTCTCAGCCAAGCATTTCAAGAAATATTCCGGAAGTATGTACAGCTCTGACTGACATTTTGCATGATTTTGTCAAATTTTAAAAATTTTATTATTCATAAAAGTAAATATAACTACATTTTGGAAGTCACTTCTTATGGTGATGAGTGATTAATTAGAAATTCGAAGAGTACTGGAAAAACCGAAAGTTCTTCTCGTGATTTTTCCGCATTTTTTCTTCGGACCAATCGAGATTTCGTGGCTATGTACAGCCACCTGACAACACTGTACGTAGCCACGAAATCTCGATTGGTCCGAAGAAACGGATGCTGCGGAGGGTGGTGTACTGCAGCTACTCATATCATAGTTCGCAGGAGGTGTGAAAGTATGATTATTAGATATATAATCGGTGTCGTATTTGCCCATAGCTGCTTCGAATAATGTATTATTTATTAAATGCTTCACGACTGTTCTTGTTCTACAGCTTAAATTTCGTAATTGCTACATGTTCGCCGTAAGTTGAAAATTCATCTCTTTGACACGCATTTTTTAGATATATGCTTCTTCTTCGCGGCCCGAAGGAGATACAGAGCGCTTGTTTTTCTTTGTATTTTTCCTATGTGCAGAAAATTTTCTACCTTCCTCTTCATATGTCGTTCGTTCGGGTTTGTTGGGCGTCGCATGTTTAGGCACATTTTCAGTATCTTCAGAGTCTGGGATTAAATCGTCCTGCAGAAATATACAAATACTATTTAAGTAGCTCAAATAAATTTGTTTTGCATTTTTTTCAGATTCCGTGCACTGACGATGAGTGGAGAAAAGTAGCAAAAGATTTTGAAGTCGCCTGGAATTACCCACATTGTGTTGGAGCTTGTGACGGAAAACACATTGTCATTCAAAACCCAAAAAACAGTGGCAGTATGTTCTCTAACTACAAGGGAAGTTTCAGTATTGTTTTGATGGCCGTTGCAGACGCCAACTATAATTTCATATATGCTAATATTGGTTGTCAAGGCAGGATTTCTGACGGAGGTGTTTTTCGAGAAACGCTATTTTATATGAAACTGGAAAAAGTCGACCTAGCATTACCTCCGCCGCAGGCACTTCCTGGTAGCAATAAGTTATCGCCTTATGTGATTTTGACAGATGATGCGTTCCCCCTACAGAAACACATTATGAAACCTTTTAGCGGCTACCATAACACAGGCTCTTCTGAAAGAGTATACAACTATAGGCATTCACGCGCTCGCAGGGTAGTGGAAAATGCTTTTGGGTTGCTGGCGTCAGTATTTCGCGTTTTTAGAAAACCACTAATGATAAATGTTGAAAACGCTGAAATTATCACAAAAGCATGTATTTATCTTCATAATTTTTTGAGAAGGAGTAAAACATCGAGGAGTACTCTCCTCAAGGAGTATTTGACACCGAAACAAGAGATGGAAATGTTATTCCAGGATCATGGAGGGCAGTTATACAAGGCGACACTGGTATACAGAATTTTCAACATAAAGCACGAAGGGCAACTTTTGAAGCCAAAGAAGTGAGGACTAAATTTATGAGATATTTTAATTCAGATGAAGGACGTGTGCCTTGGCAGGATATTAACGCCTAAGCTAAATATATTACTAAAATTTGGATAGATATATTATTAAAACTAGTGAATAAATTAAATGATAGTATGCATTAATAATTGTTAAATTCATATGCATTATTAAAAGAAACTTGCCGTAGAGTCCTCCCAATCACTGGCAGTTGACCTTGTTGGTCTGGGTAGATCGACG
Organism: Amphimallon solstitiale; assembly: GCA_963170755.1. NCBI lineage: Eukaryota > Metazoa > Arthropoda > Insecta > Coleoptera > Scarabaeidae > Amphimallon > Amphimallon solstitiale. The sequence goes on from OY720677.1 coordinate 118,037,478, forward strand.
TCTAATAAAAAACTTAAGAGTTCAAAAGCAAACCATTTCCCTTTGTTGTTAGGGGATGAGCCACTCTTCTTTGATTGTTGTTTTTTTCGTTCACGATGGAAAGCAGAACGCAAATTCTTGATTTTCTTTTTCACATCAATCACACTACATTCGTATTTACCAGCTAAATGCTTCAGCTTATCATTTTTTAATTTGTTATCTTTGTATTCCGTTATTTTATTATTCTACAATTCTGGTAAATTGTGATAATCTTCAATAAATAAAGTAGTTTTCTCAATATTCCATTCCATGTCGCCGGATACAAGCCGCACCGATCCGTTTACTGTCGGATAATGGCAACATCGTTCGACATGCTGATTCTTGTCGAGAAGTGCCGCATGCTTACGGAAACATCAAGCAACAAGTAGCATGCGGCGGCAACATTTTCGTCTTGTCGCTTCATGTTCCTTCAATTGAAAGACTACGTGCGGCATGCGTCTTCGCCGCATGCCACGTGTCGCCTAAATGTTGTCTCAGTGGAAATGCGCCTTGAGAGCCTTTTCGCCTACAAGTAGCAGCTGAAATTGGTAAGGTTATAACACAGATTTTAAAGATATATGCAATACCATAGAGGTGAAAATAAACAAGGGAGAACTGGTTGAAAAGAAATACAAAGAAAAGGGTTTGGAATATACGAGAAGTAATGGACGAATAATTTAAACACGATTGAAAAATGACATATATATATAACATAACAATAACAAATGTGTATGCTGCAACAGAAGTGGCAAATAACAACGAAAAGAATAACTCTACGAGACAATGACGTTAGATGAGGGAGTACAAATGCACAATTCACTGAAAATAATGGGATACTTAAACGTTAAGATTGCGTAAGGAAACAAACAACAAGGCTTTGAAATTTGCCAGAAGACTTAACATGTGGGTCATAAGTACAAAATTTCAACACAGAGGACAACATAAAGAGACATGAATTATAAAGCAGGAAGGAATCATGGAAATCAGACTAACCACGTGTTAATAATAACAAAGGAAAGAGAAAAAAAAATGATTCCCGTTGCACGATCATATAGAGGCGCAAGTGTTGATTATGACCACCACTTAGTAACAGCACTGATAGTACTAAGAAATAATAATAAAGAGAAGAAAGTAAAATTAACCTTCATAAACCCGAGCGGGGTACAGCTGTACCCCAGACATGAATTTTTGGGTATATTTTCTAAAATAATTTTTTTTTCTTTATTTCCCTCGAGCTATGTTTCTTAAATATATATCTAAATTGGTATGCAAAATTTTGAATAAATTGCTTTTTATTGTAATTAATTATAGAGTTTTGTTGCTTGGGGTCCAGCTGCACCCCGTTCGGTATGTAACGACAGGTATAAATTTTGCCTACGTTAAAAACCAACCGGGGTACACACGTAAACCCCAAATTGTTCAAACGACGGGGATTCCCAGTTTCTTGGCGTCAACGCTCTCGGGGATTGCCAATTTATTTAATAGCAGCTTTGTGCACGTATTTATCTCAGTATAATTTTAGTGTGTTTAGTCACGTTTACAGTGATTGTCGAGTACGCGTTTATAAAAATGAGTGAACCACGGAAGTTTCGAAATGAAAATAAGCTAACTGACGAAGAACTATTGGCGATATTAGAAACGGACGATTACGACACTTATTTTAATGATTTAGCACTAGAGGATGGTGCAAGTGATATTGAGGAGACTGACATAGTGACTGAAACTGATGAGATAGATGACGTTTTACAAGTTAGTGATAGGGAAAATGAGTCGACAGATTCTGCAGATGAAGTAGGCCCGTCAGTAAACTTTTATACCGATCATCCAACTTATTCGTCTAAAGATGGTAGTGTGTGGGCAAAGGTTCCTTTTACTACGAAGATCAAGAGACGAAAATGTAATATTCAAAAGGTTTCACCAGGTTTGACTAGATATAGTTCCCAATTTTCCACCATAAAAGAAGCTTTTGAACAATTTTTTTCACAAGATATTATGGATGTCATTTTATCGGAGACGAATAGAAAAGCCGAATCATATTATGCGAGAAATGAGAAGGCCTTTTCTCCTTTTGTGCAAGAAGAACTGGAAGCATTTATTGGTTTGCTTATTATTTTTGGAGCCTGGCACGCTGCTAAAGAGCCAATATGTTTACTATGGAGCCAAGATCCAACTTTATGTCGGCCTCTAGTATCATCTGCCTTGTCTCGCAACAGATTCCAACAGATTATGTGCTTTCTAAGATTCGACAATTTTGAAACAAGAGAAGAAAGAAAACGCACTGATAAATTTGCCCCAATCAGAGATGTTTTTGATGGTTTTGTAACAAATTGCAAGAAATCTTTTAATCCATCTGAACACTTGTGCGTGGATGAGCAGTTAGTCCCATTCCGAGACAAGGCTCCTTTTCGGGTTTACATGAAGAGTAAGTCGGACAAGTACGGTTTAAAAATTTGGGCACTGGCTGATTGTAGTTCGGCATATACAGCGAATATGCAACCTTATTTAGGTAAGTTTTTTCATGAAAAAAATGTAGATTTTTATTACAGAATAATATTTTTAGGCAAAGTAGGAAACAAACCGGAGAAAGGCCAAGGACATATCTTCAGGATATGGAATAACTACTGATAACTCTTTTACCAGTATTGAGTTAGCTAATAAGCTTTTAGATAAAAACCTTACCTTGTGTAGTACACTGCATAAAAATAAACCTTATATTCCAAAAGAACTACTTCCAGCAAGATTAAGAAGGACTTTTCAAGCATGTTTGCTTTTATGGAAAATATAACATTAGTTTCCTACGTACCAAAAAAAAAATGCGGCAGTTTTCTTTTATCGACAGAACATAACGATGGCAAAATAAGTGGAGAAAAAACTGATTACAAACCAGACATTATTTTACAATACAATAAAACAAAGGGTGCAGTGGACACAACAGATAAATTAGCGAAGGAATTCACGACACAAAGAAAAAGTAATCGGTGGCCGATGGCAATATTTTTTCATCTGCTAGACATTGGTGGCATCAACGCCTATAAACTTTGGATGTTGAAAAATCCAGATTGGAAAAAAAATCGCTTGGATAGGAGAAGAATGTTTTTGTTGGAGTTGGGCCAAGAATTAATTAGGAAAAACATAATTCGTAGATACCAAAATGACAAGTCGTTACATTCCAGTATAAAACAATCCATGTTAACCATTTTGCCAGAATTAAACGTAAGGAACGAACAACCTGTTCCCGTTATTGGCAGAAAACAGCGATGTTTCTTATGCGACAGAAGTAAAGACAGGAAATCTCGAAAGTTTTGTATTCGGTGCAATCAGTTCGTATGTGCAGAACATTCAAAAAATATAACAGTTTGTAACAAGTGTGATAATTAAATCATTATTTAAAATGTCACTAAAATGCTTGTTCTTTTTTCATAATTATTTTTGTTTTTATTATTTTTAATCATTTCATATTATTTTTTCAAAATGCGTTTACTCATTTATCAATGCCGACAACTTTTTTATGTAGAAATATATTTTTTATAAGCAGAATGTATTTTATTTTTAATATTCCCTAATTATAACATTAAAAAAATAATAATAAGCCAAACAAATGTTGGGGTACATTTGGACCGCACTCGGTATTTAATGTAAGTTTTTGACCACGGGTTTATGAAGGTGAAGGTCAACATGGAATATCGTAGAGTTAAAAATGTTTAGAAAGAAGAAAGAAATATGAAAGAGGAATGCAAGAGAATGGCTTAAAGAATGGATAATACAATCAAGTATATTAAAGAGAAGAGAGTAGAAAAGAGGAATGGATGGTTTGACAAAAATGTGACTTAGTACTAAATAAAAAGAGAGATGCCAGAATAAAATTGTTATAAATAGGTAGAACAGAAGATTATTGAAATTACAAGAAAATACGGAAAGAAAGTGCTAAACTGAATAAATAGAAACGAGAAGAGTGGGTTGGAAAAATTATGGAGGAAATAGAGGACAATAAGATCAACACTAAGTTATATCAAAAATAAGAAAATAGAATACAAAAAGTGTGGCAACATACACTGAAAATGAGGAATGGGTGAAACACTTTAAAACTTTGTTAAACCAAGAGCACGAAGAAGGGAGTAATATTATACTAACATATGCTATTTTAACTTTAAATCTCCAAAAATACTCTACTCAGAAATTATTAGATTCGCGAATTCATAAGATTCTCATTAATAACCATATTATTAATTTTTTTACTGATTATATCATCGCAACAATAAAATTAGAATTAGGATAATCCTTTAGATTATCCCAATTCTAATTTTATTGCTGTGATAATATAATCACTAAAATCAAGTAAATATGAGTGGGGGCAAGAAAATTACATTTACTAACTAAATTTAAAAATGTAGAAGCTTGCTATAAATTGAATTTTTCCTTTTGTCTCATACATATAATATTTCGATGTAGATATTGAATTGTTGTTGTTAAATTCTAAACAGTGATTAGAGATACATCGTGCTAAATTAATTAGATTTTGTTCTAATTTTTATACAAACTGATAAAATAACGAAAAGCGAGGTACAGTATAACTCCAAATGAGGTTATCGTAGTTTTGATTTTAATAAATATTTAAAATGTTTTGTTATCGTAAACAGTTGAGAATGTTGCGCTTGACACTAAATTATAAATCTGGGTGTAGCATCTATAAAACAAAGGTTTTCGACATGAAAAGGTAACCTCACCTACAAATTTCAAAAATTATCCACGAACGAAGTCAGTTTCTGCTTGGGCTTTTGTCACCCCGTGGTGAATGCAGAGAGGCGGTAATTTAAGTCGGATCACAGGCTTGATAAAGATTGCAAACATCCCTGTCGTAATTAATATTCACATGCTGACAAACGCTGAGACATGAATTACTATTATTAGTTATTAGCATACTTGTATTCAAAGTCAATGGTAATAGATTAAATGGAAAAACTTTAAGAATAACGAAGTTTTTGAAAGTGTTTCTCTTCTGATGAGGTTTCATATTCCAGTACATTTAAAATATGACATTATGATTGGTAAAAAGCGTTATAAATTTGGTTAGACAGATAACTGAGTAACAGGTGTCAGCGTGTCTCTTTGGGTAACCAAGAATTAAGCGTACAATATAGGAGTGCAAGAGTTCCTCAGGGTTCTATACTGGGTCCTGCACTCTTCACTATTTTCATTAATGGTCTATTTAATTATACATCAACCCAGGGTTGTACTATAGTGTCTTACGCTGATGACACAAATATTATTGTTACGGGATCCACTTTGGTACAACTTGTGCAGGGAACCGAGACCATTATGAACAAGATATGTTACTGGGCTGACGCTAATGGTCTGTGCATAAATTTTGACAAGCTCAATTGCGTCGTTTTTGGCCCTGGCATTGCTGGGTTTTCACCGACCATTAATGACGTAAACATCCCGCTTGTGGATTCAACGAGATAGTTGGGCCTACGGGTTGATGCTGGATTGAAGTGGGATGTTCAAATTAACGTTATATCTTCTAAACTAGCAAAATTCTGTTATGCATTAAAGAATTTGCAATACCACTGTAGTAGGGGTATATTGATGGATTTTTACTTCCGGTGCTTTTACCCTCTGCTGAAGTATGGGGTTATTCAGTGGGGGATGTCCTGACGCCAACCGAGTGTTTCTCTTGCAAAAACGGGCTATTAGAATAATTGAAAATCTGAATCAACGCGATTCGTGCAGAACGTATTTTACTAAATTAAATATTTACGAGATTTTATGTTTCGTTTACAAAAATATGAGCTCGTTCAAATTTTATAAAAAGAAGTCATCCGCATGACACCAGAAACAAAGCCCACCTCTTGCCACCTGCGCACCGCTCTGCTCTTTTCCGGAAACATCTGGACTATTTGGGATGTCAACTGTTTAATCGTTTGCCTCCGGACATTAAAAATCTAAATACTTTTTTTGGCTTTAAGAAATCATTGAAGCCAGTTCCTTTTGACAGGGTGCTTCTATAGTATCGATGAATATTTGAGCGTATTTTAAATGTAATTGTTCTTGCTGTGTTTTATTTTGACAGTTATGTTCCACATTTTGCATTTTTATTTTTATTTTATATTATATAATTTAATTTGAATATAATATAAACGAGTTCTATACTACTAAAATTGACATGCTCAAATAGATCATAAGAAATTAGTTTCTGGGTGAATATTACTCACTGATAAACTTTTGGAGGGGTAGCCACAGTGGCTCACAAATTTTAACCTGTTTTCTTTTGTATTTTGCTGTATTATATACTATTGTATATTGTATTGTATTATTATTGTTACTGACAATGTTCGCATTTCTTTGAAATTTACGACAAATAAACTAAACTAAACTAAACCTAACAAAAATGGTGGGGAGGCAAATCACTGAATTTTTTAATGCAACAAGAATCACTGAAATTTCCGAAAAACGTTATTAGAAACCTTTATTGATAATAATAAACGTATTTACAAAAGGGTGTTTTTCACCAAAGCAATGCCCAAGCACAGACTCTTTCAGCTCCCAAATAAAACCTTGTATATATTGATGAACAAATTATACAGTTCAAAGACCAAATCAATATAAACCAAAACATGTATATATAATGGGTACAAAAACATTTGTGTTTGCTGGCCAATGTGGTTAAATAAATATTTTTATTATTTATCAAAGATCCATCACTGAAATAAATTCCATTTATTCCAAATTTGAGTCAAAAGCAGCAACTGTGATGCATCTGGTTGGCAAAATAGACGGAATCAATCGAAGACCTACCATTCACGATTATCTGCAATTCGTATTTGTTTCAATACTAGAACTTAAGAAATATATTTATTGATGGAAGCATATGTTGGAACAGTTTTGCGAATGCTTCTTTGTTTTCTAACAAATAAATAGAGAAGATAAGACGAGGCATCACTGATAGCGAAAAATAATTAGCAAAGAAAAACTCACAATTATTGTTTTGTTGATTATCATTCTAAAACTTAATTAACAAAAAAAACATCACAACGTCCCAACATTTTTTTCTTTTCTGGAGGTGGAACTGAAAGCGTTAAACGTTTTTCTGAACTTAAAACTGCATGCATTTTATTCAAAATATCACATCATTCAATGTCGTCCAAAGAATTTAATTAATACGTTTCATTTAAAATAACGACGTTAATATGCAATTTAAAAATTCATTATCTATTTAACATTTGCATTTATTAGCCGAGACGACTTTTAATTACTTTTAATTAAATATTTCTGACAACAGACTTATCGAGAAAAATACGATAAGTGGCAGAATTTGTTTTTTCCCTATCATAGTAGTACTAGACGTGCTATTTATCACCCAACTCGTGAATGTGTCGCAATAAGAACACATGCAATTTAAAACATTTTTATAAATGTTGATTAAGTAGTTTTAATGTATGCTTTTTCAATGAAAAAATAATATTTGATAACAAATAAATATATCAATAAAATCATTTGTATTACAAATGTATTGACATGCTGGTTAATATTTTATAAATTTCCATTCAGCAACAAGCACAGACTATTATAATATAAAAGTGGGCGGATATTGTATTATGTAACCGCGTGATCTGAATTGTAAATACATACATCTATGCCTGTGTATGTATAATGTATGTAAAGATCTATTGGAACAAGCATAACACTTAAAGCTCTATTGTGTAGTGATAACGTATAATATGTATATGCAATCTACTTATATTTAATCAATGCCGATAAGAAAACCTTATACTAACAATACTAACGAGGGGTATATACACTATCGTGCATAAGTATGAATTCAGCAAGTGTTCTCATTAAATTGTGTAAATTGTCTTAGTAAAAAACAACAAATGTTATTTAATATATTTACATTTAGTCCCTCCCGTTCTTTTACTTTCTTACAAATATTGTGATGACGAACATTTTCAACCTCGTGATATTTGCAAATGCCCCCGTTATGAAGTCACCTGACACCGAAAAAATGGTTTCTAAACAATGTCTGTCTCTCTGCTATGCGTGTGTGACCACGATAGCGGTCAAACGACTAAAGCTATCAATTCGAAAAAATCTAATTTTACCAATATTTCGTCAACTACCAAGTTTAAATAAATTTATGAAGAATTCAAATTTACTCAAAATTAAATTTGAGAAGAATTTCATTAAAAAAGTTTTTCGAAATTCCTACCGGAAATAGCTCTTTTACTCTTATCGAAAATTGGTTTTCTGTGAATATCTAGCAAGTCATGCTTTTTAGGAAAATATATTATCCGTATAAGAGATTTTCAATACCTTTTCTATAAAAAAATTCAAAATTCAGATCGGTAGTAACACTTTTACCCTTACCGAGTAGCACATTTTTGCAAATATCTCGGAATGTATATATTCTATAGAGATTTATTAAGAGAACAGAAATACCTAGAATTACATTTTGAACAATTTTTGTATAAACAAATTTCTCAAAATTCGAACCTGAAGTAACACACTTAAAGTTTATTTAGAACAAATTTTATATAATTTCAAACGTATATAAGTATAACTAAGTCGTGTGGTGGAAATATCTCATTTTTTTTAAAATGAATTTAAGATTCGAAACTACTACACCGGAAAGCGAAACAGTGGCAGTTGGTCCAATGTCACTGTTTAACCCGTCTTTTTTGGTTTTCACTATTTGGGGAATTAGCACTTGTCAAAATTGGAACATTATGATATCTAGAAATATTAATGAATTTGATTTTTTAAATTTAATGGGAGTATGTTTTTAAATATAATTAGTTAATATACTCAACGCTTTTCTTAATTTTAATACTTAAGAACACATATAAGAAGGAAGTAATGGAAGAAGCTCGTTTCATGACACTCTCTTTGTTAGAGCGAAGTGTTTCCTTTATGAAACTTATTTTTTAACATATCTTAGTTTGACTTTGTCTATTATATATAATAAAGCAATCTTTTTAACGGCTATTACTAAAGATACTGTGTCCTTTATATGTACATATATGTAATCTACATGTCACCGGCTGCTACACGTATGTTCGGCCATTTGGTTGTAGAGTATTTAAACTATTGTACGGCAGTGTATACACATATATATTTATTCTAAATTTGGTCGGAAAGTCCAGACACGTTATCACACGCATTGAATAAGGTTTGATAGGCATGAAATGCATGGGCAAATATTGACAATGAAGTTGACACACAAACTTGAAATAGATATAAAATCAGGACAACAATTTACACAAAATATTATAATTATTTTGTTAAATATAAATATATTACGCAGAATTTTATTTTTCCATAGCAGTTTATTTGAAATATCCATAAGGCATTTTGAATAAAAAAAAACAATAATAAGGTCAAGTTTGAAAGAATATGTACATATTTGGACACATTAACTAAAGAAGTTGCTGGTAGACATTCGAGAAATAAAATTATCAAATTTACATTTAAACATAAAGATTATAGAAATTTCACAATTCTTGATAATTTCTATGGAATTAGTGTTACATTTTCTATTACAGAAATTTTCATGTTATTAAATCTTGGATATTTGGAAATGTCTTCCTGCATTTGTGCTTCCACCAGAGGCGTGTCTAAAATCCTATTTACAGTTTATATTCATATGATCATATGACCCTCGTCCCAACGAGGGTCAGTGGAAACTGCGTTTTGTTTTCGGACAAGTCCAGACTCCTCCTAAAGGGGAATGATCGCCGTGTTCGTGTCATACGAAGACCAGGTGAGCGATTTGCGCCTTGTAACATTCGAGAATTTGATAAATTTGCTGGGGGGTCTGTAATGGTTTGGGCTGGCATACAATATAATGGTCGTACAGAATTAGTTTTGATACGAAATGGGTCGCTAACAGCAAGGAGATATGCAGACGAAATTACTGTACATCATGTTCAACCATTTGCCGAAAATATCAGCAATGGATTCATTTTTACGCAAGACAATGCCAAACCTCATACAGCTAACATTGTCACAGCTTTGTTGAGATATGCAAATATCCAATGTTTGGAGTGGCCTGCTAAAAGCCCTGATCTCAATCCTACTGAGCACATCTGGGATCACTTGGGCAACAAAATTAAAAATGCACCGAGACCGCAAGTAACACTTGATGAGCTCTCTAACATGCTTGTTCAAGAATGGAAACAGATACCTCAAGAAAGGATCCGAAACTTGATCTCAAGCATGCCAAGAAGATTAGTGGTGTGTATTGATGCAAGAGGGCATATACGCTATTAAGAATGATATTTTTGTTAACTTATTACAAATTAGGATTTAAGTTCATGATAAGACCCAATGGCATTTTAGTTTAATTGTTGGCTTTTTTCCTTTTTGCCAAAAAAGTAAATTTTAATTTAAATAGCCCTTAAATCAACTTAACTCTAAGGAAACACATGAATTTATATATTTATTCGTTTCAATAAATTTCGTTATCTTGTTTCATTTTTATTTTGAATTTTACTGGTGGTCTCTTAATTTTGTCCAGAAATGTATTTTATATCAATTTTAGTATAAATACAGGTAGGTATAGAAATAAGACATTCATAAAGATTACGTAAGTCAAAGAACAGAAAATGAGTAATTGTACATTATACATTTTTTGAATGAAATTTTATAAACAATTCAAGCTCTTTCTGTTCCTTCTGTAATTAATAAATATTTTTATGATAGTATTATCATCCGGAATTATAAACAAGGAAGTAAAAGACAAAATTCGCATGTTATTGCTTTCAGATATGAGAAAATAAACAGAATATTGTAATCGCTTCAGCGAAAATTTAGCATATGAGTATTACATTTAATACATTTATAATTGAACGAAGCATGTCACAATTTAACAGGAAATTTGTAATTTTTATGTTGCTCAGTCTAAAACTTAAGGGTGAAGAATGAAGCGGAATAGTAAATACTTGTCTAGCTACTAGACACTTTTACACAATATATAAAAGTTTTAAATGAATTAAATACATCTTTAACAAATATAAAAGAAAAGGCAGAATCTGGAAAGTCTTAGTGTTATAAGAGAGAATAGTTATTTACAAACCAAGTGCGGGAAGACTATTTTCCCGCATGAGCGCACATTGTAAGCACTCGCTTCCTGCGGTCGCTCGTGCTTTTAATTGCGCGAATGCGTGGAAGATGTCTTCACGCAAGTGGTTTGTACAATATTTTTTGTACGAACATAAAATTAAAAAAATATTATTGATTAATGTCATTGGTATCATACCTAACCTGAGATAGATTACCTAATTAATTTAAGCATTTCATGTAGGTATGTAAGTATTACTCGCCTTTCCCTAAAATTAAGTTATTATATTCTTACACATGGCAAACATGAGGTATTTATTCTTATATTTATAAATTTATAGTACATTTACTGCGTTTTTTGGTTTAAATACAAACAATTCCGAACTGCCAATATGAATGTCGATGTGGTTCCAATAGATGGCGCTTGAATCTTGCTTAAGATGTCACTTAAAATATCGTCAAATAGATGGCGCCACAATTTTTTTGGAAGAATTTTTAATTATTACTCTTATTTCCCACACTTTTAGTGAAGAATAGTGGAGGGAAGTAGTATTTTATAGACTAAATTTTATTACTACCAAGTTAGATTTTTTTCTAAATGTCCCAAAGTGCCAGAGTTTTTTTCAATTTTTACAGTCGCCTCAACCGGGAAAACGTATTTCCCAGTCGAGCTACACATGCGCCAAATGTCACTGTACAGGCGGTGAGTACAAAAACCGATTAACATAAAGAACGATGGAATTCAAGTTACAGGTTTTTCTCCCAACAGTGTGAAATGGTTATAAAAATATAACGGTTTATTGGAATGCACACCATAACAAGAAAATTGAAAAATAAGTGACTAAGTAGAAACGGAATTTAGTTATTTTAATTTTTTTTGGACATTTCTAAAAAAGATAGTCTTATGTCCAAATATTTTTCTTTTTCTTATACCGATACCTTTCTTTACTGCTCTTTTGATTTGTGCTTTACATATTCATAAGAATTTTGAACAATATTTTATTTATGTAATACTAAAAAACGTGTATTACTTCTTTTGTAATGAAGATTGAAAGCATAAATGGGACTGGAAAGCGTAAATAAAAAAAAAATGGATAATCACCAAAATGTATTATTCATTCTCGGAATGAACTCATAGTATGACGATACAATATTTTAGTGGTAACAATAAACACATTTTGGAAATTATCGATTTGTGATTTTTTTATACATATTTAACCAACGAGAGGAGCCTGAAAAATGCCTGGCCTGACACATAGATGGCGTTAGAAACTGTAAAATCGGAATTGTACTGAAAAATGTATGTAACACTTTATTACCATCTCTTAATTAATTCGAATAGTAGCAGCTGTTAATATACTTTGATTGTTGTAAAATGGAATAAATAGAATATCGTGCAGTCATTCAATTTTTTGATTTAATGGTTTAACACTAAATAAAATACATTCGTGCAAAATTATTAGAAGTGTATAAGGATGCATGCATCACCTTCACTTACTACTATGAAAAAATGAGGTGTGGCCACCACACTACTTTCTTATATGTAATAGCATTTCAAATTATAGAATTTTCAGATTTTCTTGGCCACCACACGACTTTCTTATACGTATGACCGTTTCATATCATACAATTTTAAAAATTATTTTATACAAAAATTATTTAAAATCCTATTCTAAGTACTTCCAGTCTCTTAATAAATCTCTACAGGATAAAAGTATTACTTCCGGTACGAATTTTCAATTTTCATTTATACAAAAAATATTCCAAATCCAACTCTAAATACTTTTATACTCTTGACAAATATATATAGAATGAATAATTTACGAAATATTTGCAAAAATTGCTACAAGTGTTACTTCCGGTCCGAATGTTGAAGTTTTTTTTCATACAAAAGGTATTGGAAATTAAGTCTAAATACTTTTATACTCGTAACATACCTGTCTAAAAAGCAAGACTTGCGAAATATTCGCAAAAAACTGATTTTGGATAAGAATAAAAGACCTACTTCCGGTAGGAATTTCGAAATACTTTTTTAATAAAATTCTTCTCAAATTTAATTTTGAGTATGTATGAATTCTTTACAAATTTGTTTAAACTTAGTTGTTGACGAATAATTGGCAAAATACGATTTTTTCACTGAAGTAAAGTACTACTTCCGGTCTGCCGATTTTACTGAAAATCTAATCAGTTCTCAAGAGGGAGATTATATTCACAAATACAAAATTTGGAAGTGATACCTATAGCGATTTGACCGCTATCGTGGTCACACACACACATACTGACATACATACAGAGACATTTTTTAAAAACCACTTTTTCGGAATCAGGGGACCTCAAAACGTGGACATCTGTAAAAATCTCGATGTCGAAAATTTTCATCATCACAATACTTCCTTATACTACGTATAAGAAAGTAAAACTAGATCACCAGAGAATATTATAGCAACAGTTTTTTGGTAATACAAAGGTGTTTTATTAAACGATTATTTTTTGAAAGGTAAAACAAGAAACTGCAACCTTATGGATCAGTTGAATGAAAAAAGTCTAGAGGAAAGACGTGCTTTAAAGAACGAAAACAACAGTCGAACAATGCATTGAAACTGGTGGAACTGCATCACAGAAGACAAAGACCAGATCACCAGAGAATGTTGTAGCAACAGTTTTTTGGTATTACAAGGGTTTTGTTGACCGATTATCTTTTGAAAGGTAAAACAAGAAAAAATGAATGAATATTATTGCAACCTTATGGATCAGTTGAATAAAAAAATTCTAGAGGAAAGACATTCGTTAATACAGAAAAAATCATTGCTCATCAAAACAATGCACGTGTTCACAAAAGTGTAACGATGGCAAAATTCCAACGAGTTAAAGTACCAATTGCGTGAACATCCCGCGTTTTCATCCAGAATTGACTTCTTCAGACTATTATTGTTTTCAAACCTGAAAAAATTCCTGACTGGAAACCGTTTTACATCAACTGACAAGCTATTGTAACAATGGGTGGATATTTTGCAGATCTTTTGGAATCACACATTAATGATGGTATTGGATTATTGAAAAAACGTTGATATAACTGTATTCAAGTTTTAGGGGATTCTGTTAAAAATAAAACACATTTCTCGTCAAAAAAATATCCTGTCATTGCTAGGCCGAGAACTTTTCAGACACCCTTCGTACTTTCGATGTAGATTATGTATGACTAAATTACAACACGTTCTATTACGATAACGATACACAATATAAAGATACGATTCGAAAAGTTCAAAATTTTATAATTAAATTTAAATTAGAGATTCATATGTATCTATTATAATACGTTCAAAATGTTATTTAATTGATTAGCAAACACGATTACGTGCACCTCATATTACTTGTCCAAATTAACTATCTATCTATTAAAAAAAACAATAAAGGGAGTGTGCAGCGAAAATCTAATCTAATCTATGTACTGGGATAAGTTTTATAACAGGAACATATCCGTGTCCGATAATAGAGCGTGAATGCAACTGATAAAAAAATCTACCGTATGAGTGTGGTGTGAGCTTTCAAGAGTCAATATGCTCCGGAAAATGGATTACACGAAAATCCCGCACAACAGCTGTTTAATAGTTTGTACACAAATAAAAAGTTATTTGTACTGTCAATATTGTCATAATGAATCACCTCAAAATACATTGGAAATTTCACGACGGGACTTACATACAAATAAAATGCTAATCAGTAGTAAGCAGAATCAGTCTAAACACTATTTTATAGCGGAAATTCAATTTTAGGTGCTATAAAGGTGAAGTGATTAATAGATATGCCGGAAATTTATGATTTAAAATAGAAAAACCGCATAAGCAGAGATAAACGAAATAGGTATTAAATTAAATGCTTACTTCTGCTATAATTAAACTTTAATATAATTTATTTTCTCATTTCTTGGAAGTAATAATAGATTGTCCAAAACGTTACATAGAGATAAATAGACTTATGTTTACCGAAAGTACATAGAGAAACAGTCAATGTCACCTACATATTATTATGAGAAACTATGAGATAGCAACCTGAAAGATAAATTACAAAAAAATTTTTGGTAACCTTGTATTTTATCTAAAATAGATGTTATTCTGTCACCAGCTTTGGTCTAAAGATCATAGGAGGGATGGAGTGAAGCAAAAATCTATAGTTTTCAACCGTTTCTGATTTATAATCGTCTATTTAAATTACATGGAGATGTTTTAAACAAAATATTACCCAAACGTTTCAAACATTTGTCAAGATGTGCCAACTTTTAGCATTCATTTGAATTTAATTGTAAATTGTAAAAATTAATAGGTTTACATAACCTAAATAAAATGTTGATTGAAATATGTCACAGTTGTTTATAAATTTAGTTACCCTTAAACATATTCTTGAATTCTCCAAATAACTGGTACTCATCCCTTTGACTACATTACTTAATACAAACGATACAATAAATAGAAGAAAAGAGTAGCGTTTGCGTGTTGCAAAATAAAATACACTCTGTTACTTAATACATCATACAAGTTACTAGCATCTTTGCGATATTTTTCTTATACATGTTATATCAATGAAAAACAGGTAATTAGGGTAATTGGGCATATCCGCTGAAATACAACTGCGTACACGTGTTTCTGACTCATTGGTCTTCGTCAGTGCAGTGTAGCCAAGGAGTAAAGTAGGAAAATCTTGGAGATGAAATTACAACAATCGGGGACCATCAAGCGACAGACTCCCAATTGAGGCTTGGGTCGAAATCTCCTGGACACCCTAAGGATTCCCAACGTTGCCACGAGGGAAACAATTTTCGAGATCCCCGCTTGAATTCTAATTAATTGTCAAATTTGATATAAGATTCCTATAATCGCAATTTAAAGGTTTTTTCAACACTGATTTTGAAAATTATCGACATAAACTAATCAACTTTAACAATTAATTCGAAATTACAAGTTATTAATACTATTTCATTGTATTGGCTAGGGAGTAAGCATGATCACATGATTATAAAGTGAGGTCTATTCTGTAATTAAATATTTAGATACGATACTGTCGGTAGAACAAATAAAGGATGACGTTCCCAAGATACCATTATAAAAATTTCTAAATTGCAACGCGTAAGTCAATTACAGACACCCGTTATATATCTAAATAAATGTTAGGTATATAATTTACTAGAAGTATTACAAGGAAAAATTGAACAGATAATATGTTTATCAAATAAATTGTTTTATAAAATTATTTTAAAATTTAAAAAATATACTGAACAATCATGGCACACAACGAAAAATTATCTTAAGTAAACAGCAGTAAATTATAAAGTAAATATATTTATAGCTTGGAGTGTAACAGAAATATGTCCCAAATAATTTTATGATCATCAAATAGTGCCAAACCAATAGAGAATTTTCAAGAAATTAAAATATAATTCAAATTTATTGTTGTAGTAAGTATATCTATATATTTAGAAAACGGCAGGGGTTGAAAGAAATATCATAATAGCAGTTAATACATCATTAAAAATATCTAGATAAAATGTGCTTAGCTATTTTTAATGTTTATAATAATAAAAACAATTACATCATTAAATACCGGCGTTTTGATTTTCCTTTATAACCTAGAAGCGATTGTAGAAATAGATTTTATCAACGTCTTGAACTCAAAAAAGCAATCCATGCCCCATACCCACAATGAATCCTTTTATTTTTAGCAATAAGAGAGATATTTTATCCGCATTGTAGTACAGTCGAGTGATCGCATTTTTAATAATATTATAAAACTTTACACTTCCGAACTTTCCGAACGAACACGAATTAATATATGTATGTTCTCATTTTTGGTTTAAAAATGCATTACATTTCATTTCTCAAAGTTGTTCATATAGCTAGTAAACCACAGTGCATAATCTCCCTAAAAAAAGAGATCAATTTAGCAACAAGAAGTTCTACAAGTCAATTATTGTTGTGCTGATTTTTAACTTACAGAATATGAAAATACAATCATTTAATGTGAATTATATATATTAACACAAAGTAATGAAGATATCAATCTCTGACTAAGCATATATTTGATACAAACACATACAGAAATAGAAGTTAATATTTATTAAACTTAATATTTAAGTCTCTGAATGTATGAATTATTTTTCCTGGGCCTACCCTTGTTTGCTTTGCACCTGATCAGCTGCAAGTATAAAGTATGTGTTATGGCTTATCGCTCAGTTCATCCAAGTTGACAGGACTAAGGTCATTGTAATAATATGATATGATAAAAGAAAAGTATGCATATTGTAAGATAGATACGTACATGTTTCAATAAACAAAAATTCATTAGCACAATTTGCAGAGGCACTCTAATCTATTTTCTAGTTTAATTTCAATTCAATGTAATAAATACTTATATGAAGCATAATCCATCCAACATTAAAAATATATAAATCTAACATAAATGCAACTTAAATCAATTTAAATTTATTTTTTGCTAAATAGTGGCAAAAGACATATAAATTATTGCCCCCCAACTTGTTCACACAATCATTGTTACTGATTACAAGTGTGTAGAACCCAAAAATAATAATTCCAAAAATTGTTGGATCCTTACCTAACATTAAAGAATGATTGATAACACCTCCAAAGCAATAAGCTACAAGTATTGTAATTGGCCATGATCTATCTTTCATGACAAATAACATCATGAACTGCATAAGCACCATTCCAAGTACAACCCATTTGAAGTTGGGATCATGGCCGAACAGTTTCTTTATTTGTGGATATTTTTCTGTAAAAGGAGATAGAAAAATATTATCTAAAAGTTGTTATATCACCTGCTAGAGATTAATATATTTACTTAAAGCATGTAAAAGAGTAAGGAAGTTTATCAAAAGTACATAAAATGCATAATTAAATATTTACATTCAAATAGATAAATGAAATTCAGAAATTTGGGAACAGAGCATTTCCTGTGCTTATTTCTAAATCTAATATAATTAATATTTGCATTGCATGAAAAAAGCATTTCCTATTTGTGATAAGGGAGATTGGTTTATCTCTAACCTAGAATAATCTTCCTTCGACTGGCATGCGGTTCCTCCGTGTAAACCCATTCGAAATCGGTCCTGGTGCATTTCTGGCCCATTTTCTCGAACTATATTATAATATACTGATATATTTTTCTTTCTACGGTAACACCGATGTTTTTAACGAAATATTTGCTTTTAGAAAGTGTCATTAAAAATATTATGTGTTAAGTAGACAAAAAAATATTATATTATATGACACGACATATGCACTATATATATCACATATAATTAATACTACACCTTAAATAATTATTTACACAGGTATTATAATTAATTCCAGATTCCCACATATAACATTACATCAACTTTAAATATCGTAATGACATGTGACTAACATTAACATGTTCGCAAACTTAACTACTTGGACATAACTAAACAAGAAACTTGAAGAGACAAGAAATAGTAAGGAAAGATCACCGTTAAAAATAAATTCCGAAATAGACGAGAATTACAACTATACACGCACGTATCTTTAAATATTGGTTGACTGTGTTGATTAGTCACAGCACAAACTAATTAATAATTAAAAAATCGCGTTAAAATATATTTTTTCACTGTTTACGAAACACGTCCAACTACATCAAAAACGATTTTCTTACTACTATAGTCTGTAACATCAGGAAAATTGTTAAGTATATTTGCGATTACATATGCATGAATAAAAAACGATAAGGAGATATACATAGAAGTGCTATATAAGTCACTGCATTATTTACAACCAACACCATAACTAATTCTTACATAATTTGTGTTGGAGAATAGAGAATACATGTAGTAGCTAGAATTAAGCAGGCACAATCATATATTTTACGTATTATTTTCTGAAAAATAGAAGTGGTTCCCTTCAATTCTATTAATCCACATCGGTCATGCAAAATTATACACTACTCATTATAGTTCTCTTTTTACTGCCACATATTTAGATAATATTAATACAGTTGCAGATTCTTGTAAAAATATACAATTAATAGTCATGCGGACCCAAAACATTTTATTATAATTTCGTTTCTTAAAAATTTCAAATAGCTTGCGTTAATGACATCTCGCGGTCAAATTTCTAAACTAAAAATCAAGTGGTATTTTCTGGTACAAATAAAAACCTATGCCTACATTACCAATAATATTGAAAGAAAAATACTAACAAATAAAGCAGATACATGTTATCTGCGTTAAAACTTTCTGAAATTCTTTACAATAAATATAATATTCAGAAAAATGTTGGGTTACTTATAAATATACACATCATTTATTATAGAGTACACAAGCTAACACCACCATCTCAACACAATCTTTCAAGCTCCAATATTAGTTTCAAACATAATCCTGCAGAATAAACTATAAAAACAATATAAAGAATTTATTTAAATAGAACCATTACATCTTATACATTATACAAAACGAAGTGAATGCATGTTTTATATATTTAATACATATTTTAACCAGTTTTCTCTTTATAAGAAATCACACCTTTTGCTATTAAATCAGGAATTTCCACAGCTAACCAAGGTCCTAACTAAAAAAAAATATTTTGAAATTATAAACGAAATTCACAAAGTATTAAGGACTAACTCCTAAAGCCATTGCATGACCTATACCAAATTTAGGTACATTTCTAGCCCATAAAGGTTTAAAATGATCACTCAGGCAAATCTTACCACCCCTATACATTTTAGCTGTTTTGCCATCCAATTCAGGCAAGGCTATTTCAGGTGCTGTTATTGGGTATGTTACTGGAAGCTGAAATATTACAATCAATATGTCTCACGTTATAACTTATTAATATGCATTTAATGGTACCTCAAATTCTACTACAAATTCATATTTTAATAAGTCATGGATGTACCAACATTTTCCAAACCATTTTGTTCCCTCCTTATTTGATTCAAGCCTAAACCAGTCATTATCAGAAACTTTATTATTTTGAACAAACTATAAACAAAACATATGGTGATGTGGTTATAGTATATTTTAATGCTATGTAAACCTTTATTAAACTTTGATACTCTTCTTTCAGCCTTTGTATCCATAATTCTTTATCTCTTGGACCTGCTTTTGTAACTAATAGTGGAATGCTACTTAATGTTTTTCTTGTGCCCTCGTCAACCATATTGACAACAAATAAATAGCACAATTTACTAATTGCTGCCAATCTAGAAACAATTAGGCAAAATTATGAAAAAACTATAAAAATATTAAGTTAACTTCATGTAAAATATATTTTAAATTGCTATTTCCTTTCTCTGTGTGGATGTTCGTAATTTAGTAACTTAAAATGAAATAGATTCCAGCTAATCATTCGAATTTAGGGATAAAATTATGAATTTATCTTTCATCTCAGTTGTCGACATGTCAGCCACTACATACTACCAACTTGCCGCTTGCTATCAAGTCTACCAACCATGCCACACTTCATGTGAATGCAAAGAAAGGTGTCAGAACAATATGATAAAAAAACTAATAAAATCAAATGGCTGATACGTTTTTTGGTTTTGATACTTCTATAAACGTTAGTACATATGATTTATTAATGTATTACATTTATAAAAAAAATATTACAAATGTATTAAGTTTTGCACCGTACTTCTAAAGTCAATTGCGTTTCGGTTTGTTGTTCTTTCTTTTTATTTTGATTTATTTATATATTTGAGCAGATCATACAAACTAAATTAGTTAATTTCTGCCAAAAAGGAAGTACTGGTAATGCTAATTTAAATGGAACATTTAGGATCAAGATATTTAGGTTAGGTCGTCAATTGAAGTAGTTTATGTTGTATACTTTGTTTTAGCATGGGGATCATATGTTATCAACCGACGAAGTTGACTGCATAGAAACTGAGGAAGAAGAGTATGATGCTTTAAATGACGAAACATTTGGTGCTACTGAAGATGGGAGTAATCTTGATGATTGGGAGCAGCAACATGAACAGTTAGCAGAAATTGCAGAAAGTAGTAGACACTCTGAACACATAGGCATGTATTATTTCAGATTAAAGTAGTTGTTCGCTTAAAGTGTATTGAAATAATTAATATTTATATTATAGAAAATTCCATATCTCGGTTGGTTTTGGACGATTCGGATGATTGGGTTGTTAAAAATTCAAATGAAGATGAAAATCTTTTTGAATACCTTAATTTATTTACCAATTTGCCGAAGAAGACACAATCAGCACGACCATTTGTAAGTTAAGCAAAAGCATATTAACTTCAGATCTTAAATGCAAGAAATATTATTTTAGGTGGAGCTAAAGCCTGAAATTAGGTCACAGAATCTGAAAACACATAATAACATAACTCCTTTTACAACACAAAATGTAACTCCAAATTCTGTTCCCAAAAACATTTGTACAGTTGAAGAATTGGAACGGGGACTGTTGAATAATAGGATTCCTACAAGTCAACCTCATGTGCCTCCACGAATACAACGTCCTATATTCTTAGTAAGTAATATAATATGGAAAGAATATGCTTTGTGTGTGAATTTACTTGTTTTTGTTTAATATTTGGTTGATAAGCAAGTAAGATAAAATACTGCAGATATTTGTTACAATAATATTTGGCATATATAACTTTGAAATTTAGTCAAAAACCCTTTTCTCATTTTGAGGTTATGCATAGTTCACTTAAATTTTTTGCATACCCTAATTGTTAATTAAAATTTTGCATTCTTATCTCTCTAAAATGTGTAGGTGCTGCTAATACACAGTGCTAAAAACTATAGAATTGTTTACAATATATTTGTGAGTTAAAAAGAGGGACTTCCCCCAAGTCTGATTAAATTTAAAAATACCTAAGGAATGAGATCACCATATGTGTCACAAAAGATAATATATTGGCTAATGCTTTCATCTTTAAATAGAGCATATTTTAATATTAAATGTAAGTACTGCATTCTTAAAATATGAAAATAATGAAACACTACTTGTAAAAGTATGTAATATGAATACTTTAATATTCATTATTTTATATACATTTAGCTATATTCAGCCCTTTTAACAGAAAATTTCTAAAATTAAACTTGGATAAACAGGATTGCCAAGTGGTGTATGCAGGTGATATATCATAAAAGTATTTGGATCATTTAGAACATGTGAATACTTAGTGGGGTGAAATAAAACTAAGTAATGAGTGTTTGATTATGTACTTAGATTTGGCAACACGATTATAACATCACCATTATTGTCTAACAGAATTACAGAAGGATGTAACTTCTAGATGATGTGGTGTACATTTATGAACTATTGAAGATGTGATAGCGATAACTACAAATATATTAAAGTAGATGCGGTAAGCTTTTTTTATGATATGCAAAGAAAACTATTTATGATAGTACAACTTCTGCACGCTCTTGTTTGGTGGATGCAGCAATATTAATTGCCAGGGAAGAAATTCAGAAGTTGCAATAGATGCGATGCTGAATGAATTTTATTTATATAAACATGAAATCTGAACATGAAAAAGCAGGGTCTCCACTATAATAACTACCTAATTATAACTATTAATTAACTATATCTTATATTGTTCCGATCGATTTATCTCATATTTTGTCAAGTTCACATTAAACTGTATTCCAGTGGAACATGTAATACACACTTTATGTAAATCTTCAATTATTGCTTGGAAAATTTCTATTTTCTCCGTCGTGTTCTCTCCACATAATCAATATTTAAGGTTAGAATTTCCAGATTCACGTATTCGAAATCTGGTAATCGTAATATAACACGGATTCTATGGGGTAAGGGGATTGCGCTAGGATTCACGAATCCGGAGCCAGAATTCAAATAAAGGCAACAGTTCGTTCAGTTTGACTAAAATCCGGATCATTGGATTAGTAATCCCTTGGTCGAAAGAAAGCACCCCACGAAGCGATACAATTTCAAAAATAATCGCTTATAACTTGTGAATATAAGCATATAATAGTAACATTCACATTATAATTTATAAGATAGCATGGCTAGGTTAATGTTTGGATACACCATGAAATATTTATTTCTCATTAATCTCTTATAAAATAAAGTCATCACTCTTATACAAAACTGCCATTTTAAGCAAAAAGTGAACATGTTCTACTCACCTCAGCCGCACATTTTGTTGAAATGCGTATTTTCAGATCTTTCTAAATTTGCCATGAGCTTTGCCAATTATCTTGGAACCGATTATAGTACAGAGTGCTAAATAATTATAGTACATTCAAAAGAAATATAGTAAGTACATAAAAGATATGTTTTTATTTTACTTATTACAACTGACAAATTTTCTGTGTAAAAAATAAAAGTAAATTTAAAAGCCGACCCAAGTTAGCGATAGAATTGAAACATTAGTTGAAATTAAGTTCTATCTCAGCATCTGAGTCAGACATGTCAGAATCTTCAAACTTATTTTTCTGTACGTACATTAATTAATAGCAATTTAGGTATGTACATTTGTTATTTCTCTCTGCAGTTTTAATCATGTATCTTTCCTAAATATTCTTTCACACTGGGCATTAGAGTGAGGTTTACACAAGAAGTTTAACACAAATTTGGCTAAATTTTGAAATTCAATAACTTCGAGAACATTTTTATATTGTAACAAGCGCGCCACCAAAAAATATCTAGTTCTTCATTTCTTATTTCCTGTTGTGAAATTGAAGGTAATTTTCTCCATTCGTTATCAATTAGTTGTTCTATATCAACTGTAGTATAGGGAAGAAATCTGTTAGCATTTTGAAATATTGGGAATAAACATGGATATTTACTTTCTTATACGTAGTATAAGGAAGTATTGTGATGACGAAAATTTTCGACTCCGAGATTTTTGCAGACGTCCACGTTTTGAAGTATCCTGATACCGAAAAATGAGGTGTGGCCACCACACGACTTATACGTATGAGCGTTTCAAACTATACAATTTTAAGAATTTTTTTATACAAAACTTATTCAAAATCCTATTCTAGGTACTTTCATTCGTTTAATAAATCGCTATAGAATGCATACTTTGCAAGATATTATCAAAAAACGAGGTGTGGCCACCACACGACTTTCTTATACGTATGAGCGTTTCAAACTATACAATTTTAAGAATTTTTTTATACAAAACTTATTCATAATCCTATTCAAAGTACTTTCATTCTCTTAATAAATCGCTATAGAATGCATACTTTGCAAGATATTCGAAAAAAAGTGCTACTCGCTAAGAGTAAAAGTCCCACTTCCGGTCCGAATTTTGAAATTTCATGTACACAAAAAATATTGCAAATTCAACTCTAAATACTTTTGTACTCTTAATAAATATATATAGAATGCATAATTTACGACATATCTGCAAAAAATCGATATTCGGTAAGAGTAAAAGTGGTACTTCCGGTCCGAATTTTGAAATTTTTCTTATACAAAAGATTTTTAAAATTATAATTTAAATACTTTTATACACGTAATGTACCTGCCTAGAAAGCATGACTTGCGAGATATTCGCAATAAAACTGATTTTCGATAAGAGTAAAAGACCTACTTTCGGTTGGAATTTCGAAAAACTTTTTTAAGATAATTTGTCTCAAATTTAATTTTGAGTAAATTTCAATTCTTTATAAATTTGTTTAAACTTAGTAATTGACGAAATATTGGCAAAATTCGGTCTACCGATTTTACTGAAAAACTAATCAGATGTCAAGAGGGAGATTGTACACGTAAATACAAAATTTGGAATTGATATCTACAGCGGTTTGACCGCTATCGTGGTCACACACAGACAGACAGACAGACACACACACACAGACATTTTTTAAAAACCACTTTTTCGGTATCAGGGGACTTCAAAACGTGGACATCTGCAAAAATCTCGAGGTCGAAAATTTTCATCATCACAATACTTCCTTATACTACGTATAAGAAAGTAAAAGTGGTTTTTAAAAAATGTCTGTGTGTGACCACGATAGCGGTCAAACTGCTATAGATCTCAATTCCAAATTTTGTATTTACGTGTATAATCTCCCTTTTGAGATCTGATTAGTTTTTCAGTAAAATCGGTAGACCGGAAGTAGTAGTTTACTTCAGTGAAAAAATTGAATTTTGCCGATATTTCGTCAATTACTAAGTTTAAACAAATTTATAAAGAATTTAAATGTACTCAAAATTGAATTTGAGAAGAATTTTATTAAAAAAGTTTTTCGAAATTCCTACCGGAAATAGGTCTTTTACTCTTATCGAAAATCAGTTTTTTGCGAATATTTCGCATGTTATGCTGTTTAGACAGGTACGTTACGAGTATAAAAGTATTTAGAACTTAATTTTCAATACCTTTTGTATAAAAAAATTTTCAAAATTCGGACCGGAAGTAACACTTTTATTCTTATCCAATAACGATTTTTTGCAAATATGCCGTAAATTATGCATTCTGTAAATATTTGTCAAGAGTACAAAAGTATTTAGAGTTGGTTTTGAAATATTTTTGGTATAAATGAAATTTGAAAATTCGGACCGGAAGTAACACTTTTACTCTTAGCGAATAACACTTTCTTTCGAATATCTCGCAAAGTATGCTTTCTATAGAGATGTATTAAGAGAATAGAAGTACTTATAATAGAATTTTAAATAATTTTTAAATAAAATTTTTTTATAACTATAATTTGAAACGCTCATACGTATAAGAAAGTCGTGTGGTGGCCACACCTCATTTTTATTTCTAAAACTATTAGAAAGCGAATTTCGTGGAATAAAGTAGTCGAAATTTTTTAGAAGTGGATCATTAAAACTAAATCTCTTAATTTATTGACATACGGATATCATAAATAATCGACAGCGACTCAGGAAATGTGTAATTAAATGGGGATGTTTTTTTTACTTCTTCGTTCTGAAGAAGGTTCATGACATGTATGCCGAGATATTTATTTTTAATGTTGAAAAATGTAGTTTTATTTCGTAATTCCCCTTTCCGCTTAAAAATAGTAATTCCGTAAATCCCCGTTACTAATATATTCCAAATATTTGGCGTTTCATGACTTTCACGGTTCTTGTCCAAAGAGTGGCTTTATTTATGTATATTGTAAGAAATATGAAATTATTGTATAATGTGCGTATTACATCCACTTTGAAATTTTATAGTAAATCGAGTTGAAATTATAGTACAAATACTATAATTATAGTACGGTTGGCAACACTGTTTGCCATAAATGATCACTTCTCTTAGTTTTTCTTTTGACAACAGAACGCATAAATTACGTAAATGAAGTGACTCTCACAATCCAGTTTTTTTTAATCCAACTCTAGTTTGGGAGTGATATGATTGTTATTGTAATATGAAATACTAACCAAATAAATAGTTTTTTAGTTAAGTAAACTCGATCAATGTAAGTAAGAACTGATTTATAAATGTTCGGTTAAGCACATTTGAAATTAAACCTAAACTAAAAGATAAGGCTCCGGTTCTTTGTTATGTTGTAGTGTCTTTCACGTATCATCTGTACTGTGTACGTTTACTTTTTTACTTTGAAGTCAAAAAAAGTAAAGTAGCACCCGCATAATGGTATGTAATCCTAATCCCGGGGTTTTGTTTAGGTTAGGAAATTAAAAACAACAATCAAGACCATTTTTAAATAAATAATTAAATAACATTATTACATCTCCTGGTAATTTTATATGTATACTGTCAGTTCTCTCATACGAAAATTCATTTTAATTCGAAGTTATAATGGCAAAATTCTCATAAGTACGAAGCGACAGTATAGTCAAATGCGATGATGTTTCGGGTCCCCTTTCGCCTCGTCGTATTTGAGTCATAAAAAACCAGCGATTACACTGGGGGAAACGTATTTATACTCCTATAAACGTGGGAATTATTATTCCAATTCAGGCCCGGTCAGGTTCAGATCCGTTTATCATAGGTGTCAAGCCTGTCCACCGAGTGGGCTGGGTTTAAGTCGATCCGTGTGGTGCTCTAACGTTTAGTGCCGACGTCCAAAATGTTGATTTTAAGCGCAACTTTTATCTTATGGACTTCGGCAATCTTCTTGTATAAATGCCAAATGTCAATAACTGAGTAATATATTAAATGTTAACTGGGCTCGGTCAAATCCAATCATATATGTTTAGCACGTGATTTTAAAAGTTCTTCGCGATTACCAAATAGTTTATAATGCTTTAGACAGATGGCGCCAGGTAGGGGCCGAAATTTGTAGATTAGCAGAGTCAGCAAAATGTCATTATGTCCGGCCTTGCTATATCGCAGCGATATCGAGTTTCAGCCATGTAAACAGCAAGGCCAACTGCAAATAGCTTCGATTTACGTTTATGAATTTGATTCTCTAACCTCAAAATATTGATCCTTATGTAACGCCATCTTGTAGTACCCAAAAGATATATTTTCTGAATTTTTATTGAAATAACACTTTAAACATTAACTTTACAATAGACAATTAATATTAATAATTTTAAAATAATTAAAAAAGTGTTGGTGATAATAGAGTTGTTGGGTAGTGTCAAGAATTACAAGTTTACTTACGTTTCACTTACCTTGTAAAGTGCTTGTTTAACGTAATCACCGCTTTCAAATGTATTGGCAGATTTTGAAGCTTTACTATTCCACATCGCAATATTTGCTTCAAAACATTCAGCCACTCTGGGCATCGGTAGCATAATTTGCACCTCCTTTAAGCCTAACATATGGTCTACAGAATCGCAACCAAATGATCTTGTTAAGACAAAATAACTTTGTTGTACAGTATACTCGGATATTACAATAAACTGATGTACATGCATGCGCATTTATTAAAAGAAATATAGAATATTTCGAAATAACGGTGGTTAAACAAGTAATATTCATTAAACTCTTTTTTTCTGTGTATTTCGGTACATATTTGATGTACTTTTTTCCATTTTGGTATTATTACAAGTTGCTAATTTAGTTGCTTACAGTGATGCACTCTCTGGTGCTGCCTATACCAAATCCGTTAGTATTTCTACTCACACATGACAGACCAAAATTTGCTTTATAATTAGTTTCAGCATTTTAGAATTACTATAGCATCTTTATTTATCCAACAGGCACATGTCTGATTACAGAACAAAAATTGACAATGTAGAAATATTCATAATAAACCCACTTGATTTCTGATATCCTTTTTAAAATGATACTAAATAAATATATAAATATATAGTTTTCTATTGGTACTCGACGTAACTTCCAAAATATATTATAGTAAATATGTAGCACATATTAAATGAAACGACTGAATGTGTGTAGTATTAGAATAATATAAGTAGAAAAGAATATGGAACAGACAAAATAAATGTCAAATCAGTCAAATGTCAATAACAGTAGATTTGATATAATCCAATCATATTGCATATTTTTATCACGTGATTTTAAAAATGGTCAGCGATTACCAAGCAGTTTATTGTGCTTTGGATAGATGCCGCCACATAAAAAACGATATTTTGAGGTTTCCAGAATCAGAAAAATCTCGTTATGTGAAAGTACTAGTGACATCTAATGGATATATATTGAATTTCTGAAACTGACGCTTGAAGGCGTATGAAAGTGATTCTCAACTAGTAGTGCTATTGAATATTTACTGAGGGAATTTTAATGACTTTTTTTTTATTTACAGCCACCCCACCAACAACATCTCCCAAGATTACCACCCGGAATTCACCCGTTGAATATTCCACCGCCATTGAGAAATATCCCGCCTATGCCACCACCCCCCTTAAATTTACCTCCCGGTTTAGTTCGTATGATAAATTCTTATCCACCAGTTCCTGGACCTCATAATGGACCCCACCTACCGCCACATCGACTGATGCCGCATGGTGGTGTTCAATTCCCGGTAAGTTAACACCTGGAAAGTCCTTATTTCTCATACGAAAGATTTAAAATTTTCAGATAAATCATCCGTTCAATTTTCCTCCTCCACCCCGTAATCCTAACATCCAGAATATCAACCACATGAACAGGACCCACATGCACAGGAATAACAATATGAACAGCCTGAAGATGAAGTCTGATGGAATGATTTGCGTACCAGAACTTAACAAGGACGAATATGCTGGACTGATGACAAACAGAGAGAAACAGTGGTTACTGAATATACAGCTCTCTCAGTTGAACACAGGGACGCCGTATTTTGACGATTATTATTACACAGTGAGTCTTTTAATAGTATATTATGCAATGAGCATTTAATGATAGCTATTAAGACACGAGTAAGAAAATTACAATACGAGCCGAAGCCGAGTATTGTAATGAATACGAGTGTCTTAATAGCCATTAAATGCGAGTTGCATACACTATTTTTTGAACATTCCATTTCATAAATTGAGCGTAAAATTTTCCGTACATCTTTGCGAATTTAGCTGGTAGTAAATTGTTCGTGGCTACTAAGACTTGTTCCATAATATTTGGTGGAGTCAAATATTACATTTCGCTGTCATCCCTCATTTTTACATTTTATATTTTCGAAAAAGCACAAATTTATCTACTTACTAGTAAATTGCAGAGAACTGTCACATTTAATTAATTTTTATATCTGTCAGATATGCAGTCGCCATATTGAATATTGATTGAATATTGGAATGTCGCATTCCTATTGGATATAAACTTGTATCTTAATGAAAAATCTGTATTCCTATTGGACATAAACTTGTATCTTAATGAAAATCTGCATCTTAATGGACATCATTAAAGTACAGGTTCGGCATATCTAATAATACAATTAAAGTATGGGAGGAGAAAAAATAGATTTAGTAGTTGTTCCTATCATTGTGGTAACATAATGCTCGACGACATCGGAATACACGCTGGTTAAAAATTTTGATAATTAGAACGTATAAATAAGTTTCATATTTAGATAATAAACTCTTTTTGATATTATTATTAATAAGTTTACTAAATAGAAATTAAGACGAATTTTCATTTCACGCGAACATATCAAACGTTGGTTGATTTTCGTATTATTTTCGCAATATGTTGGATCCTAATTAAATAAAACGATTTGCGATTTTTTAAATATCTTCTATCGCTTTTTAACTAGTATATAGTATGTAGATCGCATTTGAATACTTATTTTATACGTTAAATAAACAAATGTTTTTAATTGTGGATGCTTCAGTTTTTCTCTCTTACATTGAAGTTACATGAGATGGGTTGAGCGATGTTTGTATCACATAGTTACATAAATTAAGACTCTTTAAAACTATCTATACTATAAATTTATAATTTTATAGAAAGAATTTAATTATCTTTATATAATATGTTTTTGTTGGCAGTATAGTCACTTCATTGTGAAACTTAACGTTATTTCTTTAAACAACAAACAGCTATAATAACTAAAAAATGAGTGGTGCCCTTTATAAGTGTACACTAACTGGTGGTCTTTCATTATTTTTAGATGTGATATAATCTAATAATCCTTTACATTTACTGTAAAATATTCAGAAAATCTATTAAAATAGGTGTGATTGATTATACATCAAATAAAATACAATATTGTAATCACAACTGTATACTGGCAATACAACAGATAACAAGAATGGTACTTAAGTATACCTGAATATTAAGTGGTAACAAAGGTAAAGTCGCTTTCTTCTAAGCGTAAAGTTCTACAAACTTCCATAATTATGATCGTGTGACATTTATATTGGGAGATGAAACAGCTTTATTGGGAATCGTAACGATAATTATTTTAATTACTTACTGGCCATAAAATATATATCTTTTCACGAACACATAATTATAATTCTTAAATTAGTATGTACAGCGTATGACATAAAACTTATAATAAATGCATAAAAGGCATAAAAACAAAAGTCTGACAACAAATATGTAATGCTTCAGCTGCTAATCAACTATTCTTACAGCATTTACCTAAACGGCATGATTGCATATTAGCACAAGTTTCTAGAATAGTAAGTAATAAATGAAAATACCTTCTTTTAAACACACAAACCTCTAAAATTTATGTTGTTGAGTAACTGTGTTCAATTAAACTATTTATAAGTTTAAAAACTATATCAATAAACACCCACTTAAACACTAATATAGTAATAATTAAAAGGTTATATACAATGTCTCTATTCACATAGAATTTATATATAATCAGTGTTTTAATTGATATACCGATCGGCCATTTGCATTTTAGCGAATTTTACGTTTTATAATATGTGTCCTTGCTTAAATTCAATATAATGTGACATTAAGTGCAGTTTAACGGATTTTTTCATAATGATGTTGAAAATTATGGACATAAACAATTAACTTTAACACAATGTGAATTCAAAATTACTGGTTATCACAATAGCATTTGTCACATTGGCAACGTTATAATAGCATGAAAACTTAATTTCTATGGCATTCCCGTTTTTACAAGAGCGTTCTTCTGTGCAGTAGAGTGTTCGCGTACCATTAGTCACGTCATGGATATATTGCGTCCACGAGCTGCACTATTTTGCTAGAAATCCATCCCAGCATGAGGACCAAGCAAGCTCATCTTGAGTTTATGCTTTTACAATTATGCTCCCTCTGACTTGATAATCTAAGTATGATATAAGTTTCCGAATGGTGGGAAATTCAAGTCGATCAGTTGCATATGACGTGATGTACTTTAAATATTAATATTACCTGCTTTTGTGTGACCATGAACCATTATTTCTCCCTATGTATATTTCAATGTAATAATACGCATCAATATGTCATTTTTTAAACAATTTGCTGATGCGATAATACTTGCCTGATATTACAGATAAGAATAGTTGGCTCAGTCAAGGCAATATTTTTATCCGCGTTTTGTATCGCCTGAAGGCGAATATAGATGGCGTTGACATCGAAAAATTACAGTTTTCAATAATAGTAAGTAAATAGCGGGTGATTCAAAATGTATTTGGTAGCGGGAAATTCAAAATAAAGTTTATTACAAATTAGGGTTTAATACATGATCACAAACTGTAATCAAATTGCGTACTATTTACTAGTTCACACAATAACTTTTTAAAGAAAAGAATTACATAAATAACTACACTTTAATACTGTCACGTAGAAAAGGTACAAAGTACATTTATGATTATTAATAAGTAACATCTAACACGTATGTTTTAGTTAAATTACCAGTACAAAAATAAATTAACGAACAATAGCATAATCTACCAAAAGTAGAATATTCGACTAACAAACATATTTTTAACAATAAGATAGAACAGTTGTCGGAAAAGCACAAGTACCTACTCAAAATACTACAAAGTAGGTAATTAAACCTGATAAGCATACAATGACTTAAGCCCATTTTTACTACCACCATTTACAAAATCTGCTATTACATAAATGATGAACATAAAATAAGGCAACATAAATAAAAATATGGACACCCTAACAAATTTAGTACACATCTTATTATCAACACATAACTAAAAGAGGGACAATTTGTGCTTTAAAAACTAAATAATGTTAATTACATGCCTATAGAAGGGAACAAAAAAATTAAAATAACAACTAACACCAAATTGATTAAATTATTGTTGTTGTGAAACAAATGACTTCCAATAATATAATATGGGTGCCTCCGGCTCCGTGGGTGGCCTCATGGGATGGAGTGTCAGCACTTCATTTCTGTTGAGGTATACAGATTGAGGGAGTGCATAGCAGGTTGCGTCAAAATGTAGGCTACACAGTTTATTGGCACCTAGCAAAGGTTTCATGTTCATTTGCTGCTGCCAAGTTTCGCTCTCAAATAATAAAATATAATAATTTCAACAGTGTACTAACAAATATCAACGATAGTATAAAGGCGCGTTTTCATTACAGGAAACTGCCTAGGAAAATCATTGAGAAAAATCATAAATGCATTTGTACCAAGAAATTTGAAGTTTGTATTAACACTGCTGAACATCGATTGCTTGTTTGTCAAAAAACGTAATATAGAAACTTAAAAACAAGTAGTTACAACCAGGTGGTCCGTATTACACCTGGAATCAGAACTACAAACAAAAAATCTCCGGCTCACCTCAGGGTTATACTTATATCAACTATCAGTTACTTGTTCGCATTCTCAGAAAATAATGCATCGCTTTTGCTTTCTGGCTGTACGCCCCACACATAATGCACCAGCTTCTATCCATCCTTCAAGTCTAAAAATGCCTTATGTCAACTTAAGAAAATTATCATATTACTCTTTAGAGAACTACGGTACTACCATCAACGAAGTACCAGTAATCCAAAAAAAAAAAAAAAAATCACTGAGTTTAAAACACACAAATGAAAATTTGTTGACGTGCCTACAAAGTGACAGCGCTATAGTAGCGACATCTCAAGTTATTCGGTTAAAGGTCATAATTCAAATTTACTTATAGGTCTCTGTCTGTAAAACCGTGGCGCTATCTAACAACGCCTTTTTAACTAGGATTAGTCGGATAAAACCGCCCATTTAACTGAAAAATCTTATTCTAATCTGTGTATGATATACATACTGAAATATGTAAGGGATAATTTATCTTGATATTCCTATAATCAAATAATGTGTTTTGCAGGTTTTTAAAGAGCGCAAAGCCAAAAGCAACAAAGAAAACCAACAAATCCTCGATAAAAATCAAAGGTATGCTTATAACAGAGGCACCAGAGAACATTACAGGAACAATGAGCGACAGGAAACACCAAATCCAGTGTTACCTCGAGTATATACACCTTTACAATTTGAAAATTCGCTGGGGAAGTTGCAGTGTGGTTCGGTGACTGCTCCAAGGAAAATAATCGACATGGACGTAGTAACGTTGGAAAAAGATCAGGAGAACATTACCGTTTCGAAGGACACCAAGAAGACGAAACAGTTGCTTTTAGAATTAGAGGCGTTGTACAGTTTGATATTAAAAGCCGAAGATTTAAGTAATCCAACGGCATTGACGAACATGGAGAAGCTGAGGGAACTGAAGCAGAAACAGAGGTTAAGAGAATTAGAGGCGGCTCCGACGGCAGAACAGAAACAGGAGGTTTTGAAATTATTGCAGCAGGAAAGCATACCTGTAGTAGAAAATCCCCGAGATTATTTATTGAAAGTAATAAATGGTCTAATGCAAGAAGAGAAGTATACTAGTTTTCTTAATATAAGGAAAGGCAAGATGTTATTGTTAAGGATTTTACCGCATTTAAATGTTGATAGTTTTGCCGGACAACTGGCAGATTTATGGTTGAAAGTTCTTATGAGTATATCCATAATTGGTAGGAGAGACACAGCTGGAGATAATCTCTTACCTAGACTGCATCCATTTTTCAAGAGGTATGTAAAATTTCATTACTTATTTCAGAAAAGAATATTAACAATTAGTAGTTAATAATGATAGTACAAGCAGAGAAAACGATCAATGAGAAGCGAAAAGGACGTTAAATGCATGTCCTTGTTTTATCGGTGGGCAAGGGGAGCGTGGTTGTCTGCGCGTCGTCTGTCAATGCGAGACGTTCGTAAGAATGAAAATGTTTATGCCCTGAAATACACAAGCAGTGAGCTAAAATTTAAAATAGTTTATAAAAGAGCTGAGGGGATACTAAAAATTCTGTCCCATTATAATATATACTATAGTCCGTCTCAACCCTATTATGCAGTACAGGTCTTATGGCAATTGATTTCATGGTTGCCAAGTCGTCTCTCTGTATACTGTCGTTACAGTTCCGGTTCAATATCTGACATTTTTTGTAATCAATACATAACCTATACGACTGTTTGTCATTCAATTGATGCATACAAAAAATTAATAGTAATTTGAAACACTTAAAAGGGGAGAGATATATGGGAAGATGGATTAGTTAAAATATTTGTAATAATATAATCCTTTGGGATTGTTCTGTAGAAAATTATTTAAAATCTAACTGAATATAGTAAGCCAGAGTAAATAAATTAATATTTCAAAGAAACACTTAAGGTATACAATTTTCTTCGTTACTGAATATTGACATCTTAATCAACTATCTACTATAAATTCAGACCAAGACAAAGTTAATCACAAGTTTATTTTTCATAAAAAGACTTTTCTATTTATAAAAACAACTTAAATAATACATATTTATGAAAAGAATAACAATAACCACACATACACATGTACTTTTATTTTTTAATATGTTACATGACTTATATAGTCTTATTCAATATTAATATGTTAATCTACATTCCGTTATACACATTTAAAGACACAAATTCCTCACAAATTCATTTTGCAACAACATACTTTCCCATTTATAAGAACAAGTTAATAATACATGGTAACATTTATGAAAAAACTAACCGTGACCATACAAAGGGTAGGTACACATATTGTTTTATTTTTCTTCAATCACTTAAAGAATCTTGATCTGATGATGAATGTGTGATTAATTATAAACTCTTCAACATCGTCTTGCAAGTTGGCAAGGTGGCCAATGTAATTCTGCCAGTTGTTCACTGTTACATTCTGATAACCCTCCACAATTAATTGTTTAATATCTCTTCGTTTGAATGTCGTATTGTTCATTTCAACGTAGTGCTTAACTTGTGCCCACACCATTTCAATTGGGTTTAATTCACAATGATAAGGTGGAAGCCGAAGAACATAATGCCCTTTATTCTTTGCAAATTCATCAATTTTGTTTCTGTCATACTGAGACCTAACCTCTGACACACAAGCCAGTAAATCTCTTTTTAACATGTCATTATCAAGTGGTATATTCTTCTCAGTAAGCCATTCAATAATTTGGTCTTCTCCGTGCTACTGCTGGAAACTTTTCTAATTTTCTCGTGTGATATGCGGCATTATCGAGACCAACAACCGAGTTCTCTGGTATATTTGGATGCAATTTATTCTTGAACCAATCTACATATGTATCTGCATCCATTTCGCTATGAACATCAGCAGTATTTACTTACAAAGAAATGTTCATTCAGCACCAACAACAAAACCTTGCTCGCCTCCAGCATGAATTAATGGAAATCGAGGCCCAAGACCATTTGGTGATTTTAAATCAGTGCTGAGTCCTTGTGTAAAAGCTTGTCGACTGTTTTGAACAGTAGCGTCAGTCCACTTTTTATTTACCGTGTCCTGCATTCACTCATGATTCATCAGTATATATTATAGTTCTACCTAAAAATAAAACAATCACAATCAAACACAAGCAAATAATAAATTGCGTAATGAACATAAAAGTATAACAAATTAAATGATAAACTATACCTTCATCTCTCAATTTTCTGATGTCTCGTAAGTATTTATGTCTCCACCTAATGATGTCATCTCTTTCAATAAGAATATTCTTTCGTCCCACTTTTTAAAATTCAAAACTCATATCATGTAGCAATCTGAAAAAGTATATGTATAGGTATATAGGTTATCACGTTAATCAGAATTATAGATCTAGGTATGCATACTTACTTTTAAATGCTTGAAAAAGATAATATGCTTGCTAAAAAGAACGATTTAACAGAAATTATATATATGGATAAATTAAAGACAATATAAAGTTTACACACTACGGCAAAAACTGACAATTGACAGCAACGATTACTCATATACCCATCATATACTTTGCATAATAGAACTTGCAACAAGCCAACCGGATATAAAGATGTCGTTATTAAGAGACTACTAAAGATAATAAGAGCTGCAATATCCCTATTAAACCTGTACTGCATAATAGGTTGAGACGGACTATAGGTGAATTTGTCAATCTCTTCGAGCTTGAATCGCCTTTTTCGCGTCCGCTTACTGCTTTTTTTTTTACAGTTTCCTGTAAAACGCAATCACTGTCATGACGCTTTTTAGAATGTCCGGTTTTATATACTTTTAAAGCACCCCTATATATACATATATTTTGTGAAGCCAATCGTATATATTATTTAAAATTCTTCTCGAACTGTTTTTTACACAAACCGGTACACACACTCAAGAGCGAGAAAGATAATTTAATTTTAAACATAAAAGTGATGTTATGGTATCCAAAGAAACATTTTTATTGAGACAGTCTACAATACGCTTCTGATGTGACAGTGGAAAAGCTTGACAAGCTTTTCGAAGTCTACTATCGTTAATTGGATCCATCATTTGTTTGAAATTTCGACTTCGGATTCGTGATCAGCGACCCCAAGAAGCCCCAAAAACGACGATTAGAAGAATTCAATCATTGAAGAACCGTTCCGCCATATTGAATCCGCCATTTTGTTTTTTAATTTCAACTTCGGATTCGTGATCAGCGACTCCAAAAACCTCCGAAAAGCAAAATTTCACAAACATTCATTTATTTTCGATAAACTTTTCCGTCATATTGGATCAACCATTTTGTACCTTCGATACTGGATAACAGTGAACTTGGAATAAGCAGGCAAACGGTCCGGAAGAGTTAATTCTTTTCGATTCTTAGTCTTCGTCGGCTCTAAAAATTTTCAAAACTTAGAATTCTATCTTAAAAGTTAAGCTTTCAAACATCTCCGTGCGCCCGTCACATTTGACGTGTGTTACGATTTTTAACGTGTTTTACATGAATTTTTCATTACGAACGCTATCCATGGTAGTTTTTGTAATTACGCCTCAGTGCCGATTTTTGCACGCCCTCTTTAAAAAAAACTGTTTCGATGATTTGTTTTTACTAGTATCGCAAATTTATATAACAGGTGATATGGTTCGTATTAAATAAAGTGTAATTAACACTATTAAGAGTTTCAAGTAAGCTACACAAGAACACCACGTGACTTGACAGAGGTTACCTAATATGTTTCCTAAACAAACGCACCTGTTTTAAAATTTTTTATGATTACGATCATAATACTTCATCTGTCAATCTTTCATATATGGGATGAAGAAGTACACAAAAGATACATGTAGAAATATAGTACGTTTTATAATTCTAACAACTGTTTAAAATTTAAAGTCATTACAACAGTATGTTTCGTGTGTGGCAAAAACGAACTAAATCGCAATGGAAAATGATTGTTTGTTTTGTAGAAAAATTAGAATCCAAGTTGATGGGATGGTAATTTTGACCTGTCTATTTATACACGTATTTATGTAACATGCATCGCGTCGTGACCAATACCAAGATGAAAAACTCGAAATTTTATTAAAATAGTATGTTTTAAATGAAGAGATAGTTTGTTTTATTAAAATTCCGTAAAACATAATCGATTGAGGAAATTTTACATAAACATGCCAAATAAATAAAAGTGAAAGTAAAAAGTACTACTATTTATAACAAACGTGTTTTTTTCGTGGCTTTTTAATATTTATCGAAGTGATCAATAGTGATGTCCGAAAAGAAAATTACTCTCAGATAACTTATTCACGACGATAGTGTTTTGTTTGCATATATTTAAAGTATTTGAAATAATAATTAAATATTTAGAGAAACATTTTTAATTTGTTGTTTTATTTTCCATTTCAGACACATACAAACATCTAAGATGTCTGATATTTTAGATATTGTCACGAATATATCGGAAATTGTGCGACATGAGAATAATAATAGAAGCACTCCCCTTAGTCATCAAGGGAAATCACCTCTGCATTTTATAATTGGCAACAAGGTAAGTATTGTGATATGACATTTGTCCAAATGGTTTATTTTTTAATGCGACTCTTGAAGATACATAAAATTACAACAATAAATGAAATTACAGGTGTACAGTTAATAAACACAAGCAAATAACAGCCTAAAAACCTTAAATTTAAAAAAATTAATAATTAAAATTAATCTATATGTAGATTAAGAAAAAGTAAAACATCATTCCTAGTTCAAAAAGCAATAGTAAGAACACACTGTAGAAAAAGAAAGAACAAATAAAAATATACTCCAATAAACCAAATAAAAAAACTCATTTACATCATACGATACACTTACAACAAATAATAACTTCTCTTAAACATAAATAAATTACATCATTTGTTTCTCTTGAGAAATGGTGAAATAATAAATAACAGCACCTAATGATGGTATTCTTTACATATTTTTGTGGTCATTTCCAGTAAGTCAAACCACAAAAAGTCTAAAGATTGATTTTTATGAACAATTTAGCTCATTTGCACGTTATGCCACGTCAAATGTTTACGCATTTTGTATTCACTCACGTTAACTGACGAGGTGGGGATGTTCTAGTAATTTCGGACCTAGGAATATTGAATTACAAAATTACCAAATTACCTAAGAATTAATACCGTTTCTTATGACTTAGTGTACATATTATGTTGGTTGCACTGTGTGGAATATGCGCCGAGTTGTCTGATGTGTTTTGGTGTCTTTAGTCTCTGTCTTTGGTTATCTGCTGTTAGGTTATTTTGTGTTTTCGGTATTTTTGCGTTTGTATCTGCTATAGATATAGTTATAAAATCAGTTAGTTGAATGTAATGTTAGAAAAGGTAAATTAACCTTCACATCAGTAAGATGGA
Organism: Amphimallon solstitiale; assembly: GCA_963170755.1. Taxonomy (NCBI): domain Eukaryota; kingdom Metazoa; phylum Arthropoda; class Insecta; order Coleoptera; family Scarabaeidae; genus Amphimallon; species Amphimallon solstitiale. The sequence goes on from OY720677.1 coordinate 118,076,982, forward strand.
CATTAGACACCTAACCTAAAAATAAAGCGGTTTGAGCATATATATAATACTACTATATCGCGTGTAGACAAGGAAAACTTCGCTCCAACATTGTGAAATAAAACATATGGTGCTATGCCGTTTTAGAGCCGCATTGTCCAAACTGCGCATGCGTTACAAATAATTTTTCAAATTTAGGTCTGTTTGTTTATCACATAGATTCATTACTATAAATATTTAATTATTATTTGTACATCGTTAAACAAGTATAAATAGTTTAAAAATCGACAAACCTCTTTATAATAATTAATAATTGTGCCTTTTCAAAAGTGGAAAAATAATTTAATTTCCCATAATGAATGAAGAAATATCGTCGTGGCATCATGTGCAAATCAAAGACAAACAAACGATCATACTGAAGAAATATATTTGTCAAAAGTTTTACGAATTGTGGTTATGTTATCATAAATATTGTAAATTAATTGAGTAAAACCCGTAATCAGTTAAATTGCATTGCAACTTTGTTTCCTTGAATATATTATGATGGGATATCGTGATCAGAACAAAACACCTCTATAGGTCATGTACAAAAATTTGTGATATAATAACAACACCAAAATTATTCAACTCAACATGCAAGAATAATAATGAATTAGATAATGTGGTATTCTTGTATCGAGAATTACTCTAATCTACATCGGAGCAATGTACAGAAAGAACACAGTAAATTTTACATGAATTAGGTAATTATATTATTATGTTACATATTAAAATATTTGAATTGCTTATAATAAAAAGGCTTCTATTAAACCTCTTAGAAGAGACACACACCAATCTTTTTGCCATGACCTAATTTTTTTGGTATATGTCTAATAGAACATACATGTGTTCATAGAAAGTTGAAGAATTTTGATATGTCCACCACGGAATCCACAGATCCCATATGATATGAGATAATAATATGCCGAAATTGGGTATTTTGGGCCGGTTATTGGAATTTATGCTATGATGCATCACTGATTGTGAAAATAACTTGAAGGATGAACACATTATTTATAAGATAGTGAAGTGTTTTTTTTTAATTTGTACTTTGCTAAATATGTATCGTAATTTCTGTTACTAAATTGTAATCGAGCACATATAGAATGTATTTTATATTTAAATTTACAATAAAATATGAAGAGTTGGCGGGAATAACGATGAATATCCTAGAGTGGTTAATTTGAAAAAAACGCTTTTGAAAGTCTAAAAGTCTGGAACTTTTTTGTTGGTAACTCTGTAACCAATATCGATGTACTGATGTTGATCTTTTTTAACAGAGTATATGTTACTATATTATTTGTTTTGTTTTTAGTTTGATCTTTTTGTTTATGGCCTTTTATTTAAATCAATATGCAATACTTTGCGTGAAGAACGATGAGGGAGCTGTAATTATTGTCACAAAAGTAGGTAATATACATTTTATTTGTAAGTAATATGGTTATAAAAGTAATACAAAAAATAGTTAAGGTAGCAAAAAAATAAACAATTAGTCGTCGTTATCTGCTGCATTTCTTGAATGCGGTAAGTTATCATAGAACTCCTGGACATCTTCCCCTATCAAGAATTTTTTGAGGTCCTGAAAAACGAAGTCACCTACATTACCTAGGAAACATTTTTATCTGTGTTACCTGGAGGTTTTCCCACTTCTTGGTAGCAACAGGGATTAGTGATGAATAGGCTGGCTGATCTGGAAGCAAAAATTCGCCATTCGGTAGGCTGTTGCTGTTTGTAGCTCGTTGCACTGTCTTCTTTTGACGGTTAACATTTTGCAGAAGCACCGTGCTTTTCCAAGCACCATTGTAGTTTAGTCTATAAAGCATAAGTTTAGGTTTTTCAATCGAAAAGTATGCTTCTCGTATAGGTCTAGAAGGAACCGCCAGTTTTGGCTTATAAATTTTCAAAGAATTAAAAAATGAAATCCAGTCTTTGAACATCTCTTGGGTACATTTGACAACTTGAAAGGGATTTGGTTTGATTCGGCAGTTCTCAACTGCCTGGTACCAATCTGCAGGTACCTCGGCTGGTATTTTTTTGGGGATTAAAGCCATATTTTTGTCGCACTCCATATAGGAGTGTCCACGTATTGGAAATGTCACTTGCACATTTTCAAAACGCTTACAAACGTGAACCACATAATATAAATACCGAAACATAGTAAAGTTCTTGTTTTGTCCTGCACAAGAGTCACACAACAAACTGAGCCGTTTTACTGTGGAAGGCAGTACGTTAAATATAAAATTATGAAGCATGGAAACCACGTCATTACATCCTCGTTTAGCAATGGTCTGATCATAACAATAGAACACAGAATCTCCCGTTGACAGTATATGCACGTTAAAAAAGTATACACTTAGTTGGCGTTTGTAGTAGACGTCATTTGTCGTAATGTTGGGAACCGGAAGAATCTTCTGAAAGTCGAAGGCAACTGCTTCATACTCAACGTCTCTGGATGCTTTGATACGACTGTTTCTTTTCCTTGAGTAAAAGGCTTCAGCTTTCTTCTTGTGCAACATAGTCTCAACCTGGATTTGATGTAACTCAGCCGTGACTTTAGATTTTTCTTCATTATTTACAGTTTCCAATTTCTTGTTTAAGATAGCTGCTTTTGAAGTCCACTCATCGCATTTGCTGCATGTATCCGACCGTGGATAACCAAATGAAATGTTGTAATCATTAATGAAAATCTTTCGGTAACAGTCGTAGGAAACTGGAAAGTTATTGTATTTGTCCATATACATCTTATGGAGTTTTTTACGTCCAAGTCTTCCGGTAAATAAAGTTTTTCAGTTTTTCCCAGAGAATAATGAGACTTTCTGCCTTTTAGCGACTGTATGTGCTCATGAACTTTATTTTTAGTTTCTTCTGATAAAGCTCGAGGGCGATTTTTATGCTTACCTCGACCATCTGGAAGAACCTTGCCATGTTCTGTTAGTTGGTTTTGAATGTGCTGAAGTCTTCTAGGTGTGATCCCATACAAGCTCAAAAATGCCTTATAACACACTGGGATGGTACATAAGCTATCGTTTTTTAGTACACGGACTTTATACTTGTAGGAATAGGAATGGAAGTTAGCTTCCTCAGCAGGTTTTCGATTTTTCCTCTGTTTTACTAGGTTACATTCCACAAAACCACTCAGATATAAATTTTGTGCGTCGTAAGAGGGTAGTTCATTAAACTTCTTAATAATGGCTAATCGAACCATTTCGTCTATCTTATCAATCAACACACTGTAACTTGGTGCACTTACATGGTGGGCCAGTTTCATGAGTTTGAGTTCTCAGTTTTTTTGCTGCATCTGACAAACGCCCGGTAATTTTTCTTTTCTTTGATGTAACATTAGAAACGGGGGCGATGGCTTCATCCATGATAAGAATAATCTAGTGCACTCTTATTGTTAATTTATTATAGTTTTTAATTAACACTAACTGGCAAACATTATACAAACAAAACAGTCACTAACAAAATTATGCACACATTATAAGCCAGGATGCACGTTGGCCAATTCTAGCACCTTCATCGATATTCAGTCAAACGCTTGTCGCCCTCATCGTTTTTAACCCTTGACGATATATTTCAATGTTGCGACATAACGGACTCTTACTGTTTATCTCACAAATGACAGTCCACGTGTACAAAACATGGACTGAAAAAGTGTTTGCGCCCTCTAGTGCAGTTTTCACAAATTTGACACCCTCATCGTTTTTCCCGCCAACTCTTCATATGTTTTAGTTTAAAACAACTTTTAGATGGTACAGTATAAGGATAATATTCATTTTGGATTTTGCCAAGACAATGTGTGATAAGTTCATCTGAACTTTTCCCAACATTGTGGAAGTAAATACTACAGTGTTATGAACTGCAAGGTAGGCACGGCATCAAACAGTATTCCTGTTTTTATGATATTGTTACATTCTCTAAATCTTTTTTTATCATCTTATAAATTTGTGTGTATCTATTAATTCATACAAATATTTATATTTCATAATAATTTTTTGTTTTAAGAAAGTTAAACAAAATAGCTTTCTGAACATAAATAAAATAAAATTTGATTTTTTACTTCGTAAGTAGAAATTGAACTTTGATGTAGTTATTGAATCAAATACAACATCAACATACTTTTTTACAAGCAATAATATAAATTATTTGCAAGTCTCATTTCTACTCATCTCAGTTTATGAGACATAGACACTCAAGAAAAATGTATTGAATATGAATGTGCTATTAGATACACTACAGAAATTCAAGTGTAACAGAGTAATTGTTTGTTTATATTCTTTGCTACCATATGGGCATAAACTACGCTTTAATATTAATCAAAATTATATTCAATCACAAAAGTCATGCTGATTAATTCCACAACTTTTGCTAAAACATTCATGTTTCAGTGTATATCTCGACAACAATTAAATAAAGGAACACAACAGGAATTTAATTAGTTCTTTACATTGTTGATCACGCGACATTATATTGAATAATGTACGTAGACAAATATAAAATAGATGTTGTTTTATTCTTATATATAGCCAAAATACTAAATACAGTAATTTTAGAAATTTTGTTTGCATTCTTAAGCTTAAAAATACATAGCAAAACTATATGTTGAAATATAATACAATCTGACTTATATAAAACATACCTGAATCTATTCGATTGTGTATGTAAAACATTAATTTATGTGTTTTCTGTAAATCAAAATGAAAGAAGCAGTATTTATATTCAATAATTTCACATACAATGTACACAAGATTTTCTGTTAAAAATCTTTTCAATAAGACGAAATGAAACGATCGGTATATACATTTAATAATATAATTTCACATATACTAATAAACACGTACAAATCAATGTATTAGTTGTAAGTTCACATGTTTTTCTGTTCAAAATCTTTTCTGTTAATCAAAATGAAACGATCGGTATTTACATTTAATAATATAATTTCACATACTATTCCAGTAAGCACGTATAAACCAACGTATATAACTTCACAAGTTTTTCTGTTAATAATTCACTGGAATCAGCCTTCATATCGTTTATTTATTCTACCACGTATTTTCTGGGTAATTCTACAAATTCACCGATGAACTAAACTTGCACAAAACTGAATTCAATAAAAAAAAACAACCTTGCGTATGCTTTCAGTATTCAGTAATATTATAGTTATAGATGTCAATTTAAATCAGAGGTTATAATTATGTTTTCTGTTTATCTGTCATTTCGAAAAATTCAAAATGGACAATTTTAGTCGACGCATGCGCAGGACAGGCAATGCGGCCAATTCTATCTCTCTTAGTTGGGACGAAAAACAACACATTATCAAGATACAACACACGCAATATAGTAGTATTATATATATGGGTTTGAGAAATACAAAAATAAGTGAAATTTGGCAACATGGTCGTCGTGTTAATTACGCCCCATCTCGTCTGATATGGGCCACTCTATATATTCATCATACAGTTCAAATTTATTTATTAATGAAATGTGATGATATCTAATTTATAAACTACGTCAAATAATTAATAATAATTTGCTGCTTATAATAACATAAATATACAAGTATGTCTTATCTTTTTACAGTTCGGCGTTTCTTCTCTAGTAACTATGTTTGTGAGAAGTGAATATCTGATTTCATCGGAAAACATGAGCGACAAGCAGCGATCTGACTGGTTCAACTTTGTGGTGTGTTGGTCGGACATCCTGTCGGTGGTAGTAAACGTTGCTACGCCAATAGAACAGATACCCATGCAAATATTTGTCAAGCACTGTAACCGTATATCCCATCTGACGCTAGAAAAGCGAGCTCTATTCGAGTGTAAAAACCTCGTAGACAGCAACTTGATTTAAGTTTGAAGTTTATTCAAAGCGACAAAAAAAGAAAAAAAAATAGAAACGTTTTTATATTGTTTTTCTACGATTTTTACAAACACTAAATACTATCTCTTTACTATTTTCGCTGTTTCCCCTCCTCCCTCCCCAATTTTAATCTTTTATCTGTGGTGCTTTCAGTTCAAACAAAGACGAACAAAGGAAAGAAAACTTTGATATGGTAAAAAAAAATTTTAGCTTCGGGAAAAATCATCACTACTACCTATATTTATTTTTTCGAATGTCCAAAAAGAAAGGATAATGGATAAATTTTTTGTGATGCTTTTACCCTGAAATATTTGTACATAGTAAAAATTGTTCTTCACTTTTCCCCCCTTCTTTTCTTTTTTTTGTAAATTTTTTTAGGGATTTCGATCATATGTAGAGCAATAGTTATAATTCGTTTAAATATAATGCCCGCAAGAGAAATTTTTAGTAACAAGTAAATACTCCTTACTTTGTATTTTTTTAGCGAATATTGTTGAAGCTATTATCAGTTTATTGTTAATATGATTTTAAAAAATCCTCTTTTTTTTTTTTTTTAATTAACGATAATTATTGTTGAATAATTAAAAAGAAAATGTGTTTATTTTTATTATTGTCGTAAATAATGATATAAATTACGTATATATTTTATATATATAAAAAAATTTCATTGATTATCATACAAATACATACACATATATTTTCTTACAATTGTGTTAATTTTAATTAATTTTTTTTTTTGCTTCTTATTTTTTATTCCTCGTTTAGTTTTTAAGCAAATACTTTTGTAAAATTTAAAATTGGTATTCTCCCTATTTCATTTTTTTTGATAATTCATTAGCTTCTAGACATAACACATAAGTAATTCTAACATTTTAATAGTGAGTTTCAAATTTTGGTAGAGACCTGACTTTCACATTTGTATATTATAAAGAGACTAAAAATAGTTTAATTATTGTCTTAAGGTACAAATAATAACATTATTCATTAATAAAGTGAAGAATGGAAGTAAGATTTAGTAAGTCTCCATGAATGATTAGAGTAAGTAATTTTCAAATGATTGGTTACAGCTCGATTTATTCTTTTTGTTTAAATACTATTTAATGCAGTAACTTTTATATTTGTAGACTTGTTTATTTGGCAGCACAGTTGCTGGTTTTGATTCGGGTTGATGACAAGTACTACTTGGACCTGATATCGGAGGTTATATAACTTATACTTTCCATTTCTTTGTCGGTCAATAATATATGAAAATTGATTGCCACCATCACAAATCGCTGTCTTATTTCTTTCATCTAAGCGTTCTTTATACATGTACATAAATTAGTAATTATAACAGCCTAGTAAGAGAAAAAGAGGGCTGTGGCCTGTCATGAGGTCCATTTATGAAGGTAAATCTCTCTCCTTGTGTTAAATACCAATGTTCATGAGTCTTCGATGCTGTTATCTTTTTTCACTTTTCTATTCTGTTTTTGCAGTAATTTCCGGTGTTTTCTATTATGGCAATTGTGATACCTTCTTTAATTTCGTCTCATCAACTGCTTCTAGGCTTTTCTTATGTCAGTTATTTTTATTCTTATCGTTGAAGCCAACATTCATACTGAAAAACTGCATTTTTGTGCATTATGTTTATTGCATGTTAGTAAACATAAGTATTTGAACTATATTTCCCAATCTAATAATTTGGCACAATTTTATATACAATTTTTACAACTCTGTTAAGAGTACTGATATTTATATCAAAGAGAACATATACATAGATGTTTCAGCAGTTTGTTATTTATTTTGAATACCTACACAAGCTTAAATACAATTTTGTAAACCACAAGGAAATTGAAAAATCATGAAAAATATTTCCATATATCAAAAAAAAAAAAACAATATGACCATGTTCTTTTTCGTATATTAGACCTCCTTCAATAACTTTTGTTTATATGGTTTTTGTGTGTTAATTATGCTATAAGAAGTAGGTATCTTCCTTTGAAAAACAAGAAATATCTTTGCATTATTTAAAATGAAAATTTAAACCGGCAAATCGATTAATTGTTTTTTATTTAGATTAGTTATCCCTGTAATGTGATTGTGATTTAATTTTATATTTGTTCCTACTGTGTTAAATGCTTCTTCGGTCTATTTCAAACATCTCTTTAACTCATCTCTGTAATTATTTTGAATATCTACGCAAGCTTAATAAAATCGGAATATTCATGAAAAATACTGTTCATATATTAAAATAAAAACAAAAAACAATAAAGTCAAGGTGTGTTCAAGTCAATAAATATTTCCTAAACTAAAAAGTAGTTCGAATATATTGATAAAAAGAAAAAGAAGTGATTTGACATGGGGTGTTAGAACCGTGAATATTATAATTAAAAATATATATATTTTTATTATTTGCCTTTATTTTGTGTAAATGTATGTATATATTAAAAATTTTTAATTTTATAATTATTATTTCTGACAAACTAGTTGCTGAATTTTGACTCTATTAAGAAACATATAGCAGCTTCTATCGAATCATAAAATGATTAATTAGTACAAATCGTTAGATTTACTTGTGTGATATTTGTTATTGTTAATATGTATGTTGAAAAAAAAAGGGAAAAAACGTAATATTTTTTTTCTGAGTAATCGGTAAGAATATCAATTTTATTTGCTCCTAAATTTTGTATACCGAATTCCTAAACAATGATGTACAATAAAATTAAATAAATTACTTTATTTATTGATTTTTGAATTAACTATTAAGAAATATATATTTGTATAGATAACTCCGTTATACTTTCAAGTTGTAATTTATTTAATTTTCTTTGTAATTCTAATTTTCGTTATTGCAATGTTAATTTTCTCAATGACTTGAGAGCCAAGTTGTTCATTATTTTGTAGATATCCAAATATGTTTAGACGATATCTCGAAATTAATAAGATTTTATTACTATTATTATTATTATTATTGCTATAATTGTGAAAAATTAAATATTTGTTATAACTTAATCAATTAATTCAACATTATAAATTCATATTTACATATATATAAATACATAATGTATGTATACAGGTTTTTATGTTTTCCCATTTTTATTATAGTGTTTATTAGTTATTATCATCATTTAGGTTAGGATTTATTTATGATATCATGCTTTTTCAGATTAGCTAGAGAGAATTTGTCAAACGATTATATGTTGCTAAAAAGTTTGACTAAATATATTTAAAAAATAAATATATGAATTTCTAATTAATATTGTAGTCTTTCATTTTGTCAGCCCTATTGTATTACACAAAACTGTTTGAAGTAAGTATAATGCATCGTCAATTAAGTTATATGAAATACAGTGGCGGCTCTTTAATGAGAGCAAGTGAGCAATTGCACCCCCTGGAATTTTGAAACAAAACAAACCAAGCGGCGACTAACTGTGAAAGTATTTATTTATTACGTATTCATTGTTATTGAACAGGAACGTGGCGTGTACGGCACGCGAAACAACCTACATGCACCGATCGTAGTCATAGATATAATGACGACTAAGACCAACAGCGCACGGATGTAAAGACCCCTTCCACCGAGAGAAACATACCCATGTGCAAAGCGCTACTGTTGCTGCGTTAAGCCATTAAACATTACATTGAAGGTGGGGAGAACTGTATTTTGTTCTAGTTCCATATCGTATAATACATAGCATGTGAGCAAGATTCCCGTCGGCTCAACGCTGTTGTAAGATGAATTTCGTGTCTACGATGCAGAATAACACGTTTTCGCGGTTAACGTATGATGAAAAAATCGCAATAAAAATCTTAAGCGGCCGATGCCTCAATTATGTTTAGGAAATAAACAATCTGTTAAAGGTAAAGACGTTATAAGAAAATTCAAAATGAATATTTATCAGAAAAATGACTGGATTTGTGGGTGTGAAATTAAAAATACTTTGTTTTGTTTTCCGTGTCTTTTGTTTGGTGGTGAACCGTCTTGGTCAAAGAACGGAATAAAAGACTTAATTCATCTTAGTGCTAAAATTACGAAACATGAAAATTCCGAAGGGCATTTGAAAAATATATTTAGTCTAAGAATGTTAGGAAAAAATAACATTCAGAATGTTTTAGATCATCATATAGAAAAGCAGTTCAACAACACAATGAACAGGTAACAAAAAATAGGCATGTGTTAAATTTAATAATAAATTGCATTAGATTTTGTGGCGCGTTTGAACTGGCACTTCGGGGTCATGATGAACGGCAAACGTCGAATACCAAGGGCATTTTTCGGGAATTGATAAATTCTACGGCAGAATTAGATAAATCGCTCAGAGATCACATCGAAGCAGCACCGGTTTTTAATTGAATTTATAAATGATTTCCCAAATGTTAATGAAAAAGTGATAGAACTGTTCTGCAAGTCAAAGACACGCAAAATGGACTTCGTTTATCGTCAGATGTAATCAAACTGTAGTGTTATATTTATTATTCCCTCAAAACAAACTGTACAATGAACAGTACCTGTCTGGAACAGTATGTCGGTGAAACTTATAAAGATTGGGTAAGCGTTCTTGTATTATACTTTTTAATTTTGAAATTATGCACTCCCTATGTGAACCACCCCGAGCCGCCACTGCTTTCAGGCACATGAAACAATAGGCAATGTGTTTAACTAAAACACACATAGTAGTGAAAAGTACTAAAACCACAAAAATGCATACATTTGATTAATGTCTACTAACTAAGGCTGGTACACAAAAGAAGAAAAACAACCTCTACGTAGATACCAGGTAAGTAATTTTTAGTCTACAATTTTATTTACATTATTTTGATATTTGTTAATTCCATTTAGTTTAACTAAGTACAGTTGCGGCCCCTACAAACTCAGACAGTGTGACAAATTTGTGCACGCTTCTGACTTACAATAAACTGACACTAACATTGCCATACTGGATAAAAGTCAAATTAACATAACAATTTTTTTGAATTTGGCAGAATAAGTCCAAAGTCGGTGTCTGAGTTTGTAGGGGTCGCAACTGTACATAATACCAATATGCGACTAGATTTCAGAATTTAAATATTTGTTTTCTATTTTGTTGTCTCTCCAAATACAGCATCGTATTTTGTATTTTATAAAATACAAAATTATCAGATATGCCATCAATTTTCGTTGAATTGGTTAATTACTTTAAATTACAAAATAAATGCTGTTGCAGAAAGAATCCTATAAGAATGCTTAATTCTAATAAATCTTGCAATATATAGAGGCCGCCATTTTAATATAATTGTCTTTCAAGTTAAATAGAAACGTACCTATTTGGAATATTATTTCTTTTCTGGTTTGCAATATCTATTTAATTTTTGTATTATAAATAATTTCATAAACCAATCATCGTTTAATTTGTTTAATCGTTGATGGAAGGAATACCTGTATTCCTTGAACCAGCGGTTTAGTTCGATTAGGTTTATACATGGGCGAGATCGGGGAAAACGGCTAGTTTCAGGCAGACTAGACCGACTCGTGTTTTGTCGGCTCTCGGGGAAACCGGTAGGTTAAACGGTGCCCGAGAGCCGACAAAACACGAGTCGGTCTAGTCTGAATGAAACTCTTCCCCATCTCTACCATGTATAATTATAAATAGGTTAACAAATAAGATCTATTAGCATACTGTATCTGATTTAGAATAATATCTGTTGTGTTGGGGGTATATAAGGAGGAATCGCCTTTGAATCAAATTCCTAATTTTCTTTTTTTAAATTTAATTTTGTATGACTCGTTTGTAACGGTTACAACACTGACAAAACAGTAGATAAGTAGCTATCTTCGCGTTGTTCGTCAGATTATCGCTTTTGACAGCCTCAAATGTCATAACCAATAAAAATTAATAAATGTGCCAGAACTATCTGTCGTCGCGGTCGTGATAAAGTGCGTTGTGTTGGATTACTTTGTTCTAAAGGAAATCCGGAAGTATAAAGTAAGTGTTTCTTGAATTACTATACTGTCTAATAATCGAGGACGTTATAGCATAACACCCACAAGCCATAATCTCTCAAAAACAATGGTTATTTTTAACAATTACATTTATACTGGTGTAGATCCGGTAATGTTTTGTTTGGATTTTTTTAAACCGGTGGTTATTATACAGAGTGTATGTAGAAATTAAAAAAAGGAATTCAAGCGTAAATACAAACTTGTGATTATGGCCTTTTTTGAAATTCTTCTGACAAAAACGTGTTTGATTCTGCTGCTTTAAATGATAAAAGAGATCACCATTTTAGTAGTAGGATTATGTTAATTTAATTCTTTTGCAAAACAGCTTTAAATCCCTTCTACTGGAAGTGTGCCATTTCGTACTGTTTTATTTGGGCTAATATATTAAAATGATTATGAGTCATTCTCAAAGACCACATTGGCGTAACTTTGATTTAAAATGTTGGGTATACGTAAATCAACCCTTAAATGAATATATCTAATATCTAATTGTAATGATCTTAGAATCAAATATTTCCAGCTACAACGAATTAATTTAGTTTAATTTTCATTATGTAATAGGCATGCAGAAAATAATAAATTTATTGTTCATAAGAGTAAAAATAATATTCGATTTAATTTTCAAGAATTTTTCATTAAATTTCTATTTGAAAACCTATGAATTATTGTCATCCTGGAACTTTAATCCATTTACAATTAAAGACACTACCAGTATTGTACTTTTAATCGATAGCTATTAGTGAAGCAATATTTACGTTTTATTATTAATTTTTAATAAATAAATATACATATAATGATGGTCATTTCCTTTGAGATAAAATTTTATTATTCTTATGTCAACTTTTTATAAATAAATTATATTTATTGACAACCACCACAATATGTATAACACTAATTAAATATATCTGCTGCATTAAAATTATTAGTAAAAATACGTTTTCCAGTCATTAGCCTCAGACAATAATTGCAATGAATAAATTATATTTAAATCATAACATTAACAATACTATGCTTTTAAATATTTTAATCAACGTATTTCTAGTAATTCAGGGAACTTAATATAGGTATTCTATTTACCTAAATCTCAACAATATTAATATTTTTTTCTTATTAGTGTAGATTTACCCGATTTAAATAAATTCCTCTGGCAATGGTGAATATATAGTAAGAAAAGTAATTTTGAAATTGGAAGGACAAACCATAATGAATCTAAATATTGGTAGCGACTGCAAATCAAAGCCACCAAAATTGGCGCTGTCCAATGAACTTTCTTCCGCAATCATTAACTGAAAAGTCGAAGACTTGATGGAAATTTATTACCAAAGGATGTTGGAAAATTAAATAGTTGAAAGTTGATCTAGAAACTAAACAGAATTTAATGGACATGAAGTGCAAAGTGTAAATTTAGGGAAAATTTGGGAATTACGTTTAGGGCTAGCCATTTAAATTGGATTTATGTGCAGGTTCTAGAATTTCTGTAGGCCTGTAGATTAAAGTAAAATAAGTGTTCTTCTGAATTGCCTTTTTTCTGATATCAACCAGATGACCAGTAATTAGGGAAGCTTACTACTTATTGTAGAATTCACGTAATTGTTGGACAAATGGGAAATGTTTTTATTATTGCTTTAACAGAAAAGTAAATAAAACTTCTGGTTTTGCAGAGACTGTTGATAATGTGGTAAAGTGGTTCTATTCACATCTACCTAGATTACGTTTGAATAGAACTTGTCCCTCAAAAGCAACTTTCACGTTTCTTTTTTTAAATCAAATGCACCTCATCACCTTGCCATTTAACTTAATTTAATATTTTAAACAGGTCTGTCAAAGAAGCGATGTCATTTTTGGACGTAATCAGGTTTTCGCCCAATTTTTTGTTTTCAAGAAAGTCCTGTACTGAGTCATGTAGATTGAAAAAAAAACGATTCAGACAAACACCTTTAGAGAGCCAACATACTTCTGCGTGCAGCAGCAGCAAGCCATTGTAACAGTGGCGGCTTGTGATTTTTTTGGGACGGGAGACTAATACATTTTGAAATTAGTATGCTTTTAAAATTTCAAATAATACTTAGTTCTAATAAAATAATATTTTATAATAAACATTTACCTTTAGAGTGAGGTTTGAATTGGTTTCTTCTCGTTATGGTCATAGCTGTGAGATATAACGATGTTCTCTAAAATTCTTATTTTCGAAGGAGGTTCCTTCACTAATATAAAAAGTTTCATTCAAAGTGTTTACTACAAATATGAATTATTGCAAATTATCTGTTACTCAATAGCTAAAACTTACCGATTTTCGTCTTTAGGAAAAGAAAAGAAATTGTAGAATGTACTTTGTTGCTGAACATTTTTACAACTAAAAATACAACATCTACGTACGCCGGATTTCTTCTTTCGTACAGTTTCCATTATTTATATCAACAACAATTTAACTGGCACCTTTACTTATTATTTTTTCGTAAATTATAAGTTATACAATTAAGACAGGTTATATTTATACAAGTACACAACAAAAACAAAACACGCCATTTTGTTTGATTTTGCGCACAAATATCGGAATTTTGCAAGTGAGGCTTTTGTCACTTCTGTTATTCTGTGATATTACATACTGGATCATCCGGCATCACAGTGTAGTGCCCGCTCGCTGACATATATCGCTCTCGCCCCGCGCCACTTTTTATCCACTCGATTTCTAATACAAACGGGGGGGGGGGGGGGCAGTGCCCCGTTGCCCTCCCTGCAGTAGCCGCCACTGGATTGTAATCAATAGTAGTAATCATCATTTTCATTACAAAGCTGACTTACTGACTATTGCGATTAAAAATGAAACGTTATATGAGGCTCGTTGTCCATCATCGTATTGTTTAGAAAAAAGGTGTGATGTAGTTGGCTGTTTTAAATATTGCTTTCCAATTTCGGGAAAATCATAAATAAACTGAAATGATAACAGATTGAAGTACTTTAATGATTTTCGAAATAATCACCTTTAGTTCTATATACTTTTCCATTCGTGTAAACCAATTAGTAAAGTATTTGCCCCACTCAGAAGTTGGTATGCTTGAAATGTGTGTTTCATACTTCTCAACTGCCTCTTCAGGCAATGGAAATCTTTGTCCACGCATTTTATCTTTAATTTTGGGGAACGTAAATAAGTAATTCAACGTTGTTGACGGTCAAATAGTGAAGTGTTATTTTTTCGGCGTGCGAACTCGCATTGTCGTGATGAAGTAGGATGCGACGATTCGGATTGCTTTTTCGCAACTCTGCAATAACTATCGGCAAACAAATGGTAGTATACCACTCTGCATTTACAGTTCTACGATTTTCCAAAGGAACCGTGACCACGTGACCAGTCTTAGATACAAAACAAGCACTCATTTTTTTTAGAAACACTGCGCGCTCGAACAAGTTTCGTCGGTTTTGCTTCACTTTGAAATACCCATACAACAGATTGGATTTTTCTTCCAGGTTCGTATGAGTAGATCCATGTTTTATCGCCACTGACGATGTTAAAAACGAGTTTTGCTGAACCTGAGTAGAAGCGTTTCAGTGTTAGTTTGCACCACTTCACACGAGCTTGTTTTTGGTCTGCTGTAGTGATGGGCATAATAGTTCGAATCGATGAACTAGTTCACGCGAACTAGTTGACATGGAAGAACTAGTTCGTAGGAATAGTTCGTGACGAACTAAGATTAGCAGTATATATGTTTTGATTTCTAACACAGTATTCTTCACCACTTAAAATATTAATTGTAAATCCGTAAATTTATGACAAAACTATAGGTAGACTCATTTAGTATTTTAGAATAATATTTCTAATTCCTTCATAGTTAAGAATTTTTTATTTTAGTAAAGGACATGTTGTTGTGGGGGAGAGAACGTGAAAAAGTTTATCTAGAAGTTTTTGAATTGGTAAAAAAAAGGAATGTGTGTTCCTGCCACGTCTGTATTCTGCGAAAGAATTTTTTCTAAAGTTCATCCATTGACATTGTTTTTATTATTTATGTTGCGCTAATACGAAATCTGTGTTTTGTTGAAATAATAAATTATTATCACTTTATCTAAATAATAATGTTTTTAGAAATGCACAGAACATTTATTTTATTTTGCATATGCAAATTTTATTTTTATTTTATTTTATTTTATACACATATTGCCGTGATATCTCGCAAGTTTATAAGATAAGAATAGCTTTAAGAATTAGTTTAAGTTTTGAAATAAAATAAAAATGACAAAAATCGTATTTAAATATGAAAGAGTAAAAATATGCAACAAAATTACATGGATGTATATAAAGTTGCATACACATGGTCAATATACAAGCAAGTAATTCAAAAGTCATTATTATTCAAGTGAATAGTGAGAAAATACAAAATAAAAATTTATTAAATAAATATGAAACAAAAGATAAAATAAAAATTTATTAAATAAATATGAAATAAAAGACAAAATAAATATAAGCAATATATTTCTTTTGTAGAAAGGATACACAAAATGTATGGTTTACATATCATCAAAAAGAACCTAATTTATACAATGCGTAAAGATTGCTTTAAATATTCTAAATAATGGACCGCTGTTTAAGTCAAAAAGGGTAATGAAGGCAAATAATCGAGAAAGGGTGATGTTAATGGACGGATCAGTCAAGAGAATTAGTCATGTAAAAGCAATAGAATTGTATGAAAAAGATCAAATACGATATGCAAAAAACATAAATATGACTGAATAAATCATTATGATTTACATGCATAAAGCAATAAAACTTTATGAAAGAGTTTAAGAACTAAATTATATTAAAAGATAAAAATTACCTTAGCTTATAACTAGAGACTAAGAAAAGGATATAAAAATATGTAAAATGTAAACCCGATCAGCAATAACATTTGGTATAAAAAGGTAGCTGATAGCATAAATAAAAAGTGTATGTGTTTATGATTTGTTTGTAACACAATGCTTCAGAGACTGGAAACAGACGTGTACAGTTTCATGACCTACAAAAGACAACAAAATATAAAACTTGTGTAAAGTTTATTGCAGATAGACATATTACCGATGGAAAGATCATGGGTAGAAAACAGAAATGCGGTAGACAAACAAGCGTGTCTTCCAGGTGCAGGCAGTGCGGGAAGAAAAATAATCGTTATCTCCAACGTGTTTCCCATCTTACCAAATCGCAATCTAGCTACAAGAAAAGTGAAATTGACATTAATAAATGGAAAGAAGAAATATGTATTGAACAATGAACAAGGCAATAGGTTCATTGATGAATACAAGGAAGGATGGTATTAACAACAAGAATAAACCTACCGTCGGAAATGCTGTGCGAGGCAGTGAAAAGACTTTTGGATGGAAAACAATTTGTATTGACGTTTGGTAAATAAAGAACTGTCAGAACAATATGTGCGTGTGTGTGTATCAAGACGGCAACATGTGGGCAGCGATTTTACTGGAACGTATATTCCAATGCCAACCTAAAATATGGACTAGAGGGCGCAATAGTCAACGTAGAGTTTTTTGCCGCTATAAATAAGAAACAAGATTCGACAAGAAGGGACTTCTGATTTCGACTCCGAAAGAATAAGACGCTCTAAAAATAGTATATTAAAGTACAAGTTTCATAAGACACGATTTTTGCGCACGCGTTCAAGTTTAGAAAACGAGCCGCTAGGCGAGTTTTCTAAAGAACAAGTGCGCAAAATGTCTTATGAAACGTGTATTTTATACTATTTTTTCTATTTCTGTTATTAAAAGTTCAAGAAAGCTTAAAGTAAGAGACATGTTTTGTTCGAATATTTTAGAAATTTTGCTATTTTGAAGTTGGTGACTCTGATTTTTAAGTAGAACGTTTTAAATATTTGAATATCGGTTGTGCTATATGTAATTGTGTGTAAAATTCAGACTGATTTATACAATAAATTATTTCAAATTATCAACAAAAAGGACGAAATAAATAACTGTACGCCCCCAGAGATTCGCAAAATAGCAGAAGACAATTTACAAAATCTTTCGTCCACAAACTCTCTACATATTTATCAAAACAAACTTTTATAACAGTTGTACTATTCAACATGGTAAGTAAATGTCAATAGTAGCATCCGAAAACTTATCATCCAACTCTGCTGCTTAACAATTTATATTTCTAATTAGTAAGTGAAATGTTAGCATGTGTGCTTTTTATTCTTTGTACAATTTTATTGCACATTTTTGTTACTTTAAAGGCTTATATTTTGACATTTAAATACGATTTGGTTCCATTTTTTTTGTTACCAACTTCAAAAAAATAAAATTAGCGTGCGATAAAGTAATACTTTATGCAACCAAAACGGGTGTCGTAAAGTGAACTTTATAGCACCGGAATAGAAAAAAATAATTGTTACATTGTAGAATAGTAGTTTTCATTATTTCTTTATCACGTGAATTCATAATAATTTTTCTTTTATTAATATATATTTAAATTCACTTGAAACGTTCAATATGGACATTCAAAATGAACATTTTGATGAAATATTTAAAGATAGCAAGTAAGTTTTTTTTTTTGAAAAGAAGTTATCCAAATTGTTAGACAGTCATTGGTTTTTACGTGCAAATGATTAATCAATGTAATGTTGGACAATATAGATAAGCAAATATATCCTGTAAGGTTTTCTTTTAATTCATAAAGTTGGAATTACAACAAAATAGGACTAATGGTGTTGGGCAGTTGGAGAGATGCTACGTGCGAATGAGCATTTTCTTCATGGTATTGTCTAGGCATCATTAATCTTTCTCAAGTTAGGCTAATAATTAATTAAAAGTTTCATAAGGCAAAGATTAAAAGCTAGATACAACACGTGCAAATGGTTGTCTAAGGCAATTAATTGAAGCCAATAAAAAAATAATTACATCGATAAATATCACTATCAATGTACAATAAAAGTTTACATTTATTTATTTACAGGATAAATATTTATTTTTTTGTTTAGCATCATAAATAAATAAATAAAAGATTTACATACATTACAACCGACATTAGGTATAAATGATATGAGCATTTTCAATTATGTATTTGTTTAGAGCATAAAGGTGTATATAAAAATTATTTAAATCTACAAATTACAAAAATAAAAGGTGTATGATCATGTTAAATAGACATTCTGTTTTCTTCTTTAAACAAAAATATTACCTCGTCCCTATTATAAGTAAGTGAAAGGCCACCAGTGAAGGAGAAGGAACCACATACATTGCCAGAATCCACAATAGTTATTGGGTACATGCTTTAACAATATGAATTAAATACAAAACCAATTATAAGTTTTTGGTGTAAAAAGAAAATTTTAGAGCACAGCATATACAAATGACTATACCCACAAATAGATGCTGTCACAGCAATATGTATTTGTCATATAAATAAAAATTATAATTTATAAAACATATTTTTAATTTTGGTAATATTTTCGATACAGGTCTGTAAGGAAGGAATTTAAAATCTCGCGCACTAGAT
This sequence comes from Amphimallon solstitiale, assembly GCA_963170755.1. Lineage (NCBI taxonomy): Eukaryota > Metazoa > Arthropoda > Insecta > Coleoptera > Scarabaeidae > Amphimallon > Amphimallon solstitiale. The sequence continues at coordinate 118,096,292 of OY720677.1, forward strand.
TTGTCTGACCGAAAAGTAGTTCGCCGAGAACTAGTTCGCTTGGAAATTGCGAACTAGTTCATTTAGAAGAATCGTGTAAGGGATTGTTTATTGTATAACTGTATATACCGCATGTGTCAATTTTCATTAGCCATAGGCGATCAATCCATGCAATATGTGGCAACGTGGTACCCCTACTTTCCTTTCCAAGCCAGCGACGCGACAACCGATACATGCTCGCAAATACAAGTTAGCAGTATCCATTGGGCGACCGACTCGGGTGTTTCTAATGCGTTCAGAAATAATATTTACGAGTTCAAGGATTTGTTTTTCTTTTTCCTTTCAGTAAATGTAGAGAATTATTAAGCTGCGTTCACGCTGCATGACACAAACAAAAGCGTAATTCTAATAAAATTAAAAAATAACCATAATAAAATAAAAAATAACCCAAATAAAATAAATAAAAAAGGATTCCTCCCTGAACAGCAAGACATTGCCCTAGGCGGTCGTAGAAATTTACTCTTACGTTTTCTAACATGTGGGCAGTTACTGAATTAGCAGCCTCAATTATTTTTTCTCTCAAGGCAACTATGTTTTCTGCTCTACCATCTTCATGGGTATAAACAATATTTTTTAAATATCCCCACAAAAAAAAATCATTTGGAGAGAGATCAGTTGATCGCGGAGGTCATTTGATGTTTCCCAGTTAAACATTGAATGTAAAATCTGGGTCGGGATCGGAGAATATCGTTGTGATGTCGGTTGTTGTCGGCATTGGTGACGGACAGTAGGGGTACTACGTTGCCACGTAATACATTCATACGTATAGATCGTGCGTAAACATTGAATCCCTATACCTAATGATATTTGACACATGCGGTATAATATACACGTATGTGTACGTATGAGCGGATGACGTAACACAGGGATTTTTGGTGAAGAAAGGAAACGGCCGGGGAGTCAGTCAGTCGGGGTGAGAGTATGGTGCAAGAGACACGCCCCTGCATATATAGAAGTAATGTTAATTTCCGAATATGGAGATGTTATTGAGATTTATTTTATTCTTCTTTCGTTTAATTAAATAATCAATTATACAGTTCTGTGTTTTCTTACAATCGGTTTTTTGAATCGGTCGTTCGCGAACGACCCACCTCTGGTCTGCTGACAGATTATGCGGGATCCACCGCGCACACAGTTGTTACATTTAAATGATCATGCAAAAATTTTTTATATTGCAGTCATGCCAATATCTAAGGATGCACGAATTTCAGGATACGTCACATGTTGACCCAACTTAATCATTTCACGAACGGCATCGACGTTTGCCGCAACAGCAGCCGTTGAAGGTCGACCTTTACGCAATTTTTCGTTGAGACTATCACGTCCAAGTTTAAATTCTTGAAATCAACGGTATATTGTAGTTTTAGGTAGTGCTTCACTACCAAAAGCAGAATTTATTCGCTGGACACATTCTTGTTGACTTAAACCCCTTCGAAAATCATAATAAATCATTGCACGAAAATGTTCTCTTGTTACATTCATTTTGTTACTGTATCACTAATTTCTAATTGTCATCGTAAAAAAAACTATCTGACACTTCTTGGTTCTGTCACTTGCTTTCGCTTACATAAATGTGAAATTGGCCGAATTTGCATTAACCCTTTAAGTCCTGAACTAACTTTTATTAAAAGAAATACATTTTAAATTACAAAATATGAACGAAAAGCTTACATGAAAATATAAAAAAAATATTTGATATAATATATCATTTTTTGGAAAATGGTGGTCACGCTGTGTAACCAGTAGGACTACTCGCATTGGTGAAAATTTTGGAAACACTTGTGCTTGTCGCTCAAACAAACTCCAAAATCACATATAGTGCAACTCCATTTACTTCTGTGAGACTCTGCTTTAGTACTGCACACTGCACAACGTCTTGATGTTTCATAGATAGGCATATGAGCAGCTTTGTCAGTTTTTCTTTCAATTGGAACATTTTTTTTATAATGATTTACTATCTGCAATGACTTTCGCCCTTTTTTTGCCAAATATCCAGCACCAATCAATCCAGATGATACATTTAGTCGAAACTGTTTCAAATCAAGTGATGCACCAATATGTAGGCATTTATAACAGTAGTATCTATAAAATGCCAAACCATCCTGTGGTACCATTTTTTGCTTTTGCGGTCTATCGCATAACATTTTCTCAACATATCGGCCTTGTCAACAAAGCCCATGTTCTTGTTGTAATCAGCTACTAATCTTTGCCAGCTTATTTCCTCTAATGTGCCGTCCTTATTACGTCGCTTTGTCGTAACAATATCTTCGGGATTATGATAATTAGAAAGAAAGTACACTGGTTTTTTATCCATCCATTTTATACATACTAGGCTATCTTCTGTCATTCGCCAATCTGATTGTCCTCTTGTCATCCTTTAATCATCGATAAAATCCTTAGGTACAATTTTTTTTCCTTTCTTCAATGTTCCACAGCCATAAATATTATCTTTTCGCAGGCCCCACAAAAGTGGAACATTGTAAAAATAATTATCGAAAAATACTTTGTGATTCTTATACTTCAAATCATTTGTTAGATCTCCCAAATCCTTTTCAGGTAAATCAGCAATTTTTCCCGTGTAAATTTGGAATTCACACATAGGCAGATTAATCTGCTCTTACCCACACTTTATATCCCCGTTTTGTTGGTTTTGCGGGCGTAAATTGCTTCATACTGGATCTTCCTTTGTACTTGATCATACTCTTATCAACTGCCTGAAATTCTCCAGGGCTGTAGTACTCCTTGTACTTTTGAGCGAGTGAAGTAAGAAGTGGTCTTACTTTAAAGAGCTTATCGTAATCTTGTTCTCCTTTCTTAGGTTGTAATGTATTATCTGCAAAATGTAAATTAGCTAACAACCAGACGAATCTGTCACGAGAAATAATCTTTGAGATATAAGGATCCCGTATTTCTTCTTGTGAAGACCAGTAATCTTCCAAGCTGAGAATTTTTTTTAATTCCCATTAGAATGTTGACGCCTAAGAAAATCTTCATTTCTTTAGAAGTAGTTGGCTGAAAGTTTTTGTTTCCTCTAATAGACTGATTTTGAGTAGCATACAGATTTGTGTTGAATACAATTCTCTCTATCAGTTCTTCGGAAAACAGACACATAAAAATATCTAGAGGACGCTGTAAGGATTCATCCAAAGGTGTGTCGAAAGCATCTTCAAAAGCGGCTGGAGGTTCCTGATAAAAATTGTTTTTCCCACAATATTTTATTTGGAAATACATCAGTAATCTCAGCACGAGTTCTTTCCGCTATACGAGCTAGTGGTTCGTCGTCACTATCAATCTCATTGTCATTATCATCAATTTTGTTATCGTTGTTACTTAAAGAATTTGGATTTTCTATATTGTTTTCAATCTCGTCCTCATCACCTGATAAATAGTCGTCAGCTAGAGATTCCTCGTCTGAAGGAATATCAGCTAAAATCACATCTACTCGCTTTGACTTAGTGCTTCAAGTTCACTGAATGTCCATTTATCTTTACCTGAAAAAAAAAAGAAATTTGTCTTGCATACTATTAGTAGTTACCGTATATATGCCTAGTGGTTGTTTCGTGAAACCACCACTTTTTGGGCAATACAGTTATCAGCAAAACACCAAATTTGTTCAGGCAGCAATTTTTACTTTCTTATACGTAGTATAAGGAAGTATTGTGATGATGAAAATTTTCGACCTCGAGATTTTTGCAGATGTCCACGTTTTGAGGTCCCCTGATACCAAAAAAGTGGTTTTTAAAAAATGTCTGTGTGTCTGTGTGTCTGTGTGTGTGTGTGTGTGTGTGTGTGTGTGTGTGTGTGTGTCTGTGTGTGACCACGATAGCAGTCAAACCGCTGCAGATATCAATTCCAAATTTTGTATTTACGAATATAATCTCCCTCTTGAGAACTGATTAGATTTTGAGCAAAATCGGCAGACCGGAAGTAGTAGTTTACTTCAGTGAAAAAATCGAATTTTGCAAATATTTCGTCAATTACTAAGTTTAAACAAATTTATAAAGAATTCAAATGTACTCAAAATTAAATTTGAGAAAAATTGTTTTAATAAAGTTTTTCGAAATTCCTACCGGAAGTAGGTCTTTTACTCTTATCGAAAATCAGTTTTTTGCGAATATCTCGCAAGTCATGCTTTCTAGGCAAGTACATTAAGAGTATAAAAGTATTTAGAACATACTTTTAAATATCTTTTGTATAAAAAAAATTTCAAAATTCAGACCGGAAGTACCACTTTTACTCTTATCGAATAGCGATTTTTTGCAAATATGTCGTAAATTATGCATTCTATATATATTTATGAAGAGTACAAAAGTATTTAGAGTTGGATTTGGAATATTTTTTGTATAAATGAAATTTCAAAATTCGGACCGGAAGTAACACTTTCATACGTATAAGAAAGTCGTGTGGTGGCCACACCTAATTTTTTTGATTGTAAACATTGTCATTATTAATACGCCATCTTATATAATGTCATATTATTAATCTGTCATTTCGAGAAAAGTCATGCATTTATCCTCCGTAGAGAAAGCTAAAATTGTTACCTTACTTGAAGAAGGTTTCATGTAAAAGTCACTAAATGTCAATTAAGTCCTGGTTCCCAAAATGTTCAGTGTTCCCCTCGTAAAGCAAATTGCAAAATTTGAGAGTGATCTAGTTCACTTATCCAACAATATATGAAAGATTAACTTAAGTATAAACACAAGTGTTTCTATAGTACGTAAATACATATTTATTGTCATCGTGAGGCATTCATCTGTATCGTTTAATAAACATTCGCTTTGAAATATCGCGTCGTTACTGCTGCAAAAGAATCCGCAATAATAACATTATGACGAAATAGATTATAAACATGAGAAGATTAAATTGTAAGAGCTAAATATTTATATGGGTTGTGTATATGGGTGCGAGAGACATGAAAAATCATGGTACGTTAAAATAGTCTTACTTGTTTATAATTATCTTTGTTTTATGATTTGTTCGCCAAGAACATTAAACTAATACGCGAATTATACGAATTTATTATATCGAAATGGAATAATTGAATAATAAACATGCGTCCGTCTTTATTTATAGACAGGATGTAATGTTACTTGGTATATAAATATAAAAAGGCTAATTATTTTTCGAATTATCAGGGAAAAAGAGAAAGGAACGTTAAGATACAATAGATAGGGAGGAGAAGCTATCCCTGATGAATAAAAGTAAGCAATAATAGCAATAAAAAATTATTTTTCAATATAGTCCCCTTGCTTTTGGATGCAAGTATTACATCGTGTTAATAACACCTCTAATCCATTATAAACAATAAAATGGGTGTGCTTAAAACCACACGGCAGAAGTGAAAACTTCGTCAAGGCGAGGTTAATAATACGAAATCCAACGTTTTTTTTTCGTTCTGTATTTCATTAGGGTCATCCTGCATCGAGGAATTCAGTTGCTGAGATTCAGTGTGCTTCTTTTCACGATATTTCTTCACGCGCGCATTAGACAATTCCCTTTTTCGTTTTAATTTGTCATCGATTGATTTTCTTCATCCATCCTGTGTAACAGAAAAGAATTAAATGCTTATAAATTCGTATATAATGAGCAATTAAAGCAGTGCTCTATTCTCAACGTTTCTGTTTTGCATTGGTATACAAATTATAGTAAGTGCGTGTGGACATTATTTAACACCCGGAATATACTGATCAGTTTCCGAGTCATCCATATCATTTTAATAACAATGCTAAAACTTACCTGAGCGCGAAATATTATATTATATTATTATAGAAATAATGTCTCATACACACACAACAAATTTTTTGGTTAACCGTCCGCGAAGTGACCAATTAGCGAACGCAACACAGTTCGCGAAATAGAATTTCGCGGCCGTTGCTATGACAGCGACCGTGAATTATAATCGCGTGGGTGTACGGACAACTTTAAAGGGTTCCTCGACGGAGAGATTTTCCGACACGCTTCTGGGTCGGTTTGGACGCATGTGTATATATATATAAATAGACGATATGAATACTCGCTTACGAGTCCCGCGCTGGCCCGATGCTAACGTGCCGGCTTCTCACCCGTGCGGCTCGGGATCGAATCTGCTCGGGGACATGAATTTATTTATTCATTTAAATTTCAATTTAATTGAAATTAAATACCTCTATATGATATATTTCTCTCGTTCCCTTAGTCGACTCGAGCCGATTTTACCCAAACTAGCGTTACATAGCTGAGCGTGACGGCTCAGTCTTGTTCAGTGCCCACAATCAACGCAACGCGCCCAAAGAAGTTTACACTTCAAAAAAATTCCTTTGGTTTCTCTGCAAAATACCTTTCAACAGCCGCTATAAGTTTGTCATCGTCCATAAATTTTGTTCCCCTTAGAGTTCTTTTGAGATTAGAAAACAAAAAACAGTCGCACGGAACGAGATCTGCAGAAGGGGTCAGTTTAAACTCCTTGGCAGGACTTGAACCCTTAACATGCCACTGCATTGATTCTTGTTTTGACTCACGGTCAAAATGATGGGTCCGGGTCTCATATGCGGTGATAAGTCGATTGATAATTAAACCTGGTCTGGCGCCAAAAAATTGTTTACACGTCTCCATCCGCGCACGCATTTGGAATGGCGAAAGCATTCGCTGAACCCATCTGGCACTAACTTTTGTCCTTCCAAGGTATTCGTGTAGAATTCTGAAAACCGTTCCTTCTGAAACTTCTAATGAAGCTGCTGCTAATTGTCGCTTCTTTAATGTTGCATCCTTCAGTACTAACCACTTGTTTTTTTCAAAATAACATCGGCGGTGATCACGTCAACAGGCCGACCTGGACGGGGATGTTCATCTAGTCATTCTCGGCCATGTTTAAACAATTTTGACCATTCGCAAATAGTCGACTTTGAAATACATATACAACCAACATTACTTCACGAGTAATTTTTGGCGATTTTCCTTGTTTTGTGGAGAATTATAACTGCTTGATATTCAAGTTTGTGTACGTGACAACACAAAATGACAGATATTAAAACTAGTACTGCTGCAATTGTGTTGTGAATTGTCAAAGTCGTTACCAAGGCATGCTTGATAATAAAACACTACAATGAAAAATCATATTAAAATTGAGAAATGTCTAGTCCTGGAATATAAAAACATCAACATTTTTATTTTTCTCCAAGATATATTACTATATGAAAGAAGGTACAAGGATTAAATATAAAATAAATCTTTACCTTTCGTAGAACGACAGAACAGAGAATACATTCATCATAAGCTGCTACTAGGATTGACCCAATTTGATTTTTGTATGGATGTTCACGTTCCTTGGATTTTTCTACTGGAAATTTTAAGACTGAGGAGTCTTATGCTACCTGCGTCTACCGCCAGTCAATTTAATGTCTTTTTTGTGCACTCAAACAGGCGTCAATTTGTTTCTTGCGGATATAAAAGGGTGACGTGCCTATACCGGTAAATAATTTAATTTATATTTCTACACAGCGAATAGGTACCTAAGCAATATTTTTATTTTTTCCCTTTATACAGGGTGTCCGACGAGGTAGTTCAAGGTTTTTGTATAGTGATTCCTTGGTCAAAGCTAAGTAAATAACTTCTTTAAGCATGGGCCGAATTTTCAACTGTTATAGAGATATGCGTGGTCAAAGTTGCGCTATATACATGTGATATTTTTTCTGTTTACTTAAGAATATTTGCAAAATTCTTAGCTTCTAAAGTTATTTACAATTAAAATGTGATTTTAAAAATCTATATTTTGAAATTGAAACCAGTAACTAACAAAAGAAATATTACTATACGAACATTATTAAAGGAATAAAATTCACAACTGCTCGACATGTGCACCATGAACAGATTGACATAGATCCGCCCTTCTTCTTATGGTGTTAGGCTTTCGATGTCCGTACAAAATTGATTTAACGTGGCCCCATAAGGCGAACGAGCCAACCAGCAGTGTTGCCAACTTGGGGGTTTCCCCCCTAGATTTAGGGCCTTTTTTTGGGGCGAGGGGGAAATTTGGGATATTTATTTTTTAGGGGATATTAAAAACTATTATACTTGCGTTTATCCAAACAAAATTGATCATTGGGTGGATATATTGTACTTTATTCGATTTTCCAGTAAAAACAATAGATATCGTCAGCCTTAAGTACAGAAGAAGAATTAAACTTATCTTTGCCTTTTACAGCGACTGTATCATAAACCATCTATCTTTTTTTCTAATTTCACCGGTAACCATGGAATTACCATACTATAAGGGAACAAATTGCCGTATTTTAACATATTGTAATAATAAATTATATAGCGGCCAAACGGCTAAAGGTACCAAAACCAAATATTATATTTATGAGTATAATCTTTCTCTTGAGATGTGATTAGATTTTCAGTAAAATCTGTTGGCCGGAAGTAGTAGTTTACTTAATAATAATAATAATAATAATAATAATATTTATTGGTCCATTTGGCCTTGGTACACAAGGATTGGATATGTCAATATTAAAAAATACATGTCAATTACAAAATAAGTAACATTAAAATTAAAATCAAAATAAGTTGTAAACAAACGCTCACAGATATATATGTCAAACATCCAGACTACTCGTCCGAATGTGACTCTCGAACTCCTCGATGCTGTAAAAAACACCCTCAAGTAACAGCCCCTTCAACTCCCTCTCAAATATTTTCATTGTAGGCAAGCCTTTCACTCTTTCTGGTAAAAGGTTGAACAGGTGACAACCTGCATAGAATGGAGATTTCTTAAAGTAAGAGTGAGTTGGTTTACGAGTCCTTATGTCATCCCTGTTTCGCGTCTCGTAATTATGATATCCGCCATTTTTCTGATAATGGTCCCGATTTTTGTAAATATAAGACAACAATCTATAAATATATATTGATGAGACCGTTAAGATCTTATTTTTGGAGAATAAATCTCTGCAGGATGTTTCGCGTGATACATTAAAAATTAACCGAAGGATACGCTTTTGAGCAATAAAGACCCTTTTTATTTCGGATGCCTGTCCCCAAACTATAATATTAAATGAGATTGCAGAGTACACTAGTGCATAATAAATTCCTAATAGGGACTCAGCTGTTAACATGTTTTTCAAGGAGAAGATTACGTAGCAGCTCCTATTTAATTTCTCGCAGACATGATCTATATGATTTTTCCATATCAGGTTTCTATCAATAATAGCACCTAAAAACTTCAGTGATGGGGAGGTTTCAAGAGTATTCCCGTCAACATTAATATTCAAATTCATTGACGCTCTCCGGATGTTATTAACCTCCATCAACACCGTTTTCCCGACATTCACCATGAGCGCGTTAGCTCGGCAATATTCAATAAAGTCAACAACGGCAAGTTCAACTTTTAATTTCAAAATGCTTGGGTCCCTATCCGATACAACAATACAGGTGTCATCCGCGCACATAAACACTCTTCCACAGGAAATGTGATTCGACAAGTCGTTGGTGTAAGTTAAGAAGATTAATGGGCCAAGGACACTTCCTTGTGGTGTTCCCAAGTTCATCTCAAATTCCTCGGACCTGGTATCCTTAATCTTAACGCTAATTCTTCTGTTTTCGAGGAATGAACATATCCACCCGTTAATTGGGCCTCGCAGCCCCATAGCGTAAATTTTATTTGAAACGAAGTTGCTCCTCACGGATTCAAAAGCCCGCGATAGATCAAACGACAGAACTGCAACAAACTCACCACAGTCCAGGCGGTCGTAGACATACTGTACGAGTTCCGTCACTCCCACTTCGCAAGACAGACCTGGCCTAAAACCGTATTGACAATGTGTTAGGATCTGATACTTGTCAAAAAACGACTCGATCCTACTACAGACAACCTTTTCAATGATCTTGGAAAAGATGCTAAGCAGCGCGATCGGTCGATAATTCCCGAGCACCGTGGGATCGCCGCATTTAAAGACAGGCACAACGGCCGCACATTTAAGGGCAGATGGATACTTCCCCGTGGCGACTGACCTATTAATTATTTCAGCAATTGATGGAGAGAGCTCTCTCGAGCACGCCTTTATCAAACTGATAGGTATTTCATCTAGTCCTGTCGATTTCTTATTAGGTAGAGTTTTAATTACCTCTTGTACTTCAAGTGATGTGACCAATTGGAAGTAGAAGCTTCTATCTAGATAGTCTCCATTTGTGCATGAAACTGGTATCATCCCACCAAAATGATTTTGAATTTTGGCTTCCACAGTCTCAGAGAAATACTCAGCAAATAACTTGCTAACGTCCCGTGGGTCATTAATTAACGCCCCGTCATGCAATATTTGTACGGAAGTGGTTCCTTTACATTTCCCTCGCACCTTATTAGTTAAATTCCATATTGTTTTTGTGTTGTTTGTGGAGCAATTTATTTTGTGACAATAGAATTGTTGTTTCTCAGACCTAATTAAATTGTTTATATGTTTTTTTTTATTTTTATAATTTTGATTTAGATCGTCGTTACTGAGGTGCTTACGTAACCAATCCAGTTGCTTTAATTGATCCATTTCAGCATATAGTTCAGGAGAGAACACAATTCTTTCTTTAAAAACATCTACACTCTTCACCATCCGTCTGTTCTTTTTCTTAATTGACGCGTCAAAACACCATAGAAGATTGCCAAAAAATTCATTAAAGAGTACATCTACATCAGTTAACGCGGTCGCTGCTGTTGTGACATTATTGTTAACTAAACATCTAAATTCATTTATCGTCTTATTATTATATACCCTATACGACGAATATGACTGATATTCATGATTTTTTTTTATCGGAGCAATAAAATTTATTGAGGCCACCTGCGCAAAGTGATCCGAAATTCCAGGGTCAAAGTTTACAACGGTTGTGTCCGAGGGACAATTCGGTACTATATAGTCAAGCCCAGACCGACTGGTTTTGTTATTTACCCTTACAATGCGAGTGCATTCCCCAACCAACGAACTCATGCCGAAGGAGCCAAAAATGTCCCCAATGACGCTATATTGCAGACCACCACCCAATCTGTCAATATTCAAATCGCCACACAGTAATACATTCTCATATGAACTGCAAGCCCATGAAAAAATATGCGCGAGTCTCTCGTAAAATAAGTCAATGCAACCTGATGGTGGACGATAAATATTTATGAGGCAAAGCCCCCCATTAACCACAATCGCGGAACACTCAACCACCCCCTCAACAACAAAAGTATTTACAGCATCGAGGGGCCGACAGCAGGCAAGCAACGTGTCTCTAACAAAAATCACTGATCCACCATGCTGCCGCCTAGTTCTACAAAAGCAATGCAGAAGTGTAAAATCATGGATATACACCGTAGCTATTTCATGTGGGTCAGTTAGCCAATGTTCTGTGAAACATAGAATGTCCAATTGGTACCTACCAGCTAACAATTCTATCAAATTAATTTTATTTCTTAAACTTTGAATATTTAGATTGAGAATATTAACAACATTTTTATTCGCTGACTTTTCCTTGCTATTATCAATATTGCAAGTCGCGTTGTCTAACAGAAATTTGACTCATCGTCACCCACTGTATTCTTATTGCTACGACAGTCAACATATATTAAATTATCACTATTTACATGACTCACGAGGGATTTCTCATGTTGCTGCAATCGTTCAATGTACTGCACTGTGTATTTAAAGACGATACGTTTACCCCTATAACTCATGCGAAATCCCCCGATTGTGCCAGAGCAAGCATCCAATAAACTATTAATCTCTATATAATTCATATTTGAACAATGGGATGACTTCACCAAGTCATATAATTTACAATTATACCTGTATATAAGTTGATTCAGAACCACGCGGTTGCGCCAAAAAGGCACGCTCAAAAACAAAACATTAGTATGCATCAACTTCCCAATAATGTCGTTCATATAGTCCATATCAAATGGATGTCCCCCCAGAACATCACTAGTCCCGGCCTGAATAATAACATAATCAGCTAGAGTAAAACCCTTAGTGAGTTCCTCAATGTCCCCAGTGACACCACGAAACGGAGCATTTGGCTTACATATCGATTGAATGAGGCGATCGTTTCCATTCCAACACGCCTTCAGAATTTCAGCCGAGTCTCTGACATGACCATCCCCCATCACTAGTATTCTTGGCGTGGCCTGTACCACAGAACCCATATTCCATGTGCCATCGGTCTGAAGTCGATCCTGTTGTAGCTGCTTTTGTGCTTGGGTTGTAGAGATCGGCTTTACCAGCTCAGCTTTTATAGAACCCGCGACCGGACACCGGCCAGATGATAAGGTTTTCTTATGCCAGTGACAGCTCCCCGTTATCGAGGACACTACCTCGACTTCAGTTTGAGTACCCGCATGCGTCCCAGGTTTATTCCTAATTTCAATTGTAAGTTTCTCAATTGCTTTGTGTAAATTATCAATTATCTCATTCTGAGTGCTATATTTATTCTTATAGTAATTTATTGTTTTTTCCATGTCTTCAATTTTGTTACCGAGTTCTTTGACAGTATAGTTTGGTGTAGCTAGTTTATCACGCAACTCGGTTAGCATTTCAGATTCTTCATTTTTACCTTGTTCATTATCGCAGACTATGGATACATAACTTGTGTTTGCAGATTTCTGGGTTTTTATCTGATATTTACCCTTCTGATATCGTGTATTAACACCGGTTGATTGTTTAGAGTTATTCATTATCCCACATATGCCGTATTCGTATATATTGAATATAGCACACACACAAATACAACCAGGCAAAATAAAACAGTTCACAAAAAGGCCCGGTGTTAAAAAGTGTACGATGTTTTGTGATGTTCGGCACAAAAATATTTATATAGGAGATTATTTCATCTTATCGTCTTATAATTGATTTACCTTCATGTCTTTTTCAACATACTTTAGCCCTGTCTATATATAATTTTTACTTCAGTAAAAAATCAAAATTTACCAATATCTGGTCAACTATTAAGTTAAGACAAATTTCTAAAGAATATAAATGTACTAAAAATTGAATTTTGGAAAGATTTTATAAAAAAAGTTTTTCGAAATTCCTACCGAAAACTGTTTTTAGCAAATATCTCGCAAATTATGCATTGTATATAGATTTATCCCGAATACACAAATATTTAGAGCTCGTGTTGGGCCTACTTCGATATATTAAAAAATTCAAAATTCGGACCGGAAGTAAAATTTTTTCTATAGCAGTTCTTTTCGAATATCTCGCAAATTATGCATTCATTACAGATTTACCTATTATAAGTGCGAAAGCATTTAGAGCTAGATTTACAACAATGTTATACTCTTATCAAATAGCAGTGTTCTACAAATATCTCGCAAATTTTGCATTCTATACAGTTGAGAACCCACAAGCAAGTTCGATAACTTTTACTCTTATCGACTAGCAGTTTTTTGCAAATATTCTTATATTGTGTTTCTATAGAGATTTATTAAGAGTATAAAAGTATTTTGAGATGGATTTAGTATAATCCCTGTATAATTTTTTTTTCAAAATTTGGACTAGAAGTAATATTTCTACTCAGAGGTATATTTATAAAGGAATGCAGAATTTATAGCTTAATTCTGTATAAACATTTCGGAACCTACATACCTATAAGAAAGTCGTGTGGTGCCCACACCTCATTTTTATCTCATGGAAACATGAGCTTGCTTTTATGAATTGCTGTCATAATGTAAACGAGTTACTTTGCTTTATTCCAATTCAATTGCTGGTTTTTAGAGGGTTTCTGATGTAATTGAGGGGTTTTTGGGACACTATTCAGAGCATTCAGGGGGAATTGTCCGTAATGGGTTGGCAACAGTGCCAACCAGTACATGGACGGTTCCTTCCTATTAATTAACTTTTTAAGTTTATTTAGAGTTTAATAAGTTTTTAAAAATATTTCTAAATATTGCATATTATAATGCAACAAAGATCAATTGAATGTATGTAACCAAAGATATCAGTAAGCATGCCTATGCAATCTAGTAACAATAATCACATATAAAATTTATTCGTGATTTAAAAAAATACCTGAATGTTGATTTTGTTCAAACGATACGCTTGGGGCAGCCATAATTACGAAGACATAAAAAGTGGTGTTGTACCAATAATTTAATTTAGCTCTAATAAATAACGCTAGAAAATTAGCGAATATAAATACTGTCTTCTTGACTTGAATACCAAAACGAATGAAACTTGACTCTATGCTTTTAAATTTAGTTTTATTCATTGTTGGTAAATGTGGGTATCTTTCATGTTCTATTAATTATTTGAAGAGATTCACCATGAATGTAGAATAAATTTAAAATATCTCTATTAGAATAATTATTGAATTCGTCTTGCATATTTGTGAACAACTTAAAACCAGTTAGAAACGAAATGAACTACCTTTCAATTTTGACAGATCAAATTTACTTTTCAAGGCTTACTACTACGATTTTTCTTGAAAATGCTCAATTTAGAAAATAATCATTAATATCTCTAAAACTGTGATAGATAGGCATAGGGAAACCTATATCTGTATGATGCAAGATAATCATCTACTTACTAGGGCGTGCTAATCTACAGGCTATTCCATTAAAAAAAACCGATTTTTATTAAATTTAAGATTACATAAATAATCGATAAATTTCGAACATCCTGTATGAGATTTATTAAATATTTAGACATTACTCATAATTTTATGCCTTTCCCTGTTTGCAGTAGAAATATGACGTAATTCTATTCAAATACGCCTTAGATATGTGGTTTTAAAAAGTGCATTGAAAAAACAAAAAATTTGACAAAAATCAAAATAATTCAAAAACGGTTAATTATTCACAAAATAAAACCTAATTAAATATGTTACAGCACTCTACAAGGAATCTAAAAAAGCAATAAAAAATATAACATTCCGTTTAAAAATTCAAAGTTGGCTATGACTTCCTGTATAATCAAAAGTGGTTAATGAGTGTAAATATTTTATATTAACAGACCAAGTATCAACATTACGTGCTACAAATTTTCAAAACTGTCCTAAGGCGTTAACATAGAAAAGTTCTAACGAACAGGTTAGGTGAAAAACCCTGTATAGTATTGGTAATTAAGATATTTTTTATCTTATAATCCGATAGCACGCGCTTTGTTGCCATATTTTATCGATCGCTTGGTTATCGTTTAAAAATGCGATAGAGTAGAATCTTATTATTTTAAACTCATTGCTAATTACGTACCTATTTCAGAGAAGTAATTCGATTTTGATCTCCCCTGCTACATTTATTTTTATTTTATTTTTCTGATGAAATAGTAATTAAATACCTATACCTGTTCCTTTTTGGGAAGAAGAATTATTATTAGCTTAAGTTGCGGCAATATATTCATGCCATTCCCGTGCATTTATCTGTTATTCCGTGTTATAGGTTTGAGGGTTGTTATTGCCTGGTGGAGGGTGCCGGATATGGTGTGATGATTTTGTTATGTGAGGATGTTAGATGTTGCAGAGGGGTAACCATTTTCGCGTGATTGAGATTATTAGGGTGTTTAGAATCCCTGTGGATACTCGAATTCTGCGGTCACACTAATGAAATTCCCAATTGCTTAAGAGAATAGAATGTATTTTGAGAAATAAATGCATGGCCATGGACAGTAAAGTAAACAAAGCAAAGGATGCAGACATATTTATAAAACAAGCGAAAGCTCTTTATACAATAACACGATCTTCCCTGACGCCGTAGATATTGAAGTGAAAGCCAATAAATATTACCTTAAATTTATAGAAAGACAATAGTTAAAAAAAGGAATTTCTGAAATATAAAATTATATAATAGTATATTACATATTAAGCTTGAGAAGATGACTATTATTGCCCGAGTGGCGAGATTAAATTCCGAGGAGGAATTTAAGCCACAAGGGCAATAATAGTCTTCTCAACTGTAGTGTGTATACTATTTTTTGTACCAGTAGTCTAATTAGATCTTGAAACCTTAATAATTATGAATAAATTTACTCATATATGTAAGAATGCCCTTGTAATAAAACTTCATATAAGCAAATAAGTAGGCTATATTTTGATGTTGACAAATAAGTTTTGACATAAATGCTGAAATTAAAAGCCAAGTATTTATTAGATTATTTTTCATTCCATTTATAATGTCTGAAGAGTGTGAAGGTGGTGTACATTTAAAAATGTACACCACCTGAAATGCGCGAGATTGCAGAACAGGCAGTTGAAAACTTGCTTCCGCATAAATCTTTTATACTTATACATCAAAACATATACAGAATTTAGAAAATGGTGTAAATCCAAAAGTACATAAGTACTTTCTGAAAACGTACTTCTGGCTTATTTTCAAGACTATTCAAAAAATAAAAAGCCTCGACTTTATGAACGCATTATTCAATGTTGAAAGCTACACTTGGCCTAAAAGAGGATATTAACATATCAAAATATTTTAAATTAGTTGTCTTTTTAAAAAGAAAAATGAAAATTATATGCCCAAAAAATCATTAGTATTTACTCAAGAAGAAATTCCTTACTGCGGCACTCGACGCATGTTACATTGCAACTAAGGTAGTATGTTTATATATTAATACTATGAAATTATTGATAATTTATAACCCTGCAGACTGCTCTTGTAATTGGTGTTGCTGGTGCATGCCGAATTGATGAGCTGTGTAATTTATTAATTTCTGATGTCATCATGAAAGATGATTTAATTATTATTCACATCCGCAACAGCAAAAATGGTTCATCTCGCAATTTTGTAATAATGGCGCCACTTTGGATCAAAATAATTAAAAACTATTTAAAAATTAGACCAATTCCAGATATAGAAACATTCTTTATTAGTGTACGTAATGGTAAATGTACTAGACAAAATATTGGACATAACACAATAAGACATGCCAAAAAAATTGCCGTTTACTTAAATTTACAAAATCCAGAGTTATATACTGGTCATAGTTTTCGTAGAACGTCGGCTACACTTTTACCTGTGGTAATATCCTTCAGTTAAAACAACATGGTGGTTGGAAATCTTCTAGCGCAGCTGAAGGTCATATAGAAGATTTCCTAGTAAATAAAAAAAATAGAGCATGTATGTTACAAGGTCTACCTACATCTACTTACGCAAACACACCTGCAATAAATACAGGAGTTTTCGATATGAATCAAATTCCATCAACATCAGCAGTACAATCAGGATCTATTTCGACTGAAGATATCGTAAATACTTATGGAATTAACTCAATTAATAATACTGTCATTAATGTGCCTACAGATCTGCGCAATCCTGGTTTTTCAAATAGAATTGAACCATCAATAAATTTGACATGCCATAATTGCACTATCAATTTTTATAAATAAATTAAATAATTCCTTACATCTGTAATAGCTACGTGTTATATTGTTCCCATATTATACTATCATAAATATTTTGCTATTGTTAACCTAAAATACAGTTATTTATTTTACCTTAGAGGTAGAGCATTTGAAGTTTTAGATTTTAGGTATGATTTATTGAATTTATGGAATAAATCGACGATGATATGCGGATATACGAATGTGAAACTGGCCAATAATACCGGGTGTCAACGAGATCATGTATCAGCACGCCATTTATTTATTAGTTAAAATAAAACTTTGAAATTCGGACCGTATATATGAGTGATTGGTGGGCTTCTTCAGGTACACTCAGTTTTTCTATAGCACTTCCGGTCAAACCGGAAATGACGTTAATTTTGAATTTTTAAATACAACATTTATTATTTCTGTTCATATTCTGTTTCTTCTGAAAATTTGCCATCTAGTGCAGGTTAACTTTTGACATTTCTGTCAAAGATGGCGGTATCTGTTAAATTTATCCATTAAAGTGAAACTGCTTCGCAACGATTGTCGAAATGTAACAACCATCAAAGTTAGCTTTGAAAACAATTAAGAAACGTATTTTTCACATTTACACGCATTGGCGAAGGAAACATGTATTTCACGTTGAAATTACTAAAGAAAATAGAAAAAAGAAAAATTTTCATTTTCAAATGACAGGTACTCGTTTTTTTAAATAGTAACACCTATTTTTTATTACAGTGCCATATTGGCATAATTTTTAGCTTTCAAGTGATATAAAATATGCTGTGGTTTAGTGGTAGACAGGTAGTACAAAACATAAAATGTTTTAAAAGTAGTCTAATTCCAAAGACTACTTTTAAAACTGTGACTTGGGGAGCGTCGGCTTCCACTCTGCGGTCCTCTGCGATGGGTCTTGTCTTTTCGGCTGCTGAGAATTGCGCTCCAGTTTGGTTAAACAGCCCACATGTACATAAAATAAATGCACAGCTAAATAACACCATGAGAATGATTGCTGGTGTCATCAAACCAATTCCCACACAATGGCTCCCAGTCCTAAGTCACATCCCATCCCCACAACTGCGACGAAAAAACGCTCTTATGAACGAATATAAAAAGATCGTGAACAATAGAAATCTACCCATCCATAAGGATGTCGAAGACGCCAACCTTTAATCGACTTCGGTCTAGACGACCCCCAACAAGAACGACAAGGGTGGTTGTGGAAAGTGGGTTCAATTTGACGGAAGCATGGACTCAAGAATAGACCGCACAACAAAACAATGATATGCCGTGCATCACACACAAGCCGCCGGGTTTCGCTCTACCACGTAATACATGGTCCAGGCTTAATAGAATCAGAACCCAACATGGCAGATGTGCATTCTCCCTACACAAATGGGGCAAGCAACCTTCTCCCCTTTGCGATTGCGGAGAAATCCAAACCATCAGACATATCACAGAAGAATGTACCATACGATCATACAGTGGAATACCTGAGGATTTCATAATAGCGACCCCAGAGTCGATAGACTACATAAATAAATTAGATGTTCGTTTGTAGCCTTTTAAATTGTGTCTCATACTTTATGTGTATATATTCTACGTTGTACTGTACTTTAATGTCTCTAATAGCCATACGATAAATAAATGAATAAATAAATAAGTACCGGCGACTCCACCAAATTGTTAAACAAGTTATATAAAAAAAAGTGCCCTGAGTTATCTTCTTCTGTCTGATAAGGACTCAAAGGAAAAACCATCACTTTTGTAACTAAGAAAGTTCAAGAAACACTTTTGCTCTTATCTGAAGTATATAGCTATCATCCAAACTGTTAATACGCAAGAATATTTTAAGGCCATCAGCATATGCCAAAACACCACAGGTTAGCGAATTAAATAAATCATTTAAAAATATATTAAAGAGCAACCAGCCTAGGTTGGATCCCTGTGGCACACCAGATGTTGGGGTGAAATGTGCAGTGTAGAATACATAACTAGATCGATTTGTTAAATATGACGAGACCAGTTTAAGTAGATAGAATAGATAAAATAGAGAGACCGAAACTATTCAACTTATTTATCAATAATGAATGGTCAATCCTATCAGATGCTCTTGAAAAGTCAATGTATATCATCCACTTGAGAGCGATTGTCCGAAGCTTCACATACATATTGTGTTACTTCAACCAAGCTTGTAATGGTGGACTGACCTGGTGTAAATCTCTGCTGATGTGGGGAAAGATAGAAGGCGTATTTTTATGTTATCTACCTAGCCATGAAAAAAAGCATATAAGAGAACAAAAAAAATATTTTTCTACATAACTCCCTTCAACACTAATACACTTATTCCATCTTTTTTCCAGTTGCCCCATACACTCAGAAAAAAATTGCTCCGGTAACCCCGCAAAATATTCTTCAACAGCTTCTTTGAGTTCTTCATCAGAAGCAAAACGCTTTCCTCTGAGATGCTTTTTTAAATTTTTGAATAAGAAGAAGTCTGACGGAGCTAGGTCGGGGCTATAAGGTTAACTCTATAAACCCGCAGTCATTGATTATCTGCTGAACTTTGTTTGCCTTATGAACCCGACAATTGTCGTGCAGCAACAAGTTTTTTTGTGAATAAGAATGCGGGCGTTTTTCCTCCAGAGCAGTTTTTAAATTTTTAATTGTGTTTCCGTAGGCCTCTCCATTTATGGTAGACCCTCTCGGCATATATTCAATAAGCAAAACTCCTTCAGCATCCCAGAAAACAGTTGCCATCAGTTTTTTTCCGGAAATTTGTGTCTTGGCCTTGTTTTGGTGGTGGAGAGCCCTTTTGAACCCACTGCATGGATTCTTGTTTAGTAGGAGGGTCCCAGTAATATACCCAAGTCTCATCCCCGGTAATAATTCCAGATAAACATGTTTTGTCCCTCCAACTTGACCAAATTTTCTTGAGAAATTTCTTTTCTGCACAGTTGTTGTTCAGGTGTAAGCAATCTGGGTATCCACCGTGCAGACACCTTCTTCATACCCAAATCGTCATGCAAATTTTTGAGAACACTTGTTTCGGATATACAGACTTCATTGGCAATGACAGAGATCTTTACACGCCGATCTTTCAGTACCAAATTTTAGACTTTTCGCACAATGTTTTCAGTTCGAGCTTTGGGTCATCATTGATTGACTCTCGGCCCCATCGAAAGAGTTTAGACCAATATTTTACTTGGAAATAAGATGCTGTATCTTCCCCATATACAGCAACCATTCTTTCATGAATTGCTTTTGGACCATTGCCTTCCTTTGTCAGGAACTTTATTACGCTGCGATGTTCAACTTTAGTTTCACTCATTTTATCGAGAAATGGACCGTCTCAATTCTCTATACACAGCATAAACTAAACACAACTTAGCACATGTACTTCTAACAGTCACAGCAATTTTTCAATAATTTGTTTGACATCGTCACTCTTTTGTTTCATGGCTGGGTAGATAACATAAAAATACGCCCTCGTAGATTACAGATTTACCAATAATCTGCTGATAAATAACAGACTCAAACAATTTACCAAAATTACATAACAAATTAATTGGTCTATAGATCTGAGCGCTCACCCTTTTTAAACACAGGAATAATTCTACTAAACTTTCATACATCAGGAAAAGTTGTAGATCTGATGATTAAATTGAAAATGAAAGATGAAGGTTTGCAAAGTACTGGGATGCAATTCTTAACCAAGAAGCTTGGTAGACCATCATGACCCGCAGTGAAGTTGGGCTTAAGTGTCTTAGCACCCGACGACACAGGGCAGATGTTAATATTATTCCATGTCGATTGTTCGCAAATTGTGGTTATAAACGAACGCCGGCGATCTTGCCTGTTTAAACTGAAAATGTGGTTTTAACAACTCATTCGATGTCCATGTTTTTAAAAAGGAATGAAATACTTTAAAAGAACATGCTTGTAAATATTTTACCAGAGAATTATACGTGACGTATATTTTTTGTATTACGTTTGTATGAAGAAAAACTCGTTTTATTACTTCACGAACATTAAGTACTACTTATAACTTACTAAATATTGATTGTTTTCTTTCTGCAAGTTACATAAAAATTATTATACAAATTATTTCCTAGTAATTACAGCAACACATTTAATGTGATAATGAAAAATATAATTTTTGTAAGTGTATCCTAATAAATCTATTTTCTACTCATTACAACACTTATTTTGACAATTTGAAACATAAATAATACTTGAAATATAAAGAACACATATTTCATAGTTATTAATTACTAACGTAATGATTCAAACTAGAATTTTTGGTCAGTGTTTATCTGCGTATTTTAATAGATGCATTAGTAGTATTTTAACTTAATTAAAAATATAACAATAATAATTCAAATACAATTAAAACATACAGGAGTTAATTACTCAAAATAATACAAAAAGGGTCACACGCCCATTAATAAATAAAACTAGGTTATGATCATGACCGTTGCAACGGCGGAATTTATTTCATGTAGTATAGTAATATGCCGCTGACCGGTGGAAATTGACAAAACCAATACGTTCATTCCGCCGTGCCTGCATAAAACACTGCTTTTATCGACGGATGCGTTACTACAGTAAACGCCAAATTAGATGGCGAGCGGTGGGGATGCGCTGTAATCGTTTTTAAAAACGCGTACGCCCACTTACTGAAGTAATAGTCAGACTATTGGACTATATTTGTTCCACTATTTCTAATGTTGCGCGGACTTACTCCCACCACTCGCCATCTAATTTGGCGTTTACAGTACAATCGTAAAGATTCCGCCGGCTGGCGGAACTTTCAGTTTATACGGGCAAGACCGCTGGCGGACATTTAGCCGCAGCATATAAAATTATATAAAATAAATAAATGAATACACTGGAATGACAAAACCGCAGTAAATCATAACGAGAAACGGAAAGATTGTCCGGAAATTGTGGTTTTAAGCGAAATCAACGTGTGTGGTGAACTTCCACAAAAAACAGCAGATTTTATATAAATATCAGCTTATTTAATATAGGCTGAAGTTTCCGTATGAGACGTTATGCCGTATGTAAGTGTGTGGAGGTGTTTTAACAAGAGGTTTCAGATCGTTATGTGTATTTACTTAAAATTTAGATGCGCAAACCAAGATTAAGTTGTACGAAAAAGGACTTTTACCTGTAGTATATGCGTTGTTTTATATAACACGGAAGAATGGGTTTAGTGTTTCATGTTAACCACGACCTATTCTTTTATTAATGAAGTCGTGCTTTCGCTCGATATGGAGAGTGTGTTGGCAGGAGTCTTTTTTGTAAGTTGTCGCGTAAATTGTGGGCATTTAATGAGAAAAAGTAATGGAGTTTCATGGTATTTTGTATGTTATAGGGAAGTTGTTCAATTCCATGTCCGTGCTATACCGATTTCAGTAAGTAAAAGTTTTGTTTTAAACTGTATTTAAACATATGTGTTTATTTTACAGCTCATAATTATAGTCCGGATTACTAGAAACTTAAATGTTGAAAAATAGGATCCTATAAAAGGATCGAAAAAACTCAAAATAGGACATTAAGAGCCTATACTAGGCCCGAAAAATTAAAAATAGGACAAATTCTGAAACATAAGTAAAATAATAAATAAAACACCTAATTATACCTTATAAAACTTTATTTTGTTAGTGAAACTGATTCTAAAGAAATTTCACAATTAATTGGTTAAGCTTTGGTAAAAAAAGAGGAAAGCGTAAATAACATAGTATTTGTTATTATATTTTCGTGAAATTTTCCTTAAGCAATTTAAAACATTAAAAGAATAGAATATATACGTAAGCAAAACATTTATGAATAGGTTGCATTTGCATAACAAACTAAATATTTTCTAAATTTTCTTCTGTGAAATTAGTATGTTTCTCACTTAATACATATTTCAATGATCTCTTCACATCACAGCATTTACATCAGTATCTACAGCATCTCTGTTTAGTACATCATATATTTCGGTAAGTTTTCATATCCAAGGGTGTTTAAAAAAGCATCCTGTAAATTTTCATAAGCAGCTTTTGCTGCCTCTCCTGGGGCGGTGTTTAATGATTGCTTTACGTTTTCCAATATCTGTAAGGATTCTGTGAGTGGTAATCCTACTGCTTCCAAATTCTTTATGCTTGAAGGTAATATTGTAAAATGTGCTTTTATATATTGTAGTTCATTAACAGTATACATTCTGTTGCATGTATCTTGCGCTTTTGTAATTGAGCGCGACTAATCAGCTGGAAATTCCATTACGACCTAAAATTTGTTAAATGCATTACTGTACATAGTATATGTGTATATCACAATAAGGACTTGCAAAGTTATCGGCGTAAAAAATCGCAACATAAGCTTTGGTAAAAAAAGAGGAAAGCGTAAATAACATAGTATTTGTTAGTGTAGATA
This sequence comes from Amphimallon solstitiale, assembly GCA_963170755.1. Taxonomy (NCBI): domain Eukaryota; kingdom Metazoa; phylum Arthropoda; class Insecta; order Coleoptera; family Scarabaeidae; genus Amphimallon; species Amphimallon solstitiale. The sequence continues at coordinate 118,120,058 of OY720677.1, forward strand.
TTTTCGTGAAATTTTCCGTAAACAAATTTAAAACATTAAAAGAATAGAATATATACGTAAACAAAACATTTATGAATATTTTGCATTTGCATAACAAACGAAATGTTTTCTAAATTTTCTTCTGTGAAATTAGTATGTTTCTCAGTTAATACATTTTTCAAAACCAAAAATGATCTCTTCACATCACAGCTGGTGATGGGAGCATATGTTTAAAAGCAGATACATTTAAATAAGTACCTACAGCATCTCCGTTTAGCACATTATATATTTCGGTAAGTTTTCATATCCGAATGTCTTATTTTGTTCAAATTGCGTTTAGGAATGACTCTCGTTAAGGGGCCTTAAATTTAAAAGAAAAGGCATTTTACCTAATATCCGGACTCAACTCATAATAGTTCGGACTTTTTTGTGACACCTAACACTAGTGAGATCATACTGATCCCAAAGCCTTCCATAACACAGGATAATAATGTTTTTCGTTTTTTTTTAAATATGATATAGAAAAAGCTGGCCCGGCAGACGGCAGATGTTGTTCTACCAAAAAATAGCGCCATCTATCGGACGGCAGCATATACCAAATCAGTTTTGTTGCCACGCCAACATATTGTGTACATATAAATCATTTCGGTTTATAAATACTAAATTTATAAGTAACTCGCCACCTAATGGGGCCAGATTTTGTGTTTTTCTTTCTTTGCACTAAACCAAACATGTATTGCAAATATGAGTAATTTTGGTCCATAAATATAGAATTGTTAATAACTTGACTACATCGCCACTTATCGGATCCTAGCATTGCTATGAGCCATCGTCTCAACAAACCATATACATGTGGACATTGCCGGAATTAAAAAACTGAAATGCGATGTCCTTCATTCTGTACAATTATTATTTTTGGGATGGATGGATTTAACCTTCACTTTGTTTGACAGTTGACTAAGGAAGTCGGGCACCATTCCAGCCTTTCATAGGTTGAACGCATATTTGGGTGCATAGAACAACAGCGCTCGTAGTTCCTTATTTGGCCGGTAATTCCTCCTATAATGATTATCTTAGAAATTACAAAAGATAGGTATAGGACATTGTTAACAAAAATGAAAGAGAATAAAAAAAGAAACGAATTGCCACAATAAAATACTAGGTGTTCCATTTAAAGAAAATAAGTTTTTGGTATGTGAAAATTTCGGAAAGTAGGATTTGAAAAAACAAGTTTTTTGAGGTATTGTCTAGTGCAACTTATACCAAATGATGCTGAATTTTCTTAGCTTCAACCACCGCCAAAGTTTATGTTTTTACTTTTAAAAACAATGAGAAAATGATTTTCTTCTGAACACGTGTTTTGGTCAAATATTTTCAAAGAAAAATTAATAACTCAAAAACTATTGGCTCAATTTCGAAAACGAAAAAACCGTTGAATAGGCAATTTAAAGTAGTACTAGGAAATCTAAAAATATATAGGGTGAGTCATTTAGAAAATCGAAGTTCCGTGAATTTCCGGTGAAACCGGAAGTGCCTCAGAGCTACGAGTATTTTTAGAATATGCACCACAATCAACTATGAATCTTCCACTAATTGTTTTTTCGTTTATATAAAACACAAAAGAGCAATCGAAGAAGCGGCTACTAATGACTCACTTGTGTGAATTTAGCCTCAATCGGTAAGGTCTTTCAGAAGTACCACGATAACTAACAGACGCACCAACGAAAAAATATATCTTTATATCTATAACATAAAGATATATTTTTATTAAATGATATTAAAAGAATAATAACAGAATTGAAAATTTATGATTCGTTTGCTATACATTCAAAGCAAGTACATTACAAACAAATCGGTTGTAATTCTAACATTCGTTGGAATGCTTCTTAACAAATTTCTGGGGCATTTCCAGTATCTACCACATTTTTACTCTCGAGTGTTTTTCGGCTGGTCTGAATTTATGTGGTACTAAGAAATCATTATTTCATATTTATCATACGCATACGTTTTAAGGGAAACTATAGATTAGTTATTTTAATAATCATGTTATATTTAGTTAGTATTACAACACGCTTTGTATTTATATATATTTTCCAAATAAGACAATATTTCATAGTAGCCCCCCATTACAATACCATATAAGTAAGTTAATCTTGATAATAACAAATATTTTAGATGTAATTAATCAAATATTTGCTGTACCAAAAATAGAACATTAACACCAGATTAAGATCAGCCGCATATTATGCCACAAAGTACAAACTGTAAGTTCATATATAGTGTTTTTTTTTTGTTGAAAGATATCCCTGTTTTACTATTTATCTCATGTGATCCGGTCAGCTTCTGCTATTCCACCTGCTTTTTTGAGACAAGTAAATATATCGTCAGTATAGCACGTAAGTACAAATACTATTCATCGTCTGAAGTTCAATAATTTAAAATAATAAGCGCCTTAGGAAAGATTTCTATTTCTAAATCAACAAATATGTATATGTATCATTCTCAACTTTCTAAAAGTTATTTATATTACGGAGATTTGTGGCATGTTGGATATAGGTACATTATCGTTCATAAGATGGTAAATTGCGCGTTTGCAATAAATATAAAATGTGATCCTTTTTATTTCATATACTTTAAACAGTTTCATTGGTTAACTAAACAAAGCTGGTAAAAGTAAATCATATATATAATTAATTACTTTAAATCTTCTGGTGTGCTTATTATTTTGTATATGGCTTATGACTGATAAGCAACATTTTTACTTTCTTATACGTAGTATAAGGAAGTATTGTGATGCTGAAAATTGTCGACCTCGAGATTTGAGGTCCCCTGATACCGAAATAGTTGTTTTTAAAAAATGTCGTGTGTGTCTGTCTGTCTGTCTGTGATCACGATAGCGGTCAAACCGCTGGAGATATCAATTCCAAATTTTGTATTTACGTGTATAATCTCCCTCTTGGGAACTGATTAGATTTTCAGCAAATTAGGTCGACCGGAAGTAGTAGTTTACTTCAGTGAAAAACTCGAATTTTGCCAATATTTCGTCAACTACTAAGTTTAGACAAATTTATAAAGAATTCATATGTACTTAAAATTAAATTTAAGAAGAATTTTATTAAAAATTTTTTTCGAAATTCCTGCCGGAAGTAGGCTTTTTACTCTTATCGAAAATCGGTTTTTTGCAATTATGTCGTAAATTATGCATTCTATATATATTTATGAAGAGTACAAAAGTACTTAAAGTTGCCACACCTCATTTTTTATTTTCTTATACGTAGTATAAGGAAGTATTGTGGTGATGAAAATTTTCGACCTCGAGATTTTTGCAGATGTCCACGTTTTGAAGTCCCCTGATACCGAAAAACTGGTTTTTAAAAAATGCCTGGCTGTCTGTCTGTCTGTCTGTCTGTCTGTGACCACGATAGCGGTCAAACCACTATAGCTATCAATTCCAAATTTTGTATTTACGTATATAATCTCCCTCTTGAGATCTGATTGGTTTTTCAGTAAAATCGGTGGACCGGAAGTAGCAGTTTACTTCAGTGAGAAAATCGAATTTTGCCAATATTTCGTCAACTACTAAGTTTAAACAAATTTATAAAGAATTCATATGTACTTAAAATTAAGTTTGAGACAAATTGTCTTATAAAAGTTTTTCGAAATTCCTACCGAAAGTAGGTCTTTTACTCTTATCGAAAATCAGTTTTTTGCGAATATCTCGCAAGTCATGCTTTTTAGACAAGTACGTTACGAATATAAAAGTATTTAAAACATAATTTTCAATATCTTTTGTATAAAAAAAAATTCAAAATTCAGACCGGAAGTACCACTTTTACTCTTATCGAATAGCGATTTTTAGCACATATGTCGTAATTTATGCATTCTATATATATTTATCAAGAGTACAAAAGTATTTAGAACTGGATTTGCAATATTTTTTTGTATATATGAAATTTCAAAATTCGGACCGGGAGTAGCACTTTTACTCTTAGCGAGTAGCACTTTTTTTTCGAATATCTTGCAAAGTATGCATTCTATAGCGATTTATTAAGAGAATGAAAGTACTTAGAATAGGATTTTGAATAATTTTTGTATAAAAAAATTATTAAAATTGTATACTTTGGAACGCTCATACGTATAAGAAAGTCGTGTGGTGGCCACACATCATTTATTATTATTATTGTTATTTACTCTAAGGTTTGTGCAAGCTTGTACGGATTACGTTTAGTTGTAAATTAGTCTGTCATGTCTCATAAGTTCCAAATTATTTGGTTATTTGTTGGAGGTTTTGTTAAATTATTATACCGATATAGATCGCAGTGCGAAAAACGACGTATTTAATTTCTGTTACCTTTTTATTTAAATAACACTTATACCAAATTCCATTATTGGAATATTATTTTATTTGCATATTTATAATTTAATACATTCTTATAATTCCAACATTTGCCTTTTAATTGCTTTGGGATCAGATCAAGTAATTAAAGCTCAGTTCTTTTGTTTCTACTTAACTAATCTGAATTTTTGTTTATTTATAACGTCAATTTCAATTTTATCATTTGTTTGTTGGTGTTTTACTATTTTGCACCAAGTCGCTTACCCTTATTTCGCGTCTTTTCTTTTTTAACATCAAGGATTCCCTATTGCCGCTGTAGTCGCCAATTCTAATAAGGTGGCGGATTTAACATACAGAAGGATGGTGAGATTGCAAGGGGTAATTGATTTTTTGACATTGTTGTAATTAATTAACCTTATAACATATTATATATTAATAATTCCATTGGAATTAAGCGAGCCTTCACAAGGACGCCCAACTGAGTGATCCGTCATAAGTGGCGCCCAACGTGTTATACTGGATGAATCGCCACACCCTTTAAGAACGACTGTTTTGAACGTGGGTCATCCGGAATCCTTAATACATTTTCGAGCCACTGTATTCACTGTCGCTATATGAAACTTACTCATTCTTTAAGACGTTTCACTTCGTGGTTCCGTATAATATGTCACTCCACACATATGGAATTAATTTTTTGTTATATCGAGGGCGTAATTTTCTGTCCACTTATTTTTGGAAGCCCGTGTACGTTAGTTTGAATTTAGAATCTTTATTTTCTCATTAGAATTTCGCATTATGTATTTGGTTTGTTATTTATTCTTTTTGCACTTATCGCGCCATCTTCGGGTGATACCCTAAGTTATTTTCCTCAGTTATCGACATATGGAAGATTTCTGTGTTAAATTTAATCTTCATTTCTGTTGTTTCCTTTTATTTTAATACTATAATATCAACTTCTATTTAGAGTTATGCGCCAGGTAGTTGCGCATTTCGATTTACTTATTTTTCCCAAACTCACTTTTGACTACTTTTGTATTCCTTAAAAAGTTGACTTAGTAGCGAGATATTGGTCTGTGTGTGACCACGATAGATGTCAAGCCACTATAGCTATCAATTCCAAATTTTGCATTAACTAGTATAATCTCCCCGTTGAGAACTGATTAGATTTTCAGTAAAATCGGCAGTCCGGAAGTAGTAGTTTACTTCAGTGAAAAAATCGAATTTTGCTAATATTTCGTCAACTAAGAATTCATATGTACTTAAAATTAAAGGACCTCTTTTACTCTTATCGAAAATCAGTTTTTTGCAATTATTTTGCAAGTCTTGCTTTTTAGACAGGTACGTTGCGAGTATAAAAGTATTTAAATTATAATTTTAAATATCTTTTGTTAAAAAAATTTTCAAAATTCGGACCGGAAGTACCTCTCTTACTCTAACCGAATAGCGATTTTTTGCAAATATGTCGTAAATTATGCATTCTATATATATTTATCAAGAGTACAGAAGTATTTAGACTTTGATTTGGAATATTTTTTGTATAAATGAAATTTTAGAATTTGGACCGGAAGTAACACTTTTACTCTTAGCGACTAGTACCTTCTTTCGAATATCTCGCAAAGTATGCATTCTTTAGTGATTTATTAAGAGAATAGAAATATTTATAATAGGATTTTGAATAATTTTTATATAAAAAAATTCTTAAAATTTTATAATTTGAAACTTTCATACGTATAAGAAAGTCGTGTGGTGGCCACACCTCATTATTTAATATACTTTAATCTTTAATAATAAGATATTGTTAATGTTAATATATATAAATAAACAGCTCGGTTTTATTGATCGCAGTTACGTAGCACTATGTATTGCAAAAAGGACTATTTAAAAAAAAAATAAAATTTTACTACGTTGCCTTGATAGTAATCAATAGTGTCCCCCATTTTCCCAAAACTCTTTATAGACTTAGCGTGAAATGTATAATAATTGTCTTATAATATACATTACATCAATCAGTTTATTTATTCTTTCTAATACATATACACCTTTCTTCTACATTTCTTATAGTTTTCGTTAATTTTTTGCACATTGATATTTATTGGAGCGTGTGTGTAGTAATTTCGGTATAATTTGAAGGATACATTAGATTTTAGCGTATTACACACACGCACAAAATGAAATTATCAAGAGCGAAAAAATAATAATTACTAGATGACATGTGCAGCGCAAATACATAAGCGGTAACGTCAGTCACGTAAAACTAAAACGAGAAAATTTAAACTGAAGAAAGACATTTCAACATCCGGGATATGGCTAATGGATATGTGGCGAAGGAGACAGAAAAAAAAAACGACGAGAACATGCCGAGCAATCAAATCCAATTAGCCGAAGAAGAAGACCTCTCTGACTGTCAGTGATAATCAATAATACTAAAAGTCTAACGTAGTGTTGTTACAGCTTCAATGTTATAGAATCATTTACAGGTGAACGTACCGTAATCCGTTTGTCGTGCACAAACGAACAAAAAAAAATGCCATTTTTATTAATAAACAAAAAAAGATATAACTGATACGTTATGATTTAGTCATAAATACATATTCGTATATAGGGTGTAGTCAATAAATATAGAAAGCAGGAGAATATTAGTACATACTTAAATACAAACAATTCCCTTTTGTCCATTTTTTTTGTCTATTTAGCGTATGAAATAAGTATCGAAATACGGTATACATACTGTAGTACTAAATTGTCACCTTAGAATGCTATTTAATTGTTTACTACTGAATGAACATTGCAAATAGAAAACGTGATTGATTAATAAAAGCAGTCGCTTTTAAAGCAAACCGTGGAAAAATCAACCGACGTTCATGTGCTTCGTCAATTTAACAAAAGCCTTCGACAGAGCTAGACTGAGTGACGTATCAACATACTAAAACATAAACATGTACTAAACAACCTAATAGAAATTGTGAAACAATTTAATCTCCTCACATCGACTCACATAGCGATCGAAAGACAACTGACAGACGAAATACCAAACACCGGACAGGCATTAGACAAGGTGACTGGCTGAGTCCTCTACTATTTAATGCAATAATGGACCAAATAATAGGACATATAACGGAAAACGAAAAAGGATACAAATTATCAACAGGAGAGATTAAAATTTTATTCCTAAACTTGCAAACATCTACGGCAAAAACAAAATCACTCTTTATCTCAAAAGAACCAATAAGATGTGAACTTGTGGTAGACGATACCTACATAGAGCAGGCCATGACATTCAACTATCTGGGGGTGGAAGTTTCTTCGAACCAGGATAGATCGCACGAGATCAAAGCCTAACCAACAAAGCGCGCAAAATATCTGGAGTCTTGAGTGACGTTATTTGGAGCAAAGGTACATGAACAAGCAATCGAAAGTCAAAATTTATGAAACATGTGTTCGACCCATAATGACGTACGCCATGGAGACTACAGCCGACAGCAGGCGAACAAAAAATTCACTAAGTACTACAAAAATGATAATCCTGAGAAGTATATCGGGGTACATCCTGAGAGACAGAAGTAATGACATAAGAGACGAATGTCAAGTGATGGATGTAGTAAGATGGGGAAGACAAGGACGGAGGCAGTGGAACGAACATATCAACAGGATGGAAGAGGGCGGAATAGCGAGAATCATACGGGACGGAATTCTCGGGTCACTGCGACCACTGGGCAGTCCTCCTAAACGCTGGAAAGATTCGTGGATATCGACTTGAAACGAAAATTAAGTTGGAAAAGCAGGCCAGAGGCCTACATGAAGAGGAAGAAGAAGAAGAAGAAGAAGAAGAACCGCTATAGCAACGATTATTGCTGCTACCACAATTCTGATTAGAGGTCTGGAGGTACGAATAAATCGCAGATGGTTGGTCAGACTATGGTTGAGATGCAAAGAAAAGGGAAATTTAAATTTATTGAAGAAGGATATTGAAGAAGATGCTACATAATTGAACCATTTTTTAAGAATGTCGGAAGATTCCTTTGATAAACTTCTTCAAATGATAGAAGGAACCATTAATCATAATAATACGTTTTTTCCGAGATTCGATATCTGCAAGGGACAAAGTTATTATTACCTTGCATTTTTTTGGCCACTGGCGAAACATACCTCGAAATATTTCAATTTCTGTTTAGATTTCAATTCACCGGTACGAAAGTATAAGAGGAAAAGAGTACGGCGAATTAAAGTAAAAATAAACATATAGCGAGGCGGCCAAGTATGCGAATAAATGGTTCTAATTGTAAGTCGAAGTGGGGTACCATAGGTATAGTGTAAGCACAGTATAGAGTTGTAGAGATACAGTAGTTTCAATCGCTTTCGGTATCTTTGATGTTTGTGTCCCAAAATGGTACTGCGCACCTCACGCCCGCGCAACCAATTCTTCTATTCAGAAATAAACCAGTGGCGTCAGAACCAAATCGTTTATGAGAAAATTATGTTAATCTATTTTTAAAATTATGAAAGATCTATATCAATAATACAAAACAAGAAAAATGAGTGTTCTTAAAACCACACGGCAGAAGTGAAAATTTCATCAAGGCTCTCCCATGTAACGGTCGCCGAAAGAATCGCCAAATTGAAGACGTAATAAGCGACCACAAACACCCCCTTATCCAAAATTTCACATTCATATGTCAATTTTCAAAAAATTCTTCTGCCATTTTGTTTTTTTTTGACATTTTGACTTTAGATTCGTGATCGGTGACCTAAGACACCCCCGTATCTAAAATTTCACATTCATACGTCAATTTTCAAAAAAATTCTTTCGCCATTTTGTTTTTTTGACATTTTGACTTTGAAATTGTGATCGGCGACCCCCAAAACATCCATATCTAAAATTTCACATCCATACGTCAATTTTTAAAAAACTCTTCAGCCATTTTCTTTTTTTTGACATTTTGACTTTGGAATCCTGATCGGCGACCCCCAAAACCCCCGTATCTAAAATTTCACATTCATACGTCAATTTTAAAAAAAATCTTCCGCCATTTTGTTTTTTTTGACATTTTGACTTTGGAATCGTGATCGGCGACCCCAAAACCCCCGTATCTAAAATTTCACATTCATACATCAATTAAATTCCGCCATTTCGTTTTTTTTGACATTTTGACTTTGGATTTGTGATCGGCGACCTAAGGCACCCCGTATCTAAAATTTCACTTTCATACGTGAATTTTCAAAAAATCCTTTGGCCATTTTGTTCTATTTCGACATTTGAATTAGTGATGGGCGACCGTAAAAACTCCCAAGTGCCTAATTTTAATCAGAAGAGAGAGAAATTGATTTCAGCCGGCTCCGCCCACTGTGCACGTTTGCGTAATCGTTTAAATAAAATTATTTCGTTGTAGGGGCACATAAATGTCGAAAGCAATCCTCCTTTTCCCCTTTAAGGAAATACACACGTTCTGGAATTATCGTATTTTAATAATTCAAATCATTATTAAAATATTAATCGACCCCTGTATAGATAAAAATATCAAGTCATGTGGGAGACCGTTATGTATTGTGTGGAGATGCAATTCGCCGGACCGTAATACATTGATCGCCAGTGCACATGAGAATCTGATATTTATTTTTCGCCCGTCCGGAATACATTGATATCAGTGCACATTTAAACGGCCATTTTTCTTACCAAATCCTTCTGCAAACAACCTTTAAATTGCCTGTACCTTCGATTGCGTGCGACTGCCGACTCGAAATAAGCATACAAAAGGTCCCAAAAAGCCGGTTCCTTAAGACCCCGAGTTTTGATGAACCCTCGCAACTTTCAAAATTTCGTATTTCATGCTTAAAAGTGAACCTGTGGTGCAACTCAGTTCGCCTGTCAGTTTGACGTTTCTCGGGATTTTTTGATTGTCACGTGAATCGTCATGACGTAAGCTATTTTGCTGTTAAAACATCGAGTGCACGCTCCTCTTTAAAAAGCCCATATCTTTACAACCGCTCCACTTAGGAAGAAAGTCTCTCCGTCGACCGGAAATTCAATGTCGCCCGTACACCAATGCCAAAGGGCAGCTTTCAATTTCGCGTATCCAGAGAGGAGTTCTTTGCACAGTTTTGCCGATTTTTGTCGAATTTACGGTTCGTTTGGTAACCATGGCGACTCGAGCGTTACATAGCCGAGCGTGACGGCTCAATCTCGTTCAGTGCCCACAATCAACGCGCCCATAGAAGTTTACACTTCAAAAAAGAGGATAAAACTTTCTTTTTATTAAGTACATATTACACACGCATTTAAAATGTAATACATTATACGTACAACACAAAATAATCCCGCCACGACTCAACAGCTGATGGCTGGCTACTGCGCACTCAAGCACGCGTCGGTTTGACGGAGGACAATTATTTCCCTCTGTTGAAACTCCTGTTTCTATTAGATATAGCTATATACTGAGGTATAAGATTCAATCAGTACTGTGTAGCTGTCAGTAGGCTTTGTACATTAGGGGGTGCAGAACGCATCTTAGAAATACGTATAAAATTCGCTACGAATATTTACAGAAAAATATTTCATGGTGTATTATTTTTATGTGGATGTACAACAAAACCTCGTATATTCTCCGCGTATTAATAAAATTAAATATTCATTCTTAATTTAGTAAAAGAAAGTAAATGAACTCTTATGAAAAGAAAAGAAATTTATTCTTATCCGGAAATAAAATATTTTATATTAAATGTTCAAATAATCCACCACGTTGTTCTTGGCAGTATGCCATCCTATAATAAAATTCTTGGCGGACATTACTGAGCATGTCAGGTGTTATCGTTAGAAATGCTCCCAATATTTTTTCACGCAATTCATTTATAGTGGGTACTCTTTCGTGGGGCTTACTGTAAACTTTTTGTTTAATAAGTCCCCATAGAAAGAAATCATTAGGCGATAAATCTGTCTATCTTGGCGGCCAACCAAATGTGCAACCCTTACTTATAATTCGATCGTTCACAATTCTCACACTACGAGCTGGGCAACCGTCCTGCTGAAACCAGACTTCCTCGAAATTGACGTCATACGAGCGAACAGTGGGAATAATGCTCTTATTTAACATGTTTAAATATTTAACAGCATTAAGTGTGCCATCAATAAAAAAAGGACCGACAATTGAGTTATTTAAAATACCAGCCCAATACATTTAATTTCTGTGGATATTGCGTATGAACAGGTACATAGAGGTGTCTATTTTCCTTAGACCAATAACCAGTTGTTTGTGAATTGTGATGATGTTTCGTCTGTAAATAAAATGTTCCTTAGAAAATTTTCATTTTCAGTGATTTTGTTCATCATTCTTTCGCAAAATTCTAACTTTTTAAATTCATCTTCAGGTAATATTTCCTGACTTTTACTAAATTTTCGCCACTTGTACCCGTTTTTCTTTAAAATTCTCTGCACTGTCGGACGCCACTTTCTTGAGAAATATCTTTTGCAGTAGTTATATTACTTTCGACTGCAGCACAAATTAAAATTTCTTTATTTTGGTTTTCTTCGTTAATATTACGATTTCTCGGTTCATCGTCTTCCCAATGTAAACATTTTCTACATTGCGACACGCATCCATATTTATCAAACCTATGAATAATATTTAATATAGTTCTTTCAGTGGGGATAGGACGATTTTCAAACGTAAAAGCAAAACGCCCAATGATTTCTACTAAACTGGCACCGGCGTAATACCATTTAATGATTTATGTTTTTTCTTAAGTTGTATAAACGTACATGCTGAGATGGACTATTAATACACACGTAGAGAAATAAGCGTTGGAACACCCGGCAAACGTTTGTTATGAAATGTGAATACCCCACGACTGTTTGTGCTTCTCCCACCACTGTTGGAAAGCAGGCATCGCTGCATATTACAAGGTCATCTTCTGCATGGGATAGATAGCTAGTATAGAAGGTATAAACAGAAATTAAAATTTGTCGACTACGGTATACAGAAGCTTGATGTACTCCTTCAGCCATATATTCGGCATTGAAAGATGATTGTTTAAAGATAGACAAATAATAAATTGTAGGTGCGAACTACTGAACAATAATGGGAACGTAAATCTCGGGAATTTGAAACAACATGGAATTTACCAAATATAATCGGTGCAATGGATGGAAAACATGTTGTGTTTCGTCCTCCAAGAAGTTCAATGTCAATGTATCACACAAGGGTGATCGTAGTATTGTTCTTTTTGGAGTTGTTGATGCCAAATATAACTTTATTTACATAGATGTCGGTACTAACGGGTGGGTTTCTGATGGTGGTGTATCAGACAAGGATCACTTGCTTCTGGTCTTGCACGAAATACATTGAATATTCCTCTTTCTAAATGCTTACTAAATAGAAATAAACCAGTTCCACATGTATTTGTAGCTGACGCAGATTGCCCATTATCCGTACATACGAGTATATTATAAAACTATACTCTATACGGAATATGAATCGCCAACAACGAATATTTAACTATAGATTAAGTAGAGCTCGGAGAGTTGTTGAGAATGCCGTTGATATTTTAACAAACCAGTTCAGAATTTTTCTGACAATAATTCAGTTAAATCCTGAACAGGTGGTAGCTATCACATTCCCTTGTAGCGCCCTACATTCGTCCAAGCTGATGAGAAAATAGATGAGAAGTTAAATTTTATTCTTTACCTATAGCATCAACCAGGAAATAGTGCACGGGATTCAGCACTAGAAATTAGTGATGAATTTAAGGAATATGTTAATAATGAAGGAAGTACCACGCGATCATTTAAATTCTAAATTATAGCAGGCGGGATTTTTTTTATTAGGTTGTCCAGAATGTCAATTATTGATTAATTGAAATTTGCGGTTATGTTATACTTTGTGACATTTGTGAATCTTATGTGTAATCGATTTAAATTTAATGGAAATGAAAGCATTACAAGATAAATTAGTTTTATTGTGAATTACAAAAGGTGTTCAAAGTGTTCTCCCCCTGTTGCAATGCAACTGTTAACCCTCCGTTTCATATTTTCAAAAGCATTTGCCAACATCTGAACGGTTATAGCGTTACATGCATTAGAAATTGCCTCTTGTAGTTCTTCAAGATTTTGTGGGTTATTTTTGTAAACTGTGTTTTTCAGATACGGATAAATGAAATAATCAAGAATCGTTAAGTCCGGACTGCGAGGCGGAAATTCAATGACTCGATTATCATAAAACTCGCGAATTCGAGCCATACTTGCCCATGTTTTGCGAGCTGTTGCATTGTCCTGTTGGAAATACCCATGTAAAAGTTCGTCATCATGAAGATTTTGTAAAAACGGTTCAAGTAAATTATTTCGATATCTCTCAGCATTTATCGTTCCTTCAAAAAACACAGGTCCAAATATACGCCTTCTAGAAACCGCTAGCCAAACACCAATTTTCTGCGGATGGAGAGGCGATTGAATAAACTCATGAGGATTCTCCGAAGACCAAATACGCATATTTTGTTTGTTTATATAACCGGATAGGTGAAACCATGCTTCGTCAGAAAAAAATGTTAAATCCCAAGTGTTGTTATTTAAATTATTCAAAAACCACTGACAGTATTCTATTCGTACAGGAAAATCTCGAGGGAATAGCTCTTGAACGACGTTAATCTTATAGAGATAAAGATTTAAATTTTCTTTTAAAATTTTTTGACAAGTTCCATATGAAAGGTTTATTTCTTGGGCTAATCTGCGAAGAGATTTTTTGGGAGACTGTTCCATTCTTTCTGCAACATCTGCCACAATCTCAGGAGTCCTTTTTTTGGGCGCGCCACTACCAGCTTTTCTACCTACAGTTCCAACATTACGAAATTTCTTGGACTAATTTTTGATAATCCGCAGGAAAATTAGGGAAGGCATTTTGAAAATCATTGATGCAGTGCGATACTGAATATGTCCATTCGCCATTCTTTTGTCGTTCGGCGTTTTTAAAATAACTTTCAGTAAGAGAAATCTTATGTTCTAAATCAAACATTTTGAAACGTTACTTTGACAATTCAAATTGTAAATTAGTACTTATATACCAACTTAATTTAAATTTCACAAACTGCTCTAATTTAGAATTTAAATGATCGCGCGGTATATCGTGGCAGGATGATTTAATTTGAAAATTTTATAGTCAAGTTTGTTTCGATAGATTTGTAATAAATTAAATCAAAATAAAACATCTTTTACTGTCTTGAGCACCCAAAATAGCGTCGGTGATTGCTCTTTTCAATTTTTCCAAGACCACAGCAATGTGTCTTATGACACGAGTTCTTTATGTTCTTTTTTCTAATCTGCCCCTTTTTATCATGTTTTTTTAATAAAAATAATAGGTATTTTAAAATGTAGTAATTTTTGTGGTGGTTGGTAGTATGTTATGACATATGACATAAATTCAAAATTTGAATTTATCGCGATTTTCATATTCAATATTTGATGCTTCTTGAATTTAATACAAAACGAGTGCAAATACTTTATGTACACCATCTAAAATTCGAAAAATTGCTGAAAATGCCGTGAATAATTTACTTCCCACTAAATCTCGTAGCAATTATAAGAAGCAGTATATGAAATTTGAAGAATGGTGTAAAGAAAAAGAACTTCATGTTATATCGGAAAACGCATTAATTGCCTATTTTCAATTACAACATACCAACTATAAACCATCTACTTTATGGACCATATATTCTATGCTGAGGACTTGTTTAACTATATATAAGGAGGTAAATATATGGCAGTATAAGAAATTACAGGCTTTCCTGAATCGTTTATCTCAAGGTTATTTACCAAAAAAATCTAAAATATTAGAAGAAAGACATTATTAGATTTATATTAAAATAATATTTGACAATAAAAGTATAAGTATGTACATTTCTCACATCTATCGCAGCTCTGAATATAATGTTATTAATTTGTAGGTATTCTTGGTAATAAGTTACAACTGAGCTTGTAGACGAGACGAGCCGACCAATATTCTATAAACGACATTGACTACAAGTCTGATCATCATTATTTCTGTACCTAAAACAAAAAGTAATATTCCGAGATTCTTCGTAATTACAGATACAATATGGATCGATTTAATTAAGAAATATTAATACTAGTCATCAGCGATTTTTCTTGACTTATCGCAGTGGTGAGTGTATTAATAGTCCAATGTGTATTAAATATTATATACAAACTAACGAAGGAGATTTCGAGTATTTTGAAATTGCAAAATCCAGAATTGTTTAGAGGGCACTGTTTTAGAAGATCTAGTGCAACACATTTGGCAAAAATCATGGTGGTGATTTCTTGACCTTGAGGGTTATATTGAATCATCCTTAAACAAAAAGATTAAAGTATCTCATATGCTTGGATCTCAAACTTATACAAACATTCCGGGATGTTCAAACGAAACCTCCTCATTTGATGGAAATAACAGTTTTCATCAAAATATTCAACAAGTACGAGTAGTTTCCCTGGTGTTACTATAAACGCCCATTATGTATTAATGTATACAGGAACTGCACAATTCAAGAACATAATTCAATTTGAATAGATTCTTGTTGAAGAATGGATCGTTGCAACTTCATTTTATTTTGTCCATAGTGATATATATTTCAAAAACTTGAAAATTTTTTGATGAACACGAATTATTATAGTATAAATCACATTTATATTTAACTTTTCCTTGTGAATGCTGTTACTTTCAAATTCAGCTACCTGGTTCGCGTGATTTAATGGAAGTATCTATCAGTTTGTACGGCATTGGGAACAGCACGTTCGTACACTGATGAGATCTGTGTAAGATCGAAACAGCTGTCTGTACGTTGTTGTTTGCAATGCCAGATTGGTGTAGATGTGCATTCATACATTTTCATATACGAATTAATTCGTGTATGCATACTTTGAGTATTTCTCTTTTTATTATTATCTGTTCTCTATCTCAGGTAATAAGTGTCACAAATTGTACTCTTTGAAGTTTGTAATAAGATTTAAGACACATCTTCATATCCACAATATTTAGAACGTAAATCAAATATAAAATAACCACAAGTGTAAATGATAGTAGTATAACATGTAATTCCTCGATTCTTTTTTCCTAAAGTTGCTTTTCGTTTAATTATTTTACTTCGTTTCATTTTTATATATATTTTACACATCGTACATTGAAAATATAGATTCCATTATGATTTTTTGACATTAGAATTACAAATTACAAGTAGTCACCCTCGAAAAACTAAATTGAACTAGATAATCTATAGTTGTTGTAAGTTATAAATGCATCATGTTCAATGCGTTAATAGCGTTATTATGGCATCAGATTAGAAAAATGTGTTTAAATATATATTTTGCTAAAAATGGTCCGCACCCCTCCTGCCTTTGACGAGCCGTTACTGTATTCCACATAATACTTACTGCAAATTAAAAAAATAGTCTATTATTATCTACAGCAAACTGTTGTTGTCCTTGTTTTTTTTTTATAAACAAGGTTGAATATGTAATATGTAGCATATATGGTTGTAAAACTCACTAACTTGAATTTAAAGGAATGTTATCAGGTCGAATGAAGGCATAATGTACGTGAACGATCTTTGGATAAGACGTGTGCCATTAATCTTGATAACGATCAATGGGTGCGTTTAGCGAATGCTAATCGCACCGATTGCCGACCCGCTCACGGAAGCTTGTACACGGAGCGAATTAGCAAATAAATGCTGAGCAACAACAGCTGTAGAGAACAGTGAAAATAATTTCCGTTGCATTAAAGTTGGCACTTTCGTTCAGCCGACTTAGCCGTTATTTACATATAGTTAAAGAGAAGCTTCCAAACTCGGACGAATCGATTTTAATGAAAGTTGGAGGAGAGTTTTCGTGGGATTGTGTAAATATATTGTTCAGAACACACTTGGAATTCCATCAAGAAAATTTCGAACAAGTAGAAAACCTCGCTGTACGTCTGAAATAACTGCAGATCTTCACACAAATAACTTCATATTTTGTCAGATGTTTTTTGATGGATTAAATTAATCCTTCATCCAGCTTTTTTGAGTTGCATACCCACTATCATCGATTACGCTTATTTCAAGTAAGAAATAACTGTACGGCATAATTTATTATATTTAATGATTTTCTGAATTTCAAATATGTATATGAATCGTATTTTAAAGTTTTGTATTAGAAACCAAAAGATATATTTCTTGGAACTATTTTTCCTATATGTTTATCTGTGTATAAAATAAGCATTAGATTGATAAGCAGGTATTTGTAGGAATCATGGCACCGAATGTTTGTGTTAATTATAAGATTAGTGGCGTTGTGTTTATGTTATCGCGAGTTAAACGTGACATTAACGTGTGAAAACTACAAGAATACATTCCGAAATCGAATAAAAGTGCTGTCAGTACTATTGCAATTTCATGCTTATAACAAACGGTTCGTAATTAGGTTGAGCAAATGTGTGTTAAATGTTGGGTTTGTATTCGGAACGATTTATTAGTCATGTCAACGCGTGGTTCTTTACATGCTTCTTTATTCTAACCTAAAACTACATCAAATAATACTTCAGTTGACTTGGTAGTCATAATTATTTGTTCACTATTGATTTAATTCCAAAAACTAATTGAATTATAATGACTGATGGGACGAATACCATCATCATGAGCATATTTATAATATTTAATGTATTTAATTTAATATATTCATATTAGGGTAATTGTCAAATTTTTATTTAAAAAAAAATCCAACAAAACGTTTTTGAGAAAACATGGAAATTTTATTTTCACAAGTCAAATGATATCCTCCTCACTGTTGGGCTCTGTTCGCTATTGTCGGTAAACTCCCGATGCATTAGGGATAGACTATGTTTGTAGTTCCTTTTTTGAACTTTTTCATATCGAGCACAATATTGTTGTGCCCATTATCTCCGATAGAGTTTTATTGTCGGATTAATTAAGACCACATATATTGGACCTGATTGATTGAGCACTGAAGAAACAATTTTGCAAATTAGTATAGATCTCTATCTGGATTTATTTGTTGGAGTTATCCCTGGAAAACAGGTACTTTTCTTAGATATTAATAAGTTATTTTTTTTTTAATGGACGACACCTTGTATGAGTATAACCTTAATGTAGGTATATTAATTTCCTCTTAGTAATACTTTTTCCTTTAAGGGAATTATTGCACCATAGCTAGTGCACCTTAATTTACTAATGCAAAGTAACTAGAGTACTTTAGTTAATGCCTATTAATTAATGTTGTATGAAGCATTTGAACTAGGACTTCCTAATTAGACCACCCGGAATTATGCTTCCTAAAGTAGCTTTATCTCGAGGTCCATCGTTTTTTTTTTTTGTGGAGGTTTGTATTGCACCGAAGCGATTATAGTGATTTCTCTAAGTTCGAGTTTTCTGATTTCATTGCCAGTTACTAACAGTTAATTAGTAGGGTAGTTTTCTTTCAATTTCTTTTTTTTTTCCACATTAAATGTAATTATACTTTATAATCAGTCTACCCATATTTAATTTTTGTTAGGTAAGCAGATTTTAAGTACCTACTGACTTGATGAAAAGTTTTCAGGAAAAAAAAAATACGGGACAATTACAAAGGAAATTGGGAAAATTCGGACAAAATACAAAAACCATGATTTTTGTATGCCCTCTCGATAATAACTGACGATAGTGGCGATATATTTGGTTGAGTGTTTTTTTTTTTTGGTTTGTTCATTATGCTCCCGGCATGAAAATACCTTAATTGAATGTTTTCAATTGAAAAAAATCTGGAAGATCAGGGGAAAATCTTTACAGAGAGATCGTAAATGGTTGACCGTGCCGCTTCATAGGCATGGTGTAATTGCCGCATGTATCATATTCTGAATTGTATTTCGTCCGTGCGACATCTATTATTTTACGTTTGAACTATTTTCAAGAATTTTCCATTCTGGGAATCGAGTATGAAACTGTTGTCTACATGAATCAGTAGAATATTTCCACTCTGCATTCGGTAACAGTTCTCCGCTACGAAAATAAGCCTTCACAATAAACTTATTTTGTTCTTCCGTAAATGGCACTGTTGATTTCAACGCAATTATAAAATTATAATGATACTCGTATAAACACAAAAAAAGTAACTTACAGTAACAACGAAATGTGCCTTTTATTGCCTTGAGAAAAATAATTTCTAATATTCAATTAAACGCAGTGAACCAAGGGAAAAAGATACGACAAAAAGCTTATTATAAATGACAGAATATTGGATTGACAGGCACTCTAGCGAAGTTAGATACAAACTAAATATTCATACTACAACAATGAACGTGTGGTAAACTCGTGCTAAAGTTGATATATCGAAGAAGCGGCACGGTCAAGCATTTACGATCTCTCGTCTGTTAGTGTTCGTGTGTTCTGAACGGCTTGACCGATTTAGGTCATATTCACACAATTTAAAACAATTTGTTTTGTCAAGACGATGGTTCATAGTTATGCTAGGATACGATAGGTGGCGCTGTTATCAAGTTATTAACAAATTATAAATTTATGAATCACAATGACTCATATTTATTATATATGTTAGTTTAGTACCAAAAAAGAAAATTACAAAATGCAGACCCGATAGGTGGCGTTGTGACCGAGTTATTATATATACACAGGGTGAGTTTTTTTGAATGTTTAGCATTGGGATCTCAGAAACTACTGGGGATAGAAAAACGCTTAAATGGGGGAAGATGCGCAGTTTTACGAGTTTGATTTAAAACCGCTTTTGTTTCTCCGATAACTTTCATGGCTTATTGGATATTCAAAGAAAACTAAATTTTACGATTTTTTTAAACATGCTTAGCATCGTTAATAGTAATTTTAGAGAAAAAGTGTTCAGACAAAAGTTTTAGATAATTTTACGCCAAATAAAACTATGTAGCTAATTTTTTTTTTCGTTCACCATAATCGAGTTATAACAAACTTGTGTTTTCTTAAATGGAAACCAAAGTTGGTTTTGACATCATTAAAAAGCTTATTTTTTGCTGATTACAATGACATAAGGCTTGATATGGTTATTTTAAAAAATAAAGAGGATATAGACATTTTGATGGTTTTTATGGAAAACAATTGAATTTCGAACTGATAAAATACAAACGAAAACTTATTTTGAAATCTTATGTAGTAATAAAATGAAAACTATAAGAACTTTTACTAAGGGCGCACAACATTATTAATGTTCAAAGATGCCTCCATTATTATTAATACACAAATTGCATCTCTTCACAACAGAATTTGTAGCATTGCGTACTTTACGCCTATCAATGTTATTAATAGCAACTAAGACAGCTTCTCTTAAATCGTCGATTGTTTCATATATTCTTTTGTATACTGTGTCCTGTAGTACACCCCACAAGAAAAAATCCAAAACTGATAAATCAGGGGATCTAGCCGGCCATTCAATGGGTGCATTTCGTCCTATGCATTGATTAGGGAAGTTCAAATTTAAATAATTTCTAACATTCAGTTGATTGTGCGGAGGCGCTCCGTCATGTTAAAACCATTGCAGCATTGCTCGGGTTCTTAAATTTAAATTATCTAACATTTCCTCGAAATCTTGTTGTAAAAAATTAAGATAACGATTGGCAGTTAGTGATCCATCAAAAATAAAAGGAGGAAGAACAGTTGATCCTATAACACCACACCAAACATTAAACCCAAATTTAATTTGTGGTCTCCTATGTTCAACGTGAAGTGGATTTGTTTGAGACCATATGTGCTAATTGTGCCTATTAAACATTCCACAATTTGTGAAACGAGATTCATCAGTCCATAATATTTTCATTGAAAAGTGTGGATCGTCTTGACACTGATCTTTAAACCATCTACAAAAAGCTATTCGTCTGATGTTATCACCTTCATGTAAAGTTTGTGATACTGATAATTTGTAGGGACGAAATTTATGCTTCTTCAACACTCTGACAATAGTGCGTTGAGAGGAACCCATTTCTGTTGAAATTTGTCGGGTCGATGTAGATGGATTCTGAGCGACACATGCTAATATGTTTATTTTTCTATCTTCATCCATCTCTTTTTTTGATTTTGGTTTAACGAACGAACCATAATCTGCTAAATTATCCCATAATCTCTTAAAAGTAGGTAGCGACGGCTGACGTCGATCAAAATAATTTTCAAAATAAACTTCAGCAGCTCTAGCAGAATTTTTCTGGCACTGAATGTAACATTCAACCTTATCACGCTTTTCTACGTTAGAAAATTCCATAGCCAATGCAAACTTATGATTAACGGCCGTTTGCACCGCTTATAGTTAAGTTACAATTAAATTAATTAATAGTTAATTGTCAATGTTTGACAATTAACTTGACTTAAAAATAAAAATTAACAGCTCTCACTTCTGTGACTCAACGTGAAAGCAATGTTAGTATATTTATCTCGACTGCTCCAACGAACACTATTGTAACTCAGATTTTTCGTTTTTTGAATTACAAAACACCAAACATTTTTTTTTAAGTTTATATCTTATAAAGTGAACAATCAGAAATGTCTATATCCTCTTTATTTTTTAAAATAACAATATCAAACCTTATATCATTGTAATCAGCAAAAAATATGCTTTTTTTTTTGGAATATAAAACACCAAACATTTTTTTTTTAAAAGTTTATATCTTATAATGTGAACAATCATAGAAATGTCTATATCTTCTTTATTTTTTAAAATAACCATATCAAACCTTATATCATTGTAATCAGCAAAAAATAAGCTTTTTAATGATGTCAAAACCAACTATGGTTTCCATTTAAAAAAACACAAGTTTGTGTCAAAACTCGATAATGGTGAACGAAAAAAATAATAATAGCTACATAGTTTTATTTGGCGTAAAATTATCTAAAACTTTTGTCTAACTGCCAATCGTTATCTTAATTTTTTACAACAAGATTTCGAGGAAATGTTAGATAATTTAAATTTAAGAACCCGAGCAATGCTGCAATGGTTTTAACATGACGGAGCGCCTCCGCACAATCAACTGAATGTTAGAAATTATTTAAATTTGAACTTCCCTAATCAATGCATAGGACGAAATGCACCCATTGAATGGCCGGCTAGATCCCCTGATTTATCAGTTTTGGATTTTTTCTTGTGGGGTGTACTACAGGACACAGTATACAAAAGAATATATGAAACAATCGACGATTTAAGAGAAGCTGTCTTAGTTGCTATTAATAACATTGATAGGCGTAAAGTACGCAATGCTACAAATTCTGTTGTGAAGAGATGCAATTTGTGTATTAATAATAATGGAGGCATCTTTGAACATTAATAATGTTGTGCGCCCTTAGTAAAAGTTCTTATAGTTTTCATTTTATTACTACATAAGATTTCAAAATAAGTTTTCGTTTGTATTTTATCAGTTCGAAATTCAATTGTTTTCCATAAAAACCATCAAAATGTCTATATCCTCTTTATTTTTTAAAATAACCATATCAAGCCTTATGTCATTGTAATCAGCAAAAAATAAGCTTTTTAATGATGTCAAAACCAACTTTGGTTTCCATTTAAGAAAACACAAGTTTGTTATAACTCGATTATGGTGAACGAAAAAAAAAATTAGCTACATAGTTTTATTTGGCGTAAAATTATCTAAAACTTTTGTCTGAACACTTTTTCTCTAAAATTACTATTAACGATGCTAAGCATGTTTAAAGAAAATCGTAAAATTTAGTTTTCTTTGAATATCTAATAAGCCATGAAAGTTATCGGAGAAACAAATGCAGTTTTAAATCAAACTCGTAAAACTGCGCATCTTTCCCCATTTAAGCGGTTTTCTATCTCCAGTAGTTTCTGAGATCCCAATGCCAAACATTCAAAAAAACTCACCCTGTATATCATCGCCCCATTTTGTATTTGACTCTGCTCTAACTTGTACTGACCCGTGTAATCTGCCCTCACTAACCAAAACGCCGTATTTGCAGAGAAGTGACAATTGAGTAACATCAGTGCTTTATATACGTAATAAAGGTCACAGAATCCATATCAATACATTATATTGGCAAAAAACGTCTTACTTACTCTAAAAATGTTGATTACTGCGTTCTTCCTGAGTATGCAATATAAATTAATTTCCTCCTGCTTAGGAAGAATGCATTACTGCATTTTTGCTAAGCATTTCATTGATGTATAATATATTTTCATGGTGATTATCGACTATGCGCAAAAAAGTTTCCTCTGACATAGGAATTTCATACAACGCGTTTTCGTCTGAGTCGATAAATATAATTTTTTTAATTTCACTCATGACAAAAATATTACCATAACCAAATGGATTTGTATAAAACCACCAGTGTCAACAAAAATATTAAATCCCCTCTACTTTACTGACTTCACACCACCTTTATTATGATAATAATGGTGATACGAGTAGTATTTCATTACGTCATACTAATTTGTTCAGCTCACTGAAATCAATTTGGATACGCACAATTAATAAAGAAGTCGATTTGGGACCTTGGAGCGGCTAACAGCATTTTTAAAGCTGTCCCGAACCGCATATAATAGTACCTATATATGTATAAATAGTAAGTCGACTCACACATAGCGGCCGATAATATATTAATTTGTCGATGTTAGAAACTTAAAAGTAAATAAATAGGTTCTTATTTACAAAAGATCGACCGCTAACGAAGTGTTAATGTTGTGTTCAGTTTAACAATATCTTCCAATAAAAAGTCATTGTTGTGCGAATGGCAATTTGTGGAAGGTACAGGCGTCTTTACCGTCGAAGGAAGACACAACTAAGCACACCGTCAACCGGAAGATTATCTTCATCTGAATAAAGAAAATAATGTCTTAATATAAAGGCGTAAATAAATCAATATAATAATCTAAGATTGAAAACATTTAATAAATTGTTTTAGATATAATAATATTTCGGTATTTGTAAATTGTTTGCCAGTGTTGTTTTAAAATATTATTTGCATTGTAAATATGTATCAATCTTGGCGTAGTTTGTTTTCTTATTGCTTACGTTGTTAGTATTAATATAAATACTGTACGGCGGTAGAGAGCAAACACTCTATGTCATATATTATTTCATAGAAGTGATAAAAGTAATAAATCTCATTGAATATTTCAGCATTAAAGGCGCTAGAATGTTATTTTATTAATTGTGTTTGTTCGAATTAAAATTGAGGTTATTTTATGAATGTTTTTTCTTGAGTTTGTATTAATATACGAAAGAACTCTTGGCTTCTAATACAAATATTATTTAAATTGATACAATTGTGTTTTATTGAATTGTGCCAAATAATGCCTTAAGACTATTTATTGTTGGCATCCCTTAACCTGGATCGACCTGGAAAAATAAATGAGCTAGTCAGGTAAAACCATTCAATTATTTTATTTTATTTTATTTAAAAATTATTAAAGTATAAAAGGACATAATTTTGGAGCCGATATTAATAAATTTAGTTGTTCTTCTTCATTATGGCTCAACAACGTATAAGGGTTTCTTTACAAATGGTAGGATTTCTCAATTTTTATTACGAATGAATACCAGATATCAACTAGATTAGTCTTTCTTAATATGCGTATTATATTCTTCAAATTGGTGCAAATGCTTATTCTGTTTGTCCAGACTCATCTATGAGCTGCTGCCGGCCTTTAGAGCTTAAATAAAGCCGTCGGCCCCGGACACTTAGGTAGCCGTTATTCAGAGGTTCTGGCGCGTTTTGAAAATATTAAACATCTGAACTCAACTAGAAGTCATATGATATTATTTTGACTATCAAATCAGTTTTCCAATAATAAAATGTTTATTTTTCTGTATAATCTGTTCGAACTGAAATTTGTTGTATTGATGGAACAGCATAACGATACTTAATTCCCCGTGCTATGCTTACCCTCCAAATATGTCGTAATTTGCAAGTCAATTTTACGTAAACACAAACGTGGATCAACTACTTTATACTCGAGTGAATTATGACTGGTGAAAATGCGTGGATATAAACTTGTATCTTAATGAAAAATCTGTATTCCTATTGGACATAAACTTGTATCTTAATGGACATCATTAAAGTACAGGTTTGGCATATTTAATAATACAATTAAAATATGGGAATAGAAAAACTATATTTTGTGTATAATTTGCCAAATCGTTAGTGGTATTTTCGGTATTTTAACTCTATACTAATTCAATGTCATCAGTAGATTCTTTTCACAATTTGTTCCAAATCCTGTTTAAGCAGCTGGCGTTACAACTTTCCATAATTCTCTAATATTTTTGACCGCGTCTAAAATGTTAAATGGTTTTCAAATTTATTTGGCACAACAATATCTCTTAACCATTTTCGGAAGAGAGTTAATAAATCTATTCGTCGATTTTCATCACGCATGGATTTTTTTCTTTTTACAAATTAGAAAAGGGGCTTAAGTTGCTGATCACCTGCTGCATAAATATCCAACACGGGAGTTAACTTATCTTTGCTTGTTTTAAAACCAGCCGTGATTTTTCTTGTTGTGAAATATAAGTTCTCTTAGGTTTATTCCGATAGAGACTCGTTTTATCAAACAGTTCTGCCAGGATATTTTAGCGAGTTTGAGGGATGCTATGTGCAAGAAGAGGTGTGAATTGTGGAAAACCAAACTTAGATGGTGTACCATTAAATATGTCGGTTAACGCGTTGCTCTTTATTCTCAGTTACCTGGCAAAACATCCCCGTACCTTCCACTGTGTCTCTTTCATCCTATTCTCTAGCAATTTTTTCCTCTTGCCCAAAATGAAAACCATTTTGAAAGTACGTCGTTTCTAAACCATAGAGGAATTTCAGGACAAGGCAACGAGAAACCTGGGCGTCATCCCACCACAAAGTTCGTTCAAGAAAGCTTTCCAAAAATGGAAAAAACGCTGGAAATGCTGTATTGCCAGTAGAGGGGACTACCTTGAGGAGAACAGTGTATAAAATGATGGAAGATGAGCAAAAATACAGATTTTAAAGCAAAAATATTTTACTTTGTATAACAAAGTAAAATATGTGCTATACATGCAGCAAATTACTCCTGAAAACTGAAATAGCTCAAAGTATACTTTTGGGAAATTTCGAAATTTACCGTGTATAATAAATAATGGAATAAGCATAAAAAATGCTTACTTACACAACATAAAAATGATTAAAATGTCATAAATTTTGTCAAATTTCCCAGTACATCAAGTTTCGACATCGTTATTTTTCTTTCCAATACCTAAAAGAATTGTTTTTCGCATATTCAACATTTTTATTTTAAAACGATGAATCAAAATCTAACTTCAGCTTTAGAAAAGTCACCCGCAGATATATGCTTAAATAAAATACATTCAGTGAGTGAAGCGCTTTAAGAAAACTTTTATATAAAAGAGATTCACCGACATTCAAAAAATGTTCCACAGTGATATTTTTAGATCGACTACTTTTCCTCACTTAAGATCCCTGATACGCCACATTCGTTCACTTCACGTAACTCGGGAACCTAAATAAATTTCCCGTAATCCGCTGACCTTCCCCACAGGGAACATAAATACATCAACGCCTCTTAATCACGATATACGTGGTATTTATATTATAAATACCTAACACACTCAGCGATTACTTTTTTTTTTTATCTTACCGAAGAATTGGCAAAATTTTAAAAGAAAGAAACAAAGTACTGGTCATTAAGGGTGTTGATGAATTTGTTGAAGTTTTTTTTTCTTTTTATATAAGCAAAAAGAAAATACATTTAAACATAAATATACTACTTGATCATTTTGAACTGTCCTGAGTTGGTCACACTGATTTTAATATGGGAACACAGTTAATTGGCGAACATGTTTATTTATTTTGATGCTTAGGCTTACTATTTACATTTTTCTTGTGGTAAATGTCAATGAAATAGGGTTAGTTTTGAGTTAAATTAAATGAAAGAATTTTTGTAGAAATATTGTAATTGCTCATTATTTTTTATCATAAACAATAATAAATACGTTACAACTTTATTATTGTAAAACATAATCCCATAATTACGTCACAAATTGAATACATTTTATAAAAATTGTTCGAAATGTTCAACATTATTCTCAATGCATAGATTGACACGTCTTTTCATATTATTGATCACATTGTGGAGTGTTTCCGGTGTGATATTTAGCATTTCTATTGTAATAGCCCCTTCAAGTTCATCGAGATTATGCAGTCTGTTCTGAAACACATTTTTAGATGGTCAAAGAGAAAAAAGTCCAGTGGAGTTAAATCAGGAGAATTGGCTGGCCATCGATTTCGACTAATCAATCGGTCACCATAGTTTCTTGCAAATAATTAATAGTTTGTTGTGCAGTATGTGCAGTTGCCCCGTCTTGTTGCGTTAATTATATCATAGAAAAAAATTGGTCCAATAATCCGTCTTTTCGACATTGCAACCCAAACACCAACTTTGATAGGATGGAGAATATTCTCAACAAAAGTGGATTCTCTGTTGACCAGGTACGGTAATTTTGAGAGTTGATATACCCCGACAAATGGATCCAAGTTTTATCCGAAAAGAAAGTACGATTCAAGTCTTCTTCATATAATATTTCATTAAACCAGTTGCAATAATTCAATAACTGCTCAAAGTGATTGCCCCGTAAATGTTGTAGTACAGAAACTTTATATGGGTGCATATGTAAGTTTGTTTTCAGTGCCTTATGAGTACCGTAGGAAATAGTAATACCTACGATTTAAATACACGAAAGAAATTACGTTTAAATTAATTAGCTCTTTTTACTAGTTTGAGCAGACAGCTTTCGTATAAATTTTATGGGACTAACTTCTATTCGCTTCTTAATGTCTGTGTCATCTCACTTAAAACTGTTGGTGCTTTTTCAGGTTTACGTTTACAAAGACTCCCCGTTTCCTTAAACCTTTCAATCACCCAGATTGCGATGACGAGTGAATGTGTCCAAGTTTATTTCCAGATTTGCATATTCCGTTTCAAATTGCTGAAAACACAATCCCAATGAATCCATCCATGATTCATCCTCTTCCAATGTTCCACTGCCAAAGTGCGACATTACGATAAACGTATCCTGTTGTATCGTAAATAGCATGGTATATATTGTCTCGAAGTAGACAGAAAAAGCGACAATAAAACAATGAAAATACGTACAAGACACTTCAATACATTATGGTTTTGACATTTGACATGTAAATTTAGTATGGACTTAGTATGGACAATTCACGAAAATAAGTATTATGTATACAATGTGTCAAGTTAATTTAGTGAAACAAATCAGGGACGAGATAAGCACACCCATTGCGGATATCCTTAATAAATGTATTGAACAAGGCACCTTCCCAAAACAACTGAAATTTGCAAAGGTAATCCCTATATATACTGGTGGCGCGTTAAGTTCAGTTGCACGTCATCGATGACGTTTACATGTTGTCATAACTGTATTAGAGAAACTAAAAAAGTTGCTTTGTTAAATTATACTTGAGGGCATTTATTTCATTAGCTTAAATAGAAGATTTATAAATTGATCGTTATATACGCATTCATGGCAAATAAACACATAATTTCCGTTTCAATATTACATTTTTTTATTACATATTTTTAATAGACTAATAGTTCAATTCGGTGTTGACAGATAAATCATATCCGTCAAAAAGACGTGCGTTATGTATATTCTTCCTGTCAAATTTTTCATGTTTATTTTTGCTTTGATATAAATTGTTTAAAAGCAGTGCTTCTTAGAAGTGTATTTATTATTTATTTGCGTCCATTGAACATAATGCCGAAAGGTTTCTGTAAACAGTAGAGGCTTTTTATAAACTTTTCTATAATCATGTCTTAATTTAATGTAAATAGCGTAAGTATTGCTTATTTTAAATTATATTATGGATACGTAATGAAACATTTAAGGTTTTTCGACAATCTAAATCAATATAATAAATAAGTTGAGAAAGACTGAAGTCTTAGAGCATTTCAATTACTAAATATAATACGTTATAGTTATTGTATTGTGAATAATTTTTTGCTTTGGTTATATCAAATGTGACTGACAGAAATTAAAATAGATCCGGTAACATATACAAGGCGAGTCGTCATGGATCTAGTATGACGTGCAACGGAATGTAACGCGTTTCCACCATACAAACACGGTGATACAAGTTCGTGTGAAAATTATAGACCGATAAGTGTTCTGTCAGCTGTATCAAAAATCTTTGAGCAGGCTATTGCTCAGAGATTAAGGCACTACCTTGAAAGAAAGGGATTCCTAACCGGCAAGCAACATGGATACAGGAAGAGACACTCTGTAATAAGTGGCATGGCAGCAGCCTTGGATTACATCTTTGAGGCACTAGATAATAGGATGTGTGCAGAAATGAGTATGGTTGACCTTAGCAAGGCTTTCGACTCGGTAACTCCAGCCATACTATTCGAAAAATTGGAACATCATGGGGTGCGTGGTCTCCTCTTAAAACTAATAAAATCATACATGTCAGAAAGAACTCTGATGATGGAACGATAGAGTCTCTGATATATCCGAAATAAAATACGGAGTGCCTCAGGGGTCAATACTTGGCCCACTTCTGTTTCTTGTGTATATCAATGATATGCCAGTCAATATTCCGGATGCGGAGTTGTGTGTATATGCTGACGATACGTCGCTGTTGGTCAGAGCCGGGGAACAGGATGAGCTGCGGAGAAAATCCACTGTAGCCGTACAACATGCCGAGGGATGGTTCGCAGCAAACAGATTGAAAACGAATCCTGACAAAATACAATCCTTGACATTTACCACAAAAACATTAGAAGAAGGTGGGGACGCCAAATTCTTGGGCTTCACTATGGATTCATACCTAAGATGGAATCTACATGTGGACGATCTGGCTGGGAGATTGACTTCCGCGGTGTTCGCTATTAAAAGATTAAAACATATTGCTACCTACGAGGCAGCTAGAGTGGCGTACTTTTCGTACTTCCACTCCCTACTAAGCTATGGAATCCTTTTTTGGGGACATACGGCGGGTGCGGCTAGAATATTCGCACTGCAAAAGAAAGCAGTTAGATCGCTGCGCGGCTTGAAGTATGGTGAAAGCTGTA
Organism: Amphimallon solstitiale; assembly: GCA_963170755.1. Classification (NCBI taxonomy): domain Eukaryota; kingdom Metazoa; phylum Arthropoda; class Insecta; order Coleoptera; family Scarabaeidae; genus Amphimallon; species Amphimallon solstitiale. Next base: position 118,150,450 of record OY720677.1, read on the forward strand.
GGAACTACAGGTGTCCAGAAAGGGTATGGGGTATTTGTAAATTTAATAAAAAAAAACACTACAAGTCAGTAAAATATTTTTTTATTTTTAATCTTTAGACAAAGTTTTGGAAAATTAAGTGGCAAAGATTACGTTGTCCAAATGTTGACCCTCGCGCTGCTGGCACTCCTCTAACCGAACACGGAAATTAGCCGCCACGCGTCTACACATCTCTCTGGAAACGGCGGCCATTTCAGTGCGGATATTGTGCTTTAATTGCAGTAGAGTTCGTGGTTTTTTTGCATACACTTTCTCTTTAAGGTATCCCCATAAGAAATAATCAAGGGGTGTAAGATCGGGGCTTCTCGGGGGCCAGTTGATGGTGCCTCGACGAGAGATCACTTTTTCCGGGAAAAGTTGATTCACAACCTCAAGTGATTGGTTTGAGGTATGGCATGTGGCGCCATCTTGTTGAAACCATGTTTCCCCATTTACGCCTTCAAACTCCTGCAGTTGTGGAACCAAAAAGTTTCTTAACATGTCACAATACCGTTCACTGTTTACCGTAAGTGCTCGCCCTCGCTGGTCTTCAAAAAATATGGCCCAATAATGCCTTCACCAGGCATGGCAGCCCACACAATCACTTTTGGACTATGTAATGGTCGTTCATGTTTCTGTCTTGGATTTTCGTTGGCCCAATAGCGGCAGTTGTGTTTGTTCACGTGACCATTTAAGTGAAAGTTCGCTTCGTCACTAAACAGAATATTTTCGAACGTTGGGAAACGTTGAAGCATTTCATTTGCAAAATTCAACCGGACATGATAGTCGGTGACATTCAGGTTTTGAACAAACTGAATTTTGTAGGCTGTAAGTGGTAAATCTTGCTTCAGAATCTTGTGCAACGACGATTTTTTAATGTTCATTGCTTGACTGCGTTTGCGAACTGTTTGAGACGGATTTTCACGCACTGAAACACTCACTTCTTCAATCGTGTGTTGGCTTCGAACAGAGCGCGGGCGACCTTGATTGAGAATTTTACAGTCGAACCGGTATTCTCAAACATTCGATTCCATTTTCTGATGGTATCATCCTTCGGTGCATTTCGTACGTTAAATTCTGCATGATATAAACGTTACGCTGTAACAATGGAATCACCATCGCGATAATAGTCGCGTACGCAAAAAGCACGATGATCTCCCGGGTACACTTCCATGGCTACTGTATCTCCAAAGAGCAGTGCAATGACCTATCCTTACCCTACCCTCCAAACTGCGCCGTTACATGGGTAGCGCAGATACAAATACCCCCACCCTTTCTGGACACCCTGTACTTTAGAGAGCAGGGGATACTTACCTTGCCATCGGCATTTATTCTTGCGACGGTGGTGTATGTTCACACTAACAGGCACTTGTTCGATACCAATGGGTACAATCACCAATATTACTACCCGAGGGAGCAACCAACTAAGAACTCCCCATCACAGATTGGCACGTTCCTAACTGTCTGTGGATCACTGGGGTCCAAAACTATACAACCGCATAAGCGCAGATATAACAACGCTACTATGACCTGTTTCAGGAGGAAGATGTGGGATGTTGTACTAATTGATATGGAGTGTTATGCAATAGCAGACTTCCTTGCCTGATATTTTATCTATTCTTTTGTTTGTGTTGTATTAATGTTTTGTAATTTATTAATATTTTGTAATTTATTGACGATGCTCTGTAATATTTTAGTTACGAACTATAATATAAATAATATTCAGGTTTAATTATTATTTCCATGTCAAGGTTATACCGTAAGATATTTTAGATTAATTTCTCGTACCTTGTTTAAAGGAAGCGTCTTTTTCGTTTTCCGTAAAGTTCGCAAAATGTCACTTGGATTAAAGTATTGACTGAATGTGTTCTTTCACTCGAGGGTTAAATGCACTCAATCCACCGGTTCAATATTTGCCGCGTTAAACGTGCACTGCTCGCGTAAAATCGTATGAAATCCGCAATTTAAAAGAAGTTTATGGTTGTCCGTGTTCGCTGGGTACTTTAATCTTTGCTATACCTCTACATACGAGGGCAAATAAAATTTAAATGATCCTTTTTCTTTAAAATATTTATTTCACAAGAAACAACTTTCTATAGATACTTCTCTAGATGGACGACTCTCTTTCTTTCGAGAATGCATTTTGCCCAACACACAAACTCTAATGATGTTTGCCGCACTTGCCCAGTTCTTGAAAGTAATTACATTACATCCTATATAAACCTGAAACGACCTTGAAATGTAAAATGACCTTCATAAACAAGAAAATGGGTGTGCTTAAAACCACACGGCAGAAGTGAAAACTTCATCAAGGCGAGGTTAATAATACGAAATCCAACTTTTTTTTCGTTCTATATTACATTAGGGTCATCCTGCATTGACGAATTCAGTTGCTGAGAGTTAGTGTGCTTTTTTGGACGATATTTTTTCACGCGCGCATTAGACAATTCCCTTTTACTTTCTTATACGTAGTATAAGGAAGTATTGTGATGATGAAAATTTTCGACCTCGAGATTTTTGCAGATGTCCACGTTTTGAGGTCCCCTGATACCAAAAAAGTGGTTTTTAAAAAATGTCTCTCTGTGTGTGTGTGTCTGTCTGTCTGTCTGTCTGTGACCACGATAGCGGTCAAACCGCTGGAGATATCAATTCCAAATTTTGTATTTGCGTGTATAATCTCCCTCTTGAGATCTGATTAGTTTTTCAGTAAAATCGGTAGACCGGAAGTAGCAGTTTACTTCAGCGAAAAAATCGAATTTTGCGAATATTTCGTCAACTACTAAGTTTAAACAAATTTATAAAGAATTCATATATACTTAAAATTAAAATTGAGAATAATTTTATTTAAAAAGTTTTTCGAAATTCCTACCGGAAGTAGGTCTTTTACTCTTATCGAAAATCAGTTTTTTGCGAATATTTCGCAAGTCATGCTTTTTAGACAAGTACGTTACGGGTATAAAAGTATTTAGAACATAATTTTCAATATCTTTTGTATAAAAAAAATTTCAAAATTCAGACCGGAAGTACCACTTTTACTCTTATCGAATAGCGATTTTTTGCAAATATGTCGTAAGTTATGCATTCTATATATATTTATCAAGAGTACAAAAGTATTTAAAACTGGATTTGCAATATTTTTTGTACATATGAAATTTCAAAATTCGGACCGGAAGTAGCACTTTTACTCTTAGCGAGGAGCACTTTTTTAATAATATCTTGCAAAGTATGCATTCTATAGCGATTTATTAAGCGAATGAAAGTACCTAGAATAGGATTTTGAATAAGTTTTGTATAAAAAAATTCTTAAAATTGTATACTTTGAAACGCGTATACGTATAAGAAAGTCGTGTGGTGGCCACACCTCATTTTTTCGTTTTAATTTGTCATCGATTTCATTTTCTTCATCCATCCTGTGTAACAGAAAAGGATTAAATGCTTATAAATTCGTATATAATGAGCAATTAAAGCCATGCTCTATTCTCAACGTTTCTGTTTTGCATTGGTATACAACACCCGGAATATACTGATCAGTTTCCGAGTCATGTATATATATATAGAAAAACAACTGTCGTATCCTCAACTTAATTAATAAAGTATCCAGTCGTCGGTATTAGGATAAAAAATAAAAACAACTTAATTACACTGCTTCGTAATCTTTTTACATACATCATGTACATGATCACGGGCTCGTAGTTAAGATCATATACTATGAGTATAATAGCATCGTTTTAGTGAATAAGATATCGAATGCAATGTACATGTTAATATGTAATAACGAAATATCATTTACTTTTCTTGTTTTATGTATGTAAAAAGATTACGAAGCTTTGAAAAAGTTCGTTGATTAAATGAACGAAACGTCAGCAGTGTAATTAAGTTGTTTTTATTTTTTATCCTAATACCGACGACTGGATACTTTATATATATATATATATATATATATATATATATATATATATATATTGTGTGTTTATTTTTCTTAACCACTTTTAATAATAATCAATAGTATGTATTCTTGGGTATGTGGTTTTTAGGTAGGTGTTGTATTACTGCATAGACATTCGGTGTATTCAATAGTTGAACGTGCATGAACGAAAACAACCAAAAAATATAAAATGTTTTTTTAAAAAAAAAGTAAGCAAAAGCCTGTGTTAGGTTTATGCACTTGTACTATGCATTAATACACATAGATGTTTACATTTTTGGAAATACAGTCGATATAATGACATTATTTTTATTATTGTTTTTAATTCGTAATAATTTGCAATACAACTGGCTAATGTTAAGCCAGTTATTTTTAATTTGTGACGTGCTGTAACCGTTTAATGTGAGTCGCTTTATTTTATTTTAGTTTATTTCATTCTTGTTTGTTTTTTGACTTAATAAGTGCTTATTAATTGGTGGATTTACATATTATTGTCTTCTTTAATTAGTAATTTTTTTGCAGTATTTTAATATGCATAAGTTTTGAAAAAGATGTCAATAAACCTCGAAACGTCAGCAGTAATCACGTTTTTTTAATTTTAACCTAAAAACCACATACCCAAGAATACATACTATTGATTATATATATATATATATATATACATATATATATAAATAGACAATATGAATTCTCGCTTACGAGTCTCGCGCTGGTCTGATGCTAAAGTGCCGGCTTCACACCCCCGCGGCTCGGGATCGAATCTGCTCGGTGACATGAATTTATTTATTCATTTAAATTTCAATTTACTCGAAATTAAATACCTCTATATGATATATTTCTCTCGTTCCCTTAGTCGAATCGAGCCGACTTTACCCGAACGAGCGTTACATAGCCGAGCGTGACGGCTCAGTCTTGTACAGTGCCCACAATCAACGCAACGCGCCCAAAGAAGTTTACACTTTAAAATTACATTGGATTTTGTGCTAGTATCCACAGTGCCTATTTACTTCAGTGAATATACTAGAACTATAAGTGATTGCAACATATGAGTGGGAAATATCCTATTCTGTCAAATGTGATTAGTTGTTTACAACGAGCTGGTTTTGATATTAATTAATTCCATTCCACTATGTTTATTCGTCGATATTATATATAAATATAAGTTGTCTTTACTACTAAATTATGCCTAAACCGTTAGGTAAAAAAGCGAAGAAAACTATTCTTTCCATATTCGAGTATGTATTTTAAAAAATAATAATGGACCATTGCTGCCGCTAACAGCAGTTCGAGCGGTAATATTTTCTATTATTCCAACTGAAGCTACAAATGGCGCACAGTGGTTCAGAACGCGAAAAATGCAATCGAAATTGTGAACTCCTTACTTTTAACAAATTTTACATTAAAAGTTGAGTAAGTTTATGTTTTTGGGTATGCTGAATCTGAAATTATGTATAAAAAACCCGAATTGTAAAACCTACCCTTAAATGCGAAAAATTGATATTACATAATACAAGTCCGTAGAATATTTTTTAAACAAATTATACAGTTTAGTTTGGAAATTCGAAGTATTCGTTTGTCAAAAGCACCCCTTAATGCATTGAATTTGACATGTTAAGTAGTTTGTACTAGGTTAAAAAAAATGGGTGTGCTTAAGACCACACGGCAGAAGTGAAAACTTCATCAAGGCGAGTTAATAATACGAAATACAACTTTTTTTTTCGTTCTATATTACATTTAAAAAATATTTATTTATTATTATTGTGTATACATTATTCTAGTACATTTCGCTCGGTCTGATCAAGTTTTCTCTTCAAAAATTCATACGTACGCATGTATATATACAAATAGACGATATGATAATTCTCATACGAGTACCCGCGCTGGTCTAATGGTAACGTGCCGGCCTCATACCCGGGCGGCTCGGGATCGCATCTGCACGCGGACAAGAATTTTTCAGAAAATAAAAATTCAATATTTCGCGTATTTATTCTAAATTTCAATTTAATTGAAATTAAATACCGCTAGCACGTGTTATGATACAAAGCCGAGCGTGAAACGGTTGCCGAGCGAGTATAGCAGAGACTGGCAGAGACGCGTTAATTATATCTCTCTCGCTCCCTTAGTCGACTCGACTCGAGCCGACATTACCCGAACGAGCGTTACATTCCGAGCGTGGCGGCTCAGTCTCGTTCAGTGCCCAACAATCAATGCATCAACGCGCCCATAAAAGTTTTCACTTCAAAAACACTTAAAACATTCTCAAATTATATTGTAGAAATTTTTGTCGAAAATTCAATATTCAGCCCTTTAGCTTCAGTAAAATGTTTTTATACATCAACAGCAACACTCTCAGTCAAATCAAAAATTGAAAAGAAACAATAACATTTTATATTTTGTGAATAATTAATCAGAATCGGAAAAATATTCAGATGACATATCCAGTGCAAAAATTTCCGAATCAAATTGCCATTTTCTAGAATCAGTTAAATGTTGTAAACTCAAATATGCTCCCTTGACGATTTTCTCGTAAAAAGGGTACGACAAAAGTATTTAGAGTTGGATTTGCAATATTATTTGTATACATGAAATTTAAAAATTCGGACCGGAAGTAGCACTTTTACTCTTACGTTTTTTCGAATATCTTGCAAAGTATGCATTCTATAGCGATTTATTAAGAGAATGAAAGTACTTAGTATAGGATTTTGAATAAGTTTTGTATAAAAAATTCTTAAAATTGTATAGTTTGAAACGCTCATACGTATAAGAAAGTCGTGTGGTGGCCACACCTCATTTTTACATTTTGAATTTATTATATTTGTGAATATGTTTGTATTTTTTGTTTAAATAGTCTAATAAAGTAAAACATATTAATGGTGTTTGTTAATATTTTAAAATGTCAACCTAAACCTTATATCATTTACATACCACAGCTTCCTCAAAGAAATGTAATTTGTCAACACCGTTATGACATCTCAGTAATGTTTTTATGACGTAAATCGTTTTTTTTTTTGTTAAAAGATGTTTATTTAAATGCCCCTTACTATTTCGGATAATCCGAGTTGTAATCTGTGACACAGGGCGTAATTAAAAATTACAATATGGAGAAAATGGTATACATACATATAAATAAGAAATAATATTAATATTTGAAACAAATGAATGTTATTGCTGTCATAATTTCAATCGATTGGGATTTGAAACCGATTCCACCATATCATCTTGTACATGTTGCCTGCTAGAACAACGACTTGATAATGATATATGCTGAAATGGCTGTTCTCAATTAAATGAAATAAAGTGGTATTGTTACAATGTAATAACAGCGTGTGTCCCATTTAGTGTGAAGAATGAAATATCGCATGTATTTAAATTACAGTTGCATGTATAGGGAACATTTATAATTTATATTTCAGATTTTTCTTTTTCTTGACTGCTGCTTGCACTATATTAAGATTTAAAATATACATATTACATAGTATTCTTTTCATGTAAAGTTTGACCTTTTATGAAAAATGAATTTGTTCAGCAAAAAGTGTTAGAGCGCCAGAAAATGTTGATAGAGTTCGAACTGCCCTAACACGAAGTACAAAAGGTTCTGCGATTCGACATGCATTAGCACTGAATATCAGTGAATCGTCGATGCGTCGAATATTACATAAGGAATTAATTTTTCTCCCCTATAAAATTCAAGTTGTCCACGAATTAAAAGAAGCTGATCTGGTTAATCGCATGAATTTTTGTCAAGAAATGTTGCAGCGTTTGGATAGGGAAGAAACCTTAATTCACCATATGTTTATGTCAGATGAAGCTTATTTTCATATTTTTTTTCATACTGGAACGCTGAAAACCCGCTTCAGTTACATGGGAAACCCTTGCATAGTCCAAAGGTGACAGTATGGTGCGCTCTTTCATCATCTGGCATTATTGGACCATTCTTTTTTGAAGATGATCGAGGACATTGTAACAACCGTTACTGCAGTTCGTTCGCAAACATGGTCACAACATTTTTGAGGCAAGAACTGCTTCGATTTCCAGAAATTACGTGGCCCCAGCAAGACGATACTTGCTCATATGGTTGTTGCTGCTTTAAGGAATACTTTCCGAACCATATCATATCCAAAAATGGATACATTGTTTGGCCGGCTAGATCGCGGGATTTTCCACATGCGACTTTTTTCTTTGGGGTGGCTCAAGAGCAAGATGACCTGTCAAGTATTGTTTTTAAAAAATAAAATGGCAAGTCTAATTTAACAGAAAACTGTAAAAACATTAATACTAAAATGAATACTTCTGTAGATACACAGTTCATCCGAGTATAAAATTCACGTTAGAAAAAGAAATAGACCGTTCTATTAATTTTTTAAACTTAACTATATCTCATAAAACTAACAAACATTAATTTTCTATCTTTCATAAACCGACTCATACAGATACAACCATACATACATCCTCACACCACCCGATAAATCATAAATTAGCCGCAAATCAGTAAATGATACACAGATTATTAAACGTACTTATGAATAACATAATTTTTGATACAGAATTAAATAGAATAAAAATTATTGCGTTAAATAATGGATGCCCGACAGTCTAATTAATAATATGCTTTTAAAAAACAAAACACATTTATTTTTACTTTAATATATCCCAAAGTACCTCACAATGAAAATGATTAAATTTCAAAAACGTCGTTATATAATATGTGTATTTCGGTTATGTAAATATCATATTTAGTATAGAAATTGAAGAGAAATTTAAAATTTAATCAAATTCAGTTGTAAAGCGATGATGAAAATTGAAAATTACGCATATGCCACCTTTTGTTCGAAATATGGATAAAAGTTAGAAACAAAACGTTCATATTTTGAATATTACTGGGCAAAATGAAAGCGACAATTGTAAACGACTCTCCCAAATACGTGGTTATTCAAATAGGATCGCTACAAATATGAAATGATTAAAATATGCAATCCAATGTTGGTTTTGTGAGTCGATTCGTTGCAGCCGGTAGCACAGCTTCATCCTCTCCTCTAAAGTAAGCCGCCGAACAAATAGAAGAGTTATAGGTACAGTGTAGGAGTATATGCAAAGTGTTTGAAGAAAAAATCGACTGGTTTAAACGTAGTAATATTATGCTCACCCAGGCACGAAAAAATACTTCGTAAACTAAAGAAATCATTTCTTTTTCTATTATATTCTAAAATAGAGTACACAGTCTGCTGCATTCACCAATGAAACTGCTGAATGCGTTCCATAATTTCCATATTTCGTCCAAACCGAAATAAAGTAAACTCTACAAAAAAAGGTAACGTTAGTAATTAACTTTCGTCTTAATTTATATTAATCAGAATCAACTGTAACTATTTTATTTTAAAATTGTTATATAGGGTTAGTTTTAAATAGCGTCATTAAAAAAAGGGATGAAAGAAAAATATGAGTAATGTCTGTACAAAAAAAAGTCGCGTTCCAATATGCACGCAGTGACGAGAAATTGATTTTTATTTCCTGGACTCGGAGCCCGTCGCAGTTAATATACAAACATAATAATTTTCATATAGAGGAATTTAAGTTCCAAAATAAGATACTTCTTTTTACCGAAAAAAAAATGGAAATGCACCGAGGTTGTTGACCTTTTCTACAAAAAAAAAAAACATTGCCATAGAAAATCTTTTCAACTGCCAGTTATTTCTAACAAAGGTTGTAACTATTTGCATTTTATCATTTTTTTGGAACAACCTTAAACTGGAACTAGTGGTATTTACGTAAATACGTATAGGATAAACAAAGTTATGGACCGACGTCAGCTACATTTTGGCCCTAAAAATTTAGAAATTTTTGATGAGTTGCAATTAAATTTCTTTTTTGATTTCCGGTTAGACATTTATACGTATTCTTCAGATTCGCGTAGCCTGGTAGCTATTTAGCGGTAACCCTGTATATCTATAGTTCAAGTCTGCTGCTGTACGCTGAAAGCTTATATGTCATTTTTGGCAATTTTTCATGAAAGCATATTGATCTTATAAATATGTGTTTGTTATTATGCTTTTCCTAAACGGCTATTAGCATTTTCTAAATCGTTCATTAGTGTATGGAAAAGTACATGGTTTAAGAAATTTTATCAACTTCGAATTTAAATCCATAATAATTAAAAATGAAATGCTAATAACTAATTTTTTAACAAAAATATTCGTAATAGACCGAATAGGGTTTTTAGGGAAGGAAAAATTGGAAAAGTTGCCCGGGAATTGGAAAATTCTGAATTGAAAGTGCTTTTTTCTATAGGATTTTTGTATGAACTGAAGATAATAACTCACGATTCGAACGATGGATATGCGTAATTCTTTTTTTACTTTCTTATACGTAGTATAAGGAAGTATTGTGATGACGAAAATTTTCGATCTCGAGATTTTTGCAGATGTCCACGTTTTGAAGTCCCCTGATACCAAAAAAGTGGTTTTAAAAAATCTCCCCCCCCCTCCCCCTCTACCTCTCTCTCTCTCTCTCGATATCTACAGCGGTCAAACCGCTGTAGATATCAATTCCAACTTTGTATTTACGTGTATAATCTGCCTCTTGAGATCTGATTAGTTTTTCAGTAAAATCGGTGGACCGGAAGTACTACTTTACTTCAGTGAAAAAATCGAATTTTGCAAATATTTCGGCAACTACTAAGTTTAAACAAATTTATAAAGAATTCATATGTACTTAGAATTAAAATTGAGAACCATTTTATTTAAAAAGTTTTTCGAAATTACTGCCGGAAGTAGGTCTTTTACTCTTATCGAAAATCAGTTTTTTGCAAATATTTTGCAAGTCATGCTTTTTAGACAGGTACGCTACGAATATAAAAGTATTTAGAACTTAATTTCCAATATCTTTTGTATAAAAAAAATTTCAAAATTCGGACCGGAAGTATCACTTTTACTCTTACCGAATAACGATTTTTTGCAAATATGTCGTAAATTATGCATTCTATATACAGATTGTCGTAGTTAAAAGTTAATATGCATCTTCAAATACACACACATAAACATGTACCTATGTATGTATGTATACAACACCGGTGGTGTGGGGAGATAGTGGGGTGATCGAGAGCCCAGACATGGCATTCGTTCCGTAACTTTAGAGCGTGAACCTGAACGTACATACATTGTATCAGAGCAAACCCGCAAATATTAATACCACTGAAGGAAATAGAGCGATTGATTTGGATGGCTTAAGAGAACAAATTCTTAACGCCATACAAATGATTACTCCTGAAATGCTATCGAATGTACGAAATGGGTTTTATAATCGTTTAGGGTACTGCTTGATGCAAGAGGGACAGACATTTGAACATTTTCAACATTAAATTTTGTATAGTTCATTAAGTATAATATTTTGTTTCGTTTTAAATGTGAGAATTTTATTTAATTTTTTATAAGAATTTTATTTTAGTTACAAATTTTATAGAGTTTTGTTTCAGTTCAATGTTAATATATTATACATCAGTTACCAAAATATTATACAAAAGCCGTACATAGGGTAGCAATTCCTTAAAGCAAACGTCTGCATACTACCTTTCAACGTTTTGCACTAAAGCCTCGGTACCCCGGTGTCCCGATATATGAACTCATCTGTACTCCCCTACTATCGTACCCCTCCATTTCATGTTTGCATGCACATGTGTGCGTGTTTGTGTTTCCCTATATCTACTTTTATTTCAGTCAAACGGTATATTTATTAAGAGTACAAAAGTATTTAGAGTTGGATTTTCAATATTTTTTGTATACATGAAATTTCAAATTTCGAACCGGAAGTAGCACTTTTATTCTTAGCGAGTAGCACGATTTATTAAGAGAATGAAAGTACTTAGAATAGGATTTTGAATAAGTTTTGTATAAAAAAATTCTTAAAATTGTATAGTTTGAAACGCTCATACGTATAAGAAAGTCGTGTGGTGGTCACACCTCATTTCTTTTGTTCGTTATGGTCCTGGAAAAGTTTTCAGGAAAAGAAATTCGGGACATCATTTTAGTATGCACTCTCGTTCATAACAGATAATAGGAACGACATATTTGGTTGATTTTTTGTTTGTATTGTGCGTTATGCTTTCGGGATGGAAATAACTCAAATAATGTTTTCAATTGAAAAAAAAAAAAATCTGGAAGATCTGGAGCAAAATCTTTATAAACGTTGGTGCGTCGATTTAAGTCATATTCACACAATATATTTGTCTTCTCGAGACGATGGTTCAATTCTATGGTTGAATACGATGATAAGTGGCGCTGTAATCAAGTTATTAGCAAATTCTAAATTTATGGATCAAAATTATATACAATATATGTTGGTTAAATGCCAAAAAAGAAAATCTTTTTCTTTTATTTCCACTCTAGGGAGAAAAACATTTATTTTGCTCCCTATGGAGGAGAATGCCTCCTTTGGACCCAAATTTTAGTGCCCAAAATCCTACTATTTAAGGAGTAGGAAAACATTTTATTTTGAATGTATCCATTTCAAACATAAAAATTCAGTAATCATCATCTTGAAGATCGAGTGCGGTGCACTATAACGTACTCATACCATGTATGTGCCATACCCTATGGGGCACAGTGCCCATGTTTTAGCAGCACATTGTCCTCTGCATCCAGTAGAACATCGACAAATATCCCAAAACAACAAGTAGATTGACCAAGTTTTTTGTTTTTCATGGGAAAGCCATCGATGATGGCTTGAAATTTATATGTCAGATTCTGTTCAATTTTTTGCTTTGTTCTTTTCTTTGCTGGAATGTAGTCCATGAAGACACAGAGTATACGTGTTACCATCTCCTCCTTCCACTACAGAAGTTGTTGTCACAAGGTGGAAAAACAATTTTCATACGCCATTGACTCAGTATCTTGAGTATCTTCCAAGCATCTTCATTCTCGTTCTTGTTCGTCTTTGGACTTTGAAAGATACCACGTATCATTCAAGTTTTTTGCACTCGCACTACGCAAGCACACAACTGTTTTTTCTGTACGAATTTACCTTTACCTTTATTTGTATTTTCGTTATTTTGGTATTTGCACTTGTACATTTCTTTATACATAGTAAAGACATTTATTATTAATTGTGATGGAAATAATGCGGTTTACATATCTTTGTCTCATTCCCTCCTTGATTGTCTTTATATGTTGTATTGTTCGCGAAACTTGTTCCAAGAAGGTGCAGAGGTTATAAGAACATTTTATAGCAATCCTCATAACAGATTACGTGTGCAGTTTATAGATCCCAACCGAGCAGATATGTCTTAGGATGGGGGTCTTCTCACCCTCACGCACACGGTTTTTACTTTCTTATACGTAGTATAACGAAGTATTGTGATGATGAAAATTTTCGACCTCGAGATTTTTGCAGATGTCCACGTTTTGAGGTCCCCTGATACCAAAAAAGTGGTTTTTAAAAAATGTCTCTCTCTCTCTCTCTCTCTCTCTCTCTCTCTCTCTCTCTCTCTCTCTCTCTCTCTCTCTCTCTCTCTCTCTCTCTCTCTCTCTCTCTCTCTCTCTCTCTCTCTCTGTGACCACGATAGCGATCAAACCGCTGTAGATATCAATTCCAACTTTTGTATTTACGAATATAATCTCCCTCTTGAGAACTGATTAGATTTTGAGCAAAATCGCCAGACCAGAAGTAGTAGTTTACTTCAGTGAAAAAATCGAATTTTGCAAATATTTCGTCAATTACTAAGTTTAAACAAATTTATAAAGGATTCAAATGTACTCAAAATTAAATTTGAGAAAAATTGTATTAATAAAGTTTTTCGAAATTCCTACCGGAAGTAGGTGTTTTACTCTTATCGAAAATCAGTTTTTTGCGAATATCTCGCAAGTCATGCTTTCTAGGCAGGTACATTACGAGTATAAAAGTATGTAGAATGTACTTTTAAATATCTTTTGTATAAAAAAAATTTCAAAATTCAGACCGGAAGTACCACTTTTACTCTTATCGAATAGCGATTTTTTTGCAAATATGTTGTAAATTATGCATTCTATATATATTTATGAAGAGTACAAAAGTATTTAGAGTTAGATTTGGAATATTTTTTGTATAAATGAAATTTCAAAATTCGGACCAGAAGTAACACTTTCATACGTATAAGAAAGTCATGTGGTGGCCACACCTCATTTTTTAGTATGCTATTCATGGCACTCCATTTGTATAGTGCACAAATTCGGAACTGCACGAATTAGATATTTCATCTATTTTTGCTTTGTTGACTGGAATTTATGGACGAAGACGAAAAAATGCCGGGAAGCTATGGAGGAGTGGAAAAATGAGTCGAGCCGATGGTAAACCTATTTAATGAGAGAACAAATAAACTGGTTCTAATGTTCCTAAAATGTATTAAGGGCTATGTGAAAATATAGTATTCATGTAATACGATATGTCTTGTAAATTTCACCAACAAACAATAAAAACTTGATTTTTTAAATGGCCTTTAGCTTCTGTATATGTTAATTTATAAAATATAATGTACACATGAGATATCCCATCATCAGTATCTTAATTAACATCACATATCGGCAGATTTTTCTATTTATTGAATTAGACATTTAAAGAAATATTTAGTTTAACATTTTGCTGCTGACTAAAATTATTACAGCAATAAAATATCGAACGTAGCCACATGTACGGAGCGTGCTCCTTTGTGCAGGTGTGTGATTTGATAGTGTAACTTATACATAAAGGTAGAATTATATTTAACTTTTTATATGACCGCAAATTTTCATGATATCCTGTGAATGCTTCCGATTAATTTGGCAACCTTTGTATACACGTATTAATAACGTCGACACGACATTCGTCTCACACAGTCTGCGAAAGGTCGGAATTCCACTTCATTGAATTATTGAATGGGCGCCGTCGATTGACGAGAACCCTAGGGGGAAACCATATCATGATCGTGGTGGGCTTGTTCTCGTTTAACGCAAAAGAAATATTTCGTGCCATATATATTATATATTTGTGTATATATATATATATATTACGGTAGAGCAGGAAAAATCAATATATTGTACGATGCACGTCAGGCAATTTGGGTCTTTTCTCAGTACGGAATTTAAGTGATTGTGTGTGTACTTTATCCCGGAGTTCCTAAAACGTTATTACTTTGAAATTCCAAAATGAAATATGTGTATGGAAAAAATAAATTTGCACATTTGCTTCACGAAGTTAGAGTGAAACAGACACGTATAGAATAATAAATACAGGGAACACAAGAATGAAGTATCTATTTTATATTGAGGTGTTTGTTTTTACGTATTAATTGTCAAATTTTTATTTAAAAAAAAATCCAACAAAAGGTTTTTGAGAAAACATGGAAATTTTATTTACACAAGTCAAATGATATCCTCCTCACTGTTGGGCTCTGTTCGCTATTGTCGGTAAACTCCCGATGCATTAGGGATAGACTATGTTTGTAGTTCCTTTTTTGAACTTTTTCATATCGAGCACAATATTGTTGTGCCCATTATCTCCGATAGAGTTTTATTGTCGGATTAATTAAGACCACATATTTTGGACCTGATTGATTGAGCACTGAAGAAACAATTTTGCAAATTAGTATAGATCACTATCTGGATTTATTTGTTGGAGTTGTCCCTGGAAAACAGGTATTTTTCTTAGATATTAACAAGTTATTTTTTTTTTTTAATGGACGACACCTTGTATGACTATAACCTTAATGTATATTAATTTCCTCTTAGTAATACTTTTTCCTTTAAGGGAATTATTGCACCATAGCTAGTGCACCTTAATTTACTAATGCAAAGTAACTAGAGTACTTTAGTTAATGCCTATTAATTAATGTTGTATGAAGCATTTGAACTCGGGCTTCTTAATTAGACCACCCGGAATTGTTCTTCCTGAAGTAGCTTTATCTCGAGTTCCATCGTTTTTTTGTGGAGGTTTGTATTGCACCCAAGCGATTATAGTGATTTCTCTAAGTTCGAGTTTTCTGATTTCATTGCCAGTTACTAACAGCTAATTACTAGGGTAGTTTTCTTTCAATTTCTTTTTTTTTTCCACATTATATGTAATTATACTTTATAATCAGTCTGCCCATATTTATTTTTTGTTACGTAAGCAGATTTTAAGTACCTACTGACTTGATGAAAAGTTTTCAGGAAAAAAAATACGGGACAATTACAAAGGAAATTGGGAAAATTCGGACAAAATACAAAAACCATGATTTTTGTACGCCCTCTCGATAATAACTGACGATAGTAGCGATATATTTGGTTGAGTGTTTTTTTTTTGGTTTGTTCATTATGCTCCCGGGATGAAAATACCTCAATTGAATGTTTTCAATTGAAAAAAAATCTGGAAGATAAGGGGAAAATCTTTACAGAGAGATCGTAAATGGTTGACCGTGCCGCTTCATAGGCATGGCGTAATTGGCGCATATATCATATTCTGAATTGTATTTCGCCCGTGCGACATCTATTATTTTACGTATGAACTATTTTCAAGAATTTTCCATTCTGGGATTCGAGTGGGAAACTGTTGTCTAATGAATCAGTAGAATATTTCCACTCTGCATTCGATAACAGTTCTCCGCTACGAAAATAAGCCTCCACAATAAACTTATCTTGTTCTTCCGTAAATGGCATTGTTGATTTCAACGCAATTTTAAAATTAAGCAAAAATTATAATGATACTCGTATAAACACAAAAGAAGTAACTTACAGTAACAACGAAATGTGCCTTTTATTGCCTTGAGAAAAATAATTTCTAATATTCAATTAAACGCAGTGAACCAAGGGAAAAAGATACGACAAAAAGCTTATTATAAATGACAGAATATTGGATTGACAGTCACTTTAGCGAAGTTAGATACAAACTAAATATTCATACTACAACAATGAACGTGTGGTAAACTCGTGCTAAAGTTGATATACCGAAGAAGCGGCACGGTCAAGCATTTACGATCTCTCGTCTGTTAGTGTTCGTGTGTTCTGAACGGCTTGACCGATTTAGGTCATATTCACACAATTTAAAACAATTTGTTTTGTCAAGACGATAGTTCATAGTTATGCTAGGATACGATAGGTGGCGCTGTTATCAAGTTATTAACAAATTATAAATTTATGAATCACAATGACTCATATTTATTATATATGTTAGTTTAGTACCAAAAAAGAAAATTACAAAATGTAGACCCGATAAGTGGCGTTGTGACCGAGTTATTATATACAGGGTGTTCCTAAATATCATGTACATAAGGAAGGGGGTAACTATTTGGTTTATTTTGTGCCTAAAATTTCATATAAACATAGGTCTGCAAACGCTTCGTTACCAATATGCAGGGTGTTGAAATTTCAAGAATTTTTCACTTTTTACTGTATAGCTCCTGCAGTTTTTGAGATATTTTGTTCAAATTTGGAAGGTATGTTACGCTATAAGGCCTGCATCATTGGCCATGCCAAATGATTATGTAAATCTACAGGGTAATAATTTTTTCGGGGTCATGCCCTCTTTTCTCACCCTGAACTTTTTTGCGATGCGCCACTGCTAGATTCTAAAATACGCAATAAATTTTCTGTCTTGTTTAGAAACTTTTTGATCTCTTGTATTTTTTTCTTATCTCTGACCGTTATCGAGAAAAAAAATAGAAAACAATTTTCTGTAATTCGCCAGAGAAAATTAATTTTTTTAAAATGGTCTAGCAGGCTCTGGTTTTATTCAGATAATCACTTGAGTTTATTAATTTGACAATTGACATTAGAAATCGTAAAAAAACTGCAGGAGCTATACAGTAAAAAGTGAAAAATTCTTGAAATTTCAACACCCTGCATATTGGTAACGAAGCGTTTGCAGACCTATGTTTATATGTATATACAGGCTGAGTTTTTTTGAATGTTTAGCATTGGGATCTCAGAAACTACGGGGGATAGAAAAACGCTTAAATGGGGAAAGATGCGCAGTTTTACGAGTTTGATTTAAAACTGCTTTTGTTTCTCCGATAACTTTCATGGCTTATTGGATATTCAAAGAAAACTAAATTTTACGATTTTTTTTAAACATGCTTAGCATCGTTAATAGTAATTTTAGAGAAAAAGTGTTCAGGCAAAAGTTTTAGATAATTTTACGCCAAATAAAACTATGTAGCTAATTTTTTTTTTCGTTCACCATTATCGAGTTATGACAAACTTGTGTTTTTTTAAATGGAAACCAAAGTTGGTTTTGACATCATTAAAAAGCTTATTTTTTGCTGATTATGACATAAGGATTGATATGGTTATTTTAAAAAATAAAGAGGATATAGACATCTTGATGGTTTTTATGGAAAACAATTGAATTTCGAACTGATAAAATACAAACGAAAACTTATTTTGAAATCTTATGTAGTAATAACCTTATATCATTGTAATCAGCAAAAAATAAGCTTTTTAATGATGTCAAAACCAACTATGGTTTCCATTTAAAAAAACACAATTTTGTGTCATAACTCGATAATGGTGAACGAAAAAAATAATAATAGCTACATAGTTTTATTTGGCGTAAAATTATCTAAAACTTTTGTCTGAACACTTTTTCTCTAAAATTACTAACAACGATGCTAAGCATGTTTAAAGAAAATTGTAAAATTTAGTTTTCTTTGAATATCTAATAAGCCATGAAAGTTATCAGAGAAACAAATGCAGTTTTAAATCAAACTCGTAAAACTGCGCATCTTTCCCCATTTACGCGGTTTTCTATCTCCAGTAGTTTCTGAGATCCCAATGCCAAACATTCAAAAAAACTCATCTTGTATATCATCGCCCCATTTTGTATTTGACTCTGCTCTAACTTGTACTGACCCGTGTAATCTGCCCTCACTAACCAAAACGCCGTATCTGCAGAGAAGTGACAATTGAGTAACATCAGTGCTTTATATACGTAATAAAGGTCACAGAATCCATATCAATACATTATATTGTCAAAAAACGTCTTACTTACTCTAAAAATGTTGATTACTGCGTTCTTCCTGAGTATGCAATATAAATTAATTTCCTCCTGCTTAGGAAGAATGCATTACTGCATTTTTGCTAAGCATTTCATTGATGATTGATAAAAAATTAAGATAACGATTGGCAGTTAGTGATCCATCAAAAATAAAAGGAGGAAGAACAGTTGATCCTATAACACCACACCAAACATTAAACCCAAATTTAATTTGTGGTCTCCTATGTTCAACGTGAAGTGGATTTGTTTGAGACCATATGTGCTAATTGTGCCTATTAAACATTCCACAATTTGTGAAAAGAGATTCATCAGTCCATAATATTTTCAATGAAAATAGTGTGGATCGTTTTGACACTGATCTTTAAACCATCTACAAAAAGCTATTCGTCTGATGTTATCACCTTCATGTAAAGTTTGTGATACTGATAATTTGTAGGGACGAAATTTATGCTTCTTCAACACTCTGACAATAGTGCGTTGAGAGGAACCCATTTCTGTTGAAATTTGTCGGGTCGATGTAGATGGATTCTGAGCGACACATGCTAATATGTTTATTTTTCTATCTTCATCCATCCCTTTTTTTGATTTTGGTTTAACGAACGAACCATAATCTGCTAAATTATCCCATAATCTCTTAAAAGTAGGTAGCGACGGCTGACGTCGATCAAAATAATTTTCAAAATAAACTTCAGCAGCTCTAGCAGAATTTTTCTGGCACTGAATGTAACATTCAACCATATCATGCTTTTCTACGTTAGAAAATTCCATAGCCAATGCAAACTTATGATTAACGGCCGTTTGCACCGCTTATAGTTAAGTTACAATTAAATTAATTAATAGTTAATTGACAATGTTTGACAATTAACTTGACTTAAAAGTAAAAATTAACAGCTCTCACTTCTGTGACTCAACGTGAAAGCATTGTTAGTATATTTATCTCGACTGCTCCAACGAACACTATTGTAACTCAGATTTTTCGTTTTTTGAATTACAAAACACCAAACATTTTTTTTTTTAAGTTTATATCTTATAAAGTGAACAATCAGAAATGTCTATATCCTTTTTATTTTTTAAAATAACAATATCAAACCTTATATCATTGTAATCAGCAAAAAATAAGGTTTTTTTTTTTGGAATACAAAACACCAAACATTTTTTTTTAAAAAGTTTATATCTTATAAAGTGAACAATCATAGAAATGTCTATATCTTCTTTATTTTTTAAAATAACCATATCAAACCTTATATCATTGTAATCAGCAAAAAATAAGCTTTTTAATGATGTCAAAACCAACTATGGTTTCCATTTAAAAAAACACAATTTTGTGTCATAACTCGATAATGGTGAACGAAAAAAATAATAATAGCTACATAGTTTTATTTGGCGTAAAATTATCTAAAACTTTTGTCTGAACACTTTTTCTCTAAAATTACTAACAACGATGCTAAGCATGTTTAAAGAAAATTGTAAAATTTAGTTTTCTTTGAATATCTAATAAGCCATGAAAGTTATCAGAGAAACAAATGCAGTTTTAAATCAAACTCGTAAAACTGCGCATCTTTCCCCATTTACGCGGTTTTCTATCTCCAGTAGTTTCTGAGATCCCAATGCCAAACATTCAAAAAAACTCACCCTGTATATCATCGCCCCATTTTGTATTTGACTCTGCTCTAACTTGTACTGACCCGTGTAATCTGCCCTCACTAACCAAAACGCCGTATCTGCAGAGAAGTGACAATTGAGTAACATCAGTGCTTTATATACGTAATAAAGGTCACAGAATCCATATCAATACATTATATTGTCAAAAAACGTCTTACTTACTCTAAAAATGTTGATTACTGCGTTCTTCCTGAGTATGCAATATAAATTAATTTCCTCCTGCTTAGGAAGAATGCATTACTGCATTTTTGCTAAGCATTTCATTGATGTATAATATATTTTCATGGTGATTATCGACTATGTAAAAAACGAAGTAAAACAATTTTTTTTAATAAAACTTTTATTACCAGCTAATTTTCGACTATGTGCAAAACAAAATAAAATAGTTTTTTTTTTTAAATAAAATTACCATTTAAATTACCATAATCAACTTAAAATTAAAAGTAAAATGTGCTTTTTTTTCTTGTGCCCAAATGCAGTCTACTTATCCCTATTTAAGGGGGGGGGGGGGGGGTACGGGTATATTTAACCAAAACTGCTTCTATTTTGTGGTAAAACCTGTTCAAGATTTTTCAGTATATTGTCGATGAGGAAGTTTTAAACCATTTTTCGTGTCATACAGTCAAAAAATCAAGGCAGTTGAAAGGTTCGATTTCTGCGAAACACTCTTAAAAACCAAGTTATAATTTCTTCGAGTCGCAATTACTTGAACAATGTATTTCAATTATGAGCCGTTCGTTTTTTTTCTGCGAAGATGATTTTTCCACTTAAAGGAATCACTGAATCACTGTGCTTCATTTCTTTAATGTCAACTTTTCCACAGTTTGCATTTTGAACTGCTTGAACAAAATCTGCGAAGGTATAGGTTTTTCCCTTCTGTGATTATGCATGGGCACCATATCAATAATATTTCCGGATAAACTTTAGTCAGTTATGCCATTATTTGTCTCATCTGGTAATAACACCTCATTATTATTTTTAGGCAAACACACCATTTCTTGATCACTGATATCGTTATTTGAATTTTGTGTTCATAAAGTTCTCTGCAATATTAATTTTGTGCTATTCAAGTTTTTTAAACACAATCAACGAACCGTTTGTGTTGGAAAACTGCAACAAACTGAGCTCATTTAAATATCTGTCACAATGCTTTGGCGGTACGCCGCACGCAAAGCCTGCTTAAAATTCATGTATGGCGTTTTGCCTAAGCACTTTTCAGATGATGCATTTATTCTAAGTATCCATACAAATTTTTGTAGATACGGCATAAAATGTGGTGTTTTTTATATGTTTTGGCTTGACTCGCGGCGTTTTTGTTAAGCAAATAAGGTGGATAATCATATTTCGACCAGAATGATGTAAAAAGTTAATGTTTTTAGATTTTTGTAGATACGGCGTTTTAGCTAATGATGAGGGCAGTCTTGCTTAAATTTCTGAACATTATATCTATTAATTCTACTTTGTAAGCGATAGCATTAAATATTTCTAGGGTTTAGGAAGATCTTTTTATTCTCTTATTACCGGTCACCTTTATCTTGTAGAATACCAAATCAACAGTTCCTTTCTATAATGAAGCCATGATAAACTAGTAAACCCATGCAAAACTTTACACATATTGCACACTAAAATCTAATCTTAAGATTTTGCGCATCACAGAAAACATATTTTATATATCTAATATATAAAATTCTCGTGTCACAGTGTTTGACACAAAACTCCTCCGAAACGGCTTGACCGATTCTTATGAAATTTTGTGTGTATATTCAGCAGGTCTGAGAATAGGAT
The DNA here is from genome assembly GCA_963170755.1 of Amphimallon solstitiale. Classification (NCBI taxonomy): domain Eukaryota; kingdom Metazoa; phylum Arthropoda; class Insecta; order Coleoptera; family Scarabaeidae; genus Amphimallon; species Amphimallon solstitiale. The sequence continues at coordinate 118,172,810 of OY720677.1, forward strand.
GTAAACTATTTTTCATACCCCTAAGTGATGAGGGTGATCCACCCTGAAACATTTTTTTTTGGAAAAATTTTTGTATTTTTTTTTTTATGATTCGGCATTAAAAAATATATACAACCCTAAATTTTCACCCTTCCACCATAAACCCCTATTTTTTAATAGCGATATTAGTACTTTAATAATTTTCTAGTCTCAGCGGTCGATAATTGATCGGTTGCAACTCGATCAATTATTCCTGCCAGGCGTCTACCGGTGTCACTTCTCATCCCGTAAACAGCACAGAGTAGGGATGAGAACGAAGCCGGTCTCCTGTCTTTCTCACATAATAAGCTTTCTCTCACTCACTAAAGTTTAGGGCCTAAACCGTTTTCGGCCATTATTGCTGATTGTGCGTCGATCGTAGCAGTGACGCTTATACTTAACATTTTACTTTCTCAGTGCAACTCTTATATTAAGTATATTCTCATCAAGGCCAAACGATGTCTGTTTGTGGCTTAGATTTGGGCACACCGTGTTTTTCACACGGACAATTATACGTGGCATGTTCTTGCGTGGGTAAATCATCCAGTTTGTTTGTGTTGGCTAAAGATGGACTCACTAAAAATATCGTACACTCCATTGCACTAAGAGACTGATAACGTTTTTTTTTTAATTGTCATTATTTGTGATAGAGATGTAATTAGAAATTTATTAGTTAAAATAATAAAAGTACAATGAATTCAAAAAATGAATGTTTGGTGTTTTGTTATTTTTATAGGCTGTCATCATTCACAGCGCTCTTCCTCTTTCAGTCATATACCACATCCCCACACACACTTACAATAAGTTACTTATTTTTTATTAGACTACCAAATTATACACTAGAAATAATTTATATGGCAAAACAACGTTTGCCGGGTCAGCTAGTCTAAATATATTATTAGGACACAAAATTGCGCTGTGGATTTTAAATTTAAATAATTGAAATTACTTAAATAAACTTGTGATATTTTTTAAACTATTAAATTATAATAAATTCACTAAATAAACTACAACAAGATATGTATTTTTCCAATAATGTTGATTCAACGGAATTCATCATCGCTATTTCGTACAGGTTCTTTAATTGGTCCACGGTAAATAGAATCATTATTTCGTGCATATAGGTGGAATATGTTAACGTTTACCGCAACAATGAATACTGTGATGTAATAATTGTCGTCCAGTCTTTTCACCTTGATGCTTGCTGATTTATGTATTCTTTTCTCTTCATCTTTAAAGCGCGCTTTACGACTTAACGAACGACTTTGATTAATACGTCGGCCGGTTCCTATTGTACAGTTCAATTAAATTCATGGACGAAAGTTTTGTCCCTCGAACATTTTACCGTTATGAAAAAAGTTGTTAATTAAATTACGACAAATTTTTTAGTCATTCCGCTAACCTTGAGTTGTTTTCATTCATCCATTGTCTCTGTAGATTCATTAATTTCAGCGTAGTAATTTTAATGATGGTTTGTTGTGTGACTTATTTTGCAGCGTTTGACAAATTATAAAATAAGTTTGTATTTTTAAACGGGCTGTTCCAGCTAACATGCATTCTTCAATAGCTCTGTAATTATTGAATTTATCAAATAAAAAATGCAATAAATTATATTCAATTGCAATTCTTTACATTTTAAAATTATTTTTAATAACGCACATCATACCATGTTGAATGTGTCGTACATGGGTTTATTTTTGTTTCAAATAAAATAGAATAGCAACCGCACAACTAATAATAATAATTATAATAAATATGTCTTTACTTCTCTCTAAGTATAAAAATAAAAAGAACAAGTTTTGAAACAAAACATACAGTAAATGAACTATAACTAAACAGGTGAGTGAAAAATAACTATGTATATAAGAAATACTAAGTAATTAAATTGAAATTTTATGGAAACCACAAGGTGGACTTCAGCTTAGCAGCATAAACTTGTTGCTATCTGCTCTTCCACTAAAATCTTGAAGAATAACATAAGAACATACTCTGATGTGCAGCTAACAATTTGTTCGAAATATACGGGGTTGTACAGGGAGACGGGACATTTTGAAATAACATCTCTTTAAAAATACAACATTTCAATAGTGCGCCCATGGGCTATGAATCATCAACCTGTCGTGTCCGGTCTGTAGTCATCATTCAAAGCCAAGGTTCACAGATTTTGAGTAACAGAAGAGACGACGATTATGTTGCTATACTTCATTCACTGAACGTATAGAGTAATCACGAGCTGTCCACGACTGTAACACGTGCACAGCCCAATTTACAATAGAGTACTTATATTAACAATAAAGTTTATAAAATCTTTTAATTACATGTTCAAATTTTGGAAAACAACAATTTATTAGTTTATATAAAATACTGAACCGATTTAAATTTACATAAAATGCATGTTTTGTCTTTTTAGATAACTAAAATACGCAAATCTCAAACATAACCCATATCAACAAAATATTCGTAAATAGGGCAATCCAACGACCTGTCAAATCAAATTCAATGTGGCCGTTGTGGGTAAACAAACAGATTGGTATCATTAAAATTTGACATAAGTGCTCTTATTAAACAATTATCTTATTAAATTAACTTGCTAAGGTCATTATTTAGTTATCTAAGTATGGTGTTGTTTATCAAAGGCTAAAACTTAATTATGTGACCAGAACGTTCTGTATTGCAGTGTTTCAAAGAAACGTTTCAAGGAAAAAACAGCTGTAATTATTGCATGCTTTGAAGTTTTCATTGCAAAACCAGATAATAATTTAGATCAGCAGCAGTACTGTTCTAATTATAAACACGATAGAAATTTTAATAGCAATAACTCTTCAGGGAACTAAATGCTATATTAGTGAAGCTCGGGGTGACATACATCTGAAAAATGATGGAAGAATTAATTTTTGCAACAATCTTAACCCAGGATATGTTGTTCTAGGAGAAAGAGCATTTTTAATAAAGGAAACACTAGGAATTCTGCAAGTGAATTTTAGTTATTCCAGCTTTTACTAAAGGAAGAAATCGTTAGCACCTTAAAATATTTCATTCCAATATCTGTGTTAAAAAAGTATAATAATATGCAAAAATTAATCAGTGTAGATGAAATTGTGATTGTATTTAATGCTCTAATTAACAGATCTAAGTTGTAAATGATTTTGTATTTATAATTATTTATGGCACTATACTCGTATAATCTTAATTTATTCCTGTACAACTTGGCAATTATTTTAGAATTTAAATAGGCATTTCGTTACAGACAAAACACAACACTTTAATAATAAGTTAAATTTATTTATTAATATATTTTAAATTTATTTACATTTATTAAAGTCCTAAACTGTTATACATTGTACGCTAAATATTTAGTTTAATAATATTTCTATATTATTAAACTTATTTTCCTATTGCTATTTATTAACTATTGTTTCTATAATAATTAAGCGAAACTATTCTAATAAATAAATCTTATTAAACAATCCTCTGATTATTTTGTTAGCTATTGTAAATTTAAAGACAAGTTTAAATAATTAATCCTTAATTAGTGCATGAATGGCTTTCTTTTTCTTTGTATACTAGAAATAATAACTACAATGTTCGGCTGTTATCAGCCATCCATGTAGAATGAGCCGAAAGTATTGATTCACATTTCACAATAATGCATTACACATCCATTGGTTTTAAATTAACTTCTTATAAATGTTTCACCTAATCAAAAACATGTACTTTTCCACATAAAATAAATAAGTTGTTAATAAATGTAAGCGGTGAGGCTCTTCAACACTGTCATTTGGTCCTTAGTGTAATAAATATGTATTAAAACCAAATATACAATTATATGCGTAATTGGAACAGGTGAAATACCATCTATTAATTGTGTAATTTCAAGAGTGAATGGATCTATCTTTGCTGGTTTCACGTCTTGTTCATTGTGTTCTCGCAAAATATTAAAAACACTTGCAGCCTCGGCTGTAAAGTCAACTGTCTTAGAGTCTGCTGGGCAATCTTGTTGATGTTTGCTAAATATATTCATTACAGTCTCTTTTTCTAGCACTGTAAAATGTCTCTTTACTCGTTTCTTCGTCAGTTCTGGCCGCGTTTTGCACAGTACTGTATAAACAGGTAAAAACGGTAACTTAAATTCAACACTTCTGGAATCTGAAACATAATTAACCTATAAACTATAGAGTCTTTAAAAGACTGAGACTTAAACAAATACAAGCAGCGCAAACACAAAGAACAATACAAAATACTAAAGCAAAAAGTATACATTTCATAATAACAGACAATGTTAGTCACAATCATGTGACAAAATCACAGAAAGCAGATGATTTATATCGTGTGTTGCAGGATTTGTATGTAGCTATAAGAACCAATAGAAAGACAGTATTAAAAATCATGCGTTGATCACGCGTTTTTTGCTACTCTATTCGTTCAGTGAACAGAGTATAGTAACTGATTTATTAGACAACTGTAAAAACTTGGATTTCAAAATGTCATTAAAAATTCACTTTTTGCATTAGCACCTAGACAGTTTGGGAGCAGTAAGCGATGAACAGGGTTAACGTTTTCTCCAAGATATCCTTACCATGGACAATCGTTACCAGTGGCGCGGAGACCCTGCAATAATGGGTTGTTACTGTTGGCTTGCGCTTAGGGAGGCTGATGATATACAAGAGAAAAGCTTCGACATGCTTTTTTCAAAATCAAATTATCAAACTTTGTGTATATTAACATTGTCGATTTTGTGCTTACATATTTTTTTTGTTTAATTTTTTTTACTATTATCAATAAAACAGTGTTAAAATCTGTTTATAAATATTTTTTATTATTAAATTTGAGAAATTCCAATTATTCCACTGAATTCAGCACACCGAAATTGGTTAACGGCACGCAATTTCTAGCCAGATGTAAACAAAAAAAATTGTTGCAATTATTGATTTAATTGATTTTAAAAGTTAAAAACCATCTTTGCCCTTGAACCGTAGCTTAGAATTAATTTTCAAATTACTTAAATTACTAACAGAAATCATTCCGACATCATACACATAATTCCTCTTAATTTTATTTATTCCACAATTCATTGACGTAGTTAATAAAATCGCCTATCTGCTTCATTAAAACAGATTTTCTGTCTCCATAAATAATCGATCTCGTTTCTGTTCAGGCCGCAGCAACTCCATCTCTGTCACTGTGAGAGCTTCGCCCTAAATTCAGCGTGGATTTTCGATGTTTTACATACATACGTATTACATACGCATGTGTATTATTCACACAACTCTCACATACATAATACCACATTTTATATACATATACATACACATACCACGCGTATACACGTGCATGAACATGGGGATCGAATTATAGGCAGCGCCACTCGAAAATTGAGACATCAAATGTCACAAGTTCAATGACAATGAACGTACGGGATACGTTACAAACTTGGCGGGCGGCTACTAGACTATAATAACAATGTACCGGACGATCGGAGATTCGGAGACAAAAGAAATAACACAAACGCATTGCGATGACGACAACGACGGCGTGTACAGCTCAGATAGTGCGATGTACGGACGATTCGCGCCACATACGAAGACCCCATGCGAACACGCAAGGATGTGCACCACACCATTCTTTATTTGTCAACGAAATCGTCAAGAGTGGAAGCGTGTGGCGTTCAAAGATGACGGCTGTTTAATTGCTACGGCAGCTGGTCTCTGTCCGCCGATTCTGTCTAATTATAAACGCAAGGCGACAAATACGATAGAGCGAAATTACTTTAACATATGCTTGGTATCTTGAGTAATATATTGAACATGCATATACAGTGTCGCATCTAAGATGAAATTATTATATCAAAGGATTTGTTTAGGCCAAGCCAAATTTAATAATATTTAGTTTCCATAAGGTTTATTAATTTAGTAAAATGCAAATTATATTGTATTGTATAGGTATTACTGGAAGGTTATTCTAAAACATCATTCAATCTGTTTATTTTATAATTTCTTCATAGTCATGCGTTCAAATAGATATTTAATAGTTTTACGATGGACTTCCCCACAATAAAGCAATTTATACCTTCATATCTGAACAGATATTGAAAAGACTATTTTATTACCGTCAATATACAATTAGACCCTTTCACTTGTGATAAGGGAAAAACCAAACGTATTGTGATACAGAAATATTAGGTCATTTTATTGTTTCTCAAACTTTGTAGACGGAGAATATTTTAATTTTAAGAAGGGAACGATGTAGTCCGTGGAACTGTAAACATTACCAATTTAAAATACACGCGAGACAGTCGATGGCATTGGAAGGCCTATTGAGTTCACGAAGTATCGATATTACTCGGTAACAACCAATAGTACCTGCAATCGCGACAGTGCTTTATATTTTGTTATTCATACGTTATCAAATCAATTCAAAATTATCTGTATAGTGTAAATAAAAGTATTAATTTAACAACAAGGAAGTGTTTATGTGAGTGTTCCTAACTGTAAGAAAAAACATGGTGTATACCCAGTGTATACTGGTCCTTCAGCAGCTATAACAAGAAACGAGCTACCACCAAATTATTGTGGAACCGTTAAAGACCATCACAGGATTTTTCAAATAAAACTCGCGCCATCATATCATATTCTTTCTATTTTAAGATTGTTTGATTTTGATTGTACGGTGTTCCGCTTTGTTTGTATCGTATTTAGTGCTGACGAGGCCAAAAGTTCGAAATACGTATCCACTGTTGGGAGATATACAGATTTATTAGGCATTACCTCTATCGTGACTCCAAAATATTTGTTAATTAAACTTGTTTGATTAGCCACTTTTATTTGTGCGATCTTTTCATGGCATTCCATTTTGTGTGAATTTACAATTCTACACGAGAGGCCTAGTTCGGTTGAGACAATTTCTTCAGCATTCATGTGAAAAATGCCGACATTCGAAGAAGCAGTTAGGTTGTTGGTCTGACTTTGCCTCCTTTCGTGCACATCTGCCGGCTTAAAACCATTGTTTCGACTGTTCTTTTCACTATGCTGTTTTGAAGTATGTTCAAGTTTTATCGGCGGTTCAGAAACTATGCTCAAAATCAATTAATCAATTTTATTTTGCTTAAAACGATCGAATATACGCTTGAGAAATACGCATTCGGATTGTTTGGTCAATTGTCAGTAAATATGGCACTCATCAAAATACGTTTTACTTTTAAATGCGATACCTATTGCTTCAGCTGTTTCACGCATTTTCGCGCGTCGATCATCTAATACCATATCATGCCTGAAGGATTTGTGATGTTATAAATAACAGTTTTTACAAGACCTTCGCGTGGATCATCTTCGAGACTTGTACAACTAGATTTAAAAAGACCAACCGGTTTTTTCACAATAAAAAGTGGAAGTGATGCATCCTTGTACACTAACCAATTTGGGGCGATTTTCTGTTGGTGTTAATGGTAATAACATTTTACATGTTTTTATATGAACTATGAAACTTTCCAGGACAATTTCGATTTCACAGTTTCCAATGCCATCTATGTGTCAAGTCGACAAATTTTCTGATTTCCCTCCTATTTAGTATGTACTAGTATTGTATTAAACGGCATACTGACCTTAAAAACTGTGATTAATTTTGCCTCTGTTACGACAAATACTTGTAATATTACCGATCTCAATCTTTATAATTGTCCTGACATCAATATTCATAGTTTCATTGATATTGAGGTGGGTGTAGCTATGGCGAAACTGTGCGCGACTGTAGCTCTGTGTTAGTGTCTCCTGTGACCGTCATCTTTAACTTGGCATTATTAACAGCTGCCTTCCCAGACTTATGGAAAGGTACAAGAGTTTGCCCTGTATTCATGAGTGGCTCCCCATGTGATATAAAGAACTATCAGCCAATTTCTATCTCTAACAACTTGGCCAAGGTTTTTGAGATAGTATTGCATTGCCGAATTTATCCACGAGGTATGTCTCATAATTAACGAGAATGATCGGTTTTAGAGTGTTTTATTTAATGTATCTATAAATTTATATTGTCCCCTTCAAAGTATACTCCTTGGGAATGCACACAGCGTCTCCAATGAGTTTTCCATTCCTGGTAACACTTCTGGAAGTCTTTTTCCGTCAGGCTGTTTAAAACCTACGTCGTGACTCTTTGGGAACATTTCAATTGCCGCTTAAGCGTTGGAAAACGAAAAAAAATATATGGGGCCACAGAGTAGGGCAGGTGTGAGTGTACTGGAATGTGTTTCTCTCCCAAAAATTATCCAACCGACAAAGAGCTGTGATTGGAAGCAATTGGGAGCATTATCATGATGCAGGATCTACGAGTTGGCGATGTCAGGTCGCGCACGCAAAACTCTTTGCCGCAAACTTTCAAGGACCTCGCGATAAAGGGTTTGATTCACCGTTTGTCCCAGCAGTATGAATTCTTTATGGACAATTCCACACGATTCAAAAAAGATGATAAGCATGGGCTTGATTCAGGATCTGCTCATGCGAGCTTTCTTCGGCCGCGGTGATGTAGGTGTGTGCCACTCCGCGATTTGTCGCTTTGTTTCTGGATCATCATTCAAATACCCGTGATTCGTCACCTGTTATCACTCTGTGCATGAAATTTTAAATAGTTAAGCGATCGAGCAGTTGTTGGTTAATGGAGAAGCGATTTTTCTTTTGTTCATCAGACAAGCTCTTGGGCACAAGCTTTGCAAAATTTTCCGCATGTCTATTTCCTGTCACAATTTGATGAACAGTATCCTTACTCATGCCGACCTCATGTGCCATCAACCAGGGTGACAACCGTCTGGCTCGTACTAACGCAGCATGCACCTTAGCCACGATTTCATCGGTTTTCGACGTGGACAGCCGTCAGGAGCGATGGTAATCATCAATGGTTTCGCGGCCATCTTTGAAAGTCTTGTGCCATTTGAAAACTTGTGCTGACGACAACGCCGCATCTCCTTATGCTGTTCTGAACATTTTTAGTGTCTCTGAAGCAGTTGTTTCTAGTTTAACCCAAAATTTAATTGGATATCGCTCCTCGATATTTGCTTGCATTTTACATGTAACGTGGTATTGGAACTTAGGGGTAAATACCTCGTGCTCATGCCACTAACACTAGACCTAGTAGCCTGTTCCTATTCTGCTTGCGTTCCTAGCCACTCCACTCACATGTAGTCGACTCCAGTCGGCTGCAGTCGTTGCCACATAGCGTAAAAAAATCATTCTTATTAATTCTGAGACATACCTCGTATTTATCAAGAACTTCTTTCACAAATCTTGCCAACATTACTCAATATGCTTTTGATACATTTGATACCTGCGGCCACGTCAATACAATATCTACTGACATCTCAAGCCATTTGACCACACTGACCAAATTATTCCTGCAAAAACTAATCTTTGGTTTTAGTACTCCACTGGTAACATTTCTTCATTCTTATCTACAAAACAGGCTGCAGTATATTACCTTGATTGAGTACAAATCATATTTATTCAATGCAACATCTGGTGTTCCGCAAGGTCAAATATGGGTCCGCTACTGTTTCTAATATTCAGTAACGAATTTTTCACGGAGATTTATTGCAACAAATGTATTTTTACTCGTGATTTAAAACTCTTTGCTTTACTTTACCTTCGTGCAATCTAGATTGGAGTAATGATATAGAGTACTTTTTTACTCTACGCATAAATTACCTGCATAGGAAGTTTTTAAAGTATTTGTACTTCAGAGACGCGGGGATTTACCCTTGCAGAGTGTACGACTATCGAGTACTACTGCAGAAATTCAGTACAGATTTTAAACTTCGACGTCAGTTAAATCTTATAAAATTTGTTTACAACCTTCACTTCAAGGTTGATCCTACAAATCCATTGCTTAAGCGCAAAAAATAATGGTTTTTTCTCCTCAAATCACGCGGTAGTCTGCTATCTATGGCTGTCAAACACAAACTAAATGACGCAGCTTGTTCAAATGTTGACAGGAGTCAACTGACAGATGTCTGTTGGCAGGAGCAGTGTTGCCCTTTCAGTTAAGAGGCGGATAATTCAAAAAGTCACGGACATATTGACCCACCCTGGTATCTTTAGATTTTGAGCCAAACTCGTAACTCGGAAGTAGGCACTTCTTTCAATACAAGAGAAATGCTGTTACTTTTATAAAAACGTATGAAGAATATCAAGATATCCCAAAAAACTTGTTCTTAATAATTTTTAGATGCTCAGATTGATGGAGAAACCAGGAAAGTACTGCTGGTACAGTAGTATTTTTGTTTTGAGCTGGACATTGCAGTGTAAGACAACCATGATAAAAAGAAATCTGACAAGTCTTCATTCTACATTAAGCACGTAGTTGGCAGGCAACTATCTCTCATAGTGAAATTGCACGTTCACAACTGTCTTTATTAATATACGTCGTCTGTGTTAAGTTATGGTGTAGGCAGAATTTCATTTAGAACCACCTGTAACTATTTTTTTTTCAAAATATATAAGAAAATTGTGTAGTGCCCACTGCAATATATTTTATACGAGTACAACATAGCTAGTCAGCGAAAATTCTTCAGTGCACGAGTCACAACTTAATAATTTTGTGCTGAGAAGAGCGAATATGCCAAAACACATCGAAAGTTCATTTTATATTTTTTTAATGATAGATGAATACCTGACAGTTGGTTGGGTCTGAAGAGAATTATGTTCTGGCTTCATGAAATCGTTATCTTGTGGCTTGCAGTCCTGATATCTTTCTTCAATTACAGAAATATCTTGATGGAATATGTCTCCGTGTTCAGTACTGGCAACTCCACTATTAGAGGAAAAAAGTGGAGAAAATTGATTTTAAGGGATATGTTGCATCCGAGTTGATGAGTTTATTTTTACAGAAGTACTGCAACCCACTGACTGTTGTTTTCATCTCCTTTGTTGCCCAAAAATCCATGCATATTTTAAGACTTCCCAAGCTTCTTTTTTATTCTTCTCAAAATTCGGTCAAACGCCGGATCTTTTCTAAGTTGTCGAATTTGTGGCAAAACAAAAATACCTTTCTTAACTTTTGCATCATTTAACGTAGGAAATTTCTCTCTTAATTACCTAGAGGCCTGTCCTTCTCGGTTCGTTTTTTTTGAGAGAAAAACATCTTTTTTGACCACGAAAGGTTCGGATAGATTTCTTGCAGACCAGTCTGCTTGAATATTATGTGATTTTCTATCCCTACTATCCCATATACATAAAAAGCAGCAGTATTAATTATACATACCCCAGTTGCATAAGAGTACAACGATGATTTTTAGATCACCATAGGCTTTCCACTTTTATTCCGTATATTTGATTGAGTCGAGGAGGACTGCTTTGTTTACCTAAGTCCCCTTTATGTGAATTGCATAACCAGTAGGAAAAGAAGGAAGATGTGCAGTAGTACATCATTTAATCTAAATATGGAAGAGTCTCTGAATAGCCTCCAATCAGTTGAATCTCGATTCAAATTCAAATATTTCATTAAGCCATTGACGTAGCAGCCAAACAACAAGAATGTCATTCTCTAAAAAAAGGAATCCGATCCATATGACAATATTTCTACTGTGAGGCCATAACATCACGTTGGAGAAGATTCCATTGCTATAGTCTTGATCCCAGAAGTTTGCCTTCTCCTTCGACAAATTAAGGTCACTGAGATCACTCAATACCGCTTGACTGAGTCTGTGCGGTGTATCAAATTTTCGTCAAAATTTTGGAGTATGTTGAAGGCTTGTTGGGTCCTTCTTCTTCCACACTGTTTTCATTTTCTACTTCAAGCTCATTATTTTGGGATGGAGTAGGAAATAGTAAATTATCTCAATATAGAATAGGTCGAATAGCAGATAGGAAATTAGGGTATTGATCTCTTCCTCTTTTATTCATTGACAAGCCCGCCTTTATAGGCAGGCAACAGAAATAGCACCTATTTGTATGATTTGTAGGCTCCTACCATAAGCACAGCAAAAGTCAAGATCGGTTTTTATTTTTCATCCATTCTCATAGTATAACTGAACAACTGGACATATATGTGGAGCCTATGACTTATCCTTGTCTCCTACCGTCTAACTACCTCACAGAAGGCGTCAGATTGCGTTTCTGTGATGAAAACGCTATTTCACCGCAAATGAAACAAAATTATTCACTGAATTTACACATTTTTGTGGCATTTGCATGTCACACTTCGAAAGCTTTCGAAAAACTTAAATCTGCACTAATTCTAACACAAACAATATGAAACTGAGAATCACTTAAATAGCAATAATGTTTATAACCTACAAACGGCTGGAGAACGTTGTGTATTGTCATGTAACAGGTGTGACAATTCCCAAAACAAAATTATCCCAAAAAGTAGAAATGCGGATCGGGAAAAAACTCAAAGCTAGAGGTAATCGGCCATTTTATGGTGATTTTTGAATTCAGCATATGGAAATATAGAACAATAACCTATTTTTGAGCCCGAAACATTTTCATTGTTGCGCAGTGTTATTATCCACTACAGCGTTAGCAATACGTGCATCTTTTTTTACTTGTTCTTATCTTATTACCTTTTTTTTTTTTTGAAAAAACCTTACCTATATATTGTACACCTTACGTTTCTTTAGAAAAATATCGTGAGCATAAATTTATAATAATTGTGTGAGTTCATAGTATAACCACAGGATGATTTGAAATATATTATGTAAAGTGTACCAAATTCTCTCAAATCTGTAAGCATAACTATGAATTCCGTCGAGATAACATAGAAACACAGAAGAAGAAACATAGAAAAACCTTCGACCCTTAGCTTTGTTATCGATAACTGGTGATTTGATTACTGCTTCTGATCAAAACCTTGTATCCTGCCTGGTCTTACTTGATTATAAGCAAGGCATTCGATACAGTTAATCATGGTACTCGCTTTGTATTTTGAAATCCATTGGCTTTAATAGTAGCGCTTTCACTTTATTAACAAATTATCTAAATGGTCGTATACAAGGGGTAAGATTAAATGCCAATTGCTCTGCTCCCATTGCCTTAGCGCCAGGTGTACTTCAGGGTTCAGTTTTTGGGCCAATTCTATTCATAATTAAACACTCAATGTACATTTCGCCTTGCGGCATCATCAGGAGTTCTAGAGAAACTTCTCTAGAACTCCTGAACCCTGAGGTACACCTGGCGCTAAGGCAAGGGGAGCAGAGCAATTGCCATTTAATCTTAAGAGAAACTTCTCTAGAACTCCTGATGATGCCGCAAGGCGAAATGTACATTGAGTGTTTATTACCAAGAGATTTCCATCACTTCATTTAATTATTCAATTCTATTCACTATATACACCTCGAATTCATAGAATACAAAATGCTTGTCCACGATACATTTACAATATACGCAAATCTCTTCCAAGTTGACTGTTGCGGGCTGGTTGAGCATGGCGGAGCGTAGGAAGTTGCAGGCATTTTGTCTCTATCATGGCATACTTTTACATAGGTCTCCACCATATTTTTATAATAGGATTAGATTTAGATCAGATGTACACAATGTGACCACCAGATTTCGTGGATTAGTCTCTCCCACGCCCCATAAGACTTTGCTATATGATCGATCTTTTACATATCGGGTGTATACTGTAATTATAATCCCCTACCATCTGAGTTTAAGTCTCCCAGCGTATCCAAGTTTAATCTAGGCTCAAGGCGCACCTTTTATTGCGGTTATGGCCTGGCACATGCTGCTTGCTGATAATAATGGGTATGGGTATTCATTGCAAGTGGTGTTCAGTTCATGGTGCCCCATCATCATATTTTAAGCTAAGTGAGCTTTTACGCAGTATTTTTGGTTGTTAAGGGTGAAAAAGTTGCATTTTAAAATTGCTATAAAAAGAGACGGGTGGATTTCAATTTTTTTTTTTTATTGAATAGCCCCAACATTGCGGTTTAATAGTGGAAGACCACTTCATTCATATGGCTGCCCCGGCTGGCTTTGCAGTAGCCCATTCTGTCGACCCAATTTTTCTTGACATTTTCGATGGTGTGGCCCTCAATGGCTGCAATGGCGACTTCAATCTCGTGCTTTAGGTCGTTAATCGTCTCTGGATGATTGGCGTAGCACTTATCCTTGACGACTCCCCACAAAAAATAGTCCAACGGGGTCAAATAGCAGCTGCGAGGCGGCCAGTTGACATGCGATTTTCGAACGTACCGCGCAAAAGTTCGACTGTAACGTTAGCTGTGTGGCACGTGGCGCCGTCCTGCTGGAACCAAATGCCGCCGATGTCTTCCTCTTCCATTCGGGGAAAGAAAAAATCTTCCAACATGCCGCGATAGCGCTCACCATTGACAGTTACGGCGGCTCCTGCTTCGTTTTCGAAGAAAAACGGACCAATGATGCCGCCGGACCACATACCGCACCAAACAGTAACTCGTTGTGGGTGCATTGGCTTTTCCATGATTACGTGTGGATTTTCTGAGCCCTAAATACGGCAGTTTTCCTTATTGACATAACCACCGAGGTGGAAATGAGCTTCATCTGAAAAGATGATTTTTCAATAAAAATGCTCATCTTCCATCATCGGCTGGTGGTGGGGCTCAGCTCTTGCACCAATTGAATTTTGTACAGCTTCAAACCGAGGTCTTTCGTCAAAATTCTTTGAAGGGACGTGCGAGAAATGTTCAATTCCTGCGAACGGTCTCGAGTTGATGTTGATGGATTGTCACTCACACTTTCAGCAACAGCAGCAATATTTTCGATTGAGCGCACTGGACGAGCACGGGAACGCGTTGCTTTGTGCATTAACGAGCCACTTTCACGCACACGCTTCACAAATTTATCCACAAACTGCCTGGAAGGCGCTTTATTTTTCCCGAATTTTGTGCGCATTTTTCTTGCAGTTTCGGTTGAAAACTCACCATTTTGGAAGTAAGTTTTCAATATTTCCCAATTTTCTTCGAGCGTAAACTTAACTATTTCGTAAACCGCAAACCTTTTACTAAATATTTGACACATTGGCAAAGTCATTCGATCTGTCAAAGCCGAAATAATCGATAGTTCAAAAAGCAACCGATAGATGGGCCACCTTATATATTGCTACTTTTTATTATCAAGGTCAAGCAAAACGGTTTTTACTGGGTTCGCCTTGCAATTACGTTTCTACATTTCATTGTATTTTTGTTATTTGTAGTTTGTACTTAATTTTTCTTTGTACGTAGTAAAGACATTTATTATTATTATTATATTTCAAGTTATTCTTATAAAACAGTTTTTTTTAACATATTACATGTCATTTTACAATCTTACATCAAATACTGACACGTCTTAAATTTATCCGTTGACGTGCGTTGAACTGCGTCGGTTATACCTTGAGACGTTTCATGTTTGAAATATATACGTACTTTCCCTAATCAGAATAGTAAGTAATTTCTCACATAATTTCTCCACCGGTTTAATATTAGGTGATTAAGTTGACGGTGCTATTGTGCGTGGGATATTTATAAAGCCACCGATTCTCGGCTAAATTAATATTATGTTTCCAATCATTGTGAGGTTGCAATATAGTTTCTGTTCTGTGCGTAATTAATAAACTTGACGTCCTCGCGCGACCCAACGCTTTAATTGATCCGACACCCGTTCCTTGTCTACGTGACTCCTAGTTTTCTATCGTTAATGTGGGTTATATATATTTGATTAATTTTTTGCCTTCTTCAAGCTGATATAAAGTTATATCGAATAGTGTTTCACGTGTATTAATCATTTACTTTACTATTTATTATGTTTTTTAGTTTTCAAAGTTAGTTAATTACGAGGTTTGATCAAAAAATAGGAATGTTACAATAAACAAAAATTGGTATAATATCACTGATACACTATTAGTTCTCCTCAAGGTACACTACACTCCTGACTTCGAACATACTTATTTAAAAAGTCTAAACTGTTATTAGTTACTCTCGTGGCTGTCTTGATGTTTTTAATATACTAACAACATTTAACTAATGATAATTTTCAGTTTATGTAAGACCTAGAATGTTGCACAAGCACGGAGTATAGTGTTATGTACATCTATGGAAAATTAACTAATATCAGTTTCACGTTAGTGTCTTTTTAGCTTGATATACCAATATAGAAAAATTCTTTGATATTAAATGTTGTGATACACAAAATTTTCTTGTAAAATATGTTTCCCGTGAAGTACCCACCTATATTTGGAATAAACTTTCCATTAAATATATTCAGTCTTATTTTTGATCTTGTAGATTTAGACCAATATTAATTCCAAAAAAATGAGGTGTGGCCACCACACGATTTTCTTATACGTATGAGCGTTTCAAACTATACAATTTTAAGAATTTTTTACACAAAAATTATTCAAAATCCTATTCTAAGCACTTCTATTCTCTTAATAAATCTCTATAGAATGCATACTTTGCTAGATATTATCAAAAAAGTGCCACTCGCTAAGAGTAAAAGTGCTACTTCCGGTCCGAATTTTGAAATTTCATATATACAAAAAATATTGCAAATCCAGTTCTAAATACTTTTGTACTCTTGATAAATATATATAGAATGCATAAATTACGACATATTTGCAAAAAATCGCAATTCGATAAGAGTAAAAGTGGTACTTCCGGTCTGAATTTTGAAATTTTTTTATACAAAAATTATGTTCTAAATACTTTTATACTCGTAACGTACTTGTCTAAAAGGCATGACTTGCGAAATATTCGCAAAAAACTGATTTTCGATAAGAGTAAAAGACCTACTTCCGGTAGGAATTTCGAAAAACTTTTTAAATAAAATTATTTTCAATACTAATTTTAAGTAGGTACATATGAATTCTGTATAAATTTGTTTAAACTTAGTAGTTGACGAAATATTAGCAAAATTCGATTTTTTCACTGAAGTAAACTGCTACTTCCGGTCTACCCATTTTGAGAGAGAGAGAGAGAGAGAGAGAGACTTTTTCGGTATTAGGGGACTTCAAAACGTGGACATCTGCAAAAATCTCGAGGTCGAAAATTTTCGTCATCACAATACTTCCTTATACTACGTATAAGAAAGTAAATAGCCTCTCAAATTGTTGAACTATCAATAATAGTAAACCAATCTTGTACATTTCCTGCTAATGATGATCTTATAATATTGGTTACGTATGATAAATTTGTTTGTTGGCAAATCACTCTTTTAATAGCTTTTATAAATTCTATAGCATTATTAGACCTATTATTTGACAATTAATTTTTTTAATTTAAAAGCATTGACATTTTGATTTTGTAAAGAATAGTCTGCAGTATTTATAGAAGAATATTAATTATTCTTACATCTGTTTTTCTTACTTTTGCGTTAGTATCTACATAGTACTCGTTAATAGATTTTTTCTGATCTTTTAATGCTGCTGCTAAATTTGCAATCATAGAGTTGAGATTTTCTAAAATTATTGTTACCGGAGTTTTATCCACATCATTTGATTCACTATCCCCTTGATTATGCATGATGTTTTTCCCACTTCTCAAAAGCATCAACTCTATAGAAAAATTAGATCTTTAGTCGCGCCCCACGTTGGGCGCCACTTGTAATGTTATTTATGATTTAAATAAATATGAGTTAGAATTATGACATATATAACTTGACAATAGTTTTTTTTTTACAAATGTCTGATATTACAACATTTCATACAACGTTCAAATTAAATTACTTAGAGTTATGATGTCAGTGTGTTTTTTGTGTAGGTATCTTCTTTCCCAAATATATTTCTTCTATTCCTTCTTCTTCTTCTTTTTCTTTTTCCCTTGTTACTTCCTTATGTTTCCAGTATATTCTCCCTAATATTAGCTGCCGGCGGATTCTTTCGTTTTGCGGGAGAAAACAGGGGACAGAGATAGGACCGTGGAACGGGTGATTACGTTTTAATAATATCTGTACATCTATGGAAGTGTTTTGCATGTACGAATATAATATGTTTTTTTCTGTTCTTTCTAAAAATATTACGAGTTAGCAATATTTATCTACGTAGTGAGTACGGTTTTATTTGAAGTAAGTAGTTTATCTAGTGTATTCTATATTTGACTAATCCCAGTTTGTTTCACGTTAATGTCTTTTTATCTTGATATACCAACCAATATAGAAAAATTAAATTCTTTGAGTGGTTGATTGATAAACATTCATGTACGGTTCAACCAAGGACAGAAACAACACAAGGATAAATCAGGGTCTGCGTCCTATCATTGGTGGCAATGACAACTAAACAACCAAGCTCACCCAATTCACCCACGAAACAGGGACAAGCTTTTAACGTCTTAGTTTCTTTTCGTTGGTCGTTGTTCTCTGCTAAAGACTCACGTGAACTGCTCACATTTAAACAACAAACACTTTTTCGGATTTTGTTTTTTTACTAAATTTTAATATTAAATATATTTGTTGGCTTCAAATCTTTGCCTAGCATAGCTGATATGTAACTCTACGCCCTAAGATAGAACAGGGCCGATTAAGTAAGCAGGTAAGGTAATATATTGATTTTTTACGGTATATGCATCTCATAATGGTGATAATACATGTAGGTGTAATGGAGGCCTATATTTAGCAATACTTTAATGTCAGAGAATGATCATTTTTCCCTAGACATTAGCATTTATAGTTTTTAACCCAGCTTTTTCTATTATAATCTCGTTCTATTCTCAAATATGTTTAATCTAATATATTTAGAGTTGTGTCAACGTTATTATATTTACTGCGTTCGGGCATTTTAGAAATACTTTATTGGCGCTAGTGAATGTAAAATGTCGCTTCTCTGCCTCTTTGCATATACGAAATGTTAGTTTGTATTTTTTGAGGTGTTCGTAATTTAACGAAAATGGATAAAATTGAAGCCAGAGCTGTTACAAAATATCTCTCTAAGAAAGGGTATCCACCACAAAAAATTTATACGAATATGACACGAGGTATTGGGAGAGTCTGCACCGTCATAAAGTAACTAAAAATTAGTCACGTGATTTTAAACAGGGAAGGGAGACCTGTAAACATGCACAAAGTGCTGGTCCTCACAAAACTGTGCTTACCGATGACATTGATTTGGTTCATGATATGGTACTAAACGATTGAAGAATTAATGTTAGATTTATAGCAGAGACATGTGACTTTTCAGTTGGTAGTGAAGAAAAAACATTGCACGATGAATTGGGTTTCAAAACATTGTCTGCACGGCGGTACCAAAAATGTTAACGGCAGATCAAAAACACATCCGCCAAGTTACCGCTGAGACGAATTTGGCGATAATTAGTAGAGATCCCGATTTTCTGCAAAAATTCATCACAGAGAAACGAACTACCATCTATTCCCGAAATTATAAGAACATATTCGAGGAAACCATTTTTTAGACGATGAAGTAGTAATGACGGCGGTGAATGAGTGGATAATAGAACAAGATAGAGAATCTTGGCACTTAAAAATTGTTCTTCTCAGTTGTTTGCTTCTATGTTAGGGATAATAATTTGTGAACTCTCCTCGTATTTGACAGATTATATTTTCAATGTTTGAGTCGCCTAGTTCCAAAACCCGCTAAAATCAATTTCCAAAAAATCGAATTAATAACGCTGTCTCATTGCAAGTAGTCTAAATAATATTTTAGATTATAAAATATGTTTCGAAACTGGCTTAATCCTGCTTAAAGCCACTGAAGATTCCTAAGGTTGGATGGATGAGTGATTTTCAAAGATCCATAAATCCATAGAGTAACAAAATCCACTAAACCCAAACTATTGGATGCATTGGCTCGTTCTTACTAACAGTTACAAGAAACGCGTCAATGCACACGTGATTAAAATTATAGGATAGGCTAATCAATTTTCACTTCATTTTAAAATTAATTCCTGCGAAAGAATAATTCTATGTAGAAGTAAAAAAGGATATACAATACTGATTCGTGGAGACCCCGATTATTATGGCGAGATAAACAATGCATTAGGAAATTCCAAGACAGGTAAAGAAGTTTCTAGTATAAATTCAGAAAAAATGGAATTAAACAATGTTGAACTGAACGTTAAAAAAGTAAAAAACGAGGATGAATTACTTTGCAAGCAATCTTATTTGTTACAAAAACATTGTAAGAAGATTCGGAGACAGTAGAAAATGAAAATAGTGACGATGAAGAGGGAGAAAAAGAAGAAGAAAGATTATGCGGAAAATGATGTACTGCGTGAGCATTTTGAACATCCTGTCGTACAAAAAAGTCCCAGGATTATCAAAAACTAGAAAATATTTACTTCCGTGAATTGCCCATACTAAATTTACTTGTCAAATGTCAAAACCATGATGTATTGAGGTGCCTTGTACTTTTGTATTTTCAATGTTTTATTATCGCTTTTCTGTCTATTTCAAGATAATATACCTAATACGATACAACAGGACACGATTATCGTAATATCGCACTTTCGCAATTTGTAACGGAAAATGGCAATAAACTCGGACACATTCACTTGTCATTGTAATAGGGTGATTGAAAGGTTTAAGGAAACGGGAAATGTTTGTAAATGTAAACCTGAAAAAGCCCCAACAGTTTTAACTGAAGATGTTGTCGCAGACATTAGGTAGCGAATGAAAGTTAGTTCCACAAAATCTGTATGAAAGCTGTCTGCTCAAACTGCTAAAGGGATCTAATTAACTTAAACGTAATATGTTATACAGCATTATGTATTTAAATTGTAGGTATTTTATACGGAAGTACTCACAAGGCAGTGAAAACAAACTTACATATATACCCATATAAAGTTTCTGTACTACAACATTGACGTGGCAATCATTTTGCGCAGAGATTGAATTATTGCAACTGGTTTAATGAAATATTACATGAAGAAGACTTGAATCGCTCTTTTTTTCGGATGAAGCTTGGATCCATTTGTCGGGGTATATCAACTCTCAATATTACTGTACCTGGTCAACAGAGAATCCACATGTTTTTGTTGAAAATAGTCGCTATCCAATGAAAGTTGGTGTTTGGGTTGCAATGTGGAAAAGACGGATTATTGGACCAATTTTTTTCCATAATACAATTAATGCAATACGATACCGAGAACAAATATTGGAACCCTGCATTAACAGCCTCCACGAAGATGAATTAAAGCTGGGGTATTTCCAACAAGATGGGGCAACTGCACAATAAACTATTAATTATTTGCGACAGATTGATTAGTTGAAATCGATGGCCAGCCAATTCTCCTGATTTAACCCCACTGGACCTTTTTCTCTTTGCCCATGTAAAAGATAAAGTGTTTTAGAACAGACTGCATAATCTTTATGAACTTGAAGAGGCAATTACAATAGAATTGCAAATGTGTTCAATAAATGAAAAGATGTGTTAATCTATGCTTTGAGAATAACGGTGGAAATTTCAAACAACTTTTATAAAATGTATTCATTTGGTGACATAATTATGGGATTATGTTTTACAATAATAAAGTTGTAACGAATTTATTATTAATAACTATTTTAAATAAAAATAAAAATAAAACTCTTGAAAACTTTCCACAATTTTTATTTAGTCTTTGCGACATATGTTTCGGTATTTTTTCATACCATACTCGATCTGAACTAACAGGTCAATTTGTGTGTAGGGTGTTATACCGGGTGTCCACACGAAAACTTTATATTGAATTATTTCTGGTGTTTTTGAAGACAAAAACTTGAAATTTTGGGTGGTTGTTCAGGATATAGGGGGACAATGAATAGTGTATTTCATACCGCCCCATCGGGTCACCCGCCGCCGCCGGCCACCCCCACTCCAATATTTTAAATGACACTCTGTATTTTTTTTTGGTGGTTTTGAAAGAACACAATTTTCTTGATATTCCTATGTGAAAAAACTAGTAACACACATTATGACATTTATGAGATATTTAAATTTAAAAGTTTCAGATATCAGAAATTATTAACTCCGAAAAATCATAAGTTAGTCATGGAAATACTTAAAACAAGATTTATTCACAACATTTTAGTTAAATTAAATGCTCAAATTGTTCACCGTTTACATTTAAACATAAATAAAGTCTATTTTCAAAAGCATTTCTAACATTTTCGAACACTTGTGGCGTTAAATTTCGACATTCCTCTGTTATTCTATTACGTAAATCAGCTATTGATTGTGGCGGTGTCTTATAAACAACAGACTTCAAATGTCCCCACAAAAAGAAATCTAGGGGAGTTAAATCGGGGGAGCGAGCTGGCCATTCAATAGAGCCCCTACGTCCAATCCAATGTCCTGGGAAAATATTATCCAAATAATTCCTAACGTCTAAACAGTAATGTGGCCCAGCTCCATCTTGTTGAAAATATAATTGCTCCTCCTCTATTTCATTCAAGTTTTCTTCTAGACACTGTATGATAAGAGGATGTATTAACTCTTCCAAAAATTGTAAGTACTTAGGTCCATTTAAATTTTCCTGGAAGAATATCGGGCCAATTACTTGGTTATTAAGAATTCCAGCCCATACATTAATTTTTTGGGGATATTGTGTGTTGCCTTCTCGGAAAAAATGGGGTTTTACGTCGCTCCAATATCGACAGTTGTGTCTATTCACAAGACCATTTAAGTAAAAGCAACTTTCATCACTAAAGCAAATACTTCGCAAAACATTTCCATTTTGCCGAATCATATCTGTCATTATTTCACAAAATTCGACTCTTCTGTCGAAATCACCGTCACCCAACTCTTGGTGAAGTTGAATTTTATAAGGGTGCATTTTGTTTAATTTTAATATCTTATGGCAGGGTGATTTTCGCACTCCCGAAACTTCGGATACTTTTCTCAACGAAAGCTCTGGGTCTAAATTAATATGCCCAAGAACTGCTAGTTGCATAGCTTCATTTAGTACACCACAATTATTCGTATTCCGTTTTTTATTATTTACAGATCCAGTTTGCAAAAATTTTTCTATTAGCGTTCTGACATAAGCAACAGATACGTTTCTGTTTGGATGGTTTTCATTGAATAACGTCGCCGCTTGGGCATAATTTGTGTTTGCAATCCCATACAAAATCACTATTTCAGTTCTCTCTTCAAGAGTATAAACCATTTCAGCGAAAAAGCCGAAACTTTAAGAACAATTTTACAAGTATTAATATTAATGAAACACAAAAGTCACAATTTTGACAATTCTAATTTAAAGCAAACTATTTCCATGACTAACTTATGATTTTTCGGAGTTAATAATTTCTGATATCTGAAACTTTTAAATTTAAATATCTCATAAATGTCATAATGTGTGTTACTAGTTTTTTCACATAGGAATATCAAGAAAATTGTGTTCTTTCAAAACCACCAAAAAAAATACAGGGTGTCATTTAAAATATTGGAGTGGGGGTGGCCGGCGGCGGCGGGTGACCCGATGGGGCGGTATGAAATACACTATTCATTGTCCCCCTATATCCTGAACAACCACCCAAAATTTCAAGTTTTTGTCTTCAAAAACACCAGAAATAATTCAATATAAAGTTTTCGTGTGGACACCCGGTATATGCCGTTGTATTTATTGCCTCTTTGTACATAAGTGTCTATTATGGGTGTGTGTGTGTGTTTGTAAAATCTCTCTGTGTGTTTTGTTACTTTCTCTTTTCTTTGAATTGATTTTTAAATTTCTAATATTTCTAACAAATTAATTTCGGTCCTTTGTTTATAATATGCATAAGTTTACAACTATCGGGAAAATGGAGATTATCTATACAATGTTCGGCAAGGCCTGTATTTCTAATATTATGCAATATTGATCTTTTGTGTTCTTTTAATCTAGTTTCGATCTTTCTGCCACTTTGTCCGATATAGATAGCTTTACAGTCTGTGTAACTAATTTTGTATACACCTGATTTGTCGGTAAGCTTAGTTCTTTCCTTGTTATTGACTAACATAGCACCTAAATTGTTTTTATTCATGTTGACTGTTTTGATTCCTATTTTCTTAAATATTCTGTTAATTTTATAATTAATATGTGGAATGTATTGTATTTTTATTTTTATTTAAAATAGTTATTAATAAAATGTTCCACCAAGAACCGTCTGCTAAATCAATTAATAGAATTTATTATTGTTTATGATAAAAAAATAAAGTGCAATTGCTATATTTCTAAAAAAATCTTTCATATAATTCAACTTAAAACTAACCCTATGTCATTGACATTTATCACAGGAAAATTTTAAATAGTAAACCTAACCACAAAAATAAATAAAAAAGGCTGCCAATTACACTGTTCCTATATTAAAATCAGTATGGCCAACTCAGGACAGTTCAAAATGCTCACTTTGTATAATGTTTGTTCTTAAAAAATATATTAAGATATAAAACACTTTAGTTGTTCTGTTTTTATACCTACCAAACAAAATTTTATTTTGACTTTTTTGATTATTTTTTATTTTCCATTTTGTTCCCCTTTTTTAAGCTAACGTCCCAAAATATGCCGTAAACTATTGTAAACCCATGTAAATTTCAAACTAAAATTCCCTAAATGCAGGTTAGTTTCCAAAAACAGCTTAATCCGAGAGGTTTTAACAGTTTTACAAAAAAGTATTAAAGTAGGATATTTCCGCAAAAACCATATTGTGTTATGTCACTGCCTATGAATTTGCAGAATGATAAAATTTAGGTATAATATGTGTCACAGATACATTAAATTAAAATAAAATACAACATTAATTGTTAATGTTACTGAATATCAAACACATAAAAGTCTGTTCCCAAACAGTTGCACTAAGTAGAGATTATCGCTTCTATATACTAATACATGAAGAAAAAAGTTTGTATCCCTTTTTAAGAATATTATGCGCACGGAAAAGTGTGAAATTTGGCATAGTTAAAGTTCGTATGGAGAAGGAGTGCAGAAAGATAAAATTTTATGTGTTACAAATACATTAAATTAAATAAAATAAAACATGATTGTTTACGTAACATTCAAACTTAAAAATTAAATGAATTAAGGTCAAATTTCGACCATTGGATGACCACTAGTACATATAAATCCATACATATTTATATGACAATTAGTTTCTATATAGAATCAATTTCGAATTTTGGAAAATTGTGTTTAGATCGTGTATTTTTAACGAACCAAAACGTATACGCTGCAGCTAATTAAAATCGAAATGCCGTGTACAGCCTGCCAGAATTTAATATCGAATCGATGATGTTCCGTGTTTTTTTTCCCTCTCTGACCTCGTTATTTCCAACCCCTCTGTACAACACGGGGCACTACATGTCCGAGACACACGTTCAAGAGATCTAGCGCACAAAATATATTATCCGTATTCTGGGAAAATCTTGACCGCCTAGTATATGATACGTATTATGATTCAAGTCAAGTTGTTATTCGTTGTTATCCTCCCGACAAAAGCCCGCTTCTTATTCTTCTCTTGGATTATTACAATTTCAATCTGCACCAGTTCGCATATTATACGCTCTCGGCGAACCATCGCGTCGTGCTCTACTGTTACAATCGTCAAAGTGCCCACGTAGTTTTGGTACGAGTGGGCGGTAGCCTCGTTTGTTTATTCGAGCATGTTTTTGTAGTTTTTTTCTTCTCTCTTGGCTTTTCCTTTTTCCTGTGTGAGTTTTTTTTTTTGCTCGTGTCGTAGAGATACAATTCCACGTCTATAATTAGATAGCGATGATTGTATGAAGAGATTACGTGCCTGCTGCTTCGATTCAGTTCGTCTTCTATATTATCTATACAGTTATGATAAGCACAAAACTACGTAAGTTGTTCACATACAGGGTTGCGGTTATGTATGGAACCGGGTTCGTTATGCTACAACGGTTTGAGCTAGAATCCTGAAATTTGAAATAGACGTAGGACTCGATTAAAACTACTTATTTTATTTTTTTTTTGTTTTGTTGCATAGGTTTTTGAAATACAAAGCCTACTTGTTTTTTTTTTAATGGGAACATGGGTTAAATGGAACATCGTTAAAATGGTTATTTTTCCCCGAATTAAATGGTTTAATAGGTTTGGTGATTCGTTTGACAAAACCTTAGAAAAAAATTAAAACAATATTAAAAAAAAATAAAACACGCAAATCATGCAACCTTTGCAAATCCGCCAAACATAAAATTCTTGACAGTGAATTGTCATCAGTTAACGTTGTATTAGCAACTAACTAATAATTATGAATCACTTAACTGAAAGAGAAAGAATAGAAATTCTCATGATAATTGGGTATGGAAATAGAAAACGAAGTCACCAAGAAACATGTGCAGTGTTTAACGACACCCATCCAGATAGGAATCCAACAAGCAAGTCAACAGTGACAAAAACATTAAGAAGATTTAATCAAACCGGTAGTGTGAAAAACCAACCTAAATTAGGACGGCCAAGAACATGCACCAACGAAGAAAATTCTTTTAATATTTTATAGATGTCGCGGAGAACCCTAAAGCGTCTGTACTACAAGTGGCTTTAAATCATGATATGTCTCGAAGATCTGTTCAAAATATTTTAAAACGAGCAAAGTACCACCCATACAAAATTCATCTAGTACACGAATTCAACGAGGATGATTTTGACAGAAGATTAGAATTCTGTGAAAGAATGATGACGATGATTGGCGGCGATGAAAATTTTGTTAAAAGGATTGTTTTCTCAGACGAAGCAACGTTCCAGTTAAATGGTATTGCAAATAGGCACAATTGTAGATATTGGTCTGATAGTAATCCTCATTGGATGGCGACGGTACATACCCAATATCCACAAAAAGTCAATGTATGGGCCGGAATTATCGGCCATAATTATCATAGCCCCGTTTTTCATAGACGGAATTCTAACTGCTGAAACGTATTTACAATTATTGCGAGAAAATATTGTTCCTCAAATTATACATCTTTTCCCAAACCACAACAATCAAATTTGGTTTCAACAGGACGGCGCTCCACGTGAAGTACGTTATTACTTAAATAATACATTTCCTCAAAGGTGGATAGGAAGGCGAGGAACTATTGAATGGCCTGCTCGATCTCCTGATCTGAATCCCCTAGACTTTTTCTTATGGGGATATTTAAAGTGTCGTGTGTACAACAACGAACCAGAATCTTTGGACGAATTAAAATTACGTATTCAAACAGAAATTATAAATATTCCTGTCAGGAAGTAAATGGAGAACACTTTGAATATCTTTTATAATCTAAATTCTGAAGTGAAATTTTGTTTATAAATTATAAACTTCTTGTTTAAATATTAATTGAACCATTTTATTAAATTTTTGTTGCTTTGTCTAGTTTTGTTTATTTAGTTTAATTGCAAGCATTTGTTGGGGTTTCAATGGGAAATGATAGAGGCAATAATGACAATGGGACATTCTCTACTGCCATTGTTAAGTTCTTCCAATTTTTGACGAATGGGCAAAGGCTGCTTGATTTGCGTGTTTTATTTTAATTTAATTAAATTTAAATTTTTTTCTAAAATTCCATCGAAAGAATCACCAAACCTATAATACCATTTAATTCGGGGAAAAATAACCTTTTTAACCATGTTACATTTAGCCCATGTACCCATTAAAAAAAACAAGTAGGCTTTGTATTTCAAGAACTTATGGATTAAAACAAAAAGAAAAACAAGTAATAAGTAGTTCTAATTGAGTCTTATGTCTGTTTAAAATTTCAGTATTCTAGCTCGGACCGTCTTAGCATAACGAGCCCGGTTCCATACACAATCGCAAGCCTGTATATACCGCAGTATCTAAAAAAATAAAAATTGAATTACGTGGAATTCGTGTTTCAGCACAGAAATTGAAAGGCTCATATAGACTATCTTTAAATGATGGCAAGTACGTCATTGACTTTTACAGGAAATATAAGCCCGAGTAAAGGAAGCTCATTAAGAACGCGAAAATACTTCGTAATAATCAAATTATAGAATCTTCCTTGAATAAAAGTAGAGCAGCGTGGAACATTATCAACTCTCAAATCAAAACAACAAATAACAGACAATCATGCTGCACATTTAGTAATTTTTAGTAATCATTTTAGTAATATAGCAAATAATCACTATAAGATGCGGCGCGGGGGGGGGATTGGCAGATATCCCTATGACCTGTATGTATGTAAACACTTTTTAAGTCCAACAATAGAGATTGAGGTAGGTAATTACAATAAAGACTTTAAAAAATACATATTCAAGTGGGTATGATAACATCAATGCTTGTTTAATCTACCAGGGTGAATTTGTCAGATTAAATAGATTGGTAAAATTGGAAATACATACTCTTATGATACTTATTAGCCAATTTGGAGAGCAACATATTTAAGTATCCAAAAGCTTTTTGGCATTTTGTTGGTCAAAGAACTGAAAAGTCAAGAATTCCCGGCACTTTAAGACAGGGTGAGGAGAAGCTTACTGCCCCGGAAGAAATTGTAAAAGCTTTCGCTAAAACATTTTTTGATGTGTGTCAAGCACGTTGTATGTCTTTTTCATCTGGTTAAGGTTCACTTTACCTAAGCTCATGAACTGCCCAATTTTCTGCTTAGGTAGCGCATCTGGTTTCTGCGCTAGATTGTCTATGATCTTTAATATTTCTTTTCGGACGGAACAATGTGAAGTTAATCCTGGTTTTAAGAAGAGTAGTAAACATGACTTCTTTTCATACAGGCCAATTAGTATATTGTCAGGCAGTTCTAAGGTATTTGAACATTTACTCTATACTACGCTTTATGCATATATGTATATAAGGTAACACATTTATTTCCACACAACATGGGTTTACATCGGGCAGATCAAAAGTCTCCAAATTGGCTGAAATTACACAATTTATTAGTTCTAGTATCAACTCTTGAGCTCAGGTTGATGTTCACACAGACTTTGCCTGATCACAAAATGCTTCTTTTCAAAGCTGAGTGTTCTATGTCTTACCTCACCTGTCATTAATCGGATTCATTCTTACCTTCACAATCGTTGGAATTACGTTTTCCATAATGGGTTCCATACAGCCTCTTCAGGTTGAAACCTAGGCCCGCTCTTCTTTAACGTTTACATTAACGACCTATTGTATATTCTTAGCTGTCGCGTCCTATCATATGCCATTAATGGCTCATTAAAGGCCCTACATTTTAAATCAAACTCCTATTCCTAGGCATACACAAGTTATAGATCTTGGAGTGTTTCTGATTATATATATTGGATATACAACTCTGTCTTACGTACACTCAGCTTCGTTGTCAGGTCGTGTCGAAAGTTCATGAATTCGGATACGTTTTATTCACTTGCGCAACCTAGACTATAGTATGCGTCTATAATTTGGTATCCCTGTAACGTCTACCAAAACCTACTGATTGAGAGAGTACAGAAAAGATTTGTGAAGTACTTTTCGTACGGGGCAGGCGGCACGTATCCCTCTAATGGTGATGGCTGTGAGAATTCCTCCTGGAACGTAGAGTAATTGCAAATGTCAATTTGCTGGTTGGGCTGGTTAATTAATAATCGTATTGATGCCGCACTCCATTTGCTCTCCGCTGTGGATGGTTTTGGTTCCAGATACGACACGCGTTCTGATGATACTTCTCCAAGACACCTCTCACTCATATGGTTAAGAACGCCAACTAACTATGACCCGATACTTTTCACTACCTTTTATTTAAAAACCTGACTCAAACAACAAATTACCCTTTCTCCTGATTTACCCTAGTTATACTTTTTATTTCTGGGCTTCTTGCCTTGTACGAGGTGGGGCAAAAGTCCCGCTACTATTTTGATTGTGCGCCATCTTGGTTATGTGACGTTTAGCTCAGTTTAGCTGTAACCATTGTGTTGTGTAGACGTCCAAATTTTATAATGGATAAATATACGCCACAAGAACGAGCAGAAATAGTGACAATATTTATTGAAAATAATCGTTCCATTATTGTCACTCAGCGGAAATTGCGTCAAAAATATCCTAATCGTCCAATGCCTCACAAAACCACAATTTATTGTTTACATGCGAATTTTCGACAGTACGGTACGACAGCAGACAGACCTCGTTCTGGAAGACAACGGACGTCTCGTAACGCTGAAAATGTGGCTCTGGTGCGCGATAGTGTTGCAGTCTCTTCAGAAACATCAATTCGGAGACGTGGTTCCTAATTACACATTACTGCACGCAGTTAAAGGCGAATTTTGAAAACTGATTTGAAAATGTTCCCGTACAAAATTCAATTAGTCCAAAAATTCCTACCGAGAGATCCTGATCAACGAGTTGAGTACAGTAATGCAATCCTAAGGGTGTCTGGTGAAATTGAAGATTTTTCGTCTAAATTGATAATGAGCGATGAAGCCCATTTTCTTCTCAGTGGCCACGTCAATAAACAGAACAGTCGGATTTTGGGAACACAGATTTAATCCATGAAACATCATTGCATCCACTAAAAACAACTGTTTGGTGTGGTATTCATGATGGAAACATCATTGGTCCCTATTTTTTTGAAAATGACCAAGGTGTTGGAGTTACTGTTACTGCTGAACGGTACCAAGACATGATTCGAAATTTTCTTGTGCCTGAAATGGAAGAGCATGGACTAGAGGACATGTGGTTTCAGCAAGATGGGGCCACAGCACACACAGCCCGTTTAACAATTCAATTATTGAATGACGTTTTTCCACGAAGACCAATTTCGCGAAATGGCGATTTAGCATGGCCAACCAGATCTCCGGATTTAACAGCACCAGACTTTTTCTTATGGGGTTTTTTAAAATCAAAAGTTTATGTGAATAATCCCCAAACGATTCAACATCTTAAAGACAATATTCGTCACGAAATTGAAGAAATTCAGCCTGAGATGTTGCAGGATGTCGAAAAATGCCTTAAAAAGAGCCGAAAGTTGCATAGCGAATCGCGGTCACTATTTAGCCGATATAATTTTCCAATCATAACGAAAAAAAAATGTTTAGACCAAATAAACTTGTTATGAAAACCAATCTTACTTATCTTTTCTTTGAACAAAGTTATAGGCAATCAAAATGGAAGCGGAACTTTTGCCTCACCCTGTATTTCATTTCACCCTTCTGTATTGATATTGAGCACTTTTTGCAAAACTTTTAAAAAAATTGTATCTCAGGGAGCTATAAATTACTTTAATAAACATAAACTTCTAAATTTGAATCAGTTAGGTTTTAGAGGAGCTAAATACCAGATTGGAGGTTTTTGGTTTCCTTGATACTTTGCATAAAGGCATGTATCGCTTGCTGCGTCGATTTGAGTAGAGCTTTTGAGAAACTCAAAATGACAAAAAATGCAGTTTTTAGTTTAAAAAAGGTCATGGAATAGCCAGTATATTAAAAAACCATCGCTAAATTTTGATGTCCAGAATTTAATTTGAATATCATTTGACAGATGTTTTACATGATATCATACTTTTGTCGGTCACCGTATGCACATGCACATTGCGCATATACGAACTTTCTCTCTTTATAAATTTAGTGCAGATGAAATACGCCGCATAATATAGTTTTGGAGTATAAGTAGGTAATAAACAAAAACTATTTAATTCGTCTTTTACCATATTTGCAAAATTTTTGCGGTTTGCAGTGCAACATTAACTACAATTTAATTTACCACGCGAACGACATAGATAGTAAGAAAACGGAATACTAAACCAACCGATCTAATTAAGAAATAAAAGTATGTCT
Source organism: Amphimallon solstitiale (assembly GCA_963170755.1). Taxonomy (NCBI): domain Eukaryota; kingdom Metazoa; phylum Arthropoda; class Insecta; order Coleoptera; family Scarabaeidae; genus Amphimallon; species Amphimallon solstitiale. The sequence continues at coordinate 118,204,416 of OY720677.1, forward strand.
CCTTATTTCTCAATTCCATCACATCATGGGATTAGCGTTTCCAGCAATTTGAATATAGAGTGCTCATTATGCCAGCCGGAGTCGAACCATTTATACTACTTATTTACTTACTCTCATAGACATATAAGTCTATTGCGAGCTCGCTGTACTCATCTTTTACATTGACATACTTCTATGGTCCAAGGCGACCGAGTCGGTTAAATTAAAAGCACAGAAAAGAATGACAGTAAAAAAAACAAGGAATGAGTAGTATACATACAATGTATATAATTTAATGCGTGAAATCCTATAAGCGAGAGAACATAATAAGCGATATGGAATTTATCAGGAGGATTTTTTGTTGTTGTTGAAAACTTTATGTTTATGTTTTTTTCTCTTCACTGGAATTCATTCGCCCCGATTGCCTGATTTTCATTAGAATAAACGAAAGAAATATTCGTCGAGAACTTCGGTTTGAATCTTTTGTAATGATGTTTTGACAGAGATATGGATTCTGTTGTTCAAAGTCTTGTTTCATAAACTGTAAGTTATTATAAGAATTTTGCTAGACAATTACACATATGGTTGAATCGCTTTGGCAACCAAGTATATTAAACTGTCGTTAAATTTAAGATGTGTGATAAGTTTTACCTGTCAAGTAATATAACCTACAAAAGCCATTTCAGGCCTGTCATAAATAATAATATGCATATACTTTTTGGCATTTGCCATAATAATCTTTTTTTTCCAAATCGTCCATATTTCGTCATTTTACTGATCATTTTTGGATCAGGAAAGTAGAATTTCCCTCATCCACGACAGTAAAAACAAGGCAATAGTCAAGTCGTTTTGGCAACCGACACGTCAAAAATACGAACTAAAGACGACTATTCAATACCACTACAAATTCCAATCGACTGGAACAATTTTACAAAGAGATCATTTTGATCTGTCCTGGATTGGTAACAAAAAAGTCCCAGTATTATCAAAAACTGGGAAATATTTACTTCCGTGAATTGCCCATACCAAATTTACATGTCAAATGTCAAAACCATGAAGTGTCTTGTACTTTCGTATTTTCATTGTTTTATTGTCGCTTTTCTGTCTATTTCAAGACAATATACCTTGTATACAATGCCTTTTACGATACAACAGGATACGTTCATCGTAATGTCGCACTTTCGATTGGAATATTGCAAGAGGATCGATTATGGAAATATTCATTGGGGTCGTGTTTTCAGCAATTTGTAACGGAAAATGGAAATCTGGAAATAAATTTGGACACATTCACTTGTCATCGCAATAGCGTGATTGAAAGGTTTAAGGAAACGGGGAGTGTTTGTAAATGTAAACCTGAAAAAGTACCAACAGTTTCAACTGAAGTTGTTGTCGCACACATTAGGCAGCGAATGGAAGTTAGTCCCACAAAACCTGTACGAAAGCTGTCTGCTCAAACTGGTGAAGAGATCTAATTAACTTAAACGTAATTTGTTATATAACATTATGTATTTAAATTGTAGGTATTTCCTACGGAAGTACTCATAAGGCACTGAAAACAAACTTGCATATGCATCCATATAAAGTTTCTGTACTACAACATTGACGTGGCAATCACTTTGAACAGAGATTGAATTATTGCAACTGGTTTAATGAAATATTACATGAAGAAGACTTGAATCGCACTTTCTTTTCGGATGAAGCTTGGATCCATTTGTCGGGGTATATCAACTCTCAAAATTCCCATACCTGGTCAACAAAGAATCCACATATTTTTGTTGAAATAGTCTCCATCCTATCAAAGTTGGTTTTTGAGTTGCAATGTCGAAAAGACGGATTATTGGACCAATTTTTTTTTCAAGATACAATTAATACAATACGATACCGAGAACAAATATTGGAACCCTTTATTAGCAGCCTTCATGAAGATGAATTAAACCTGGGGTACTTCAAACAAGATAGGGCAACTGCACATACTGCGCAACAAACTATTAATTATTTGCAAGGATGCTGTGGTGACCGATTGATTAGTCGAAATCGATGGCCAGCCAATTCTCCTGATTAAACCCCACAGGACTTTGGAAGTGTAAACTTCTATGGGCGCGTTGATTGTGGACACTGAACGAGATTGAGCAGTCACGCTCGGCTATGTAACGCTCGAGTCGCCATGGTTACCAAACGAACCGTAAATTCGACAAAAATCGGCAAAACTGTTCAAAAAACTCCTCTGGATACGCAAAATTGAAGGCTGCCCTTTGGCATTGGTGTACGGGAAACATTGAATTTTCTTCCTAAGTGGAGCGGTTGTAAAGATATGGGCTTTTAAAGAAGAGCGTGCACTCGATGTTTTAACAGCAAAATGGTTTACGTCATGACGATTCACGTGACAATCAAAAAATCCCGAAAAACGAATCCAAAGTTAAAATGACAAAAAAAAATGGCGGAAGAGTTTTTTAAAAATTGATGAATGTTTGTGAAATTTTGGATACGGGGGTGTTTGTGGTCGCTTATTACGTCTTCAATTTGACGATTCTTTCGGCGACCGTTACATGGGAGAGCCTTGATGAAGATTTCACTTCTGCCGTGTGGTTTTAAGCACCTTATTTTTCTTGTTTCTCTTTAGCCATCTAAAAAGTAAAGTGTTTCAGAACAGACTGCATAATCTCGATGTACTTGAAAAGGCAATTGCAATAGAATTGCAAAATATTACACCGGAAACACTCCACAATGTGTTCAATAACATGAGAAGACATGTCAATTTATGCATTGAGAAAAACGGTGAACATTTCGAACAACTTTTATAAAATGTATTTATTTGGTGACATAAGTATGAGATTATGTTTTACAGTAATAAAGTTGTAACATATTTATTATTGTTTATGATAAAAAATAAAGTGCAATTACTATAAATAAATAGGATATGAAATACTTGAACGTGTAACGTACATTAACGGATAAATAACTATCACAAGTATACATATATACATTTATACGAAAACGCATATGCACATATGTACGTGTTGAGATACACAACATACACTTAGGTGTCATTACCAACAGTGAACGCACAGACACGTGTTTCGGCCTTTGAGGCCTCTTCAGTGTACGTGGTGCTGTTGGCAATGATCCACAACTAAAATTGTGTCTTATGTCCGTTGAACCGCAAAGAAGAGGCCTCAAAGGTCGAAACACGTGTCTGTGCGTTCGCTGTTGGTAATGACACCTAAGTGTATGTTGTGTATCTCAACACATACATATGTGCATATACGTTTTCGTATAAATGTATATATGTATACTTGTGATAGTTGCAATTACTATATTTCTAAAAAATTCTTTCATATAATTCAACTTAAACCTAACCTTATTTCATTGACATTTATCACAGGAAGATTTTAAATAGTAAACCTAATCACAAAAATAAATAAAATTTGCAATTACACTGTGTTCCCATATTAAAATTAGTATGGCCAACTCAGGACAGTTGAAAATGATCACGTAGTAGAATAATAAAATTCAACTAACTAATTAATATTTCAGGACAGATTTGCTTCTGCTAGTAAAATACTATTACACGAAAGCCAGTTACAAATTGAATATTACAAATAAAGTTATTAAATATTACTTTTCTATATCTATATTTTATTTAATACATGGCTATTCTGTTTACTAGGCCAGCATTGTTGTCAGATTTTCATTTTCACAGAGCGGATGACACTTGACAATCGTAGCGTATGACAAGCGGATGGCAAATGTTTAGTATAGCGTTTTGAGAACTGTTACGCATGAAACTTGGGCTAACACCATCACTCATACTGAACAAGAAATAAAAGCGTGGTGTGATATAAATTAATATAGCAGATATTAATCCTGTAATATTTTGTATTAATGATAGCGGTAGTAGCGACCGTGATACTGATTATTATTGTTAATGAATGACGAATTGTGTGTGTGTTTATTTGCAAAGAGTAAGATTATGTACAGGAACCTGAGCAAAGAACTTTTATTTCACATAATTTTCTGGTACATAAATGTTTTTCAGTTTAGATTTTGTAACCTTCGAATATAAAAGAATACAAGCTAAATATTCTCAGAACGTGTTTCCCAATTTACTTATAAAAGGCATAAGAAATGTTGACTGTTATTATTCTGAAGGAAATGTTTTCTTCAACTTGAGCAAATTTTCCTGTGGAGCACTAAGTCAAATATATTGATCTAAACCAAATTATATAATAGCAGGAAAGTTTTATTAAACAGAAAGGATTTATTGTAGCATATAAAAGATTGGAGATAGATTGATTCAGTATCTGTATCAAAAGTGAAAGACAGATCTTGGAACCTGTTTACATACTTGTTAATTAATCTAGACTAGCTTTCCTGTTAGGCTTCGGTAGAAGATTATGATAGTTAAAATAATTTGTAGTTAGAATAAATAGTACTTACATCAGTTGAAAAAATATCAAAAACACACCATCCTAATTGTAGTCGCAAGTATTCTAACATGGAAAACCCGTAACATGTTTGATGAATATACGTATTGCTGTGTGCTGTACCAGCAACATAATTTATTAAAATAATGATAATTTTTATTATTCGATGTATGAAACTTATTTTTCAACAGCACGTACTTTGTAAATACTGGTGATTTCTAGCAGTGTATTCAGCCCCTTCAATCTCCTGGTAAACCTCTTTCTTAGTATTATTCTGGGATAAGGTTATAATTTTTTTTTTGTTAAAGAAAAGTCTAAGTTCATATAAAAATCATATCTGTATATTTTTATTCGAATATCAATTATAGATAGCATCGTATACTATCTCCACATTAAAATTTATAATACACATAATAGATAGAAAACATTTCTACCATCATAAGGTTATAATGTTTTGTAAAATATATATACATATATTTATAATAGTAGTTATGAGATATTTATCCTGTTTTAAACAACGCAAAACTCAATTCCCAATAGGTAATCTGTTAGTATTGAGCTAATTCTATTTTGCCAGAAACATTATATTTGCACGTAATGCCCTGATAATCTAGAAGTTCGCAATGGTTAATGTTCAAAGATTGACTCGAAATCGTACACTAACCTCAACCATTCGCACGTATTGTTGCTAGCGCTTCAATATTTGCCACACAGAAACATTTTATATATTATTATATTTTTGAAATTTTAAATAATGATAAAATGCGAAAAATTAATGATGCCTGATAATGTATTCGAGAATAAACATTCGCACGTTGTATTTTCCCAAACACCCAACACCATTAATGATCCTTTCTGTATTATAAATAAAACTAATGAACTATTATTTAACAGGATAATATCTATTTAATTCATACTGCTCAGCGTTATACTAGAATAAACATTTTCACGTTGTATTCTTAGAAACACATTGCAGCATTAATAATTCTTTACAATTTTAACAACTTACTTTGTTTCATCAAATATCGATTCAAACTCTGCCTTAGGCATCTCCATGTTTAAATATAAAATTATCAAAAAGAAAATTATTCTAAATAAAATTGAAAATGAAAATTGAAATTATTATTCTAATACAAACTAAATACTTATACGTTGAATTGTAGTGTATTCAATCCTACGTTTTAATTCTTTGTTAGCTTTCAAAAATTGTCTTTTTCCTTCTAAGTCGAAATAAGAATTAATTCATGTTCATTCTTGCTTTTCGAATTTATACCCGAAACAAAAGAACAACGATTGTCGATCACGTCCTCCTTCTAACTAAAATTTAGGTTGGCATTACAGCATCTTTGATGGAATCTCTGCCCTTCATTTTCTGCAAGTTGTCGTTGCTACACTAACACACACGTACATATTGTCTTTGACAGTTCATTCACTAAACGTCAACACTTTAAGCCGTTTTCTTATTTAAAAGTCTTTCCCTAAATTGTTCTGTATCTCCAACGGTAGGTATATTTTTCTTAATACAGTCCCTCCTTGTATTTGTTTATAAACTTGTTGCCTTTTTCATTATTTGTTCTTTACTTTCTTCTCCCATTCGCTAACATAATCCTTAATTTTTTCCTTTAGAAATGTCTAGACCTGGTAAACTCGAAAACACGTTGCAGATGACAAGAATTCTTCTTCCCATATCACTTACATTACAACTGTTAGTCGGGTCCACTACGTCGTCTTTCATTTCTACCTAGGACTTTTCCTACAGTAATACATTTATCTGCAAGAAACTATAAACAAATTTTATACTATATTTCTCTTTGTAGGTCTCCAAACCATACAAGTCTTCAACAGTCTATGAAACTTCTGTGTTTACACGTACAAGTTCATGAATGTAGATTTTTATTCATTCAGCTGTTGTTTATATAAAACATTATTGCTGACCATATCGTGTTAGAATATTTTAACTTATTTTTTATTTATAGTCATAAGTTTGAGGTAACTTTTACAATTTTTAAGCATGATTTATAAAAATCCCTCTTATAAAATTTATTACATTATGCACGTTTTAAATTCATTATTTATTCTACAATATTTTCGTCTCGTAAATAACGTATTTGATCTTGTTGGTATAGTTTGATGGCGCTTAAATGACTCATTCTCTTTTATTAGGTTTTAATACCTTTTTATCTTTGAACAAAGGTCCATTATTTAGAATATTATGAAATTTTTACGCCTTGTGAAAAGTTAGGTTGCGTTTTGTTATACACAAACCATATCTTCTGTTCATCTTTTCTACAAAATAAATATATAATACTTAGTCTTATTTTGTCTTTATTTTGTACCCATTTAATACTTAATTTTAATACTTATCTAACCTATAATGTAATAATAATAAAATCATTTTGTATTTGAATTCTTTATATTTAAATATATGCAACCCATCATACACTTGTGTTATTAGTATTGCATGATGTCGAAATTTTTAGTATACATTTTTTAAACTTAAACTTAATATTTTCTTTAACACTTAAACTAGTTCTTAATACTATTATTATTTTTAAATATGCAAGGGACCACGGCAGAGTGTACATTATGTTTACAGAATAATGATACTATAGTAAGACAGAAAGCTAACTAATCGAAGAAGCAGGTGATTCTCACTAAAATAATGAATGTCTGAAGATCATCTTAAGAATACTCTAACATTTGAAATACTTCATGATGTGTTTTTTAATTTTTTAATTCAGCATTTAATATAATCTTTAACAGCAACAAATGTATCTATTTTAGAGCTTAAATAAGTAATAATTATTATTGTGTTTAGCTTAGTCAAAAATTGGTTAACGAGCAAAAAATATGTTGTAATAAATGATAATACTTGAGAGAATTGTTGTTTCAAACAAGCTGCTTCTAGTCGGTGATAATGGTAATAATCATACATAGCAACATAGCAAACAAACACAAAAACAAATATATTAATTGCTGTAATACTTTTCCGACATTCTTGCTGTTGCATTTAAAATTACTTTAGTGCATTAATGAAAAAGCGATATAGCACTATTAGTAGGGATACTGCTGTACAATTGTATTTGCTAGTAAATAATAGCCTTTATTGTCTTTAGTAAAACTAACTGGAACATATTTATTTAATACATTCCTGAATGCTTAAATGAACTTCAAAAGTTCAATTGTATCTGAAAATCTGACCTTTATTGTACTTATATTTAATTATTAACAGCAGGCAAGTTCATCAAGTATAAAATAATCATTATATTCCGCTTTTAAATAGTACTTAAACAAAATCTAATAGAAGAGAAATTTTCGTCTTACATGATATGCGATAAAATTGTATTTTTGTATGCATGCTACATTTTAGTTATATACATATATTCTGCTGTTTTATTACGATTTTTTTTCCTGGTAATTTATCAGGAAATAAACTATGTATTATTACTAAATTAAAATCTATTTAAAAAATATATAATAAGGAGACACGAAAATAACTTATTAAAAAAAATTCTTTGAGAAAAGAAAAATAATGTGGCTACCTACTAACGCTTTTATCCCAGGAAAAGAAAATAAGTGTATTCGACAAAAGTACATAATAAAAGTTGAAATCCCCTTGTTGCCGTAGTAGCCTATATTCGAATGAAAAGAAAAGCAGAAAAAAGAATTGAGAAAACATGTTTCGTACGCGTGAATGGCATATTATCTTGTATAAGGTCTTGCTTTCCTAATTTTATTCTATTTGGAAGAACTCCATTATCCCAGTAGAAGGACTTTCTTAAATTACCACCGAACAAATAACATGTATATAGAATGCGAGTCAACATTCAAATGTTACATGGTATAATCCTTGTAAAATATTTTACTTAGTTTCGTTTTTACTTTCTTATACGTAGTATAAGGAAGTATTGTGATGATGAAAATTTTCGACCTCGAGATTTTTGCAGATGTCCACGTTTTGAAGTCCCCTGATACCGAAACAGTGGTTTTTAAAAAATGTCTGTGTGTCTGTCTGTCTGTGTGTGTGTGACCACGATAACGGTTAAACCGCTGTAGGTATCAAATCCAAATTTTGTATTTACGTAAATCTAAAGCTCCCTCTTGAGATCTGATTAGTTTTTCAGTAAAATTAAAATCGAAAATAATTTTATTTAAAAGGTTTTTCGAAATTCCTACCGGAAGTAAGTCTTTTACTCTTATCGAAAATCAGTTTTTTGCGAATATTTCGCAAGTCAAGCTTTTTAGACAAGTACGTTACGGGTATAAAAGTATTTAAAACATAATTTTCAATATCTTTTGTATAAAAAAATTTCAAAATTCAGACTGGAAGGACCACTTTTACTCTTATCGAATAGCGATTTTTTGCAAATATGTCCTAAGTTATGCATTCTATATATATTTATCAAGAGTACAAAAGTATTTAGAACTGGATTTGCAATATTTTTTGTATATATGAAATTTCAAAATTCGGACCGGAAGTAGCACTTTTACTCTTAGCGAGTAGCACTTTTTTGATAATATCTTGCGAAGTATGCATTCTATAGAGATTTATTAAGAAAATAGAAGTACTTAGAATAGGATATTGAATAATTTTTGTATAAAAAAATTCTTAAAATTCTATAATTTGAAACGATCATACGTATAAGAAAGTGGTGTGGTGGCCACACCTGATTTTTATACATACAAGTGGTCGCCCAGTGGTCGAAATTCCACCGTTTTATTTAATTAAATTAATTTAATGTATTTGTAACACATTTTATACATCAATTTTATCTTTCTGTTCTATTCTTATGAATATGTTCACATTATATCTTTACAAAAAAGAACTTTTTGTCCTTTTATCATGAAATATAACAATATTACTTGTCCGACAAAACCCATTGTAATGATATTACCAGGGATTTCAAATTTAATTTCTATACTAAAAAGGTAAAATGGTATGTTTTATCCCCCATTAACATTGTGCTCGAAATATAGTGTGTATCTCTTTGTTCCCAATATATCATCTGTTTAATTTTCTTAAAGATCTCTACATTCCTCAGCCGGTATGTAACTTCGTCGTCGCTTAATACTCTTGAGCTCGGGATGAATTGTGACAAATCCCAGCGAATGACAAAAAAACTCGCAATAAAAATTCTTCGCAGGCGAACGCGCGTATTATCAGATTAGCCTCTTTTATAATTCGAAACCTTTTAAATTGTCAGCGTTGCACGCACGCAACGAGCTCCTCAATACACAAGGATAACGAAATTATCCCAGTTTAATCCTTTATACGACATGTATTGATCGATATTCTTGTGTACGACGGCATGGAATGTATCTCCTAGCCCCTTCGAAACGATCTGCGTTTTGATAATCCGTGCAATATCTGCTCTTGAAAACTTCATTATAACATTATAAAGACCTGGTATTACCCGATGTACGAAGTGTAGAAAAATATCGTAAACTATAGAGGAAACGCGTTACATTCAATCGTACGTCATACTAGATCCATTACCGCTAGGGATGCGCATGATATATGGTTTTTAAAAAAATATCCATATTTTCTTTTCGATAATCGAGATTAAAATCGATATTTTTTTATTCAATAATATCGATTGATATCGATTTTTTATTCGATAAAATCGTTTAATCTCAAAAATGCCATTTTTTCAAATTTCAGGCATTTATTTCACACTAATAGACAAAAGAACCTGTTCACATTATACCGAATTTATTATCTTTTTAAGAAAAAAGTTAATAATTTGAAAAATGCTTATTGGAATGTTTGTTATTTCATAGAAATTAAAATCTGGAAGCGGCAGCGGAATGTTTCATTTTATAGATTTTACATTTCGTATAGTTCGCCTTTATGGGGCGTTATCTTCCCATTAAACGTTTTTCAACTTTCCCACAGTATTATTTAGTAACTACGACATTTACATGTTAACTTCCCTATTTATATATGAGTGGTCATTTTCAGTTTTAATGTTGATGTTACTAAATAATATTGTGCGAAATTTCAAAAATGTTTACGGGGTTAATATAAAGTTCTGAAGCTTATATGTTAATATACACAAAGATATATTTGTGTGAATTAAATAATCTGGTTGACTCGCAATTCTATATTAGTTAGGTAATTTATGTTCGTCTTACAGATAATAAATACATTACTGTTTCTTCAAAATTGTAAAGCAGATATGTTTTAATTAAATTTTTTAAAGATTTTTATTTTTAATTTGTGTTTCTGTATTTGTTTTATACCACTTGTATTTTCATTGGAATTTATTTAATTTTGGAATAAATATACAGGGTGAGTCATTAGTAGCCGCTTCTTCGATTGCTCTTTTGTGTTTTAAATAAAAGAAAAAACAATTAGTGGAAGATGCATGGTTGCTTGTGGCGCATATTGTAAAAATACTTTAAGCTCTGACGCACTTCCGGTTTCACCGGAAATGTTCGGAAATTCGGACGCGCCCTATATATTTTTGGATTTTCTTGTACTGCTTTAAATTGTGTGTTCAACTGTTTTACCTTTTTCAAAATTGAGCCAATAGTTTTTTAGTTATTAATTTTGTTTGAAAATATTTGACCAAAACACGTGTTCAGAAAAAAATTATTTTCACATTGTTTTTAAAAGTAAAAACATTAACTTTGGTGGTGCTTGTAGCCAAGAAAATGCTGCATCATTTGGTTTAAGTTGCACTCGACAATACCACAAAAAACTTTGTTTTTTCATAGCCTACTTCCTGAAATTTTCACATACCAAAAACTTAATTTTTTTAAATAGAACACCCAGTATTTTATTGAGGTATTTTGTTCCTTTTTTTATTCTCTTTTTTTTTGTTAATAATGTCCTATACCTATCTTTTGTAATTTCTGAGATAATCACTATATGAGCAATTACCGGTCAATTAAAGAACTACGAGCGCTGTTGTTCTATGCACCAAAATATTCGTTCAACCATTGAAAGGCAGGAATGGCGCCCGACTTCCTTAATCAATTGTCAAACAAAGTAAATGTTAAATCCAACTATCCCAAAAGTAATAAATTTACAGAATGAAGAGCATCGCATTTCAATATTTTAATTCCGGTAATGTCCAGTTGCAGTATTTCATTTTTGAAGCTGTTGGTTAACATCGAAATAAAATAAAGGTTATGTTTATTGACATATTTGAAGATGTGGTCAAATCGTTTTGAAAATCCGTCCGTACATAGCAAAGATTCTCTCCTCCATTAACATTTTCATCAAAGAAATAAGGTCCAATTATATAACTACCCACTATTCCTCCCCACAGTTTATTGACCAACGATTTTGAAAGTTTACAGGTGTGATAAAGTGGGGGTTTTATGTGTTATAATAACGGAAATTTTGACAATGAACGTATTTACTGGCTTCGTTGGTAAACAACAAAAGATTGAGAAAGCCAGGATAATTTATCTGCTGCCAATTGACAAAAATGTAAGCGATTCTGAAAATTTATTTTATCTAACCCTGTGTATGACTATGCTACGGGTGAATTTCATATTTCCTAATTATTCTGGATTCTCAAATTTGACTTACATCTAACTGACGACTAATTTTCGTTGTACTACTAGTATGAGGGTGCTCGACTACACTCGCAAATACCATAAACGTCTTATCCTCACCAGTTATTGCTTTTTCCGCTCTTTCTTTCATATTGAATAGTTTCTTTTCACAAAACCGTCCACTTTATACTTTCGAAGGTTTCTGGCTTCGGTTGACTTCCACCAGAGATCGCTGTGCAGAAAGTTTGGATGCTAGCAAAGAGTTTCTTTCAGATTCACCCAAAACGTCAATCATATCTATTAACTCTTCATAAGAATAATTCATTTGGATGATAATTAATAACGATGGTTTTATAAGTTTGACATAAATGTATATCGTCTTTCTTTAACAGTTGACTAAGGCAGTCAGCCGCATTCCAGCCTTTATTGGACGAATATTTGGATGCATAGAACACCGCCCGTAGTTTGTTAATTGACCGCTAGTTGCTCCCTCTAGTGATTATCTCAAAAATTACAAAAGATAGCTATAGGACATTGTTAACAAAAATGAAAGAGAATAAAAAAGAAACAAAATGCCTCAATAAAATACTGGGTGTTCCATTTAAGAAGAATAAATTTTTGGTATGTGAGAATTTCAGGAAGTAGGCTTTGAAAAAACAAAGTTGTTTGAGGTATTGTCGAGTGCAACTTTACCAAATGATGCAGAATTTTCTTGGCTACAAGCACCACCAAAGTTAATGTTTTTACTTTTAAAAACAATGTGAAAATGATTTTTTCTGAACACATGTTTTGGTCAAATATTTTCAAAAAAAATTAATAACTGGAAAACTATTGGCTCAATTTTGAAAAAGAAAAAACAGTTGAACAGACAATTTAAAGCAGTATAAGAAAATCGAAAAATATATAGGGTGAGTTATTTAAAAAAATTAGGTTTCCTGCATTTCCGGTGAAACCGGAAGTGCGTCAGAGCTTAAAGTATTTTTACAATATGCGCCAGAAGCAACCATGCATCTTCCACTAATTGGTTTTTCTTTTATTTAAAACACAAAAGAGCAATCGAAGAAGCAGCTACTAATGACTCACCCTGTATATCTTGTACATTTGTAAATTTATCATTCATTCATTCACCTGATGAAGTCACTGTGTGACGAAACAATATTGTAGTGGAATTACTATTAAATTTATTTTGAAACTTAAAATTATCGCATTTTATTTTTACTAAATTACCTTTTCAATGATGTGTCACAGTTAAGGATATGATGGAAGGGTGTCTCCCTTGGATTAAAAATCAACCTCCTTTTGCATTTTTTCACAAAAGATTTCTACTTCCAGATAGATAATCATTTCGTTTCATTGTCGGTGCCACACCTTATATAATAATTCATGACTGAGATTCTCCGAATAATAATTTGAAGCGCGATCAGCTACGATTCATAATTATACACTTAAGTTGCGACTTCAGTGTTAACCTCTTCGCATTTACCAAAGGAAGGAGGGAAGAGCCAAACCAACTTTAATATTGATTGAATAAGTAGTGCGCTAAAGATATCGTTTTTCAATTACATGTAAGTGTAAAATGCAAACAGACGGATTAGAAGTTAAATGGCGGAACACGACCCACTTTTTACTAGATATTTAAAAGTTCCATTTTATGTGTTACTTTCAAAACTATTAAACAGTAATAAAAAGAAATTAAAATTGTTTTAGCAATTTTAAAAACAATGTTTTGCCTAATAAGTTACTGCAGGTTGAATACACTTTATCTATTTACTAAATGCATCAATTTACAAAGGTGTGATTTTACTCCGAATAATCTGAACTATAATAAACAATATTATAATTTGCTCTATATTTTTATTTAAAAGTTTCACTTTATGTAGTAAATTATTTTACGATATTCTACCTACACCATAATCACTGGAGATAAAATTCTCTTAGCTTAAGAGTTTCTTAATTAACCTCGAAAGTATTCAAGGAAGTGTTAAATTAAACGAGAAGCAAAATTCACAAATGACGGGACATATAAAAGCAAAGATGGAATGCCTCTCAAACATTAGATATGGTAGTTGCCTCAGTATTTTATCAATCCTTTCTCCTCCCAAATATACGGATCATTAACATCTCGAAAAGCGTATTAATTCACTTTAATGTAAATATATTGCAATTAGAAAATTGTTACATAGTCCGTGTTATAAATGTCTTAATTCGATCAAAAATCATAAAGGCGAGAGAGGCTCGTTTAAGAATTCCCAATAAACACATTCTTATGACATTTGATCATGGTTCATGCACGTATAACACAAATAATGTGCTAATAATGCACACTACAACAGTAGGATAAAGTCGTTAAAGAACGAAGTGCCTGCGGGGAATTGCGAAACATGTGTCGCGAAAGCGTTTTATTGGTTTTGTTTTGAGGATATCTCACTGTTTGCGTGTGGCTGAGATAGTTTGTATATATGTGTACACTGACTCACAGTCAAAACTGTACTGAACAATGCTTGAAATATATCAAGCATGTCGTATTTATTTGATTGAGATTTATTAGGTTTGCTTCCTTCCACTATTGTAGGAGTTCTTCCCATGTCGAAAATAGCCGATAAAATTTTCATAGAAAATTTTTATCAAATTTCTTCAAAATCCTATTGATAGCAATATATAACGTGTCATCACAATTAATTGTCATGGCCGCTCCTCCTATGATTTTACGCTGTGCCACACAATAAATGGAGCTTCAAATTAGAAGCTTTTCATTGGCGTGCTGTCTCTATATAATTTTAGGTTCAGAGTTCCGATATGAATTAATAATTATTAAATCTCGAGGTCGAAACACTTTTGTCGATCTAAATACAAGATAGCACGCCGCCGCTATGCCAGTTGCGGAGATGAGGTGGTTCGAAGATACCCATTAGAACGATGATCGAAAATGACAAGAAAGAAACGAAAATTACGACCCAGTGCTTAAATAATAACAGCACCCAACCGAAGCGAGAAAGTTTTCGTGCTTTGCACATCAATCTTTATCAAATTTCTAGTCGATAGAGTTGTAAAACGAACGTCTAAACAATCTGTACTTATACTACGAAATGTATAATAAGCCCCTCGTTTAGGATTCTAACTGCAAATATCAAGACAACAGCAACAAAAACGCAAGAATTTAAGGGAATTAAAATTTAAGATTAATGGTTGTTAGTATATGCATAAATTTAATTTTTGTATTTAAGAAATTTGAAATGTCGTACAATGCAACTAAAATTAAATTGTCAAGTAAGAGATTTGAATCATCCAAGAATCAGAATAGATGATTAAAAATTAAAGTTTAATATGTAATGCATGTAGCTATTCAACACTCACTTGAAGGAAAATAAACCCACCTCTAACTACTAAATATCCTGCTCTATATATTTTAAAAATTAAATAACAAGATTTTTCAGCACAAAATTTTTCTTTATTTCCGTTTTGTAATTCACAACAAAAACAGATTACCCAACATTCAAATTGCAAATTAACGGAAATGGGTTGATAAAGTGTTCACTAATTAAACTAAAATAAACTGGTTTAGATAATCTTAGATAAAGTAGCAGGACTTGAAACTGGGGCGTTCTTTTATCAATAGTATACCTATTCGGCAGATTCAGACGAAGACAAGATGGCCGTCCACTTGATGGAAAAAAATCCTGCCAGTAATCGTAAATTATCCCGCTTCGTAATGGTAATTGCGCAACAGAAAAATAATAACAACGAAACGAATAACATACCCACGAAGAATAATTAAAACGAAGCTTACCCAATTCTTTGTTGATCGGAAACCCGTTGATTAATAAATATAGAAAAAAAAAGAATCCCGAATTTGTCCCGTCAGATTCAAAAAATTAATTTCTAAAAGGACCTCTAATATAAAAACTGAGATTTTTTTAAAACTTTTAATAACCCTTTGTAAAATTTCAGAGCTTGGTTTAAAAACATGTTCATTGGTAAAAACGAAACAACTAAATGGACCAATACTTTTGCAGAATGTGTGGGGCTGAACACTAAATTGATAAGAATAACAAACCATTCAAATCGATCGCGGGAATTAGTGAGCAGCGGATCATTAACATTGCTGGACATAATTGTACACATCATATAAAACCATATTTACATATGATATCAACTTCAAGAAAATACAAAAAAAATAATTTTTCGATTAAACACAATAATTGTACGTTTAATATTAATTATTATCAGCCTAATGCAGAAAGTAGCAGGGAAAATAGTTGATGAAATGGGTTTTATATTTATTTCTTAATAGATTATAATCTTTGTAAGCATTTCTTTTTTATTCATCTTATTTAGTCATATAATCATGACAAATATCATTCGAGCACTTCTGTATATCCTGTATATCTTCCCTTTCTATACTCAATTGACGTTGCCCTTAGGAAATACCCCTCGCGTAACCACTTCGAATATATCTTTTGCAACATCAGTTTCGTATAGAAGTCGGCAAAGTATATCTGAATATACGAAAAGCCTCCTATGATGTTATTGCTGGCACTACAAATATGGTCTAATTTTAATTTCGCCTGGGAGCTGAAAGTTGTTTAATAACCTTCGTGTTCATTTTTCACTTTGGAGGCGCATGGCTTGAAACTTGAAATGCAACACAACGTTAAATGTATAACTAACGACTAGGAATAATCTCGATACACCATCTATATAATATGGTATAAGAGAAACTTCTTATAAGGCCTGCACGATTTTGATTTTGAGTCACTGTTCGTATTTGTACAGTTATATGGATACTGTCCTGCGAAAATATTGGAACACCCAGTGATAAAATGTCGTTATACGTTTACTTTACGACTTCATACTTATATCCGACGGAAAAGGTTTTATTTTCGTAGTAAAAAACAAATTAATTTGCTTATTGGTGGGGCGGTCGTATCTTTTCGGAATAAAAACGCATCGTTAACATTACATAAAATTCGATGTACAAGTGGTGTTGGAGATTCATTTATGAGAGGGAACCTGTTAAAGGAGGATATTCGGTTGTTCAAGTATGCAAATTAGATTTACATTGTAGAAGAATAATAGACCAGATAGATATTTGGAAAGTGTTAAATATGTGAAAATGAAAGCTACCTAATTTTGATATATAAACTGAGAATAATGACGAAATGTATACAAAAAATAAGAAAACAATCGACTGACCCAAGAAAAGCGAAATTTTAATTAGGGTAAAAGTTGGATATATGCCCCACCTAAGGAAAATAATTTATTTCTATTTTACCTTATCCTATCAATCTACTGTTTTTTGCTAAAAGAAATTTCAATAATGTATGAACCTGAAAATACAATATATATTAAAATATAGTTGTATTTAGGGACCAATAAGTTCGATTTAAATAACATCTACATTTGGCCATATATCCCACATACGTTGTGTTTATGCCCCACCACGTGGTATATATGCCGCACCGTTGTTTTCATAAGGGATATATGGCTGTAGACCTGTAGAGATACCCGGTTGTACATTTTCTAAAATTAAGTACCTACTATGAAGAGATCGCTCATAGCATGTATTTTGCATAAAAAAATTGATCAAAAAATATAAAAAACTTTATTTAAGTAATGTTTAAAATATAACGCTATTATAAGACTTTACATCCTACAACTTCTTTACAGTGTCTAACCTTTTCTTAACTTTTCCACAATTATTGCATCGGGGGTTGTACATTGTGCAAGTTTCATGCAACCACAATTCACAGTCAATGCATTGAATCCAGTCAACTGTCTCTTTCGTAGATAGATAATTTTCCAGGCACTCAATGCAGTCTACATCATCTTGGGAATCTTTTGCATCGTCTCTTTTTTGTGTTTTCCCATTTTTACCCATTAGTTTGTTTTTTTCTTTTTTAGTTTCTTTTACTTTACCTTTTGACTTTTCCTTTTGAACAACTTTTTTTCCTTTGGCATCAGTATTTTTCTTTTTCTTATCCATAAAGTCTTGTGAAGTTAAAATTTCGGCTGACTGTTTCCTTTTATTAAATTTACTTTGAGGAATTGATGGAATCGGCGCAATATCTTCTAAATATTTTGACGGAGTTTCTACGATAGCATCAGATTGAACACTTTGAGATTCCGTCTCTGTAGAATTTTGTTGCTCATCAATAATTTCAACTTGTAAACTTTGAGAATGAGAATTCTCAGTCTCAGTCGCAGTCGCGTCATCACTATTATCCGTGATATTAGGAATCATAATAAAATTGTCTGAGTCATCGAAAAAGTTTTCTGGTAACTCATCAACATTTAGAAATGGTTCCATTTCAACTTCGCTATAGTTGTTACCATTTTGCTCTAAGTCATTCCTTAAAGTAAAATCGATCACAGCATTTGAGTCTTCAGTCGTACGATTTTGGTCCTGTTGTTCCGGGAGAACAAATCTGTTTGCCACATCCGATATTTTGAAAAAATGGTCAGGAACTGCACTCGGATTAAAAGGAAAAATCCCCGTTGCTTGAAATCCAGATACACCGTTTCCGACTGTACTGGCCTTATTCCATGCTTCTCCAATCAATTTTCCTGCGCTCATCCTACCTATCTTCCTTTCTTTATGAATAAACATAAAATTTTTGAGCAGCTTCTCTAAAATAATCATTTAATGGCTTAAAAAATGACCTGTCTAGTGGTTGCAAAGCTTGGGTGGTGTGACTAGGCAAGCACAGTAGAATCACATTATTTTGATCTGCAATCGCTAACAATTCTAATGAACAGTGAGAAGTATGACCATCTAAAATTAGAAGAGCCTGGCCAGGACTTTTTCTAGGAAGAAAATGTTCTTTAAACCATTTTAGGAACAGGTCTGTATTAATGTACGACGATTGCTTGTTCATGTAGATGTCCGAGCCAGGTGGCAACTCTTTTAAATGCTCCATCTTCTTACGAGTTCCCTTCAAAATTAGTACTGGAGGCAAAAACGTTCCCTCGGCATTGCAACAAGCTACAATTGTAACGTTCTCTCCTTTTTCCACAGATGTTAAAACATGAACGTCCTTACATCCTTTAGTCGCAATAACTTTGCCAGGCTTATTGTTCAGTTGGATACCCGACTCATCCATGTTATATATTGATGCAGGTTTATCCATTAAGTTATTTTGTTCAAGTGTGTTTTGCAATAAAGCAAAAAAATTGTTCACTTCTTCGCGACACATTCCTTTGGCACGAGCCAAAGATAAACCTTCTGATTGCCGCACAGATAGTTCTGGATGTCTTTCTAAAAACGAATAGAGCCAGTGAGGGCCTGCTAGAGTTTTGTTTTCTTTCGAATTCTTACTGAGCAGTGCCTTTTGTTTGCCTAGTTTTTTAGCAAATTCGAATGCGAGTTGTCTAGTAGTTCGACGCGATGGAGCAAAACCTGCTTCTTCCAATCGTTTGATGTGGGCGACTAATCTTTTTTCATTTTGAAATCCTAGTGCTGGTGGTTTTCCCAAAGGTTTTTTTGTTCCATCACCACTTTTTATCCTCCTTCTTAAGGTTCGAGACGGGATATTGTAGAAGCGGCTAGCCTGGTTCACCCCCATGGCCCTAGTTGATACCATTATTATGGCTGTGTTGAGGTTTTCTTCTGACCATGTAGCTCTAGGAACAACATTGGTTTTCCTGACGTACTTTCTCGGCATACCTATTGTAGAATGAATGTGTAAAAATGCAAATATGTCTAGGTACCTAATACTTATATCGAACTACTGCGAGAAATTACAGGCCATATATCCCATAATCAAGTGGGGCATATATCCCTTTTTTGTGGGATAAACGCCCCACCTCATAACTTTCATTAGTAACAATCAGTCGTATTGAAATCGCTCAAAATACTTAGGTTAACTATTTTTCTGATCTCAGTTTTCAAAACAACTATTTAAGATACGGTAATAGGAGCTTAGCACAGGCCACCAAAAACTAAGAATTACATAGCATAACTTTGCACTTACCGTTCAAAGTTTATTCAACGAACAACGAATTAACAGTAGCCGGCGTGATTGTTTTCGTTAGGTGGGGCGTATATACCACATTATATTATAGCGCCAAAATTCAAATATTCTCAATACATTACTCAATACTTGGGGTGGGGCATCTATCCTACAGGGGCATATATCCAACTTTTACCCTAAGTGTCCCAACTAAGACATTTTTATCTAATAACTACATTGCCTGCCCACAGATGTCGCCAGTATATTAGAAAATAATTAATTGCGGAACATTTAAAAAATCCGACCAAATTGAATAACACGTACAGTTAACGTTTTCGAAATTATTTATATAATAATATTCTAATATTAATACATACATATTTATAAATACAGAATCATATTAAAAATTCGGCGTCCGATTGTACGTACACACTATATATAGACTGCGCTGAAAAAGACTACCTAGAATTTAAAACAGAATGAGCTAAAAACCAAGGAAGAACGATTCAAATGCAACTATTGGGTATGAAAAATATACATATATACAGGCCGATCCTTTTTAGACCGTAACAAATTATGATTCCTAAGATGTTTGATGCTGCGAGACAAATATTTTCTACGCTTTCCAAGCGATTATCTAATATGGTACCAACATTCCTTATTTCGGTTTTTATTCTACATTGTTTCTATTATTGTATAAGAAAATGGAAAAGTCAAGGATTTTTGTGTAAACATAATCATTTTCAGTAGACAATTTCTCTATTATCTCGAGACTTCTTTGCAATTACAAAACAACGTCCGCACTCTTAACACATTTAAATATCTTTAGGTCATCAATATTACTGGCATGAGAGAGATAAATAAATAAATATCGTATACCTTCTGGCCAAAGTTAGGTGTTTTCAGGCAACGACTAACAAAATAGTTGAAAAGTATAGGTCCCACGTTTGATCCTTGGGGAACGACGGATATGGATTAGAGGTATGACTGTCACCACATTTGTAAAATGCCAAAATTACCTGAGATGGTTTCCGGATTTTTGGAAAAGTATTTGTTATATTATTAATTCATTTTTCTAATAAGGATGACTAAAGGCCACCGAGGTCTTCTGTAATTTGCATAAAGTTGGGATGTTAACTAATTTATTATAATTATTGAACAAGATTTTAAACCTTGCTACGTTCATTTTTGAACAGTGCTGTTTGTTCCAGACTTGTTCCTTCATTTATTTTGGTAGAGATATTGTTTTGTTTCTGTTGTCATTTTTACGTTCGCAAACATTGCTAGAATTATTTTTTTTTCATCACTTTAATTTATCTAGCGGTAACGAACGTCTATAATTTTAGTTTAAAAAATGAATCAGTTAAAGTTCCGATTTATTGGTTTGTCCCGTCATCTGTTGGTGAGAACGATCTGTATCGTTTAGTAGACGTCTACCTTCGCGGTTCCTTTAGCGTGTTATAGACAACCGAATAGTATGCAACTTAACTACGCTTGCTTGAAATCTAGCTGATGCATAGGCAACCTTGGTTATGTTCGTCTATTTTTCGTAATTAATTTTTGGTGCCTATTGCTATTTTCTTCCGTAGAAAATACGCTATTTAGCGGGGATGAAATTGTAGTGAAGATTAGTATTTATTCCGTTCGAAAATTCTTTTGACGTACCGTCAGATATGAAATAGACGCGGTCGTTTTGAAATCGTTCTGCTTCTAGTTTCATGCAGGATTTCTCGCACTTATAGACATGAAATATTGGAAATTGTGATACACGTGGCCCACAATTTTGAATTTTTACTTTTGGTGTCTTGAGGAATCTTTGTAATTTACGGAAGAGATATTTGACCACGGAACCAGAAGAGCTAAGGTTAATTAATTTCTTGATTTTATTAAGTACTTTTGCTCTGAATTTGATAGTTTTTCCCCGAGGGCATCTTGTGTTCGGAAGCCTCGGGTATGATATAGCCTCTTGTCATGTTTTGCGTCTTCTGAGCTAAAGAACGTTGTTTTAAATTCCTATTTCAGTTGACATTTAAGTATTTTTGGAATCTTGCCAGTTATTAGCGATTTGGCAATAGTTATTTTTAGTTACGGGGCTTATGTATAGGTTTTAATTTAATTGTTAGTTTATATTTCGAGTTGAAGGCCTTACGCCGGATTTACTTTAATTTGTCTTTTTAAAACCTTCCTTTGCTAAGTTTCAATTACTCTTTAAGTGGATTACATTCTCTTACTCTATATATACAGGATGAACCCGTATTGACATAATTGTGGAATCGATGTAAAGCGGAGATATCTGCTATCGTAGCTTACTTTTATGTTAAATAATTGAACTGTTTTGCAATACTTGGGTAATATACAGGCTGTCCGAGTAACTCTGTTATTTTAATTGTACCTTGTACATAATTTGACTTTGTTAGAATTTATACACTACTCATAACCTTGTGTAAATTTTTATTAGTTTATAATTAAATCTTAAGTCTACATTCACTAGTTAATTTTAAAATTTGAAACAACTGTTCCTTAATAAATTTGCTTGTTGCTGGGAATTTGTGGTTCTATCTTACCTTTTGCTACCTTGAGTATTTTAATTGCTTTTTCTCCTGAATCAAAGACCATTTTGGGGTAGGGAATATTTACATAAGGAGATGGCGTCCGTAAATTCATCCATCTGAGATTCTATGTAAATCCACGCCCACCAAGACGATTGAGTTAGAGGCAGTTCCCTTCTCCATCTTTAATATCTGTGCGCAAGTATAGTAACAGGTAAGGCATCTTTGAAGCTGTAAGCATAAACTTTCCGAAACTTTCGTGAATTATTTTGCGGTGTTACAATTGTTTTAGCTTGGTCAAAACATTTTTGCTATCAGTGCCGAACGTATGAATCATTTTAGTTTCGCGACGACGCTATTTGTCTGCCTGGTTTGAATTTGCCAACTTGAATTCTATTTGACTAAAATCAATAAAACTTTGAATTACGTATTAATATCAGTATGAGTTAATTCGTACTAAATCTTACCACACAAACGAACATATCTTACATACAATGTATATTACATAACCTACATACAATTTTGGTTTGAATTACGCTGCCGTAAATGTCGCAAAGTAATCTATTATTAATTTTAATTCTAGATTAAAGTATAATTGAGGTTAATTTAGCTGACCGTATGAGGTTAACCATTCGGCAGATTGTATGTAAAAAGTACACACAATTACTGCCACATTCATAAAGGAATAATATCTGTTTTTTTCCTACGAAATTTAGGGACGCCTTCAGTTATTTTTTTTATATTAAATTTGTTCTACTGAAACAGAATGTTGAGCAAAAACTGGATATAAAATTTACGGATTTATTAATATTCATAATTTCCGACAGAAACTCCATTAAGACGTGCAAACAGGGAAGGAAGGTCGATTTTCACCATTACAAACACGTTTATATATGCGTCGCGTCCTGTAAAGGCGAGGATCTCAACTTGTAGGTCTTCATTTGCAAACTTTTCCATAGATTTTACGCACTAAAAAAATATTTGAACAAGGTGTCCGCAGAAAATAATTTATGCATTAAAAACTGTACAGTTGGCTGGCTCAGGTGTATGTAATATTCCAGTCTATTTAATATGGAAGTTGGAATTATAATAAGGTAAAAATTGCGGGAGAAGCCAGTCCAGAACCATCCGTACGTATTACGATGTGAACAGGAGCTTTGGAAATTGCATGGTGCGGTTCAAAAGTTTCAGACATAATTTTTCATTTGTATTCGTTATATAATACAGTGTAATGGGACCTTTGTATTTGAAACTAAAATTAATAATAATAATAATATAGGATTTTGCGCCACGTTGCTGCGCCAATAATGTAAAGGTACCCCCTTAAAATGCAATTAAAATGCCCCAAAGTTGAGCACCATAACGTAAAGGAACCACTCAAAATAAAATTAATAAATTTAATGTAACTTTAAAAATAAATAAATAAAATCTCACACAATATACTGCTCTTAATATAAAAAGAATCAAAACACGTTAATAGACAGATTAAATACACTTTTATAAAGATTACATTGAAGAAAATTTACGTACACCATTCGTTATATTTAAACGTAAACAACAGAGGCAAGAAATTACAACGTATCCTACATACAAGATTTATGTATGATTATATACATATACCACAATGCTGACACAGATTAAGTTACATTATACTTTATATTACGGAGACGATATTTATTTTACTCAATTATATTTATTTTACTCATATAAATATATCTACTTGGTTCGTCTCTGTTTGAAAATTGATTTGTAATGATTAATTCTTTATTATCAAAATACGTTCATATACAATAAGTTTTTATCATTTAAATAATACCTTATTTAAGACTTCTTTTTGTCTTCTTTCTTCTACGCTGTTTACCATCGGCGAAATTTTCTTTGTTCACGAACAAGACGTGAAGAGTCGGCCTGCGCTGCTAAATGAAGCACTGTATCTTTATCGCAAAAGATATAACACTTTGCACATTTAATACATATATGCAAATTTAACCACTGTTTTATTATTTTTACAATTAACAACAATACTTATGACTGTTGCCGACCCACTCAGGAGTCTATTATTTGGAGTTCGGCTATCGACACAAAGTCTAACTTGCGACTCATTATTTCAATACGTATTCTTGCTTTTTATAAGTGGACGCCTGTGATTCCCCGCTCTCTAAATAGTCTGGGCCTTCCTGATATTTTTTCACGCACAAACAGTTGAGTCACCGTGTGAATGCAATACCAATCTTAAATAAACACGGAAGTTTAGACGCCACTAATTAATATTTTAAATTAATTAATTAAATAAATAGTGAATAAAAGTAGGTTATATGATAGAAGTCCAAAAAGGCTATAGTCAGACCAATTACCGGCTTTGAAAATCCCTCGTTCGTTTCGCATTCGGGTTTTCAAAACTAGTAATTATGGTATGTTTTATAAGAGTTTATTTTCAAAGCGTGTTGTGTACTACATTTTTAAATTAAATGACAAAAACACAGTGATATAAGTATAAGGGCGTGTCAGAAATTTGATTTATTGTCATGACGTCATCTTCGAAGCAGCAAGTACGATTTGTTTTCAAGTTTGGGTATTTCTGTACGTGTGTTACTTGTAGTGGTAATTTATCAGTTATTGCGATTGTCCCTTATTAGTTATTATCATCTAAGAATGCGATGTTATGCTGTTTTTGGGTGCTCAAATTACAATCGGAAAATTATGGGAATTTATATCTTTCGGGGTCCACACAACAAATTCACAAAATTCTGTTTTTGTTACATGAAGTTGGCCTGTACCTGGTGATAATAATCGTGCTTTTAAACAGGCACGTGACGAGTATAAAAGTATTTAGAACTTAATTTGAAATACCTATTGTATAAAAAAAATTTTCAAAATTCGGACCGGAAGTAACACTTTTACTCTTAGCGAGTAGCAATTTCTTTCGAATATCTCACAAAGTATGCATTCTATAAAGATTTGTTAAGAGTAAGTACTTATAATAGGATTTTGAATAATTTATATAAAAAAAAATTCTTAAAATTTGGCGTATTTTTCTAAGAAGATAAAACTATTTAAAACAATTTAGAACAATTTTGTATAATATGGCACGCTCATACGTATAAGAAGGTGGCCCCAACTCATTATTACGTTTGGTACTAAGTCGACGATGGTTTCTTCCATTAGTCGAGTATCTTTCATCCATGTTATTCCTGTCTGTTTTATCACTACATAATTGAACTCACAAATGCGAAAACTTTAAATTGATAACTTGTACTGCATCAGGTGCGTGACAGTTTTGAATCAAGACATGTGGTCACGACCGATCATCGTGATCTCGCGCGTTCGGGTTGGGAAGTGGTGTGGGGTATAAAGGGACGGAAAATTATGAAAATATGCGTTTCGGACGTTAATATTCATTGTAGAAAAACAATAAAAACACTAAAGTACATAAAAATTAACTCTACAACGTCGCCCTTTCTCGAATTTTCTTTTTGTTTGTTTTTTTTTGGAAGTTATTAAATATATTTTTTGATAGAATAAGATATAAAAAAAAATAAAACGTTGTATCATTTCTAAATATACTTAACTACATATACAATCAATGAAATTCATAATATATTCTATAGTTTTTGCAAAAAACGGAAACTAAAATCAGCGCCATTTCTCGTTTCCGAAACACATTAAATGCATTTCACCTTTCGCCTTAAGACGGGCGTTTACCAACAAATAGAAACTTATGCAACTTAAATTACCCGCGGGACGGGTAGACGCAAGGGGGTGTGAGTAAGTGAAGCTACACGATATTCGGTTTCCTTCACAGCGCTTCGGTTATATTCATAGATTAAGGAATACTATAGATGGGAAACATATTGCTGTGACTCTTGCAAATTGAGATTTATATAAAAATAATTTAAATTATTCAATCAATAAGTAAGTAAGAATCAAGCATACATCCTAGTGCTAGGCCTTACGCTAGACTAAGATTCAATAAATTTTCTGCAAAATAGTAGGTTAGGCAATTTTACATTTAACTAGCTCAGTTAAGAATGACTAAAGAAATTTTTCTCTCAGGGGCAGAAAATATAAATAAACTCTCCAATCAACTTGAATGCTCTTTAGTTATTACCAGGTCAGGAAAAGTAAAAAAAATGCAAAATAAACCTTATCATCTAGTTTATTAAAAAAAAGTATCAAAGAAAGAGAAATTTTAAATTACACAAATATATTTACAAAAATTTAAATATTTCAAAACATCATATAAAATCACACATATCATGATCAAATAGTCAAAATAATAAAGAAATTATAATTAACGAAAGCATAACATCGAGAAAAAAAAAATATATTTTAAAAATAAACGTGATTATCATGATTTATATTCGTCAAAGATACATGTAAACAATCAACATTTTTAATAAAATAAAATTTATTGCATATTGTGAATTGTACTGGAATATGAATAACCAAAAATTACGCGAATTATTATTTACAAGAATATAAACATTAAGGAAATGGCTTTGCCCTAATTAGTCCTGCCTGGCGCCTTTGCTCGCTCCCAAGACAGTACCATCAGAAAGCAAATTCACACTGGTAGGTACCCCAAAGTTCCACCCTACGAGTATGCTTTTCAACTCGTTGGACACAACCCGAACATACACTACTATGTGCTCACCCCTTAAGGTATATATATAAATTTAAATTTAATAAAAAAAAATAATGTCTTTGTGCATTCAACCAATTAACTCAGCCCTGATTAGTTCTGCCTGGCGCCTTTTCTCGCTCCCAAAACAGTACCACCAAGACTAATTCGTGTTTTAAGGATTCACCAGGACTCCATGCTATGAATTAAACAACTACTTAATTCATCGCACACATCCCTGATCCATTACCCAACACTTTAATATCAAATACACAAACACTATACAATATACTTGATATACATTTAAAAAAAAAATATATAATAAAATAAAACTTTACCTCACTCTGAGATTCTAATACAAAACACCACTCAAGAAAATTTTGTACAACACTACATACACATTTATAACAAACATTATTAAATCACCTTAATTCTTCGTACATCGCTTCAAACTCATCCATCTCATATATATATATATCAAAGAAAAACTCGATCACCGTTCAATTATTCTATATATACATAAAACAAAATTATTAACCACAAATATTCTAATCTGGTAAATAAAATAGTAAAGAAAATGTTTATTAAAACACCAAGTGTTTGTATAAAAAAAAATTATTATGCTACTCAACTTGATCGTTACAGTCACTAAAATGCTTTATCATAATGCATGGTGTAATAACCCTACATACAAAACAAAACATTCTAGAAAAATAAAAAAAAATTCAAAGTTCTAATTAAATAAAACTGTTCCGAACATAAATAATTATTTCCAAAAATAATTACAAGTCTCAATGTAAACCAAACTCCAAATTTAAAACGATATCTAATTCATAAAATTATTCTAAGTTCCACTTCGGTTGAAAAATTCTATAAGTACAGTAAAATTATTACGGAAAATATTACAAGTTCTAATTCTTGTTGAAAATTTATAAGTGTCGTTAAATCTCTTTGAAAATTATTCTAAGTTCAAATTCATGAATAAACTTCTAGTTAATATAACATTTTTACTTTTAAGAGGAAGAAGAGGTTTCCACCTACTTCTTGTTTTGTTTTGAGAGAGCCGATTTTCACCAGGCCTCTAACGTTTTCTCATCGGTTCCGGTCTTATATTAATATTTTTCTTCACAAAAACGTCCCGCTCTTCTCGGTACGATACGATTCCACCTCCAGAAATACATAGCTGCAGTGCTGCACCACCCGGGAAAACAGCGCTTACTAATCTTTCAAAAAGGTAAACAAATATGTAAATATCAACTTGTTTACATATTCATGACTCGTCTAATGCATCTAGCGAAGAATATTGTTTTCGCCGGGCCAAACGGTCGATCTCTCCCAGTCACGGTATTCTTCGTGCGGGAAACACTTTCTTGTCATCATTCACGTAATATTTTATGCTTAT
Organism: Amphimallon solstitiale; assembly: GCA_963170755.1. Classification (NCBI taxonomy): domain Eukaryota; kingdom Metazoa; phylum Arthropoda; class Insecta; order Coleoptera; family Scarabaeidae; genus Amphimallon; species Amphimallon solstitiale. The sequence continues at coordinate 118,232,849 of OY720677.1, forward strand.
TCTAATATTATAGTTTTTATAAAAATTATAATAACATTCTTATATTATTTTTCGTAAATAAAAATTAAATTTTGGCAAAATATTGACTTAATGAATATTTATATACACATCATGATAAAAATAAATAAAAGAACAATTAATTAAATTAAATCTTGAAGTGATCTTGATTATGCCTATTTATAATTTACCACCCAACTCAAGGTCATTGCAGTATGTATAAAGAATGAGTACTTACGGAACTGTTGATGTTGTTGATGTTTTATAATAAGCAAATTTTCGCTTGTCCATAACTGTTATATTATTTTACACTCGAATATTATAGGTATATATGACATTTAAATGCCAGTGACAGTTTGTAATTAAACTGTCACTCGCATTTCTTCCGATAGATTTTCGTCTTCGCTAGGACCGGTAGAGATACCGTAAAGTGGGGATAGGCGACGCGTAAAGTCTTGTGTGAAAAGGTTTACTGTTTAATATTTTTTATCTTTAAAAATAAGTACATAAATTTGATTTTTTGTTTATATGGCACATCAAATGTGCAGCTAGCGCGTAGAGGTCGTTTTTTTCTTTTGTGTACATGCCTTAGTTAGTAGACATTAATCAGATTCATGCATTTCTAAGACACATAACTTTTTTAAGAAAATAAATTATAGTCTATTTTTTAATTAGGAAGAGTGTTTTTAAATTGAAGCGCTAAAAGTGGACCATTCGATTGGTTGTTTTTGTGCCCAAATAACACTCACTTAATTTAATTGACAGTTATTTCTAGTCATTTAACAGTTGTATTTGTTGCATGCATATCAGTGCGTATACACATAACAGAACGTACATAACTTATTGCATAAATTTGTAGTACAAAAACGGACCTTGACATTCTAAATTGATGCCTTTTGCATCACTAACCCAAATTTGAGATTCTAAAATTACAAAATGAGTTTAAAAAACGCGAAACAGCGATGCCTTAATTTTCGATAGGTAAACGTCCCTCTTAAGAGGGGTTCACACTGATGCAATTTCTTGCAGCGATTTATCGCATGTGAAAAGTTGCATCAACGTTGCAATTTTTAAGAGTTGCACGGCTGGTTCACACTGATCAGGAAGTACGAGCAATTTTTCACAAATGCATTTTTTTTGTGGTACTACCAACATGAAATAATTATATGTCATCATTACTTTCAATGTATAGTGATGAATAATAATACATGTGCTCTGGTACATTTCATAAGACAGGTTGGCAGCGTAAAAGTTACTAAAAAATCGCATGCAATTTGTTCAGAAAATAGAACACGCTCTAATACGTGCAACTTTTCACATTCGATAGATTGCTGCAACATATTGCAAAATGTGAACGCGAATTTTCGTGCAACTGTTCATAAAAGTGGAATAAAAGAAAAGTTTTTCATTGAACAACGTATTTTTGTTACCTAAATTGATTTTTCTGCTTCGCGCTGAGTAAATTAATTAGGATATCTTATCACAAAAATTTGCCCACGATGAGATTTGAACTCATGACCTTCTTAATGCCGTCAAGATGCGCTACCAACTGCGCCACGAGGGCTTGAGTTCATATCTACTTAAACGTCTTGATATCATCAAGTGACAGATTGAAATAATACATTTTTATCCGGCAGTTCGGAAATGAATGTGTAAATTTGAATTTTAATTATTTTTAAAATTCTGTTTTTCTCAGCGGAGAACCACCTAAATTGATTTTTCTGCTTCGCTCTGAGTAAATTAATTAGGAAATTTTATCACAAAAATTTGCCCACGATGAGATTTGAACTCATGACCTTCTTAATGCTTCAAGATGCGCTACCAACTGCGCCACGAGGGCTTGAGTTCATATCTACTTAAACGTCTTGATATCATCAAGTGACAGATTGAAATAATACATTTTTATCCGGCAGTTCGGAAATGAATGTGTAAATTTGAATTTTAATTATTTTTAAAATTCTGTTTTTCTCAGCGGAGAAATACCTAAATTGATTTTTCTGCTTCGCACTGAGTAAATTAATTAGGAAATTTTATCACAAAAATTTGCCCACGATGAGATTTGAACTCATGACCTTCTTAATGCCGTCAAGATGCGCTACCAACTGCGCCACGAGGGCTCGTGGTGCAGGTCATGAGTTCAAATCTCATCGTGGGCAAATTTTTGTGATAAAATTTCCTAATTAATTTACTCAGCGCGAAGCAGAAAAATCAATTTAGGTATTTCTCCGCTGAGAAAAACAGAATTTTAAAAATAATTAAAATTCAAATGTATTTTTGTTGGCAAGCAATGAAGTTATTGAGGCAGAGTACACATCACCGCCAATTAATTAATGTCACAAGAATCTTTTTAACTATTTGTAATTTGTAGCACTACTGTCGTGTTCAGTGTTACGTTTTTCTTTTTTCATTTCACACTTTCTATGTAGCTAACAAATAAACCTATCTTGCACACGAAATTAATGTCCCATAACTTTAATCCGGACACAGAAGAGTCATTGTTTTCAGTGCGAAATGACTCTAAAGTATGCTCTTCCGACAATCTCAACAGTTAATTTTCTGTAGTCATACACGCACGCACACAGCGATATGCAAGTGTGCCGTATTGCCAGCGTACGAGCAGAGCAGAATTTTAAACACGCGGATGTATTCCCTAGGGTTTCCCGGTGTAGAAATAGAGACACCGCCGCCGGTCCAACCGCACAACTTACCGACGCGCGACGTAACTAATATTCATGTTGGCCGCGTCTACCACGACACAGTTACTTCATTGTCGGCGTCTTATTTTTCATCATAATCTGTCACGCTTGCAGTATACTTCAAAGCGATGCACACGCCAAAATGACATGTTACTTAGTATGTAAGTAGACGTACAGGTTTCTGTTCCAGATATTTATACCGGAAATGCATATCTTGCGTGGCTAATATCCGGTTTTGTTTCTTTGTGAATTTCTTTATGCAAGTTAGAAGTCTTTAATGTCCTATATTTTGTGATGAGCGCCGTTGCTAATTTCCATGTTAGAAAATGTGGTGTTTATGAGTTTCCTGTATTGCCGTTTTACTCCGCAAAGCGGAAATATCAAAGACGTTCATTGGCAATTTACTGTCTAGATAATTAATGCAAATCTTTTAGAAAATCAATTCCAATCTTCATTTAATTACATGTTACGGGGCTTTTCGTTTGTTACGAAGGTGTATTCCTATATTATCTATCTAACCATTGTCGTTTTATTTCTTTGAAAGAATATAAAAGAACAATATGTAAAAAAATATATGTATATATAAAGTTTAATTCAATCTAATATGAATTTTAACTTTCATAAGCACGATTATTTTACATCTAAAATTTTAACATTTATAACAATTTTCCCCAATTAATATAATTCAAATAACTAACCTTAGGCTAGGCGCACACATGCAATTTTCAGTTGCGCAACAGTTTGGTCGTCTGAGTGACTGCAAAGCATTTATACCGGGTGTCCACACGAAAACTTTATATTGAATTATTTCTGGTGTTTTTGAAGACAAAAACTTGAAATTTTGGGTGGTTGTTCAGGATATAGGGGGACAATGAATAGTGTATTTCATACCGCCCCATCGGGTCACCCGCCGCCGCCGACCACCCCCACTCCAATATTTTAAATGACACCCTGTATTTTTTTTGGTGGTTTTGAAAGAACACAATTTTCTTGATATTCCTATGTGAAAAATCTAGTAACACACATTATGACATTTATGAGATATTTAAATTTAAAAGTTTCAGATATCAGAAATTATTAACTCCGAAAAATCATAAGTTAGTCATGGAAATAGTTTGCTTTAAATTAGAATTGTCAAAATTGTGACTTTTGTGTTTCATTAATATTAATACTTGTAAAATTGTTCTTAAAGTTTCGGCTTTTTCGCTGAAATGGTTTATACTCTTGAAGAGAGAACTGAAATAGTGATTTTGTATGGGATTGCAAACAAAAATTATTCCCAAGCGGCGACGTTATTCAATGAAAACCATCCAAACAGAAACGTATCTGTTGCTTATGTCAGAACGCTAATAGAAAAATTTTTGCAAACTGGATCTGTAAATAATAAAAAACGGAATACGAATAATTGTGGTGTACTAAATGAAGCTATGCAACTAGCAGTTCTTGGGCATATTAATTTAGACCCAATTTTTCGTTGAGAAAATTATCCGAAGTTTCGGGAGTGCCAAAATCAACCTGCCATAAGATATTAAAATTAAACAAAATGCACCCTTATAAAATTCAACTTCACCAAGAGTTGGGTGACGGTGATTTCGACAGAAGAGTCGAATTTTGTGAAATAATGACAGATATGATTCGGCAAAATGGAAATGTTTTGCGAAGTATTTGCTTTAGTGATGAAAGTTGCTTTTACTTAAATGGTCTTGTGAATAGACACAACTGTCGATATTGGAGCGACGTAAAACCCCATTTTTTCCGAGAAGGCAACACACAATATCCCCAAAAAATTAATGTATGGGCTGGAATTCTTAATAACCAAGTAATTGGCCCGATATTCTTCCAGGAAAATTTAAATGGACCTAAGTACTTACAATTTTTGGAAGAGCTAATACATCCTCTTATCATACAGTGTCTAGAAGAAAACTTGAATGAAATAGAGGAGGAGCAATTATATTTTCAACAAGATGGAGCTGGGCCACATTACTGTTTAGACGTTAGGAATTATTTGGATAATATTTTCCCAGGACATTGGATTGGACGTAGGGGCTCTATTGAATGACCAGCTCGCTCCCCCGATTTAACTCCCCTAGATTTCTTTTTGTGGGGACATTTGAAGTCTGTTGTTTATAAGACACCGCCACAATCAATAGCTAATTTACGTAATAGAATAACAGAGGAATGTCGAAATTTAACACCACAAGTGTTCGAAAATGTTAGAAATGCTTTTGAAAATAGACTTTATTTATGTTTAAATGTAAACGGTGAACAATTTGAGCATTTAATTTAACTAAAATGTTGTGAATAAATCTTGTTTTAAGTATTTCCATGACTAACTTATGATTTTTCGGAGTTAATAATTTCTGATATCTGAAACTTTTAAATTTAAATATCTCATAAATGTCATAATGTGTGTTACTAGTTTTTTCACATAGGAATATCAAGAAAATTGTGTTCTTTCAAAACCACCAAAAAAAAATACAGGGTGTCATTTAAAATATTGGAGTGGGGGTGGCCGGCGGCGGCGGGTGACCCGATGGGACGGTATGAAATACACTATTCATTGTCCCCCTATATCCTGAACAACCACCCAAAATTTCAAGTTTTTGTCTTCAAAAATACCAGAAATAATTCAATATAAAGTTTTCGTGTGGACACCCGGTATGAAAGTGCGCACACATGCAACTAACGTGCAACTATAAATTCGAGCAACCAAACAGTTTGTGTTTTGTCACAAACTAAACGATTGCGCAACTGCATGCAACTCATTTGTGTCATATACACTCGGATTCAAGAAAGATGATCCCTGCGTCACTACTATATAATTCTATCACAGACAATACTTCCAGACAAACCGTCCTTACCTAGCAAACGGCAACTCTATATTTAGTTTAAAAATACGCCAAAAGAGGCCACTAATAGTGCGAATACGCAAATTAAATTTATCTCATGTTGAAATGCCATCGAGTTTGGCAAATATCTGCACAGAAATAGTTCGCACTATTACATACGAGATGACACTCGTGCGAATTGTGCATAGAGAGAGCGCATTTTCTTCTAAATAGTGCAGCTTGTTAGGACGTTTAGACAAATCCATTACGAAGCGGGCGTGCAGAAAACGAAAGGAGCGACAGAGTCTACCCCATATAGTTGTATTTTTGTACCGTACTCCGACATACGTGTTTTTTCTTCACAGAAAAAAAAAACATGAAAAGAAAAAGTGTCTAGGCTTATTCACAAAATAAAATAACAGCGTTTTGTTTGATTTTAATTTTATTTATATCGGTGGATTATGACTTTATTTTCGAACCGCCAGAATTTCGATTTTTAAGAAAAGGGGACTGAAAAAATATCGATTTTTCCTATTACCTCAGCCAGTTTTGATTTTTTCATTGTAATAGTTTATCAGTATTTGGTAACAATATCATTTTGTAATAATAGAACATTATATTACTTGAGAAAATATATATTTAATAAACCCTGCTTATATTAGATGTTTATTATAAATCACAATAAAGTATTGTTATTGAACTGCATCATACAAAAACTACCTTGAACACTGTAATGTGCAGAAAGTGCAAGTCATTCCGCCCCTTGCAAAATCGTTTTTTCCTATTATCTTGGCCAATTTCGACTTTTTCTTTGAAATACGTTGGGACAATTTAGAACAAACCTAGAACAACCTGAAACGACTGTCAGAAAGTTTTTCGAAATTGATACCGGAAGTAGGTCTTTTAGGTACTCTTATCAAAAATCAGTTTTTTGGAAATATTTCGCAAGTCATGCTTTTGAGACAGGTACGCTACGAATATAAAAGTATTTAAAACTTAATTTTAAATATCTTTTGTAAAAAAAAATTCAAAATACGGACCGGAAGTATCAGTTTTACTCTTATCGAATAGCTATTTTTTGCCAATATGTAGTAAATTATGCATTCTATAAATATTTGTCAACAGTACGAAAGTATTTAGAGTTGGTTTTGAAATATTTTTTGTATAAACGAAATTTCAAAATTCGGACCGGAAGTAACACTTTTACTCTTTGCGAGTAGCAGTTTCTTTCGAATATCTGGCAAAGTATGCATTCTATAGAGATTTATTAAGAGAATAGAGGTACTTATAATGGGTTTTTAATTAATTTTTGTATAAAAAAAAATTTAAAACTCTATAATTTGAAACGCTCATACGTATAAGAAAGTCGTGTGGTGGCCACACCTCATTTTTCCTATTAACTCAGCCAATTATGATTTTTTATTTGAAATACTTTGGAACAATCTAAAACAAACCTAGGATAACCTAGAACAACCGTCAGAATTTCGATTTTCGAAAAAAGGGGGGCCAACTTCTCACTTTTGGATATAGTTTTTTGGCAATATCTTTTGATATATAAGATACGGTCTTGATGTATTAGAACAGTGTTTCGAACAAATCTAGAACAACCTGAAACAGAATTTTAATTTTCTCAAAAAGAGGGGCTATAAGAAAATCTCTTTTCCTATTAACTCCAGCCAATTAAGATTTTTTTTTAAATACTTTGGAACAATTTAAAACAAACCTGGAACGACCGTCAGAATTTTGATTTTCGAAAAAAGGGGCCCTGGCAAAAAATTGTTTTGTTTTTCCCATTTTCTCGGCCGATTATGATTTATTTTTGAAATACTTTGGAACAATTGAGAACCAATTTAGAGCAACCTGGAACAACCGTCACAATTCCGAATTCCGAAAAAAGAGGTCTAACTTCACACACCCAAAAGTGAAACTAAAACGACATGTGCGTGTATCGTTAAGAATTTTTCGAATTTCCGGAATATGTCACAGAGTGAGTAATTAAGAATTATTTGGATTACTAAATACTCGCACACGCAACCAGCACTTCGTACCTATACAATACCACTTGAAGGAAAAACTTTAAGACCTACCACCTGACGAGTTCAAGAAAAGGGTCAAAGGGCTGTTGATGGAGAGGAAGTACTACGGCGTCGAAGATTTTCTGGCAGTTAATGCGAGCTGCTGAAGTATATAACATTCTATCCTTTTTTATTATTTGATTATATCGTTGATCTTGTTATATATACTTTAATTTAAATTAATTAGTTATGCCCAGTACTTTGGTAGTTTTTATAAATCTTTTTCAGTAATCTGGTTTTTAATTTCTTTTGATAATAAATGGCAGTAAAATATCTTTCAAATAGTGACAAACATCTATCGATAATGTCAATAAATTCTGGCGCTCGTGCTGTAAGACCATGTTCAGATTTTATGCTTATGTTACCGTAAGTTTTGTGCAAAATAAGTAATTTTGTAGCGTCGTTCAAGTGTAAGTTTGTTGTTGAAAATAGTTTACACGACAAACAATTAAATTCTTCCAAACACTTTCTAATTAAATAGGCCGCAAAATAAACAATAGCGCATTCTTGTAGATATGCTTCAGTAGTCGGCCCAGTTAACGTTGACATTTCCTTAACTGGTGACGATGAAGAAAAAGAAGAAGAGGAGGAAGAAGAAGAAGAAAAAGAAGAGAATTCACAGTGGACTTCATCATAGTCGGGTAGAGACATTATTTCCATCATTTCGTCAGTGTCAGGTTCATAATTTGCACTTGAGGGGTGGTTTCATCAGTGAGTTAATGGCGACACCCCCTTGCAGTTGGATTACGATTATAACCACCTTTTTGTAGAACAACCGAGAAAAAATTTTCAATTACGTCTTGATTTAACCGACTAGTTAAAATATACTGTTTTTCTCCTTGAAACAGCTGTAGCACTCCTTTCACTGTTTGCAACAATCCATCAAAACATATTTGCAAATGCTTTGCAAACTAGATTTAGCGTCTGTGACTTCCAAACTTTCACAACTGCAGAAGCGTAACCAGGGGAGGAGGGGTTTGAGGGTTAGAACCCACCCGCCCCCATCATAAAAAAGAAAAGGGTCATTAAGTACTTTTTTAAAAGTCTTGACAAATGTATTATTTTTACACACTCTGATGGAAAGGAATAGAACTACTACAAGTACTGACAAATGCGAAAGAAAACGGGTTTGAAAAATGGACGATCATGGCATATCTTTGCAGTGACCCCCCCTATGGTCAAGGTCTAGTTACGCATATGCATAACTGTATACTTCTAGAACAAGTAGCCTCGCGTTACACAAGAAATATACCGATTAGAGATCTACCTGAAGTCATAGCGACTCAACAAAACATTAGGAATAAAAAATGAGGTGTGGCCACCACACTACTTTCTTATACGTACTAGCGTATCAAATTATAGAATTTTCAGATTTTTTTAATCAAAAATTATTCAAAATCCTATTCTAAGAGTAGGGTACTTACGCCGATTCTGGCGCCTCCTCCCCCTCTCACCCAGATCCCCCTCACCCCCCTCGCCCTAGTGGCGCCCTCTGCCAACCCAACTGATGTGGCGCCCCCTCGCGGTCGCCAACCCAACTAAAAATTGCAGATTTCATCATTACCAACCCAACTAAAATTGCAGATTTCATCATTACCAACCCAACTAAAAATTGCAGATTTCATCATTACCAACCCAACTAAAATTGCAGATTTCATCATTACCAACCCAACTAAAATTGCAGATTTCATCATTACCAACCCAATGTGGCGCCCTCTGACGGCCACTAACCAAACTAAGAAATGGCAGATTTCATCATTACCAACCCAATGTGACTCCCTCTCACAGCCACTAACCAAGAAATGGCATCTCTCATGATTACCATAATGCAGCATCCTCTCACGGTCACTAGCCAAACTAAGGTGACGTCAGACAAAATGGCTGACCATCAAGATGGTCTTTGTTTCTAGAGAATTCCTGAATAAATTACCCGGCTTGCTATCGCGCTTCTCAATGTACTTCAAACAGGTCTAAACATGTTTCCAGCGGAAACCGCAACGGCTGTCTGCTTCTGTGATAGCCGCATGCATGAAATGTATATCTTACTTATAAAATAAAATAAAACAAACAATATATTTTTTTAAGAAAAACAATTTATTTATTATTATTTATAAATTAACAATATTATTTTAAATTAACAATATCTCCAAGCTTCATACCATCAAGATGGTCGATAAAAATATAAACTTTACATCTAAGATCGGCATACCATTTCAAAATTATAAAATAAATATACAGTATGCTACTGGACGAGATAGCAACCAAGTATGAATATACAGGACGTTTCAAAGGTAGGGACTTTTAGAAAAGCAAGAAGGCGAATCCAAGATGGCCGCCAAAAATCTAATAAACTAATGTCACGTCAAGCATCCAATCTATCAAAACCATGCACTCGAACTCCTATGAAACATCATCTCAAAACCATCGCTAGAATCAGCTCACGTCATGAAGCGGTTCTGAAACCCCTATATTAAAACCACACATTCAAACCACTATCAAATCCCTCTTTTCTCAAAAAGCCATCCAACCATCCATCAATCCATCCATCCATCCATACATCCATACATCCATCCACCCAACCATCAATCCATCCATCCATCCATCCATCCATACATCCATCCAACCATCCATCCAACCATCCATCCATCCAACCATCCATTAATCCATCCATCCATCTGGACGAGATAGCAACCAAGTATGAATATACAGGACGTTTCAAAGGTAGGGATTTTTAGAAAAGCAAGATAGCGAATCCAAGATGGCCGCCAAAAATCTAATAAACTAAGGTGACGTCAGGCATCCAATCTATCAAAACCATGCACTCAAACTCCTATGAAACATCATTTCAAAACCATCGCTAGAATCAGCTCACAACCGGATCATGAAGCGGTTCTGAAACCCCTATATTAAAACCACACATTCAAACCACTATCAAATCCCTCTTTTCTCAAAAAGCCATCCAACCATCCATCAATCCATCCATACATCCATACATTCATCCATCCATCCATCCAACAATCAATCCATCCATCCATCCATCCATCCATCCATCCATACATCCATCCATCCATCCATCCATCCAACCATCCATCCATCCAACCATCCATTAATCCATCTGGACGAGATAGCAACCAAGTATGAATAAACAGGACGTTTCAAAGGTAGGGATTTTTAGAAAAGCAAGATGGCGAATCCAAGATGGCCGCCAAAAATCTAATAAACTAAGGTGACGTCAGGCATCCAATCTATCAAAACCATGCACTCAAACTCCTATGAAACATCATTTCAAAACCATCGCTAGAATCAGCTCACAACCGGATCATGAAGCGGTTCTGAAACCCCTATATTAAAACCACACATTCAAACCACTATCAAATCCCTCTTTTCTCAAAAAGCCATCCAACCATCCATCAATCCATCCATACATCCATACATTCATCCATCCATCCATCCAACAATCATTCCATCCATCCATCCATCCATACATCCATCCATCCATCCATCCATCCAACCATCCATCAATCCATCCATCCATCTGGATAACATAGCAACCAAATATTAATATACAGAACATTTCAAAGGTAGGGATTTTTAGAAAAGTAAGATAGCGAATCCAAGATGGCCGCCAAAAATCTAATAAACTAAGGTGACGTCAGGCGAAATGGCCGACTATCAATATGATCGATCAAAATATAAACTCAACTTCTAGAAAATACCCAACTCCATATCACGCATCACAACAACAACCACCACCACAACCACCCAACATAGTTTCAAACGCCACAATACCAGACCAACTTAGGAAGATACATCTAGGTCAAACCCCAACACAACATACTTTCAAACGCCACCACCGCGGATTTACATCTAAGATCGGCATACTTTGTCAAATCATAAAATAAATATATAGTATGGTACTGGATAACATAGCAACCAAACATGAATATACAAGACATTTCAAAAGTAAGACTTTTAGAAAAGTAAAATAATGAGCCCATATTTTTAAGAAAACAATTTATTAAAAATAAAACAACTACACACATCAAACAAACCTCAACCATACTTTCAATTTCACAAATATCAAAATTTAAACAAAACAATCAAATGCAAAGGCAAGGAATGTTCTCGAGATGACCCATATAGTGCAATATAACAATGCAGTAAAACGATAGAGGTGAGATACATGGTCTATCAAAAATTTTTATTACCCACTTTTTTCAGCAATCAAAACTTTTTTGACAAAACACTATACATATGAAAATAGACATAACATTAAATATTTCCATTTTAGAGATACCCCAGTTTAATCTCAATTTTAAATAACATAAATTCTTAAATTGATTTAGTTAACTTTCTTATAATATTTAAAAAAAGGTTGAAAAAGAAAACATACTAAGTCCCACAACAGATAAAATATGTACTATCTTTTCACACTTCATGTTTAGTACCATCATTAGAAGAAATATGCTTGAGGTACAGCTTTTAATATGAAATTTAGAGGTTTTTATGCAAAATACATAGTTTATCACTAATAAAACTAATTTTGAAACACATTGTCCACATAGCAAATACCACTTCCTGTACATTTTAAAAAATAACAATTTTTATATATCATAAAAGAACCAAACAAAAAACTAATATAAAGACAGCATTAACGTTCTAGCCAAAAGATTTACAAAAATATTAAATATATACTTGTTCTAAAAATGCTTCTATCTCTCTTTTACAGTTTATGTTTGTACAGCAGCGAATGTATTACATTCCCTTTGAAATTACATAAAAATCCATGCAATACACTTAAAACATTTGAAAAATCATGTTTGGTAAGCCCACTATATATCAATATTTAAGACAAAAAATTATTATTAATTTTCCATCTACAGATACCCCTGCTTAATATCAATTTGAATTAACATAAATTCATAAAATGAGTCTATCTTTTACAGTTCGTGGGTTGTACTATCATTAGAAGAAATATGATTGACGAGCGGCTTTTAATATGAAATTTAGAGGTTTTTACACAAAAACATAGTTTATGCCTAATAAAAACTAATTTTGAAACACATTGTACACATAGCAAATACCACTTCCTATACATTTAAAAAATAACAATGTTTATACATCATAAAAGAACGAAACAAAAAACTAATATAAAGACAGCATTAACGTTCTAACCGAATTCGAGCCATACTTTCCCATGTTTTGTGAGCTGTTGCATTGTCCTGTTGGAAATACCCATGTAAAAGTTCGTCATCATGAAGATTTTGTAAAAACGGTTCAAGTAAATTATTTCGATATCTCTCAGCATTTATCGATCCTTCAAAAAACACAGGTCCAAATATACGCCTTCTAGAAACCGCTAGCCAAACACCAATTTTTCGCGGATGGAGAGGCGATTGAATAAACTCATGAGGATTCTCCGAAGACCAAATACGCATATTTTGTTTGTTTATATAGCCGGATAGGTGAAACCATTCTTTTTGTATATATTTGTAGAGTAAAAGCAGCATTCGATCGACTAAGAAATAGTAGCACTTAAAACATTTGAAAAATCATGTTTGGTAACCCTACTATTTAAGACAAAAATTATTATTTATTTCCATTTACAACAGATAGCCCACTATTTATCAATATTTAAGGGCAAAAAATTATTATTAATTTCCCCATTTACAACAGATTTCCGTGTTTAATCTCAATTTTTAAATAACATAAATTCTTAAATTGATTTAGTTAACTTTCTTATAATATTTAAAAAAGGGCGAGAAAGAAAACATACTAAGTCTCACAACGGATAAAATATATGCTATCTTTTTACAGTTCATGTTTTTGTACTATCATTACAAGAAATAAGCCTCGCGATTAGCTTTTAATCTGAAATTTAGATGCTTCATAAAACCACCTCAGAGACACTAAAAAATTATGATTTTCAGCTCAACCAACCATTCAAAAAGTTGATACATCAAATTCGTGAATATTAATATCACTCTACACTCTTAACAAAAAATTTAGCAGAAGTCTCACATTAAATGAATACAAAATTTATATATGCACTACATTAAATGAAGATTGAATTTTATACACTGCTTATATCACCAGAAATTTTGTTACAAGATTATATGATTAGATAGACTCATGACTAAGCCTAAACGGACACCAGGCTTTCAATATGTAGTAAAGTTTTTTTCTTCATACATTTAATATAAACTAATGATCTATCTTTAGAAAGCATCCACAGGTCCATTAGAACTTGTGGGTGGTGCAACATCTACTTTAACCCTCTTCTTAGACGGTCCGGCAACATGCTCACATGTATCCACACCCTCCCTACAAATACCGCAAACAAAATTGCGGTGGAGGGTATTCACATGTCGCTTCATGTTATCACGCCGGGTGAAGGATTTTCCGCAAATGATGTAATTCATTCTATGAAAAACAAATTAAAAATAATTAATATAATAAATTTAAGAGAATAAAAAGCTATTGAAACCTAATTTTTAATATATCGAAATCGCTAATTTATTTGACTGATCAGCGTATATTTAACTAAAAATACCTGTATTATTCAGAATTTATTTAAATTATTAAAAAAAATCTCTTTAAAGAACCATATAAAATAATTAACTTAATTATATAAATTCACATACTTATACATTAAAAACAATTTAAAGAAAGCACTAAATGCAAAAAATACTTGTATTATACAAAATTTATTTAAATTATTGAAAAAATCTTTTTAAAGAACCGTATAAAATAATCAACTTAATTATATAAATTTACACGCTTAAACGTTAAAAACAATATAAAGAAGCTACTAAATGCATATAAAATACTTTGAGGCACCCTGGATTAATTGTATATAAAAATAATATTCAATAAAATATTCAATAAAATTTGCATCATTAAATTATTAAGAATAGCCTTATAATTGAAAAACAATTTTTAAAAAGTCCTATAAAATTTTAGAGCGGTAGAAAAACTAATGGAAACTATGATCCGCGTATATTTAACTAAAAATACCTGTATTATTGAGAATTTATTGATAAAACCTTATAAAATAATCAATTTAATAATATAAATTTACGCACTTAAGCATTAAAAACAATTTAAAGAAAACACTAAATGCATATAAAATACTTGAAACATATCCTGGATTAATTGTATATAAAAATAATATTCAATAAAATATTAATAAAATTTACGCCATTAAATTATTAAAAATAGTCTAATTGAAAAAACAATTTTTAAAAAGTCCTATGAAATTTTAGAGTGGTAGAAAAACTAATGTAAAATATTGCAAGTTAATATTATATAAATTAGGCGTTCTAAATACCTTGTAGTAAAACACAAACAAGCACTAAAAACGATGTTGACTGTTCGAAGATACTGATTATAATGAAATTAAAGATGCCGATCTACGTATATATAGATACACATCTGCGTTAGATTCCCACGCAAATGGAGTGATGCATAAAGAGAAAGACCTTTTTTTTCCCGCGCATACATATATATACATATATACGTATGCGGGCAGATGCAATTAGCGGCGGGCGCATTCCGTTCCCATGGTCGGGCTGTGTTTTAAGGAATGCACTTAATTTTTTTCGGTCGCATACCTGCATCGAATGGAGGTCGTCTGGATGATCCTTTTTTAGGGCAGGCGATGGTTAATTAATGTAAATGTATAAAAAATCTCTCGCTTACATACCTACCTCGGATTGGTGCCGTCTCGGCGGTCCTTTTATACATGTATAGACATGTTCATACGTATACTATTTTGCTATATTATTATTAATATGTATAGGTGGATTGAAATAAAAATAATAAGGTTAAAATAATTCTTTATTTTTTAGATAATTGCATAGAGTTATAATATTATTTTGCGTGCATATACATTCTTCATTAGTTTTATTATTATGATAAAAACAATGATTGACATTTTTAATAAGCTTTGGTACATCATTAAAATATTCCAAGTTAATTATGTCAATATCAACATATTGCTTAAGTAGCTCCTTTTTTTGATGTCCTTTAACATACACTCTATTATATGAGTTACAGATATTTTTTAACAAGTTAATAATATCCTTAAAATATACATAACCAGTAGAGTATTCTATATTTAAATAATTATTTTCAAGCCATCGAACGGTCCTCTGGTCTTTCTTCGATAATAGATGGAATTCAATGCTAGGTTTAAATAAAAAATGGACGCTCCTTTCTCCGTCACTTATGCTCATCTCTTTTGGATCGAAATGTTGAATCGCATAACCTTGTATGTCTATAATAAGGAATGATTGAAGTTGATCTCGAGTATCAATTGCACCTCTTTTAGCCATGAGGTCTCGCGATTGACTGAATGTTATATAATTTTCTTAACAGTGCCTGTCAGTGCACTATATTCAACGACACAATCTTGTAAAATTAACAATAAACAAGAGGTGTCCTCGCTAAACGGTAAAAATACCTAAAAATATTTCGTAAAACAAGAGTATTTTAGTTAAATATACGGAGATCCATATGAAAAACTACGAAAGTTATATTAATGTTAAATATTAAATAATTTAATTAAATGAAAACACATCGTTTCACAAAAATTATGTTTTATTAAACACTAGATATACATTTCATTTACCATAACAGTACATTATAAACCTTTCTTAATATTGATGATACAGGATCAGTTAAATTAGTATGGTTGTTAAGAAATTGGAGGAGTATTTGATAGTATTTTCTTCATAAAAGTAGTATGTATTGTAATATAAGATAGTGTTATAAACTATACAATAAATATTATTCAGTATTGGAATACACAATGAATAGCACAAATTTGAGTAGAGAAAGATAAATATTTCTAATTGCACATGTGTGAATTTGAATCTATCGGGAATATACAGAGTAATTATTTACATCTGATGGTGAAACATGGTCGCGTATTTTATATCATTCAGTAATTTAATTTGCTCTATAGCCAGACAATGAGGTGGATGCTAAGCATTAATGTGTACACACGTAATGTTATGATCGTCAGTGTAACATATATATTCAAGTCTAACACAAACTTTTTGATTTATTGAAACCCCAATAGAAATTATCACTATTTCGAGAAGAATAGTCATGTACCTGTACATATTCAAAGCCGCTGAAGTATGAGTACATTAGCAGCTGTATACGCATGTCTTTATCATCCACTTTAATGTGTTACTGTAATTCCAGTTACTTTTTTTTTTATTTATACGTACATATATTGTGAATTATTACACTAATTATAAAACAAAATTAATTATAGATAGACAAACATTATGCAGGTATATTGCAAACATGTAATGCTAAGATAATCAGAGTGATATATACATACATGTAAAGAAATTTATAGTTTATTCAATCTCATATTAAAAGAGTTATTAATATTTTTCAAATGAATACCTGGCAGTGGTGGAAAGCTGTTGAAATTTGGATAGATTAATAGTTACATATGCGAGCTTCAGAATAGCTTCTGAACATGTTGGGGAGAGGTTTAAACTGCTTTCTATTCAACATGAACTCCGGTGAACTTGTTAAAAAAAAAACCGGTTCTGTATCGGTTCAGTTTGACAGGAGCGGCTTTTAGAATTCTAAGTCATGAATGGCGCACCACAGATAGGTATTTTTTTATTAAACTGTATTATCACACCCTCTTCCGATGCCGATGCTTCACCATTTATCTTAGGGATATCCTCAGGGCTATAGCTGGATCAGCAAGAATTGCAGAACCAGCACCAGCCGTGATTATATCCTTAAGATAATTGGTGAAGCATCGGCTTCGGAAGAGGGTATGATAATACAGTTTAATAAAAAAATACCTATCTTTGGTGCGCCATTCATGACTTAGAATTCTAAAAGCCGCTCCTGTCAAGCTGAACCGATACAGAACCGGTTTTTTTTTTAACAAGTTCACCGGAGTTCATGTTGAATAGAAAGCAGTTTAAACCTCTCCCCAACATGTTCAGAAGCTATTCTGAAGCTCGCATATGTAACTATTAATCTATCCAAATTTCAACAGTTTTCCACCACTGCCAGGTATTCATTTGAAAAATATTAATAACTCTTTTAATAAGAGATTGAATAAACTATAAATTTCTTTACATGTATGTATATATCACTCTGATTATCTTAGCATTACATGTTTGCAATATACCTGCATAATGTTTGTCTATCTATAATTAATTTTGTTTTATAATTAGTGTAATAATTCACAATATATGTACGTATAAATAAAAAAAAAGTAACTGGAATTACAGTAACACATTAAAGTGGATGATAAAGACATGCGTATACAGCTGCTAATGTACTCATACTTCAGCGGCTTTGAATATGTACAGGTACATGACTATTCTTCTCGAAATAGTGATAATTTCTATTGGGGTTTCAATAAATCAAAAAGTTTGTGTTAGACTTGAATATATATGTTACACTGACGATCATAACATTACGTGTGTACACATTAATGCTTAGCATCCACCTCATTGTCTGGCTATAGAGCAAATTAAATTACTGAATGATATAAAATACGCGACCATGTTTCACCATCAGATGTAAATAATTACTCTGTATATTCCCGATAGATTCAAATTCACACATGTGCAATTAGAAATATTTATCTTTCTCTACTCAAATTTGTGCTATTCATTGTGTATTCCAATACTGAATAATATTTATTGTATAGTTTATAACACTATCTTATATTACAATACATACTACTTTTATGAAGAAAATACTATCAAATACTCCTCCAATTTCTTAACAACCATACTAATTTAACTGATCCTGTATCATCAATATTAAGAAAGGTTTATAATGTACTGTTATGGTAAATGAAATGTATATCTAGTGTTTAATAAAACATAATTTTTGTGAAACGATGTGTTTTCATTTAATTAAATTATTTAATATTTAACATTAATATAACTTTCGTAGTTTTTCATATGGATCTCCGTATATTTAACTAAAATACTCTTGTTTTACGAAATATTTTTAGGTATTTTTACCGTTTAGCGAGGACACCTCTTGTTTATTGTTAATTTTACAAGATTGTGTCGTTGAATATAGTGCACTGACAGGCACTGTTAAGAAAATTATATAACATTCAGTCAATCGCGAGACCTCATGGCTAAAAGAGGTGCAATTGATACTCGAGATCAACTTCAATCATTCCTTATTATAGACATACAAGGTTATGCGATTCAACATTTCGATCCAAAAGAGATGAGCATAAGTGACGGAGAAAGGAGCGTCCATTTTTTATTTAAACCTAGCATTGAATTCCATCTATTATCGAAGAAAGACCAGAGGACCGTTCGATGGCTTGAAAATAATTATTTAAATATAGAATACTCTACTGGTTATGTATATTTTAAGGATATTATTAACTTGTTAAAAAATATCTGTAACTCATATAATAGAGTGTATGTTAAAGGACATCAAAAAAAGGAGCTACTTAAGCAATATGTTGATATTGACATAATTAACTTGGAATATTTTAATGATGTACCAAAGCTTATTAAAAATGTCAATCATTGTTTTTATCATAATAATAAAACTAATGAAGAATGTATATGCACGCAAAATAATATTATAACTCTATGCAATTATCTAAAAAATAAAGAATTATTTTAACCTTATTATTTTTATTTCAATCCACCTATACATATTAATAATAATATAGCAAAATAGTATACGTATGAACATGTCTATACATGTATAAAAGGACCGCCGAGACGGCACCAATCCGAGGTAGGTATGTAAGCGAGAGATTTTTTATACATTTACATTAATTAACCATCGCCTGCCCTAAAAAAGGATCATCCAGACGACCTCCATTCGATGCAGGTATGCGACCGAAAAAAATTAAGTGCATTCCTTAAAACACAGCCCGACCATGGGAACGGAATGCGCCCGCCGCTAATTGCATCTGCCCGCATACGTATATATGTATATATATGTATGCGCGGGAAAAAAAAGGTCTTTCTCTTTATGCATCACTCCATTTGCGTGGGAATCTAACGCAGATGTGTATCTATATATACGTAGATCGGCATCTTTAATTTCATTATAATCAGTATCTTCGAACAGTCAACATCGTTTTTAGTGCTTGTTTGTGTTTTACTACAAGGTATTTAGAACGCCTAATTTATATAATATTAACTTGCAATATTTTACATTAGTTTTTCTACCACTCTAAAATTTCATAGGACTTTTTAAAAATTGTTTTTTCAATTAGACTATTTTTAATAATTTAATGGCGTAAATTTTATTAATATTTTATTGAATATTATTTTTATATACAATTAATCCAGGATATGTTTCAAGTATTTTATATGCATTTAGTGTTTTCTTTAAATTGTTTTTAATGCTTAAGTGCGTAAATTTATATTATTAAATTGATTATTTTATAAGGTTTTATCAATAAATTCTCAATAATACAGGTATTTTTAGTTAAATATACGCGGATCATAGTTTCCATTAGTTTTTCTACCGCTCTAAAATTTTATAGGACTTTTTAAAAATTGTTTTTCAATTATAAGGCTATTCTTAATAATTTAATGATGCAAATTTTATTGAATATTTTATTGAATATTATTTTTATATACAATTAATCCAGGGTGCCTCAAAGTATTTTATATGCATTTAGTAGCTTCTTTATATTGTTTTTAACGTTTAAGCGTGTAAATTTATATAATTAAGTTGATTATTTTATACGGTTCTTTAAAAAGATTTTTTCAATAATTTAAATAAATTTTGTATAATACAAGTATTTTTTGCATTTAGTGCTTTCTTTAAATTGTTTTTAATGTATAAGTATGTGAATTTATATAATTAAGTTAATTATTTTATATGGTTCTTTAAAGAGATTTTTTTTAATAATTTAAATAAATTCTGAATAATACAGGTATTTTTAGTTAAATATACGCTGATCAGTCAAATAAATTAGCGATTTCGATATATTAAAAATTAGGTTTCAATAGCTTTTTATTCTCTTAAATTTATTATATTAATTATTTTTAATTTGTTTTTCATAGAATGAATTACATCATTTGCGGAAAATCCTTCACCCGGCGTGATAACATGAAGCGACATGTGAATACCCTCCACCGCAATTTTGTTTGCGGTATTTGTAGGGAGGGTGTGGATACATGTGAGCATGTTGCCGGACCGTCTAAGAAGAGGGTTAAAGTAGATGTTGCACCACCCACAAGTTCTAATGGACCTGTGGATGCTTTCTAAAGATAGATCATTAGTTTATATTAAATGTATGAAGAAAAAAACTTTACTACATATTGAAAGCCTGGTGTCCGTTTAGGCTTAGTCATGAGTCTATCTAATCATATAATCTTGTAACAAAATTTCTGGTGATATAAGCAGTGTATAAAATTCAATCTTCATTTAATGTAGTGCATATATAAATTTTGTATTCATTTAATGTGAGACTTCTGCTAAATTTTTTGTTAAGAGTGTAGAGTGATATTAATATTCACGAATTTGATGTATCAACTTTTTGAATGGTTGGTTGAGCTGAAAATCATAATTTTTTAGTGTCTCTGAGGTGGTTTTATGAAGCATCTAAATTTCAGATTAAAAGCTAATCGCGAGGCTTATTTCTTGTAATGATAGTACAAAAACATGAACTGTAAAAAGATAGCATATATTTTATCCGTTGTGAGACTTAGTATGTTTTCTTTCTCGCCCTTTTTTAAATATTATAAGAAAGTTAACTAAATCAATTTAAGAATTTATGTTATTTAAAAATTGAGATTAAACACGGAAATCTGTTGTAAATGGGGAAATTAATAATAATTTTTTGCCCTTAAATATTGATAAATAGTGGGCTATCTGTTGTAAATGGAAATAAATAATAATTTTTGTCTTAAATAGTAGGGTTACCAAACATGATTTTTCAAATGTTTTAAGTGCTACTATTTCTTAGTCGATCGAATGCTGCTTTTACTCTACAAATATATACAAAAAGAATGGTTTCACCTATCCGGCTATATAAACAAACAAAATATGCGTATTTGGTCTTCGGAGAATCCTCATGAGTTTATTCAATCGCCTCTCCATCCGCGAAAAATTGGTGTTTGGCTAGCGGTTTCTAGAAGGCGTATATTTGGACCTGTGTTTTTTGAAGGATCGATAAATGCTGAGAGATATCGAAATAATTTACTTGAACCGTTTTTACAAAATCTTCATGATGACGAACTTTTACATGGGTATTTCCAACAGGACAATGCAACAGCTCACAAAACATGGGAAAGTATGGCTCGAATTCGGTTAGAACGTTAATGCTGTCTTTATATTAGTTTTTTGTTTCGTTCTTTTATGATGTATAAACATTGTTATTTTTTAAATGTATAGGAAGTGGTATTTGCTATGTGTACAATGTGTTTCAAAATTAGTTTTTATTAGGCATAAACTATGTTTTTGTGTAAAAACCTCTAAATTTCATATTAAAAGCCGCTCGTCAATCATATTTCTTCTAATGATAGTACAACCCACGAACTGTAAAAGATAGACTCATTTTATGAATTTATGTTAATTCAAATTGATATTAAGCAGGGGTATCTGTAGATAGAAAATTAATAATAATTTTTTGTCTTAAATATTGATATATAGTGGGCTTACCAAACATGATTTTTCAAATGTTTTAAGTGTATTGCATGGATTTTTATGTAATTTCAAAGGGAATGTAATACATTCGCTGCTGTACAAACATAAACTGTAAAAGAGAGATAGAAGCATTTTTAGAACAAGTATATATTTAATATTTTTGTAAATCTTTTGGCTAGAACGTTAATGCTGTCTTTATATTAGTTTTTTGTTTGGTTCTTTTATGATATATAAAAATTGTTATTTTTTAAAATGTACAGGAAGTGGTATTTGCTATGTGGACAATGTGTTTCAAAATTAGTTTTATTAGTGATAAACTATGTATTTTGCATAAAAACCTCTAAATTTCATATTAAAAGCTGTACCTCAAGCATATTTCTTCTAATGATGGTACTAAACATGAAGTGTGAAAAGATAGTACATATTTTATCTGTTGTGGGACTTAGTATGTTTTCTTTTTCAACCTTTTTTTAAATATTATAAGAAAGTTAACTAAATCAATTTAAGAATTTATGTTATTTAAAATTGAGATTAAACTGGGGTATCTCTAAAATGGAAATATTTAATGTTATGTCTATTTTCATATGTATAGTGTTTTGTCAAAAAAGTTTTGATTGCTGAAAAAAGTGGGTAATAAAAATTTTTGATAGACCATGTATCTCACCTCTATCGTTTTACTGCATTGTTATATTGCAC
The DNA here is from genome assembly GCA_963170755.1 of Amphimallon solstitiale. Classification (NCBI taxonomy): domain Eukaryota; kingdom Metazoa; phylum Arthropoda; class Insecta; order Coleoptera; family Scarabaeidae; genus Amphimallon; species Amphimallon solstitiale. The sequence goes on from OY720677.1 coordinate 118,255,781, forward strand.
TATATGGGTCATCTCGAGAACATTCCTTGCCTTTGCATTTGATTGTTTTGTTTAAATTTTGATATTTGTGAAATTGAAAGTATGGTTGAGGTTTGTTTGATGTGTGTAGTTGTTTTATTTTTAATAAATTGTTTTCTTAAAAATATGGGCTCATTATTTTACTTTTCTAAAAGTCTTACTTTTGAAATGTCTTGTATATTCATGTTTGGTTGCTATGTTATCCAGTACCATACTATATATTTATTTTATGATTTGACAAAGTATGCCGATCTTAGATGTAAATCCGCGGTGGTGGCGTTTGAAAGTATGTTGTGTTGGGGTTTGACCTAGATGTATCTTCCTAAGTTGGTCTGGTGTTGTGGCGTTTGAAACTATGTTGGGTGGTTGTGGTGGTGGTTGTTGTTGTGATGCGTGATATGGAGTTGGGTATTTTCTAGAAGTTGAGTTTATATTTTGATCGATCATATTGATAGTCGGCCATTTCGCCTGACGTCACCTTAGTTTATTAGATTTTTGGCGGCCATCTTGGATTCGCTATCTTACTTTTCTAAAAATCCCTACCTTTGAAATGTTCTGTATATTAATATTTGGTTGCTATGTTATCCAGATGGATGGATGGATTGATGGATGGTTGGATGGATGGATGGATGGATGGATGTATGGATGGATGGATGGATGGAATGATTGTTGGATGGATGGATGGATGAATGTATGGATGTATGGATGGATTGATGGATGGTTGGATGGCTTTTTGAGAAAAGAGGGATTTGATAGTGGTTTGAATGTGTGGTTTTAATATAGGGGTTTCAGAACCGCTTCATGATCCGGTTGTGAGCTGATTCTAGCGATGGTTTTGAAATGATGTTTCATAGGAGTTTGAGTGCATGGTTTTGATAGATTGGATGCCTGACGTCACCTTAGTTTATTAGATTTTTGGCGGCCATCTTGGATTCGCCATCTTGCTTTTCTAAAAATCCCTACCTTTGAAACGTCCTGTTTATTCATACTTGGTTGCTATCTCGTCCAGATGGATTAATGGATGGTTGGATGGATGGATGGTTGGATGGATGGATGGATGGATGGATGTATGGATGGATGGATGGATGGATGGATGGATGGATTGATTGTTGGATGGATGGATGGATGAATGTATGGATGTATGGATGGATTGATGGATGGTTGGATGGCTTTTTGAGAAAAGAGGGATTTGATAGTGGTTTGAATGTGTGGTTTTAATATAGGGGTTTCAGAACCGCTTCATGATCCGGTTGTGAGCTGATTCTAGCGATGGTTTTGAAATGATGTTTCATAGGAGTTTGAGTGCATGGTTTTGATAGATTGGATGCCTGACGTCACCTTAGTTTATTAGATTTTTGGCGGCCATCTTGGATTCGCTATCTTGCTTTTCTAAAAATCCCTACCTTTGAAACGTCCTGTATATTCATACTTGGTTGCTATCTCGTCCAGATGGATGGATGGATTAATGGATGGTTGGATGGATGGATGGTTGGATGGATGGTTGGATGGATGTATGGATGGATGGATGGATGGATGGATTGATGGTTGGGTGGATGGATGTATGGATGTATGGATGGATGGATGGATTGATGGATGGTTGGATGGCTTTTTGAGAAAAGAGGGATTTGATAGTGGTTTGAATGTGTGGTTTTAATATAGGGGTTTCAGAACCGCTTCATGACGTGAGCTGATTCTAGCGATGGTTTTGAGATGATGTTTCATAGGAGTTCGAGTGCATGGTTTTGATAGATTGGATGCTTGACGTGACATTAGTTTATTAGATTTTTGGCGGCCATCTTGGATTCGCCTTCTTGCTTTTCTAAAAGTCCCTACCTTTGAAACGTCCTGTATATTCATACTTGGTTGCTATCTCGTCCAGTAGCATACTGTATATTTATTTTATAATTTTGAAATGGTATGCCGATCTTAGATGTAAAGTTTATATTTTTATCGACCATCTTGATGGTATGAAGCTTGGAGATATTGTTAATTTAAAATAATATTGTTAATTTATAAATAATAATAAATAAATTGTTTTTCTTAAAAAAATATATTGTTTGTTTTATTTTATTTTATAAGTAAGATATACATTTCATGCATGCGGCTATCACAGAAGCAGACAGCCGTTGCGGTTTCCGCTGGAAACATGTTTAGACCTGTTTGAAGTACATTGAGAAGCGCGATAGCAAGCCGGGTAATTTATTCAGGAATTCTCTAGAAACAAAGACCATCTTGATGGTCAGCCATTTTGTCTGACGTCACCTTAGTTTGGCTAGTGACCGTGAGAGGATGCTGCATTATGGTAATCATGAGAGATGCCATTTCTTGGTTAGTGGCTGTGAGAGGGAGTCACATTGGGTTGGTAATGATGAAATCTGCCATTTCTTAGTTTGGTTAGTGGCCGTCAGAGGGCGCCACATTGGGTTGGTAATGATGAAATCTGCAATTTTAGTTGGGTTGGTAATGATGAAATCTGCAATTTTAGTTGGGTTGGTAATGATGAAATCTGCAATTTTTAGTTGGGTTGGTAATGATGAAATCTGCAATTTTAGTTGGGTTGGTAATGATGAAATCTGCAATTTTTAGTTGGGTTGGCGACCGCGAGGGGGCGCCACATCAGTTGGGTTGGCAGAGGGCGCCACTAGGGCGAGGGGGGTGAGGGGGATCTGGGTGAGAGGGGGAGGAGGCGCCAGAATCGGCGTAAGTACCCTACTTCTAAGTACTTCTATTGCCTTAATAAATTTCTATAGAACGCATACTTTGCAAGATACATATTATAAAAAAAGTGCTACTCGCTAAGAGTAAAGTGTTACTTCTCGTCCGAATTTTAAAATGTCATGTATGCCAAATACATTGCAAATCCAGCTCTAAATACTTTTGTACTCTTGACAAATATATATGACATGCATCATTAACGACATATTTGCAAAAACTCGTTATTCGATAACTATAAAAGTGTTACTTCCGGTCCGAATTTTGAAATTTTTTTTATACAAAAGGTATTGAAAATTAAGTTCTAAATACTTTTATACTCGTAACGTACCTGTCTAAAAAGCATAACTAGCGAAATATTCGCAAAAAACTTATTTTCGATAAGAGTAAAAGGCATATTTCCGGTAGGAATTTCGAAAAACTTTTTTAATAAAATTCTTCTCCAATTTAATTTTGAGTACATTTGAATTCTTTATAAATTTGTTTAAACTTAGTAAGTGAAGAAATATTGGCAAAATTCAATTTCTTCACTGAAGTAAACTACTACTTCCGGTCTACCGATTTTACTGAAAAACTAACACGTAAATACAAAATTTGGAATTGATATCTATAGCGGTTTCACCGCTATAGACCGTCACACACAGACACAGAGAGACAGGAGACACACAGACATTTTTTAAAAACCCCTTTTACGGTATCAGGGGACTCGAGGTCGAAAATTTTCGTCATAACAATACTTCCTTATACTATAAAAAAGTCACAAATATTAAATAATCTCTATATGGATATTCGAATTTCATTGTTTTATTATTATTAATATAAAGTATCAAAAATTTAATAATTGATCATTATTATGTACTTATCTATATACAGGGTGAGTCAACTACGCGGGTAAGGCCGATTGTGCCTTTACGAGTAAAGATATTTCGAAACGGTTTTTTTCTTGTGGTAGCTGTTCATTAGGGACACATTTTAAAAATATGTTGTATTATACAGAGTGTTCCGTAACTTGGTGGCTAACCATAGTTATAGTTTTTTAAATGGAACAGCCTATATATTATTGCATTTTTGAATTCCCCGTATTATTTTTAGTCAAAAAGTTATAAGATAGTATAGGCCTAAAGTGTAAAGTTTTTGACTTATTCCCATTTGTCTGAAAAATGCAATGTTTGTATAAAATTATATTTCTCGAAAACGACGTATTAGATGGACAACATTTTTTGCAATATTGTTTACAATAAGAGGTCCTAATAGAAGCATGTTCTATTTTTTTACAGTTACTAACTGCAAGTGCAGGAAACTGGATTAAAATTAGATGACACGTTTTTGTATAAAAGTTATTTTTTTTAAATAGAACAGCCTGTATATCAGTTCATTTTTGAATTGTTTATTAAATTTTGTGTCAGAAACATGTAAGACGTTAATACAGTAAAAGTGACTATTACAGAGTTATTGTCGTTTTTTGATATGCTTTTGTTAGTTTTTGCAAAAAAGCCAATTTTTTCAAATGGAACACCCTGTATATTATTTTATAAATGTGCTCCTAATGAACAGCTATCACAAGGAAAGAACCGCTTCGAAATATCTTTACTCATAAAGGCATAATCGGCCTTACCCTATTAGATGACTCACCCTGTATATACCTATGCATCTCTATTCTTGCCTGTGTTCTATATCATAATAAGTGTAAGCATCATAACATCCAATGTATTTGGATTTTAAAGCTTTTTAAATCATATTCTTTCCCGAGAATTTATTCATTATTTACATTAACTCTTTTTATAACCGTCCGGACACAGGACTGTGTAAAAGAAATTTTTTTCGCGGTCATAAATTACTTTTGGGAACTGTGTCTGTCTGGTGCAATTTCTGAAGTTCGGTTTGGAAGAAGTACGTACCATCCATCTATCTCTATCTATATTAGCCAAGTTATTTTATTTTTATTCTGCCCATTAAAAATGCTGTATATTTATAAATATTATTTAAATATTTATACTGGGTAATATTCAAAAGTCTCTAAAATGGAATATTTGAATTTATATTTTATTTAATTCTAAAATTTAAATTTTGTTTTCTTAATCTTAAACAAAATGACATCTATCGGTTAAAAGTAATAAGTCAGCATAATCCTCTTTGGTGGTGCCACCTAAAGTTTGCTCGTGGAATTTAAAAAATACAGTGGCGACGCCTAACGCTTGCATTCTTTTTAGCGCTGCCTAATAATGTTTAAAGACGGTTTGTTTGTATAGTATTGTCTGTGATTCTATCAAAGAATTATGTCTATATCCGAATAAGAAATGGTATCAACTTGTATAACAAGGATAGCATAAGCGAATGCATGTGTTTTCAGTACGATGCAAGCACGACATACGTTTCATAGAATTTATTTGAGCAAGACAAAGACGGAGTGATTGCATGCGCTGTATTATTTCATACACTTCCGTTTAGCGTTTTGGCTTTGACATTAACGCTTTGACATTTCTAGTAGTTTGATCGTTTGATTTCGTTTCACAATTTGTTTGTTGTTTCAATCTTTATTAAACCAGAATGTCACGACGCGGTAAAACATTACGGTCACAAGCTCAAGGACTCGTTTTAAATTTATTAGAATATTTCGAGCAAGAGAAGGTTAATGGTGGTCCTCTAATATCCCTTACATCTGTACAACAGGTAAACATTGTGAGATTTAACATTTTACAAATTCTAATGAATATCTTTTAGCGAGTAGCAGATGCATTGAAGGTAGGACTAGCTTCAGTAAAACATATTAAAGCCCGATCACTAAATAGTCCTGTTCTAAAAAAAAAATTGTATTTATTGTTTGTTTTGTACCCACGTTATTTCTCAATAAAGTTCTATTATCATTTGTATTTTGGCATATGTTAAATTTAGTACATTAAAAGACTATTGACTTTATATTACATATTTTTAATAAACGATAAAGGCGATTATCTAACTTAGTTATCTAATTATACATAACCTAAAATTAGATCGATCAATCTAACTGGAAAACGTAGGATGTCATCATTATAATTTCCATGTTCATTTTATAGTTTACAGTACTTATCATGATGGCGAAGTATTGATTTGAATCATACGATATTAAAAAATGACGCAGGGATCATCTTTCTTGAATCCGACTATAGGTTTAAATAAGTCCCCGGCTCACTGCAACCACAAATTAGAAAGAGATGGCGCAGTCAAGCCAAAATTTTTATCCGCGGTTTGTATTGCGTGAAGGCCGATATAGAAGGCGCTGGCATCAAAAAATTACAGTTTTCAATAACACTAAGCAAATAGCGGGCGATTCAAAATGTATTTGGTAGCGGGAAATTCAAAATTAAGTTTATTAAAAATTAGGGTTTAATACCGCGAGATCAAAAATATATTGATAAAGGTTTGCCACGGAATGTAAAAATCTGTCTTAAGTTATATCATTAAGTGTCATACTGTCATTAATATTTGTCATTTTAAGAGAAAATATAATGCAGTGTGACACTTAATGATATAACTCAAGACAGACTTGTACATTCCATAGCAAACCTTTTTCAATATAATTTTTGATCTCGCGGTACATGATCACAACACTGTCATCAAATTGCATACCATTTACTAGTTCCCGTAGTAATGAGGAATCATTGCTAAGAAAAACAGTATGCAGTACGATATTCAATTACAATGCTGTAACCACACAATAACGTTTTAAAGAAAAGAATTACTTAAATAATTACACTTTAATATTGCTACGTAGAAAAGGTACAAAGTACATTTATGAATATTAATAACTAACATCTAACACGTATGTTTTAGTTAAATTACCAGTACAAAAATAAAGTAACGAAGAATAGCATAATCTACCAAAAGTAGAATATTCGACTAACAAACATATTTTTAACATTAAGATAGAATTTCTGTTGAAAAAGCACAAGTACCTACTCAAAATACTACAAAGTAGAAAAGGTATACATTTATGATTACTATTGAAAAATTATAACTAACATCCAACATGTGTTTTAGTTAAATTACCAGTACAAAAATAAATTAACGAACAATAGCATAATCTACCAAAAGTAGAATATTCGACTAACAAATATATTTTTATTAATAGAATAAAACACCTTTTTCACAAAAAATAGTTTAATAACTAGATGTCACATTTTGTGTGCACTGCACACATCGTCAGTAATAACAGTTACTACTGACGATGTGTGCAGTGCACACGAAATGTGACATCTAGTTATTAAACTATATTTTGTGAAAAAGGTGTTTTATTGTATTACTATTTCTATATTTCACAAGTGTTCAACATATATTACTACAAAGATAGTTTTAACAATAAGATAGTATTGCTGTTGAAAAGTACAAGTACCTACTCAAAATACTACAAAGTAGGTAATTAAACCCGATAGATACACAATGACTTAAGCCCATGTTTACTACCACCATTTACAAAATCTTGTATTACATAAATGATGAACATAAAATAAGGTGACATAAATAAAAATATGGATACATAAGATACCTAACAAATTTAGTAGACGTCTTTTCATCAATATATAATTAAAAGAGTGACAATTAGGGCTTAAAAACTAAATAATGTTAATTACATGGCTATAGAAGAAAACAAAAAATTAAACCTGCAATAACTAACACCAAATTGGTTAATTTATTGTTGTCGTAAAACAAATGAGACTTCCAATGATATGGCTGCCTTAAGCTCCGTGGGTGGCCTCATGGGATGGAGTGTCGGCACTGCATTTCTGTTGAGGTGTACTGAATGAGGGTGTGCATAGTATGTTGTGTCAAAATGTAGGCTGCAAAGTTTCTTATTACATGTTGTACTGGCATCTAGCACAGGTTTCATGCCCATTTGCTGTTGCCAAGTTTCGCTCCTGAATAATAAAATATAATAATTACAACTGTATACTAACAAATATCAACGATAGTATAAAGGCACATTTTCATTATAGGAAACTGCACAGGAAAATCATTAGGAAAAACCATAAATGCTTCTGTACCAATAAATCTGAAGTTTCTATTAACACTGCTAAACATGGATTGATTGCTTGTGAAAAAACATAATATAGAAACTTAAAAACAAGTAGTAAGTTTTTCGTGTACTTTAAAGGCTTTCTTATACACCCATAGGGTTAAACTGCAGTTGAGGTGTCGGGCGACTAGTGTACCTTATAGAGAACCTCTAATTGAACACCTTTTTCTTATAAACTTATCAATGCAAACATAGAGAAATGGAGATAAAAAATAAATTAGGTACTGACCAAGTCAATTTTGCAGGTTACATCTCATGTAAGGTATCCCATATAGATCATTGAAATCATGAAAATCACTATAATTGATGTTTATTTCACATAATCACACACAATTTAGGTCAATTTGTATGTTTTCTTATGACTTTTCTGCGATTTTAAAAGCACCATCAAATGTCAACAAAAACAGCCGATATCATGTGATCTCGTATTTACAATTTTGCTAAAATTCAATCAAAGAACGTGGAAATCAAAGGTAATTGTTGTGTTGTGAGCTTAAATAAACATCATTTATTGCGATTTTCATTATTTCAATGCTCTATATGGGATATCTCACATGGGCTGTAACCTGCATGATTAACTCGGTGAGTACCTAATTTATTTTTTATCTCCATTTCCCTACATTTGCATTGATAATTTTGTAAGAAAAAGTTGTTCAACAAAATCCTTGCTACAACCAGGTGGTCCTTGTTGCACTTAGAATCAGAACTACAAACAAAAAATCTCCAGCTCACCTTCGGGTTATATGTCAACTATTAGTGCCATTACTTACTTGTTCGCATTCTCGGAAAATATCGCATCGCTCTTGCTTCTTACTTGTACGCCGCACATACAATGCACCAGCTTCTATCCATATTTTAAGTTTAAAAATGCATTATGTCAACTTAATGAAATTATCATATTACTCTTTACAGAACTTACGGTACGATTATAACACCACTAACTAAGTAGTAATAAGAAAAATAATGTTTAGCAACACACACAAAATTTGTTGGTTAACGGCCTGTACGCGCTTGCATAAAGTGACAGCGCAGTAGTAGCGACATCTCAATTATTCGGTTAAAGTCATGATTCAAATTTACTTCTAGGTCTCTTGTTTCTAACACCGTGGCGCCGTCTAGGTGCGCCTGCATTAGGTAGATTAGGCGGCAAAACCCCTCATTTAAGTGAACCATCCGATAATCCGTGCTGCAACTAAACAATTGCGTCAAAATAGTCTGTAACGTTCGGCAGCCGGCTAGAAAACATGTCTTCTCCTGAAGCACAAGGTAGGAAAGGCTTTTTAAATTTTGATTTTTTTGAATTTAAAAGTTTATTTAACCAACCAGTAGGAAGCAATGCAGCATATGGAAGAAGTGATGGCTACCAGTTTCAAGGATTTGCAGTAAATTCAAATCGTTTATGTTCTACGAGCATTTATATCCCAAACAATTTGCCCCACACGAACAACCAGTCGACGCCCATGCCAAGCGATTCTTCACAATGTAGTAATTCTATGGATCCAGTTTCACGATAGACTGTTTTCATTTAAACAGAAAAGACTGTATTTGCTAGTTACATAGAACAAAATAAAAATGTGAACAATAATATGATATGGGTATATAAGATAACGTGTTTAGCATTACAGTGTCTTTATATAAATTGTATTACTTTGTTTTGGTTTATTTTTAAAGGAAACGTTTATTTCCCAACTACTTTCTTCGTTTTTCTTAATCCTTACCTTAAAGTAATTGGCAGTCTTTCGACCGGAGGAACGGCATTTCTCCATTTAGTTCCTTGGTATGTTATATAAGGCCGTATCTGATCCAGAAGAACATCAAAGCTCTTGACACTCGTTCGGTAATAATTAAAATACTTTTCTGGATAACCTTGTAGCTCTCTATGCAACTTATAGAATTCCCCATTTCTCAAACGTTGGCTTGTAAGGGGAAGCACCCAATATCGCTTCTCTCTTTTAATTTTCTTTCTTCTCCTTAGCTCGAGAGCACACACAATAGTCAACTCAACGAAGTCCATAGTTACAGTGAAATTTATTAGTTGCTTGTGTGCGCACATGGGCAGACTAAACTATTTAGTTGCACAAATGTGCGCGGTTTAGTAGAAGGCAAATCAAACTGTTGCGAAATAGTTGCGCAACTGAAAATTGCATGTCTGCGCCTAGCCTTACTGTGTCTTAATTTTGTGTAATTTTTATGTGAAATTCTTATCCGTCCAACCTTCTTCAATTGTTGATGTGATTTCCCTTCTTAAAACTGTTACTTCAATGGTCCTCTGTTTACTGTATATTAATTTAAGGTATTTTGTATTTCAAAGTCTTATTAGTTTATCCTTCTTCGATAGCTGTTGTGATTTTCTTTTGTAAAATTCTTAATTCATTGTTACTGTTCCTTTGATACTTGTGGTCTCAAGAGTTATAATTTCAATTTAGAGTCACTTTAAAATATGCAATTTAAAATAAAAATTACTGTAGTATAATTCAATATTAGAATTATATGTAAATGTATAAGAAATTCTAAACGAATGCAAAAATTATTAATTTACCAAAAAATTAGGTAAAATTTGAATAATAACAACATTTGAACAATATTAGGAAAACACTTTATTAGTTGACTTAAATTTAGGCAACTTATAATACAAAGCGCAATTGGAATGAACTATAAATATTATTATTAGAAAGCAATGAGAGAAAAAAAAACAAAAAGAAGAATAATTTTTTTTGATAGCAGAGACGCGTAAAAGGACGCTCTTCTAAATAATAAGTTAAAACACATAAAGTAAAATAATTAGTAAATACCTGAGTGAGAATTAAAAATAATATTATTTCCTACGATAAATATAAAAGAGTTAGTACTACCAGTGTGGAATTTAGAGTAGGGGAAGAGAGGGCACGGTGTTACAGAAAAGTTTTTTTTCGGCAGATGTCATGCGTAACACTGTTCCCCACCAGTGGGGTATAGTGTTACAAGAGAAGGGGCACACTGTTCCATAATGAATGAATGTAATAGATTATCAATACTTTTTATTTTCTATCATAATATGAGACATACATAATCAAAACAAACAATATTCAAACATATTATTTCAATGAATTATAATATATATGCAAATCCACTGGAAAAATCAGCATCTCCGCTCTTCTGGATGTTCCGCCCAATGGATTAGGGGAAGGTAATTTACTAATTATTTGTGACGCTGCAAATGTGTAAGTTTCATCTGTGCGAACAAACTGAAAGGTAGGGTTTAAACGGCGAATATATAACACAGTCACTTCCTGCTCAGTTTTTGTCTGAATACATCCAACTGAAAATACCTGATGTCCCTCCTTAATTAGAACATGGTCACCAACTTGCACTTCAGTGCTTCCATCCAAGTCAGTGTTATCATTATCAGAGGGTAAGCCAACACTATCGTCACTATCGGCACATAGAAAGCTACCTTCGTCTGAAGTTTCTTCTTGAATTCGTTTCTGCAGTACTGATTTGGTTTTTGGTTTAAATATGTTTTTTTTACTAAGCTTCTGACGTTTCTTCAAGTCATCAATAATTTGAGCTTTAATCGGTGTATCCGTGAGAATTTGAGTTTTGCGCCTTTTCTTTCCTTTTCGTTGTTGTGCTCTTTCTTTGGCTGCGGGATATGGGCGAACTTCTATAGGTGAAAAATAATTGGAGTTTGTAGAAGAGTTCGCTATGGTTTCTCGTTGATGTTCTACAGTAGGCGATTCATTAATCATATTTTGAGCTAGTGGCAATGGTGTAGTGTTACGAATAATTTCTAAAGGAGGTGAATCTTTCGAAGGCTTAGCAGTAGATGATGTAGAAGGTTCACCAGTAGATAGTGTAGAAGGCACAGCTTGAGGTCTGTCAGTAACTGAAGAGGAAAGGAAATCATCATCATTGTAGATGTTTCTATTAAGAGGCCAAATACCAGTTGAAATAAAGCCATTCACAATATTTTTAGGTGTAAATGCTTGCGGAAACGCTTTTCCCAACAGACCAGTTACATCGTATATGCTGATTGTTTTCCCCGGGTTCATTATCATCCATTCGTTGCAAACAATGTTAAAATTATTCTTCAGTGATTTGTACACTGTCTTATCTAAAGGCTGCAGTTTTCCGCTTGTGTGCGGTGGTAATGTGAGCAGAATAATTCCATTAAGTTTGCAAAATTCTAGTGAAGCGATACTAATATGAGACTCATGGTTGTCCATGATTAAGAGTAGTGGGTCTTCT